>CM060910.1:222386279-223586279 GCA_030737875.1 Allium sativum | reverse complement strand
TATATTTTATATAAGTCGGGTTTAAATATTTTATGCTATGACTGTTAATTATGTGATGGATGTTGATTGTATATTTATATATGTTGATTGAACTGATTAAATTTAACATTTGTTTAATTTAATATTAAACCAATCGTTATTTTTAACCATTATTTACAAATGAGGTAACTTACATCGTTAGTCACGTTTATAAAAATATAAACGTGTTAAATTTATATATGGACATTTGGATTGCTGTTATTGTTTGATGGTCGAATATTATATTTGTTTATTGAAGTAAACAATATTGTTGAGATAACGTATTTGGATGCAGATAAAAATAGGTTGGAGGGATCCAACTGGGTTCCTTAAATTTATTGTTTATTTCCATATGATCAATATATGAACTGTTCTGATTAGATGATTGATTTGGTTGTTGATCGTTGACTAGAAAATTTAACGTTCGTTTTGTTTTAACCAATGGATAATATTGGATAATATTGATTGAGTAATTAGCAGCAATAGGTTTGTGAGTAGAATATTTAAATGTTTAAGAATTTGATTATTTGTTTCCAAGAGGCAATTCAATAGAGTATTTAAATTAACTATATTATTAATTAATTTTAAAAAAGAGCTATTTGGAGTGGATTAACAAGATAATCATGGTTTAAGAAGTCAACTAATTTAATTGGAATTGGTTATTTGATTAATTTGCTTGAATTAATCTAATGCAATAGATTAATGAATATTTGTTTTAATTTAATAAAATTTCAAAAAGAGATTTATTTTTATTTAGTTAATAAAGGAAAAAACTATGTATATTCTAGTTAACGGGAATGTAAATTATTATTTTAATTAATAATAACTTAAGAGGTAAATGTTTAAATGGAATCCATTTCAAGAAAAAGTTGAAATAAATTTAGTGGAATTTTTATAAGATGTTATGGACAAGTTTATATTGACACCAAATTTTATAACAAAGTTATAAAAAGAGAATTTAAGCAAATGTGATCGCTTAAATGAATGTTTTTGTAATATTTGAATTAAGTAAAGGAAAGAAGGATAAAAAGGAGTTGTATATTTAATCTGAGTTTTTGAACAATGTCTATAAAAGGGGCGTGAGGTGAAAACGTTAAGATTTAATTTAATGCTACTTAACAATGGAATTTGAGATGATATTTTCAAAGAAGAAAATGGTTAAATAAATTATAAATAAAATATAATCGATTGATGATGAGTGAAGATAAGAACGTTGTTGATCAAGGTCTGAGAGGAAATTTAAAATATCGCAACTCGATCGACTTCAAGGTTATCGAGGAATGATACTAGTTGTAATGGTGAAGATGTTAAAAGGAACTTATTTTGAGAAATAATAATGTAACGTTATTTGAGGAATTTGAAAATATATATATATTGGATTTCAAAATAAAAGGGAATTAAAACTGACCAGAGAATATGAAATGATATTTCCATAGAAAAGGGAAATAAAGGAGATTTGTGAAAATATAACGATATTTCCAAAGTAAGAAGATGAGATTTAGAATGAGTTTGTACTTAAAAGGTAAGTGACGATTATAGAGTCAAATAATGAAACCAAAGGAGATGTCGTAACGATTGTTTACGAATGACAAGTTGAATCGATGATAGAAAATAAATGGTGTTTTAACTAATGTTTTGAAATAATAGAAAAATATAGAAATTGGATAAGTCTATAATATATGGATTGAAGTATTTAAATAATATAGTTTGGAGAAGATTTTTATATTAAAGAGAGAAGTGAATCTATATTTAAATTATTCAAAGTTTTTAGAAGTTAAAATAATCGTTTATTAATTATTTTTAATTAAAGGAGCCAAGTGATGTTGAGTACTAAACCAACAAATTCATTTTATTTCCATGACTGAATGATTGTTTATTTGATAGTTAAATAACCGACTATCACATCCGGGCAATACGATTGTTGGTAGGAAGACTGGGATCGAATTTATATTCGAAAACCATTTCGTCCAGCAAATACGAAATATTGAAGATATTAGATGCTAATCGAGACGAAGAAATTGAAGACTGTGGATCTTCATAAAATGGTAGAATTACTTATAATCTCTACTTTAGCGGCTGGAGGTATACTGTGATTCTGTCGTGGTTGAAATCAACGAATTCACAAGAACTACTCGCTACTGATATATAGGGTGATTCCTAAGATGTGGTAGGAGGGTTCCTTCGGTTCATCCTGTTCCTGGATGACTTGTATGGATGAATGTCTAATAGAGTATTTCTTAAGGATCACGTACGTTGATTTTTACAATCGTATTTCTGTTAGTGGCGGAGAAGGGCACTTCTCTTAGCTTAACGACCAGAGTATTTTTGTGGACGTCAATTAGTGATTTGGCAGATCTGACAATGTGGCATTCAAAGTAAATGATGACCAGAAAGTAAATTCTAACCTCAGGCCTCACAACCGGGATATGACAATAATCGGGCAGGCAGCATGGCTATGTGGATCGCTCCCATTAGGGTGTATAATCACCTATCTAGAGAAATTCCATTTTCTTCTTTACTCTATTCTATGTTGTTCCTTTTTAGGAAACAATTCCTGATCTCAACCGTTGGTGATATACATTTGATACACTCAAGTGAAATGAGTGGTCGGTCATGTGTGGGTCGGGTTGCAAGACGTTCTTGTTGAACCCAGTGTATTCCCTTCTAGAAATACACTATCGGCAGGTGATTCCATGCCTTATCATAGTCGGAATCCAATCTCTAATAAGAGCCAGCGGTTTTGATTGTATACTATATATATGTGGAGCGTGAGGTGCAAGCATTCCGCTAGATTGCTATTTATTTGTGTTTAGACAATATTATAATATCAGAAGGTATATATATATATATATAGATATATATACATATGAGTTCAAAAATATCTAAAGCAAAAACCATCCGTATTTATGTATGGATTGGTCTTACGATTGTCCTTTCTTTTAGAAAAGATTTGTTAACTTTAAAATCAAGTTGGATGTTTCCCTTTAAACTTTGCAAGTTTTTCTCACTTTGGTTCACCAGACTAACCCTGTATTTGTAATGCTCGGGTAAGACCAGGTCGTACAACTTTAGGTTTTTGGATACTACGAAGATTAGAAGATGTGCTGGAGGAGTTCAGATGTATTAATATTTATTCCTCTATGTGTTGTATATGAGGACAGATTATTATAGCTGTCTAGAAGTATTGATGTACTCTGATAATTGTAAGTTTTTATTTCAAACTCTTAATAAAGTTTTTATTTCTATATTATTTTTTGATCCGCTACGATTATTTGGGGCTCTGATTTTGTTGTGTTAGTTCTTTTTTTTCTATTTCTAATATTTCTTTCTTCTTATCTCATCCTCTAAGTTCTTTTGTTGGCATCTGGGTTTCCAGTACAATTCGGGTTGATCTAGTGTTATGTGGTCAGCTCAAAAGATACCGAAAATTTGGGTCATCACCACAAAACACAAACAGATCATAGATACAAAATAGCATAATAACTCGCAGTGCAATAAATAACTTAGTTGATCATGAAGCTACTAATTACAAAATCTCAAATAAATTACGTAAAATGTCAGAATCAAAATTTAAGTCATTAGAAAAATCTTAGATACACAACAGTCTAGCATATAAACAAATGAAAGAAATGAAATAATTGAATTATCAATATAACAATTGCAGATAGACAATAAGTTGAATCTTCAGTAGATCTCCAGCTTTCAAAAGATGAATTGCCAAGGCTGAACTCCTCTGTCTGGCTCGAGCATCAAGTCAAAAAAACAAAACACTCGGGTCGTGGTTAACATGTTCAGTAGTTAATCAACTTCAGGTGAAATGCTAAAATGAAATGCATAGGTAACTTAAAGAATGTTAAGGATTCCTTTCTTCAAGGATTCGTTAAACGGATATTATATAATACAAGATGCTATTATAATAGTGTCAATGGTTAAATATAATATATTGAAAATAGTGTAGGTGGAATTACCGTTATTACCTTACACCATTTATAACATTATCGTAAACATTGCATATAAAACACCCGTTAAACGGTCGATGGATATGGATGTGCTACTATACGACAACGTTAAATCAAAATCATTAGGGGATCGATCTAGATAATATGACAAGGAACACAAGGCAATACGCAGGGTAGGATTCTACTAGTTTGCATGCCCGGATCTATGGTAACTGCTGGAATTTGTAGTATAAATGAAATACACTTGTCCCACCTTGCCAAATTGAAAATTTTATCCAAGTATATAAGGGACTTGCTCAAGAGGAGGTTAGGGCTTTTGGGCACCCAAATGTGTGCTTTGTTGTGAGGAGGGAAGTCATGTTTCACTACCACACACGAGCGTGCCACTGCCGCTGTCCAATGGGGCCGGGTTCGGGTCTACATGACCTTAATTTTACTACGCCGATTTTTTATGGTTCTAGGCTTCAAGATGAAATTGGGCTAAGCGTGGATTCGAACAGAAGCAGACAGATGCAGTTTGAAGAGATGTTAGCGCAAAGCGAACGGATGTGACCCATTAAACACCAAGAGGCATGGGTTAACTGAAGAGGCGTGACCTGTTAATACATATGGGTGCGTTTTTTGGTGAGCAACAATAACAAACGGGTGCAACCGGGAGGATGCAAACAGGCACGACTCAGCAGCGATGGGATGCGTACAACGAGTATGTTTTCTGGTAAACCGTTCAATGGCAGCAACAGGCAGATGTGACAACCTGAATGGGTGTAGACACGACTGTACGAAGAGGTACGGACTCGATCGTTCGGAAGAGATGCAGAACAACTATACATAAGGAGGAAACATGATCACTTTCCTCACTCATTCTAAATTCGAATCTTCCTTCTCTCTTCTCTACTATCATTGCTCATATTACAAAAATCATAGAGTGACATACTCATTACAATCTCGTGCAGATTACGTCTGTTGTATCTTGAGAGATTTTTGAATAAAAATTCTTAAGGAAATTGTTAAAATAAGCCTTAGACATAATTTCTTTTATTACGGGGTTAGATTTTTAGTTATTTGTATATTTATATATATCTTCTATTATCTTTCCGTTTTCAACATTGTGTTGTTTTTTTTCAAATAGTATAACGTTGTTGTTGTAAATTAATTACAACATAATTATTATTAAAAGTAACCAATACATAGTGGAAATCTGATTTATAAACTTATAAGATGAGTTTATAATTAATTACTATCTGTTTTGGTATACTAGATGTATAACATCATAAGAATTTTATTTTAAAATTCTCCTAAGATATAACAAACGTAATTTGCACGAGATTGTAATGAGTATGTCACTCTGTGATTTTTATAATATGAGTAATGGTAGCAGAGAAAAGAGGAAGGTTCGAATTTGGAATGAGTGATGAAAGTGATCAGGTTTCCTCCTTATTTATAGTTATTCCGCATCTCTTCTGAGTTGTCGTGTCTATACCTCTTCGTATAGTCATATATATAACCTTTCAGGTTATCATATCTGCCTTCAGCTATCATTGAACGGTTTGCCTCCTAGTGGTTAACGGGTCGAACCTGTTCGCTTTGCGCTAACATCTCTTCAAACTGCTCCAGCCTGCTTCGGTTTGAATCCAAGCCCAACCCAATTTCAGCCCGAAGTCTGGAACCATAAAAAAATCATCCTAGAAAAATTAAGGTCATGTAGACTCGAACCCCGACCCGGTTCGGTCGGTCGGACGGAGGCGGTGGCGCACATGCATGTGTGGTGGTGAAGTATGACTTCCCCCCTCACAACAAAGCACACATTTGGGTGCCTTAGGATCTAACCTCCTCTTGAGGAAGTCCCTTGTATATTTCGATAACTTTTCCACTTTGGCGATGTGGGACAAGTGTATTTCATTTACACTAGAAATTCTAACAATTATTGTCTTTGGATTATTTTCAAGCGCTTTTCTTTTTTGCGGGAATTTCTTTTTCTTGTTTTTATTGAAATGCCCTTTTTTCTTTGAATCTTCTGCAATAAATGCCTCTTCGCTTTGTTTGGTCACTCCATGGTTATCTGCCTTAATTTTTAGTCTGACAATAAGATCTTCTAAGGAAATCACCTTTTTTCTTATGTTTCAGATAGTTGTGATAGTCTTTCCAGGATGGTGGTAATTTCCATGTTATTGCTTCAATAAGGAATGGTTCTCCAACTTGATGTCCTTCTGCTTCAAGTTCATGAATTATGGGTTGGAGTTCCTGCACTTGACTAGTTATGAATTTGGAGTCCACCATTTTGTAATATATAAACTTGTCTACGATGCATTTCCTCAAACTAATATTTTGCGTTTTGTATTTAGGTACAAGTGTAATCCATAAGGATTTTGCTGTCTAGTGTGGCTGATATACTTTATATAGTACTCTATCCATGTAGTTTCGGCATATGAAGTCCTCATACTTCCACGAGTCAATTTGGAGAAAAGAATATTCAGGGCTTTAATTCTCTATAACATTCGCGGAACCAAGTAGTGTTCAGGACCAAAATGAAAACAATCAAGATATTGGATGAGAAGGGAATCAATGCTTCGTAAAGCTTATTGTTTGGATGTACAATAACAGTCGATGGTTCAAGATGAAATAATTCACCGATTAGCCAAGTAGATCCGATAAGTTTTAACTACGGAAAGTTCAAAGTGAAATATCTACTTGTCCACGATAAAGCATTATTCCATATGTACTTAGTGATATTTTGCTTTGTGTGAGGGAAAGTATATTATCATTCATGTGGGGGATTGTTGGAATTTCTAGTGTAAATGAAATACACTTATCCCACGTTGCCAAATTGAAAATTTATCCAAGTATATAAGGGACTTCCTCAATAGGAGGGTGGAGCCTTGTGGCGCCCAAATGTGTGCTATGTTGTGAGAAGATAAGTCATGCTTCACCACCACACACATGCGCGTGCGCTGCCGCCCGACCGTACGACCGAACTGGGCTGGGTTCGGGTTTTTGTCTACATGACCTTAATTTTTCTGGGCCGATTTTTTATGGTTCCAGGCTTCGGGTTGAAATTGGGTTAGGCTTGGATCCGAACTAGGTGGACGTAGTTTGAAGAGATGCTAGCGCAGATTGAAGGGATGCGACTCGTTAAGCACCAGAAGGCATAGGTTGACTGAAGAGGTGCGACCCGTTAGCAGATACAGGTGCGTTTTTTGATGACAAACATTAACAAAAGGGTGTGACCCAGAGGATGCAAACACACATGAATGGGTGTGTGCAACGGATGTGTTTTCTGGAAAATCATTCAATGGCAGTAGCAGGCGGTTGCGGCAACCTGAAAGGGTATGAACATGGCTGTACGAAGAGGTACGGGCATGACCATTTGAAAGAGATGCGAAACAACTATAAATAAGGATGAAACTTGACCAGTTTCCTCACTCATTCCAAATTCAAGTCTTCTCTCTTCTCTGCTACCATTACTCATATTATAAAAATTACAGAGTGAGATACTCATTACAATCTCGTATAGATTACGTACGTTGTATCTTGGGAGAATTTTGAATAAAAATTCTTAAGGAAATTGTTACGACAAGCCTCAGACAAAATTTCCTTCATTACCTAGTTAGATTTTTAGTTATTTGTATTTATATATATCTTTGGATTATCTTTCTGTTATCAACGTTGTGTTGTTTTCTTCAAATAGTATAATGTTGTTGTTGTAAATTAACTACAACATACTTGTTATTAAAAGTAGCTAATACAGAATCCCAAAGTAGTAGAAATCTGATTTATAAACTTGTGAGATGAGTTTATAATTAATTACTCTCTGTTTTGGTATACTAGACGTATAACAGTAATGCATAGTTGCAACTACCGCCCACCTCAAAACATAGTCTCATAATCAAAGGGGCCCCAAATCAAACAAGGCAATATATATGGTATCGAAGAAGTGCATTTTATAGGAGATGCGAGCTCACTTAGTCACGGTATAGCTCGTGTTTTAGTCAATTTAATTATGACCCAAAGGTCGAGGTTACCATCATCATTCTCTTACTTCATTCCAGTAGCATTCGCCAAACCACCGTACTTCATTGTAGATTATCCACCACGTGCACAGTTGTTAAAGTGGTATCGGTATTGACAGAAAGTGCGCCAATGCCGACTTTGTTTTCTTTAATAGCCAAAAGCTTATTTCACACCATGATCATTTATATTTAAAGTTACTTCCAAATATCACAAATTAATATAATAATAACATCGGTTTATATTCAAATAATTACATTCAAATGGTTAAATGTCATAAGTCTTATTTTAAAACATCACAAATCAAATAATAACGATATTGATTTATATTCAAATCATTGATTTTAAATACTTCAAAGTCATAATTCATATTCCAAACCAGTTCATTGCTCGATTAAGTTCATAAATCAATTCATATTATTGGATTAAGTTCACGATACACGTTTCGTATTTACAAAACAATTTATTAACAAAATGCATGTCTGTTTCCTATTCCTATATCATAAATATCACTATTTCAAACATGTTTATATTATTATTCCAGATTCAATGGCTTAGATGTTGTTTCAAAATCTTTACATTAAACATTTTGGATTCAATAGTTTGGACTAGAAAATACTTTATTTAAAATTAGTTAATATAATATAAATAGTAAATATTGCAAATAATCATACTTATAGAATAATTTGATTTAAAATGGATATAAAATATATAATAGTTAAATTTAAGTAAAAAATATATAATTAAAATAGTTACAAAAGTATAATAATTAAATTGAATACATAAAACAGTTATAAAATAATTATTAACTTTATATGGTAAAATTATAATTTAGTTTAATATAGAATAATTCAAATTTCAAATAATTTAAAATAGTCGAAACCACTCGCCTGGATTTTCAAAGTTCGGTTTTATTAACTCATATTCAACAATTTTAATTTAATCAATTTAATCTTTAAACAATACATTCTTAAGCTCAATTCACTTCAAAATTTTATTCAATTTTGGTTATTTGATTTTATTCTTAGGAATTCAAATTACATTCAAATCAATCTTTTTATAAGGCTCATATCAATTGAATCTAATTTTCAGTTTAATCAATTATAAAAATTTAACTTCAATTATATTTAGATTCAAAACATTTACTTAATAAATTATTATAAAATTAATTTATTAAGTTTTATAATCATAATGTTGACATGGGAAATTGGTTATTTGTGCACGCCAACCCCCAAGTGTAGTTTAGGTGTAAACTTATAATTTGAATATCTATAGTACAAGAAATGTAAAGGGAATACAAAGCCTTTATAGTGGTTCGGCACTAACGCCTACGTTCACTTCATAGCGATCATTTATCATAATACTGTCGATTGCAAAGTTGGTACAAGTTCAGACAATTTTTGCATACAAAGTTGTACAGTTGAATAACAAATAGGTTGTTAATTCATAACTTGGGCCAAAATTCCCTTCTTCTTCGTTAAGTCAAAGTGTGTGTTAATGTTCAAAAAATAGCTCCAGTAATGTCCAAAAGTATGCGAATATGTCCGAAAGCAAGCCAAAAATCCAATTGAATGTCCAAAAGTTGTAGACAAATGCTTGTGGTATGTCTACAAGTCCAAAAGATGTCCAATAGCCATGAAGATGATGATGGCAGCCATTAATTGTGCTTAAAGCTCCAATCTCGTATGCCGAAATGTAGGTAAAGTCCAAAAATGTCAACCCCTAAAAATGCCAAGCAAAGGGGTATTTATAGGTGAGTTTTGAAGGCATCAGCCCGAATTTCGTATCCGGAGAGGATGCTAAATTCGCATCCCAAAAAGGTAGTAAAAAAAAAAACATGTTTCTTGCAAAAAATTACATCCTGGAGTTACACAATTTCGAATCCCGAAAATAGCTGAGCATGTCGTGTCGATCAACCAAAATTAGCCGATCTGCTCGTGTAAATCAATGTGCCAAAATCCTTTGCCAAAAACCGGGATTTCATATCCCGGGGTCCAAGCCAAAATTGTATCCCAAATCTTCGAGTCATTCCCGGGAAAATCACAATGCATCTCGAAGCGTTCCATGATTTCGCGATGCCGAATCTCGACTCCCGGCCATGCTAGATCTTTACGCATCCACTTCTTTTAACAAACAATAATTAATATGGATTAAATAATTGAGGAATAAACTGATAAAATAAATATTAATCAAAAAATATTAAGAATTTAACAAAATAGAATTTTAGTTGCATCCGTTAAGAAATTATGATTTAAATAAACTTTTAGTTTGCATAAATAGGACGAGAAATGAACAAGTTATGATCAATCAAAATTTACAATTAAATTATAGAATTTAATTAATAAACAGAAAATAAAAACAATGCTAAATGGGCGACCCAGCTCTTAACTGGGTCGACATATGGGTCGACCCTGGGGTTGACAATAGTGCCGACCCATGTGTAGGTCGACCCACCTTCGAGCCTGGTTATGGATAATTGCTTATGTATTACTGGTTTGTAAAATAATTGAATTTTGATAATAAATACAATGAACCTGGACGCCTAGGTCTACTATAAAAAGACTAGCAACTCTCATTGTTTTCCTACACAAAATATTTCTTTATCTTCTTCCTCCACTCTATCATGTTTTGAAATAAAATTAGGAAAAGGGTTAAGGTGCTGTCAAAATATAATTTCTTCTTCTACTTCAGTTTCAAAAGGCCTTTTCTGGATCTACAATAATTTTATATGAGTATTACTGTAATTCTCAAATTTCTTCTAAGTTAATGTTAAATTGATATGAAAGTTGCTGTAGTAACCTAAAAAAAAGAATTCTGACAGTAAATGTGACACCCCACGTCCCTTGATGTCACCTATATGAGGATTCATTAAGTTATGTGAAGCGCAAATAATGATACAGAGACTAATTGTAACAAGATAGAATATAAACATGCAGTGAAAAAACTTTAAACTTATTTCAAATAAATTTCAACATTACATTTTTCCAAAATGTACCATCAGTGTCAAAACCATAAATATCTATCTCATAAATCGTCAAGGTACAAAACCACAAAATAATATCCCTTTTATGTCATAACAATAAACATAGATAAATAAACTGAAGTAATACATGGAAAGGAATGCAATCCAAGTCCAAGCATAATAGAATAACGGTTATAGCTATTATCCACTACCACTCTAAGAACCTGAGGGGGAAAGGAAGAGAGAGAGAGAGAGGGGAAATAAAATAGGCCAACATAAAGTCTGACGAGAGTTCTAGTGATTTTCAACAATAAGATAAGATAGAAAGTATTTTGACAGATAAATAATGTTGAACATGAAACTATAGTAAAATAATCAAGTACGATGTAAACGAGATAACATGATAAGGAGATAACAAGATAACAAGGTAAGGTAAAGATATATGCTTCTTGTTTATATCCCAAGAACAAGTTGCTATACCAACTACTAGAATATCAGGATTAGGTGTTACCCTAATTATTACCCATGCGATCGACTCCCTACTACGCACATATCACGGGCCAGCCACGACAATAATGGATGTCAGTACCTAACCCATTAACTTATAAGACATAGACCTATTCGTCAATGTTACAACGTCTTTGTTTCCCCCATCGGACCCATGCATGCTCATGACTCCGTCGGAACGCGCCCGTACCCATCTTCTACCATTGAATCTCTTACAATCTAGATTGGTAAAGCATGCCCTGGCCCCTACCTAGTGCGAGGCCCCTCTCTATGATACCAACAGGGATGCTGACTGTTACGGGTTTCACACAGCAAGATTGAAACAAGCCCCCCACTAGGCTTGTGCCCCCAAATAACTGGGATTTTAAGAGTCCCAAAACCGGATATAAATAACAAGACTTGGGACCTCTTAGCTTATTAATTAACAGGTTTAACTTAGCAGGTTTAAGTTCATTAATAAGCATGGTTGCAAATGACATTTCCTATAAATGTCATTCTGCGTAAAACCCCTTCCCCAAAATAGACAAGCACCTTCTCATATGTATGTATATATATATATATATGTATGTATATATGTATATATTAAGTTGCATGTTTACTTAATTACATATGATCCTCACAAATCTATTCAAATTAACATATTTTGCATATTATCCCAATTATAAAATCGTTGGAATTCATGTTTCAATATGCCTAATTCTCCTTTATACTGTTACTATAAATTATTCAAATTTAACCCAATTTACGCAATTCTAACGGAAATAGCCTAGGCACTCGATGGTCTAGGCTTAGCGCAAAATAAAAAGGAAAAAGTAGAAAATATAGATCCAACTCAGAAATACATAAATTGAATAAATAGGCATAAAACTGTAAATAAAAATAAGATAGAAAAGGGGATAATAAGGATGTATATGTAACAGGTAATAACTGAAAACTGAATGCGAAATTGGTAGTAAAGTAATAACATATAAATACTATATGATTTCAAATTAAAATTATTTACTGTCAGAATACTTTTTAGTCATCAAGTCTAAAAATAACTAGAACTCATAGTGTTTTGATTAAGATCTAGAAAATGTCTCTTTAGAATTGTTATTGTAGAAAAACTAGAATTGTCCCTTTAATCTATGTTTAGGCAACACTTCAGCTTCTTCTTCTTATTTTTATTTAGAAATAGCTTGGAGGAAGAAGAATGAAGAATGTTTGTGTGTAGGAAAATAGTGAGGCTACTAGCCTATTTATAGATTAGCTAAGATAATTCTAGACCTTCAGATTTTAGGGTTATAAATCAAACTGTACACCTCAAGTTGAGTCAGCATATGAACATAGAGTATAAAATAGTCGAGATTCGAATGCAGGAATATGTCCTGCATGCAGGTGGGTCAACCCACCTTTACTTGGGTTGACGCTAGGGTCGACCTACCTAAGACTTGGGTCGACCCCCGTGTCGACCCTGTTGGGCTGGGTCGCATAGTGACCATTGCTTTCTGCGCTGTTCATATTTATTATATATATATATAGTTTCAATCTTCTTTAGTTCATAACTTCTTTATATTTAACCCGATTTACGAAAACTAAGAGTATATTCGAACCAAAATTTCATAACGAACGCAACATAAAGTTTGTTTTACCTAATTCTGAATATTTAATTATATGATTACGCTATATTAAAATATGGGGCATTACATTCTCCCCTCCTTAAAGGATTTTGTCCCTGAAATCTTCAAGTTAAGAAGAACGTTATTATTTAACAACCACCTACACTCATCTACTCATCCATCAACCATTGGCATCCATTATCCTTAAAATATCTAATGCTTTATATGAACTTACACAAAGATGTTGTGTGTGTATGTCTTTAAACTAATGCGAAAATCAGGCGGTCCACTGATTCAGTTAACCTCCTTAATGCAACATATGTTTGTGCCATGTACCCAATATGTATGAAAAAGAGTCTTAATAGTACATACAAGTTCTATATATATGCACAACAGTTCACCAAAATGCAACGTCCATGTGATGATTCAATCATTTTCATCCACTGAAAATTAAAAATGCACACACATCCATATGCAACATGTAAGTGCTATAGCCGATCTAGTGCCTAATGTGTGTGTATATGCATCCACTAGCAAGTACGTGCATCTGCTTGCAATCATCAAACATAACATGTCTCAAACACATGTTTTCAAACATAGGTTTCTACCTGATAGGGATAAACAAATTCAAACTCAAAAGCTTAGAGGGAAACTAAGAATGTACTTTCAAAGAGAAAAGGGTAAGAAGCGCGAATCTTGTCATTGGGTTCCCATGTCGTGTTGTCTCGGTCTTCTCCCCATTGCACCTTCACTAACTTGATCTCTTTGTTGTGTAGCCTCTTAACTTCCGATCCAAAAATATGGGCAGGAACTTTCCTAAATAATGCCTCCTTCTCAACTTTGACATCCTCAAGCGTACTTAGCTCAACTATCTCTGCTGAATCATGAAGACATTTCCTCAAATGGGAAATATGGAACACGTGGTGAACTCCTGCCATCCTCTTCGGTAGTCGAACATTATAAGCCATCTGGCCAACTCACTCAACTATGGGGAATGGTCTTACAAATCTTGGTGCCAACTTATCTACTGAGCCAAAGTGAACAACGTTTCTTAGAGGTGATACCATGATAAAGACCATATCTCCTACCTTAAATTCCGAGTCAGTCCTCCTCCTATCGGCATATGACTTGCCTATCTTGAGCTGCTTTCATCCATTTGTTAATAAGGTCTATCTTCTCAGAAGTCTCCCTAATCATCTCAGGTCCAAGTAGAAGTTTGTCCGTAGACTCCCACCAACATGTCGACGATCTGCATGGTCATCCATAAAGTGCCTCGAAGGGCGCCATCCATATGCTTAACCGGTAACTATTATTGTATGCAATCTCAAACTATGGGAGATGCTGCTCCCAAGTCCCTCCAAAGTCTAGGATACACGACCTCAATAAATCCTTGAGAACCCCGTTGACCCTCTCAGTCCGTCCGTCGGTTTGAGGGTGATAAGTTGTGCTAAGTCTTAACTGAGTACCTAGGGTTTCTTGCAAGCTTCTCCAAAACTTACTCGTAAAGATGGGGTCACGTCACTTACTATAATGGAAGCTACCCCATGAAGTCAGATTATCTCTTTGAGGTATAACGATGCTAGCCAAGCTCATGTATTCTTGCTCTTGAATGGAATAAAGTGAGCACTCTTAGTAAGCCTGTCTACTATCACCTATATACTCGTGTTTCCCTTCCTCGATCGGGGCATTCCATCAAGAAAGTCCATATAGGCGCTCTCCCATTTCCATTGTGGGATATCCAAAGGCTGAAGTAATCCCCCAGGTTTCCTTCATTTATCCATAACTTATTGATAAGTCAAACATCAGGCCACGAACTCTGCCACATCATTCTTCATGCCAGTCCATTGAAAAACTCACTTCATGACTCAGTACATCTTATCAATGAAAGTTACTATGCAGTGGTAGGATCAAATATAATGGAGTATGAGTATGATAGAATGTATATAGCAAAGTAGTAGGAGTAAGTAAAATAACACAGTCGATTTTATAATGGTTCGGACCACCGTCCTATGTCCAGTCCTAGACTCCCTTCTAGTATTTTACTAACACTAAAAACCCTCACTTTATCCGGAGGAATAGGTTCACAATTACCTGAACAGTCGAACGGAATTTCTTGCCTCAACTGCTGAAGAGGACATTTCTCAATACAGAATAATTAATGACTTATTTGTGTTCTTGTCAAAATGGATATGTCAATATGAAGTACACCCTTCCTATAGTCTTTCCTTGATGATAAACGTGAATCTTGTGAAAGATTATGGATGATTAAAATCTCATATATTTGTAAATAGAACCCTTTTAGAGATTAAAGTGCTTTGAGTAAGATAGAAAGAGTTAGAATAAAATTTCGGTGATTGGATCAGTTAATTAAGTCTCTATTTATAATATACAAAGAGTTACAACTGAACACAAGGAGATTTAATCAAGAGAAATGAATTAGAAATTGTGACTCTTCATAATGAGTTGCAACCCTGCATAATCAGATGTCTGAATATAAATTTCAGATGTCTATTTTGAATTGAAAAATAAAACAACAAGGAAATATTGATTTCGGAGCAGATTCAGATGTCTGAAAAATTCAGAACAGACGTCTAAATATTATGTAAATTTAAATCTGTTTCAGCAAACAGACGTCTGTCTGAAATATTTCAGACGTCTGTTTTCTGAGCAAAACTTATTCCTTGCTCATTTTAATGCTAAAAGTGTATATATATATATAATATGTGTTTGTGTGATCATCAAGGAAGAAGTTAACATATAAATCTAAGACTAACAGACTCTTACATCGTATATATTCTTCATTTCATGTTCTTGAATCTGCGTGTCGAATATCTTCTTGTAAAACAGAGTTAGTCGATATAGTATATATGCTTATGTATAGTTGTCATAGTCAAAACAATGTATAGCGAGATTCAACATTCTCCCCCTTTTGACTAATGACAACTACGTAACCCCCCCTGTCAATATGCATATATCATTACTTGTTTCGCCCACTTTTGTCATTGACAAAAAGGGATACTTATGAAATATGTATGCTTGTTAAACAATCACATCATTAAAACAGACATATAATAAACAAGCACAACTGTTTAGACATAACATAGCATGGCACATAGTAGAGTTTTGTGTTAAAATAGAGTACCAAAAAATATTACACACCACTTAGTTAAATTAAAAGTTTCTAGTCAAAATATGTAGACCACCATATCACTAACCATGTTTACCAATCCTCGAAAGTAAATGCCATAATAGTTGTTCCACCGTCTTTGGGAGAGCCTTGTTCAGAGTGGGGAACTTCTTCAGTCGAGCTAGATGACCATTGAAATGGAGTCGGAGCATGAATTTGGCTAGAAGAAATCTCAGTGCAAGAAATTGCTTCCCATATTTTGTTCAAAAGCCTTTGATAGAATCAAATTTCTTGTTTGTTTTTCAAAACGCTTCAAATATTTATGAATTTTAGATTGATTACATGAAAGCGTAACTAAGGATTGTTTGGAGGAAGTGTTGGGAGAAATGACTTGAATTCCTTCTTCTTCCTCTTCCCTAAGTTGACTACGGTGAGAGGGCTGGCTATAAGAGATTCTGGTTCAGATGCAACGTGTTGGGTCCAAGTGTCTAAAGACATACACTCCAAAGTCTCCGGATTAGGATCAATATCCATGAGCTTTAAGGTTTTTGAACCAATTTCTTTAATGCTTAGAGGCGGAATATCAGGTACGGTTATCTCACAAGCAGTAAGAATTCGGGTAAAGTAGCGTCGTAATGAATAATCTTGTACTTACGCTTGTAAGTAATATCCGTCCATTCATCGGGAATGATTTTTGCCCAATTGATTTGCTTATTAGAGTATGAGGCATATAAGGCTTGGAAATCACGTTTATGGACTTTTTCATAACTTCCTTTGTGGGGTTGGATTGTTCTGACCAATATTCGGTTTAAAAATCAAGCTTGTGGACGTAGATGAGTGAAGGTAAGTTCATGCATATTAATGAGATTATTGGAAAGGAACTTGTGTGATATCTCATCTCTTGTAGTCATATCAACTTCTATAGTGTCGATATCATGCCCTTGCCAAGCACATTGCAAAATTTGACCTAATCGTTGAATTGGGAGAAGAATGCGTTTCCTACATACCCAAGACCAAACACAATCCTTTTTGTTTTGAGGTCTTGTATGATCAAGGTTCAAGTTTGCTAAAAGCAACTTGACTAGCAAAGGATAAAATTTGACATTATTTTTGTTAAAATTGACTAGAGATTTAAAGTGATAATGTCGAGCATACTGTAGAATTCGATAATTAGAGAGAGAATCAAACTTAGCAAAAGCACCTTCAAAGAATTTAAATCTTTCATTGCCTTGTACCTTGATTTGGCGGTATCATCCCATAGCCATTTTGAATTATTTCATCAGAAGGGGGATTTGATTCTTCTTCTCTTGTACATTTGCCTCGATTTGCCATGATTTTATGGTAAAAAGGTGAAGTACTTGAGTGATTTTAGAATTGGGGGCTAGGGTTTTTATATGAGGTAAAACGATGGAATGGTAAAAAGTGAAAAGATGAAGAGTTATGATGGTTGGTATTAGTTGTGTCCCCTTTTTAAAAACATTTCTGTTTGAATTTAGATATCTGAAATTTTTAAACAGACGTCTGTTTTGTGTTAATTTGGAATTCGCAAGAAAACAGTTAATTTTTGGGTGAAAGCAGACGTCTGTTTATTTAGGTTTAGACGTCTGTTTTTGGTATTGGAAAATATTTATTCTAGGAATCAGACATCTGAAAATACCGGTCGGACGTCTTTTTTTGACAAGTTTTTAACCCGCAAGAATATAGTTTATTTTGACCATATTTCAAATGTCTGTCTTGTTTTTGTCAGATGTTTGTTTAGTTATTAAAAATTTGTATATTTGTATTCAGACGTCTGTTTTATAGAAGTCAGATGTTTATTTTGTAATTTTTAGAGGAATACTATTTTTATGCTAAAGAAACTTATTTTATATGAAATAACAATGGTTTTAATACAAGTTAAATAATGAAATGTTGATAAATTTAAATGAGAATTTAGTTCTTATAAGGTAGAGTCTTTGTCGGTGTTGTAGAACTTTTCCCTTCATTAGCTTTTAAATTCTTATCCCAAGAGTTTGGACTATACGATGGGCGCTTCGGAGAGAAGGTATAGTATTTCTTTGTAGGATTCACCGGGTCTTTGTCAGTTCGATAAGATGAGGAAGGATCAATAGGGTCCGTTGAAATCGATAAGTGTGAAAAAATATCCTTCAATTTTGGTCCATAGATTTTATAAACCGTTTTCTCGCGAAGGCTTAAACGAGTTGTGGTGACCTTCTGCTCAAAATATTCTTTTTTTTGGAGTTTTATTTGATCTGTTTGATAGTGATGAATTTCATCCACTTTCCTTTTCGTATCTGGTAAAGAAAATAGTGCTCTTTTTGCCTTCTTTGCATCTGGAGTAAATCCTGTGTGATAGTTTCCCCATCGATATTGCGGTTCATTTCTAGGAGCTGGTGTGGGAAATTGCGGAGTATTGGACGAACTACCCGTTGTGAAAATAATATTAATCGAGGAATTCGATTTGTTGGAAGACATAGTTATTTTTTGAGTTTCTTTAAGTTTATACTTTGTGGTTGATTTGTATTGAAAAAGATATAAGCTTATATAAGTGAAATTAAAAGAAATCATGTGGTTGGTATTTCAGAAGGTTATAACCAGAGAGATACTTAAGCATAGTGAGTAATTTTAGGAAATAAGCTAAATTTGGCTAGTGGGTTAAACATGAATACGAACTTGCCTTTAAAAATTGAAGTAATATTATACTAAGCTATATATCTTTAACTGACATTATCCCTAATTCATGCCTTAGTTTAATAAAAGAATTTTCTAATAGCGGTTTAGTGAATATGTCGGCAATATGATTTCCAGTTGAGATATATTCTAAATTTTGTAATATCTTTTTCTATGTTATCGCGTAAAAAGTGATGACGAATGTCAATATGTTTAGTTCATAAAAGATTTATAGGATTTTTGGATAAGTTTATTACACTGGTATTATCACAATATATTGTTGGTTTTGTTAAGTTTACTCCAAAATCTTTGAGTGTTTGTTGCATATAGATCACTTGTGCATAAGGTAAAGCATCATATATGTATTTTGCTTCACACGTAGAGAGTGATACACAATTTCGTTTCTTACTAAACCAAGATACAAGTGATTTTCCAATGAAATGGCACACGCCACTTGTACTTTTTCTATCCGTTTGGGATCCACCAAAATCAGCATCACTGTAAGATGCTAATTCGAATGGACATCCTTTCAGATAAAAAAGACCGAAGTCCTTATTATTATTAAGATATCTTAGAATCTGTTTCACCGCTCTTAAGTATGATTCTTTAGGATCTGCTTGAAATCGTGCACATAAACATACACTCATCATTGTGTCAGGACAGTTTGCAGTTAAATAAATTAATGAGCCAATCATACTTATATGCGGTTTTTGATCAACACTTTTTCCTTTTTCATCTTTTTCAAGATGAGCTGTAGTACTCATTGGAGTTGTCTTTCCAGAAGTATTGTCTAAACCAAAACGTTTAATTAGATTATTACAATATTTTTCTTGATAAATGAAAATACCATTTGAAACTTGTTTAATTTGTCAACCGAGAAAGTACGATGATTCTCCCATATGGAACATTTCAAATTCGTTTGTCATAATTGTAGAAAATTCTTTACATTAGTTTTCATTAGTCGAACCAAAAATTATATCGTCGACATAAATTTGTATAATCAAAATATCTTTATTTGTATTTTTTATAAATAATGTTTGATTTGCTTTTCCTATTCGAAAACCAAAATTTATTAAGTAATTTTTAAGTCTTTCATACCAAGCACGAGGTGCTTTTTTTAAACCATATAAAGCCTTTTTAAGCTTATAAACATAATCTGGATATTTTTCATGTATAAATAACGGTGGTTGTTCTACATATACATTTTCTTTAATAAAACCATTTAAGAAAGCACTTTTAACATCCATTTGATAAAGTTTGAAATTATGAAAACATGTGTATGTTAAGAGAATGCATATAGCTTCAAGTCTTGCTACAGGTGCGAAAGTTTCTTCATAATCGATACCTTCCTCTTGATTGTACCCTTGAGCTACTAATCTGGCTTTATTTCTTGTAATATTTCCAAGTTCATCAGCCTTGTTTTTATACAACCATTTTGTATCAATAACCGATTGATTGTTTAGTCGAGGTACTAACTCCCAAACATCATTACGTTCGAGTTGATTTAATTCCTCTTGCGTAGCTATTATCCAGTAGCCATTCGTAGAGGTTCTTTTGGATATTTGGGTTCGATAGTTGAAAGAAATGCTACATGACCCATTTGATTTTATTGACTTCTTGTTCGAATGTGTGAATCAATTTCTCCAATAATGTTTTGTGTAGGATGGTCTCTTAAAATTCTGGGAGGTGATTTAATATGTTCTATGGAATTATTTTCAGTATTTTCAAGACTAGTATTTTCAATAATTTCATCATCATCTTTGCTATTTATA
This sequence comes from Allium sativum, assembly GCA_030737875.1. Classification (NCBI taxonomy): domain Eukaryota; kingdom Viridiplantae; phylum Streptophyta; class Magnoliopsida; order Asparagales; family Amaryllidaceae; genus Allium; species Allium sativum. Next base: position 223,565,661 of record CM060910.1, on the reverse strand, counting down.
TTTTTATCAAAATTTTCATTAAAAGATACGCGTAAAGAATCTTCTATAATATTAGTGCGTTTATTGAAAATACAATAAGCCTTACTACGTTCTGAATATCCAACAAAAATTCCATGATCATCTTTTGGATCAAATTTTCCGAGTTGATCTTTAGAGTTAAGAATAAAACATTTAGAACCAAAAACATTAAAATAAGAAATGTTCTGTTTTCTTTTATTAAAAAGTTCATAAGGTGTATTTTTAGTTAGAGGGCGAATGGAAATTCGATTTAATACATAATAAGCAGTTGCTACAGCTTCTGTCCAAAATTGTTTTGGTAAAGTGCTTCCATTCGATAAGGTTCTAGCACGTTCTTTTAAAGTTCTATTCTTTCTTTCTACAACATTTTTTGTTGTGAAGTTCTAGGAAAAGAAAATTTATGATTTATTCCTTTCTTTTTACAAAAATGTCCAAAAGATTCATTCTCAAATTCTCCATCGTAATCGCTACGAATATTTTTAACCTTTAGATTTTTAGAATTTTGAATCCTTTTGATAAAATCATTAAAATGTCCAAAAGTATCGCTTTTATTTTTCATAAAAATAGTCCATGTATATCTTGAAAAATCATCAATTATTACAAATACATGCCAATTTTGATTTAAAGATTGAACTTGAGTAGGACCAAATAAATCCATTTGTAATAATTCTAATGGTTGTAAAGTTGACATAACCTTTCTGGATTTAAAAGAAGATTTGGTTAATTTTCCTATTTAACAATTTTCACAGAGATTTTTTACTTTAAAATTTATTTTAGGTAAACCTTTTACTAACTCACTTTTCGAAAGTCATTGTATTATTTTAAAGTTTATAAGACAGAAACGTTTATGCCATAGCCAAGAATCGTTGTTATTGGCTATTGAACACATTTCTTTATTATTATTGACTTTCATATTTAAAACGTAAATATTTCTATCTCGATTTCCTTCAATAATAAGGTTTTGATCTTTGTCAAAAATACTACATTTGTTTTCAGAAAATGTTATTTTAAAACCTTTGTCAGTTGACTAATACTAAGTAAATTATGTTTTAAGTGTTTAACTAAGGAAAAATTAGTAATAAGGGGTAAATTTGAAATACCATAGTTGCACACATCTCCTTTGCCAATGATAAAGCCTTTTGAGTCATCTCCGAAGGTAACAGAGCTACCATCAAAGTATGAAATATTAGTAAGCATATTTTTGTCTTCGGTCATGTGTTTTGAGCAACCACTATCTTAGATCCTTTTTTTCTTTTTCAGTGGAACCTGCAAAAAATTAATAAGCACATTGGTTCCCACTTTTTAATAGGGTCCTAAGAGTTAGATCTTAGGAAGCCAAACCCAAGTGGGATTAGTATCGCTTTTATACAATTTTTTTAATTATTATGAACATATTCCATAAATGAATTGATATGTTTGTTTATAATCAAACTATTATTAGTTTTTGGAACCCATATCTCAATTTTAGTAATCTTTTTAGTGTATTTCGGTTTATCTTTAAGTTTGGAATCAATTTTCCTCTATAGTTTATTTTTCTTTACAGGAATTTTTGATTCTTTTCTAAATCCTAAACCATTTTTATTTGAAGACGGTCGAGAATTTTCTATAATCCTTGATAAATTTCCTCTACCCTTATTGAAGTTAGATACATTCTTAGAAATACTTTCTAACTTAGTTTGATTACTTCTATTTTCCAATTCTAATTCTTTTATTTTTGTTTTTAAGATGTGATTTTCAGAACTAATTTCGTCATTCTTTACCTTCTGAGTTTCAATTTCTTGACTCAGAAGTGAAGGCTGACTATCTGAATTTGAAAGAGTCTCTTGAGCATTTTCAAGTTTTTCTTCTAATATTATTTTTCATCTTTTAGCATGTCCCTCTCAAAATCAGCTTTATTCTGATTTTCACGAATTTCTTTAAGTTTTTTCTTAAGAGTTCTTTAACCTGATTTACAGTGAAATGCGATTTGGAATTTATAAATCTTTTATTTAGATTTAATGGAAATTTTCCAAAGTAAAGTTTTCCAGTTTAATATATTTAATTGGAATGGAATGGAATTCGATTTGGTAATAATTGAAATGAACTTCTGTGGAGGAAGACTGTTAATATATATGGAATTTAAACGGCTTTGTCGTTGTTCCATTTATATTATCGGTCGGATACGAAAATTGATATCGATTATATATTGATTTGTTTTTCCGTGAAGATTCCATAATTAATGGAATATGATTTCGTTTTATCGTGAACTGTGTTTTAAATGACATTAGTTCTTTAACCCAGTTAAAGACAGGATTACATGTCTAACATTGTATTTTGAACTATATGGTTGATATCGTCTAAATATATATTTATTTGGTGGTAGAGAATTTATTCTCTTGCTTAACACCTTTCTCTAAGACATACGAGCTTAGGGGTTATATATCGGCAGAAATCAATAGTACGGTGTAGATTGTCGATGCGGCATGTTTGTGTTTCCAAAGTTAAATAATCATTAATATTGATTTTTGGGAAGATTAAAACTAAGTGGAGTTTTAATGAATCTTTAATTAGATTGAAAAGAGAATGTGATAATTTAAATTATCAAATTTGGGAAATGATCGAGAATGGAGTATCGCCAGTTTTGCTCCTAGCGATAGTTAAATCTTTAATTAGATTTGAATGGGAAATGATAATTAATTTTACCAATTACACCGTGGTGTTAGATATGGAATATGACCAGTTTTGCTCCATGGGATGAATAGGTTAGGATTGGGAAATTAAACAAATGATTACTTCGGTAATGTGCGCTAATCCTGACTAGTTTGGAAAACCTTAATATGGTTTGAATGACATCCAAAGGAAGATTAAAGAATTTATTTTAAAGAATTTATCTTTGATAAAATTAATAGGAACATATCCCTAAGGATGTGAATATTTGAATAAAAGAATATTCTGAATTGGAATGAGGCGTATGTTGTGTTTTTATAGCACTTGTTTATTATATACGCGAGTTATTCTAAAAGGCCGGGTTTATACCTATTCTGAATAACTGATTCGACGACAAGTTGACGATGAAGACGGTGGTTGAAGACCGGAGGTCTTCACATCGTTTGGATGATTACTGATGTCTTGATTGGGTTGTACACCCAAGACAAGGTAATAAGTGGTGATCGTCCAGACGTACTTGGAGATCGACTGGATATGCGAGGACCTCTCTCCTGTATTGGACTTACGGGACGAGGAATAAGGTGCCTCCGGTTTTGTTCAGACCTAGAACGAACTTGTAAATGGACTTTGTGTCTGACATTGGATTTTATTCTATGTTGATTGATCTCTGTTAAATATATTTCTATTTGGCGGTGGAGAATTTATTCTCTTTCTTAACGCCCTTCTCTGAGACGTACGAGCTCGGAGGTTATATATCGATAGACATCAGTCGCATGGTGTGAATTGCCTGTGTGGCATGCCTGAGTGGCATGCCTTAGTGGCATGCCTGAGTGGCATGCCTGAGTGGCAAATGATCAAGGCTTCTGTTGAAAATAAGTGTCTTGTGATTGATGATCAAAGCACAACCTTAAATGTCATAGCTTTGTGTATAGCATTAATTCGCGAGCCTCACACCTCGGTATGAGTCAAAAACGGGATAAGGGACCCAAGGAGGACATGACGTTTCTTTCTAGCTATGGGGGGGTGTCAGGGTTTTGCAAGCCCTGGCATTTTTATATTTTTACCTATGTGGTTGTTGGAATGCGAGGCGCCTCGGATATATCGGTCTCTACGAAGCAGATGGGTAGGTCCTATAAGACCGGGAAATGTGTGTTCAAGTATTGCCAATCCGCTATGTGTGAACCGGCCTTGGAGGATCCAAGGGATCGCTGTGTGTGACCCTTAGGCATTTGCTAGAGTGTCTCAAAGTCGGCAAGGAGTACATCCCTTGCTTTGACTCATGACAGGATTCCAATTTCCAATACGTGACATTTAGGTTTTATTTGTAGAGCCTAGTACAACGACATAGTGGTATGTGGCACTATGCCGTCTACGATTGACACATTTACATTTGAGGTTGTTTTCATACACTTTACACTATAATAGTATCAAAATGATTTGTTTTAAATGTACCAAGCATGTTTGGTTATTATAAGGTTAAACTCTATCCTCCGGCTTGCATCGCATTGCGTGATTGGACCTGAATCTTATAATAGCTTCATTTTTCCAAAAAGCGTTGCGTTGTTTGTTTTATGCACTGGTATTCTTGGGAGGAAACCCGTTCTGTGTTATATGGCGTGGTCCCTTGATTTACCTTATTTATAAAGTAAAGTTTTAAATAACTGTTTTAGTTCTCACAATAGTCACATGACTGACCTGGAGTTTATTGTTTTAACCTGAACTCTAGGTGCCCCTATTTTCCACACGGGCCGCTAGTAGTTTTGGTTTTCAAGATTTATATTCACAAGACCCTGGTTTATAGCTGGAATGATATTCGGAAAGCCCTGTATCTGTGTATCTCTTTCAATTGTGTTTTGTATTAGTTTCAACTGCATTGTAAATTTGTAAATCTCTGATATTTTTCTGATGTATAATATTTATTCATACTCTATATATTTTCGTACTCTGATGTAAATTGTTGTAATAAGCAATGAAATGTTCTTCTGTTTGTGTTCTGATTTGTCATGTTCTCAGACAATTCGTTCTTTCTCTTCTCTTCAGAGACCGGGAAAGTTCGGGTCGTTACACTTACATTCATTGAACACTAGTAATGACCTCCATCCTCTAACTCTATCCCAAATCACTTTCTAATCACATATTAGCCAAATTTACATCAAATTAAGGTGGATTAGCATAGGAATCGAGATAGTGCTATTGGAATACATTGGGATCCGTGCCGAATCAGTTAGAGTTTCAAATCTGAAATTTATTTGTGGCTAAAATGTTTTTACACTAATTACGGCTAATTAGGGGTGATTAACATTAATTAGCGAAATCATGCATCATAAAAATCTAGAAAAATATGTAGAAATTCTTAAATATTATTTTATGCCTTCGGTAAAAATTTGGGTTAATTTGGATTAAGTTTGCTAATCCTATTGCTAGATATAGTTAAACATGATTAAGGGGAAAACATGGGTTTTGGGTATGTTTGATCTATATTAACATGTTAAATTGTTGTTTTGGTGTTTATGGTTAATCCTATATGTTATTACTACGGTTTAGTATGATTTGTGATTGCATAGAAAAGTTAGAATGGTCGAAAATGCCGTCGCATGGCGTAAATAGCTCGCCGGAAAAGTTGCAGGAAATTGGTCAGATCCCCCCATCGTGAAGAAACCCCGCGAGCCGACCGACTCGTGCCCCATGTACCATGAGCGAACTAATTGCATCCACTTCGAGGACCATGAGCCACTTCATTTCAAGGGTCACGAATCACCAGTCACGAATCGGGATGTGCATCGCGAACCGGACCATTGTGAAGTATCTCGATCCGAACCATGGAGCTTGACCACGAGCCGAAGACCCAGGAGAACCACGACCCGATGAGGACAGCATGGTCACGAACTGCCATGGGCTTGGTGCCACGAACCACGAGCCGACCCCAAACCATGAACGAAAGGTCACGAACCGAACCGAACGTAGGCTTGTTTCTGAACCGAACCGAAGAAGACTAAAACCCGAGATGCAACGGTAGTCCAAATAAGAAGTTAGAACTCAGGATCCAGATGGGAGCCAACGAGTTAACTTCATGAGTTGGGCTTTGCTGCGTGACGTGTGCAAAGTGGTTATCGATATCTATAACTTTGGTTCACCACTAAGAGACATATTATAGGCTATGGATCAGTGCAGTGGAGTAATCATGACTCCAAAGGGAAAAGTGATCGTAGCATGGCTATGGATTAGTGCAGTGGAGTCATCATGATTCCAATGGGAAAAGTTATCGTAGCAAGGGGTTATTGACTCTGGACCAGTGCAGTGGGGCCGTCATGATCCCAAAGGGGCAAGGTGGCCATAGTAATAACAAAAGATTTGGTGATCAAAGTGGTGGATATCGTATGCTTTACGCACTGAGTGAGAGATGTGAGGATGATTGCTATGTTTGATGTTTGCTACCACCATGACATGTGCACTTCCACTGTACACTTTATGTTAGTGTTACCTTAAAGCACTGTGCACCTTTTTGTGCTAACTCTTTGATTGCAGGTTCAGGTATGATTATCTATACATGTTATTGTTCTGTTTTGCTGTTATCGCTCATACTAGACTTTTGTCTGACCTAGAGTTTTATGTCTCTACTTATTACTCTGGGTGCTCCTAAACGAGCAGAATAGAGACAGGTTAGGTGGTTATGCACGAGTAGCTGTCCGGAGACAAGCAGGAGGCTTCCACGTACTATTTACATATATTCTCCCTATATTGTTGCTGGTCACTGCTTGGGCATTAGTAGTGTACCATTTCCACTATGATTTAGAGACAGTATTTTGAAGTTGTAATAATGATGGTTTGGATCATAAGCTGTATTTTGGATTCCGTTGCTATGATAATTTAGTTTTCAGCTTATGCAATGTCTCGCCTGTTTTATGTCAAGTTATGTTACTATTATATTTTATTTCATGCGCTGTGAGATATACTACAGGTTCTTTGGCGGTTCATAGTTTTAAATCCTTTTCCTTTGACGACTTCTCGGGCTAGTCGAGCATTAACATAGGCATTTCGAGGAAATGTCGGCTGGTTCGGGGCGGGTCGTCGCACTGGTATCATAGCCTAGGTTGCGTAATTAGCCTAGGAGAAGACATCAGGGAGAGTTAGTTTACATATATGAGAGCACATATTTGTGATATTTTGGTTTTCAAAAGCTATATATATATGCTATTAGTATATCTAAGGATGAAATCACACTGCATTGGCACCACTAAGGAGATTGTTAATCGTTTTCTCTTTACACAGTGGACGATGAGCCGAAATATGAGGAGAACGGGTTTAGGGGCCAATAATAGGATTGCCCCTTATATGAGGATGTTGTTTACTACTTTCATAAGAGAAATGCTTAGGGACGTTCAGGGAGCAGTTCCTAGTGCTGCTAATGGTGATGGTGCAGCAGTGCTGGCGCCTAGAGCTGATTTCGCCAAGCTCTGCAAGGATTATACTAGTCTTGGTGGGAAGCCATTCCACGTAACGGAATTGGCTACAGAAGTTCAGGATTGGCTTGATAGTTGTGAGCGCATCTTCGAGGATTTGGGAACCGATGATGTAATAAAAAGGAAGTTAGCATCGCGTTAACTGCAAGGACAGGCTATGAATTGGTGGAATGCTATTTAAGCAGCTATTCACAAGGATCAAGTTACTTGGAATCAGTTTAAGACTTGCTTCAATGACAAGTTTATCCTAGCTGCTTATAAATCAGAATTGTTCAGGAAATTTTTGGAGCTTAAGCAGAATGGTAGGGCAGTCTCGGAATATATTGCTGAATTCGATACTTTATCGAAATATGGATTATCTCTTATCGATATTGCCGAGAAGAAGAACGAGAAGTTCATAACTGGCATAGATGAGTACTTGGGGGAAAGGCTGAAAAATCATATAGATGAGACATTTGAATCTATTATGGGAAAGGCATTGAGATCAGAGAGCCTTTATCCTAAGTCGAAGATTGAGATTGCTATTGCATCTGCAGGAGAGCCAAAACCACAGGCAAGCAGTGAAGGCAGGAAGAATTTCCAGAATAAAAGGAAACAAAATCAGACCAAGGATGGTCAGAAAAAGAAGGATAAGAAAGATATCGAGTGTTATAGCTGTGGCAAGAAAGGCCCCTATGCCAAAGATTGTCGAGCAAAGCCAGCGGATAGGAAGTGCTTCAACTGTGGCCAAGTGGCACTCTCAAGGATAAATGTCTGCAACCCCCTAAAGAGAACCAGATCATGAAAGCATATGCTATCAACGTTGTTCCTTCTTCGTCGAATGCCCCAACTGTGGCGCAGAAGGGAAAGGGCGTCGTTATTCAAGGTATGCTTTCTATTTATGATGTTCCTGTTCGAGTATTTTTTGATACCGAGGCTTCTCATTCCTTCGTATCTAGTGACCTGGTAGATAGGTTGGGATTGGAACCCGAGATTGTCAATAGACCTTTAGTTGTGACGAACACGATCGGTGGTTCGACTAGCCTTAGTATGATTTGTCGTAATTTGGTCTTATCGAGTCATGGACGTATGTTTGCTTTGCTTTGGACTTTACTGGATTTGTCAATATTTTGGGAGTCAATTAGCTCCAAAGATATGGGGTGGCGATAAACTGTGAGGGGTCTTCGTTGACCATTAGAGCGGATGATGGGTGGAGGGTGGTATTGGGTTGCCTACCTAGTGATGAGGTGATGGCTAGTTTTCTACATTCCCTCGACATCCCGTAGGATGAGTTATCAGAGTGTCTATTGCTGGTGAGTATCCGGACATCTTCGAGGAAGTGACCGGACTTCCACCACACCGAGAGATTGAGTTTCAGATTGATTTGATTTAGTAAAGGATGCCAGAACTGTAGTGACTCAACTTCGTCGTATGGCGCTAAGGGAGCAGCGAGAGCTCGAGGTGCAAGTGGGTGATCTTTTGAAGAAGTGTTTTCGAGTGGGGAGCACCAGTTGTATTTGCTACTAAGGTAGATGGTTCCCTTCACTTATGTGTAGATTACCGCGAGTTGAACAAGGTGACTAGGAAGAATAAGTATCCTCTTCCACGGATAGATGATTTGTTTGGTCAGTTAAATGGAGCAAGAGTGTTCTCCTAATTGGATCTCACGACAGGATTTCATCAGCTCAGAGTAGCAGCTGAGAGTATATCTAAAACGACATTTCGAATGCCGTCTGGATTTTTTGAGTGGTTGGTCATGCCATTTGGGTTGACCAATGCACCAGCATATTTTGTGGATCTTATGAATGGGGTATTCAGTAATCAACTGAATAAGTTTGTTCTTGTGTTTGTGGACGATATCTTGGTTTACTTGAGGATAGAGGAAGAACACAAGAAACATTTGAGGACAGTTATGGAGGTGTTGCGTAAACACCGATTGAAAGAAAATTTTTCTAACACTTCTGGAGGAGGGAAGTGAGATTCTTGGGCCATATTGTTTCAGAGAATGGTATTGCCGTGGATCCTGCGAAGGTGGCTATCTACACCCAAGAATGCAACGTACGTGAGAAGTTTCTTGGGGTTAGCTAGATATTATCATAGGTTTATCCAAGACTTCTCCAAGATAGCGACACCGTTAACTCAGTTGACCAAGAAGAATCAAGCTTTCGTCTGGGACGGAAGGTGTGAGAATGTATTTAAGAGCCTAAAGGAAAAGTTAACGTGTGCATCAGTGTTAGTTATTCCTAAAGGGAATGAAGAGATGACGGCATGCACGGATGCTATGGACTAGTGTTGTACTAGTGCAAGTAGGTAGGGTTGTAGCTTATGCTACTTGAAAACTGAAACCTCATGACAAAAGGTATCATACCCATGATTTGGAATTGGCAGCGATCATGTTCGCGTTGAAGATGTGGAGACACTATCTCTTGGGAGAAAGATTCGAGTTGTTTACCGACCACAAGTCATTAAAGTATCTCTTCTCTCGAAAGGATTTAAATCTACGTCAATAGAAATGGTTAGAATTCTTGGCTTCGTACGATTTCTATATTGCATACACACCGTGGAAGGGAAATGCGATAGTCGATGCATTGAGTAGGAGACATGCCAGTTTGGGGGCTATGTTTCTAGAATGGAAGAAACTGGAGCATATCGCAAGATATGATTTCAGACCCAAGTGCGAATTGGATCCAGCGATGTTAGCAAGTTTGACGATAAGACTGACTTAGATTGAGCGCATTGGTTCCAATCAGAGGGACGATCTTAATCTATTAGAAATCATCTCCAAGGTAGAGATGGGTTTTGATGGCGAGAGAATGAACAAGTATGGTCATGATCAAGAAGGATGGCTTCGAAAGAATGGGAGATTAGTTGTACCCAACGTGAATGGATTGAGAGATGAAGTGCTTGGAGAGTGTCACCACTCAAAAGTGACTATACACCCCGGTAGTAACAAAATGTGAAATGACCCAAACTTCCCTTTATGGGAAATCCCGGATTGAGTTGAGAACATGACGCATCAGAACATAGAACGATAGAACATTTCATTGCTATTACAACAATTACACCAGAATACAAGAATATACCAGAGCGTGAATAAATATTTTACAGTAGAAAATATCAGAGTTTAAATTACAAAGCAGCGGAAAGATAATACATGAATATAATATGCAACAGAAAATTCATCAACAACACAACTGAAAGAAATACATGGATACAAAGCTTTCCGAATATAGCTCCAGCTGTAATCCAGGATCCTAGAATATCTGCGAAAACCAAAACTAATAGCTGCCGTGTGGAAAATATAGGCACCCAGAGTTTAAGTTAAAATAATAAACTCTGAGTCAGTCATGGGACTGGCGTGAGAACTAAAACAATTATTAAATCTTTACTTTAAAATGGGAAAAATTATGGGACCACGCTGTATGACATGGAACGGGTTTACTCCACATGAATATATGTTTAAAATTAAACAATACAATGCTTTTTGGAAAATGAAGCTATTATAAGACTCAGGTTCCATCACACAATGCAACACAAGCCGGAGGATAGAGTTTTCCCTTATAATAACCAAACATGCTTGGTACGTTTAAAAAACAAATCATTTTGATATTACTATAAGTGTATAGTGTCAAAAACAACTTCAAACATAAATGTATCAATTGTAGATGGCATGAGCGCCCCATCTCACTATGTCGCCATATAGGTTTACAACTAAATCTGAAACGTCGCGTATTGGAAATTAGATTCCATCTACGAGTCGAGGCAAGGAATCATCCTCACTGATTTCGAGACACTCTAGCAAATGCCTCAGGATTACACACCACAGGGCAACCCTCGTTAGCAGCAGGGCCGGTCCACACATACTTTAGTGGATTAATTATTCTTGAACAATACGTTTCCCGGTCCTATTGGACTTATCAATGAGCCACTAGGGACTCATACCTGAGGCGCCTCGCAATTCGTCATCCACATAAGTAAAAAAATCTCTGGGCTCCATACCATGACACCACTCTCAGCTAGAAAGAAACACATGTACTCCCTGCTGTCCTCATTCTGTATTTGACTCATACCGGGCAGTGAGGCTCGTGAATTAACGCTATACACAAAGCTATGCTAATTAAAGCCATGCTTTGATCATCAACCACAGGACTTTGCTTTTCAACAAAAGCCTTAATCATTTTCATCTTAGCATGCCACATTGACAATTCATGCCATACAACTGATGTCTATCGATATATAACTTCTAAGCTCATACATTTCAGAGAAGGGTGTCAAGTAAGAGAATAAATTCTCCACCACCAAAAAGATATATATTTAATAGAAATCAATCAACACAGAATGAAATCCAATGTCAGACACACATCCATTTACAAGTCCGTTATGGGTCTGAACGAAACCGGAGACACCTTATTTCTCGTCCCATATGTCCAATACAGGAGAGAGGTCCGCGCATATCCCGTCAATCTCCAAGTACATCTAGACGATCATCACTTATTACCTTGTCTTGGGTATACAGCTGAATCAAGACATCAATAATCATCGAAACGGTATGAAGAACTCCGATCTTCAACCACCGTCTTCATCGTCGACTTTTAGTCGTCGTATAATTATTCAGAAATAATTATTCAGAACGGGTTAAACCCGATCTTTCCGCATAACTCGCGTATTTTATAATCAATAAACAAGTGCTATAAAATCACATCATATGCCTCATTCCAATTCAAAATATTCTTTTATTCAAATATTCACATCTTATAGGAAAGGTTCCCATTAATTTTATCAAAGATAAATTCTTTTAAATTTATTCTTTAATCCTCCTTTGGATATCCATTTCAAAAGATTATTTCCTTTAACCAATCTAAACTAAATTATGGTTTATAAAACTAGTCGGATTAACGAACTTTACCGAAGTAACCATTTACTAATCCCGATCCCAACCTACTCTTCTCATGGAACAAAACTGGTAGTACTCCATATCTAACACCCACTGTGTTATCGGTAAATTAATTACCATTTCACATTCAAATCTAATTAAAGATTTAGCTATCGCTTGGAGTAAAACTGGTGGTACTCCATTCTCGATCACTTCTCAAATTTAGAAAATTTAATTACCACGTTAACATTTAAATCTAATTAAAGATTCATTAAAACTCCACTTAGTTTTAATCTTCAAAAATCATTACTTAATGATTATTTAACTTTCTGGGAATAAATCCTGTCTTTAACTGGGTTAAAGAACGATTGTCATTTAAAACATTGTTAACGATAAACCCAAAATCAACTCCATCAAAATGGAATCTACATGAAAATCATAACAGTGGATAATCAATATAAATTTCCGTATCCAACAAATACTATAAATGGAATAGCGGCAAGGCCTTTTAAATTCCATAAATAGTAATGGTCTTCATTCATAAGAGCTCATCTCGATTATTACCAAATCGAATTCCATTCAATTCCAATTTAATATATTAAATTGGAAAACTTTACTTTGGAAAATTTCCATTAAATCTTAACAAAAATATATATAAATTCCAAATCATCTCTTCACTATTAATTAGGTTAAAGAACAAATATCATTTAAAACACAGCTCACGATAAACCCACATTCAACTTTCATTTCAATTTCAGTTAAATGTTAATTAATTGGTAAATTTCTCTAAATCTTAATTAAAAGATTTATTCTTTTCTCAACTGGATTTAGGAACAGTGTTAATGAAGACACCATTCACGACAAACCCAAAATCCAATTTAATATTAAATACAAGGCTCTGAATAGAAATTATATCAGCTTATATTCAATATCAAATTCTGAAACTAACGGATATCGTATTGGGAATAACGATATCTGTATCTTCCAAATTCCCATAACAATATCCGTATAACCACAGAATCCAATATCAAAATATTCCGTAGATTATTTCCATTCCAATTCATTCCTATCTATTCATTGGAAAAAAATTGGTTATTTTAAAACCATTTAAAATTCAATTTATTTCTTTAAAAATATTGGATTATTATTCTAGTTAATAACTAGTTCATTTCAATAAAAATATATTTTTATCCTTTCAAACTTGGAATTTTTTATCTAAAATCTTTCCAAATCATTTATTATGATTTTACATAATGTTTCCATATTTTTAATTATTTTATTAAGGCCCTTACAGTCAATTTCCAATAACGGCCACCGAACTGCATCCATAGCGACCTTTTCCAAATTTGATTTGGACATAATTCAAATCCAATCGTTAGATTTCAAATCTCGTATATTCATTGGAAAACCCAATGGTTCTGGTTTTAGAAGAATCCGACGGTCGAATCTCCCATAATGTCAATCCAAAGTCAATGGTTGAAATTCACGAACGGTCGCAGCGCGACGCGTTCTGTTCAAATCATTAATATATATATATATATATTTATATATAACATGTTTCGTTCAAAATATATTTTATAAATTCACTTTAAAAATGATTCCCACTTTCATTTCCATTTAAATCAAAATTGAATACTCCTTATCATTATTATATTTAAATGATAATATTTTCAAAATATCAGATTTTGAAATCATTTTCTTTTAGATATTCATTATAAAAATGAATAAAATCGATATAAATATCGTTCGCATTAAAATGGCGCATATCTAATCAACACGGCTTCACATACGTCAATATTTTCGTGTCCATCCCAAATCGGACATCAAATTCACATTTAATCCTTTACTGAATATTATTTTAAAATATTCGTTATTTCTGAACTGGAATCAGACCCAACCAATTACCATATAATGTTATTTATGTGGATTTCATTTATCACATATACACAACAATGATAAACAATCGTCCGTCATCCAAAGTGCATTACATAACTGCATAAGCATTAAATATAAATAATTAATGCTTACTACAGTCTGTCAACCAATCGATTGACATACAACTAAACAATTGGGATTAGTGTACGTCAAACATCGTCCCAATACCCGTGTGGGGTTTCAACCAACAAATACTGAATATTATTTGTGCAGTTGAGCGATGTGTAAAATTTATCGTCCTAATCAATGTCAGTATAAACAAATCGTCCGATTTGTAAATGACTATTTATTTGCATTTCAGGAGAATTATATGCTGTTCATATATACGTTAAAAATTATATTTATTTCAACACTTGACTATTTTATATAGTTCGTACATGATATTTTTATTGTTCAAACATTTATTCAACACATGAATATTTTATATAGTTTATTTCAGAAAATTTCGGCATTATAATGGCGCGATATTAGAACCGGAACAATGTCTAGCATTATCCCTCTCCTGATACTGGCTCGTGCCATTCACAATCATCAATAAATCCACAATACCACAATATAATCCATTTCACCACAATTCAATCCAAACAAACATCCATGGTTTGTACAATAAATAGTGTCAGGAGCAACTAAGCCCCGTCTGTAAACTAGGATATATTTAACTGTAAAATATTTTATATGAGAAGGTGTTCTCACTTTGGGATCCATTCCATTCCGCCATTCTTTTCATCGCTCAAATTCTCCGTTTTGATTCCAGAATTTGCAAATGAGCTCCAATCTTTACCGATATTTTTTTCTAGCATAAACGCGCTATTTCAGACAACTTTTGCCTATTGGACTTTTTCCCAAAACCACTCCAATTTGCCGGAATTTGCGAAAAGGCAGTATTCAGACTGTTGACTTTGGACGTGTTTTCCAAGCGGCTCCGCATTCCAAAATATGACTTCCATATACTCAAATCGAAGTGAAAATCGTGCTCTACGAATTTGGTATTGTGGAGTTTTGGCTAGAAGCGCTCAGGTTGGAAGATATTGGCTAAAGAAGATCAGGTGGCTTTATGTAAATACGAGATTTTGCAAAAGTTGAATTTTTTAGAGGAGGGGGGAGGGGGCCAACGGTCGGAATGGGGTGGCCAGAGGGGGTGGTGTGGGGTGTGAAGATGGTGGGGGTGGTGCATGTGGCAGCGCTAGCGATGTGGGGTCCCACAGCGATGGTTTGGGGAGGATTTGGGTTTTTGGTTTTTAGAGAAGGGAGGAGGAGGGATTGGTGGCGGTGATGGCCGACGACGACACAAGGGGGGTGTTGGGGGAGAGGAAGCAGGGCGGAGGGGTGACGGTGCTGCGGGCGATGGCGACACAGGTTTGTTTTTGGGGAACGAACGACAGATTTAGGGTTATGGGGAAAAAGGGGGGAGGGTTATATAATTTATTTATTTTTCTTCATTAAAGTAACTTTTTCATTCAAACCCCAAATCGAACCCACCAACTTTGTCCCTAGCTAACTACCCCCATTCCGATCATAATGGGATATGTTTCGTAAGCCAATTCTACTGTTTTGATTAGTTTTTATCAAAATTAATTATAAATCAATTTATATTGAATTTGAACATACATTTTAATTTACCGAGGCCACATACTGACTCCAAAAATTATAGAATAATTATTTCTATTTATGTTTTGACGATACAGTCCTAACGAAACTAATTTCGTTGAATTTGGAGACCATTTGAAAAATGGTCATTTTCTAGTCGATTAAATTCAAACTGAAATCACCAAACACGTTTCAATTTACCACGATCACATATTAATTCCAAAAATTATGAAAATTGGAATATAACAATAATTTGACATTCTAGATCCAATAAAAGTGGTTTCATCAAAAACGGAGGTCATTTGCAAAATGGCTATTTTTAAGGGCTATATATTATATTAATATATATAAATTCCATTGCAACTATTCTAAACTTTAAACGGGGCATAACTTTCAATCTATATTTTGAAATCTCAAAATTTTCACATCCATTAGACAGATATCATTAAACAGAATCAAATATTTCTGGTTTTGTTGAAATCCGGTTTATTTTGAATTCTATACATTCATTTGAAATTGAAAATCGAATTTTCAAACTATCGCGCCATTTCAAACTCTATTTATAATTAATATAAATTTATCCATTCTAACTTTTATTTATAAATTTTAAATCGTTATTATTTACAATAAATCATTTTAAATATTCAAAATCCATTAAAATACCTAAAATATTTTTTTTAAAATTGGTTCAGAAATTCCGGGTCGTTACAAAATGTATCGAGACATGAAGCGGACCTACTACTAGGAAGGGATGAAGAGAGACGTTGGGAAGTTTATATCTAAGTGCATGAACTTCCTGCTAGATAAAGCTGAACAAAAGAAGCCTAGTGGTTCATTACAACCACTGGAAATTCCCGAATGGAAATGGGAACAAGTTTCAATGGATTTCATTTATGGTTTACCAAGGACTAGATCAGGTCATGATAGTATTTGGGTGATTGTGGATCGATTGACCGAAAGCGCATGGGATATACCAGTCAAGTCGAGTAGAACGGCAACTAAGTTAGCAGAACTGTATATGAAGTGGGTAGTGAGATTTGATGGAGCACCTAAAGGTATTGTGAGTGACCGAGATCCATTATTTACCAGTGGCTTTTAGAAGAGCTTACAAGAGGCTTTAGGGTCAGAATTAAATCTCTGTACCGCGTACCATCCCCAAACCGACGATCAAACGGAGAGGGTGAATCGTGTATTAGAGGATCTGTTGAGAGCTTGTGTATTGGATTTTGGAGGATCATGGGATAACCATTTGCATTTGGTTGAGTTTGCATATAATAATAGTTATCAGTCCAGTATTGGTATGGCTCCACTTGAAGCTTTGTACAGAAGACCGTGCAATTCACCATCTTGTTGGTTGGAGACCGGTGAAAAACTTGTGCTTGGGCCATATGTTACTGGAGAAACTTCAGATAAGATCAAGGTTGTCCAACAGCGAATAAAGGCTGCCCAAGATAGGCAGAAGAGTTACGTTGATAAAAGGTGAAGAGATTTGAAATTCTCCATTAGCGACTTGGTATTCGTCAAGATTTCTCCACTGAAAATTGTGATTCGGTTTTGTAGGAGAGGCAAATTAGTACCAAGATTTGCTGGTCCATTTCTAGTTCTTGAACAAGTTGGGAATCTAGCATATAAAGTTGGATTAACCGACAAGATAGAAGGAGTGCACAACGTATTTCATGTTTCTAAGTTAAGTAAGTTCGTGCATGATTCTGATATGACTATTTCACTAGATCAGTTGGACAATATCGAGGTAGAACCCGAGGCAGTGGGAAACCATGGGCCAGTCCGTATTGTTGGACACGATACGAAGCAATTTCGAAGGAAGACGGTGAAACTGGTTAAGGTCTAGTGGGGTGATAATGAGAATGACTGTACTTGGGAAACCGAGGAGAGCATAAGGTAGTCATATCCAGAACTCTTTGCCTAGTAAGATTTTAATTGCAATATAGTTATTCCCTTGTTAGTAAACCGCATGCTTGGGTAGGTTTGTTGTGTTATCATGTATGTTTGATTATTGTAAATGGATGATAGGCATGCGGGGCACCATTGTATGTTTTGGTTAAGCAATTTCGGGGGCGAAATTTCTTTAGAGGGGGGGGGGGGGAGTGTAACGACCCGCATTCTATGTATTGGAGGATCATAGAATATTTATTTTATTTTCATACGCAGTGGTATGGTCGTGTAACTTTGGGAAACGATAACTGGGGTCATTTCCCATGTTCACGATTTTTTCCGAATTTTAAATGACCGTTTTGCCCTTAGGGAATCTTGTTTTGCCTATAAATTTTGATTGGTGAGGAGTTTTGACATGAAACCACTTCCATTGGATTCGAATGATAGTTTACCATTCCGTAGAGTGGTGCATTAATCAAATAGACTTACCATTCAGGAGATATGGCCGAAATAAGGTTTGGAAGATGAAAAACAACATAATTGGCTTAACGGGGTGATTAGTAACTTAGCCCATAACCTATTTCGGGATTAGGATTATGGGAGGGCTGAAAGGGTTTGGGAAAACATTTCATTTCAGTTTTCTAGCCGCCACTTACATTCATTGAACACTAGTAATGGCCTCTATCCTCTAAATCTATCCCAAATCACTTTCAAATCACATATTGGCCAAATTTACATTAAATTAAGGTGGATTAGCATAGGAATCTTGATAGAGTTGTTAGAATACATTGGGAACTGTGCTAAATCAGTTAGAATTTCAGAACTGAAATTTATTCGTGGCTAAGGTGAGTGATTTGCATGTTTTTACGCTAATTATGGCTAATTAGGGGTGATTAGTGATAATTAGCGAAATCATGCATCATAAAAATCTAGAAAAATATGTAGAAATTCTTAAATAGTATTTTATGCCTTTGGAAGAAATTTGGGTAAATTTGGATTAAGTTGGCTAATCCTATTGTTGGAAATAGTTAAACATGATTAAGGGGGAAAACATGAGTTTTGGGATGTTTGATCTATATTAACATGTTAAATTGTTGTTTTGGTGTTTATGGTTGATCCTATATGTTATTACTACAGTTTAGTATGATTTGTGATTACATAGAAAAGTTAGAATGGTCGAAAATGCCGTCACATAACGTAAATAGTTCGCTGGAAAAGTTGCAGGAAATTGGTCAGACCCCCCCTCGATCGTGAAGTACCCCCATGAGCTGACCGACTCGTGTCCCATGTAACACGAGCAAACCGATTGCCTCCATTTGGAGGACCATGAGTCGCTTCATTTCGAGGGTCATGAACCGCCAGTCACGAACCGGGATAAGCATCGCGAACCGGACCATTGTGAAGTATCTCGATCTGAACCATGGAGCTTGACCACGAACCAATGGCCATGAGCCAATGA
The DNA here is from genome assembly GCA_030737875.1 of Allium sativum. NCBI lineage: Eukaryota > Viridiplantae > Streptophyta > Magnoliopsida > Asparagales > Amaryllidaceae > Allium > Allium sativum. Next base: position 223,546,811 of record CM060910.1, on the reverse strand, counting down.
CCTTGGAGAACCAAGACCCGATGAGGACAACATGGTCACGAACCGCCACGGGCTTGGTGCCACGAACCACGAGCCGACCCAAACCATGAACGGAAGGTCAAGAACCAAACCAAACGGAGGCTTGTTTCCGAACCGAACCAGAGAAGACTAAAACACGAAGTGCAAAGGTAGTCCAAATAAGAAGTTAGAACTCATGATCCAGATGGGAGCCAACGAGTTTACTTCATGAGTTGGGCTTTGCTGCAGGACGTGTGTGAAGGGGTTATCGATATCCATAACTTTGGTTCACCACTTAGAGACGGATATAGGCTATGTATCAGTGCGGTGGAGTAGTCATGACTACAAAGGGAAAAGTGATCGTAGCATGGCTATGGATCGATGCAGTGGAGTCTTCATGATTCCAAAGGGCAAAGTGATCGTAACAAGGGGTTGTTGATTATGGACCAGTGCAGTGGGGTCGTCATAGACCCAAAGGGGCAAAGTGGTCGTAGTAATAGCAAAGGATTTGGTGATCGAAGTGGTGGATATCGTATGCTTTACGCACTGAGTGAGAGATGTGAGGATGATTGCTATGTTTGTTGTTTGCTTTCACCATGACATGTGCACTTCCACTTTACACTTTATGTTAGTGTTACCTTAGAGTACTTTACATCTTGTAGTGCTAACTCTTTAGTTGCAGGTCCAGGTTCAAGTATGATTATATATACCTGTTGTTATTCTGTTTTGCTGCTATCGCTCATACTAGACTTTTGTCCGACCCAGAGTTTTATGTCTCTTCTTGTTACTCTGGGTGCTCCTTAACAAGCAAACTAGAGACAGGTTAGGTGGTTATGCACGAGTAGCTGTCTGGAAATGAGCTAGAGGCTTCCACATACTATTTACATATATTCTCCCTATGTTGTTGCTGGTCACTGCTTGGGCATTACTAGTGTACCGTTTCCACTTTGCTTTAGAGACAATATTTTGAAGTTGTAATAATGATAGTTTGGATCATAAGCTGTATTTTGGATTCCGCTGCTATGATGATTTAGTTTTCAGCTTATGCACTTTCTCGCATGTTTTATGTCAAGTTATGTTACTATTATACTTTATTCCATGCGCTGTGAGATATACTACAGGTTCTTTGGTGGTTCATAGTATTAAATACTTTTCCTTTGACGACCATCCCGTGCTAATCTAGCATTAGCACAGTGCATTTCGGGGAAATGTCGGCTGGTTCAGGGCGGGCTGTCTCATTCTCAAATAAACCTTCATCCATAAACATAGAATGTTTCAACTGTCATAAGAAAGGCCACATGCACAAAGACTGTCAAGAACAAAAGAAAGAAAATCAGAAAACTTTCAACAACAAGAAAATGAAAGATAAATTCAAAAAGAAGGTTTTTTCTGTAATATGGGACGATTGAGATTCATTTTCATCAGAAAGTGTAATGATAGTGATAATGAACAAGAAAATGTATGCTTCATGGCTCAGGAAACTGAGATTGGTAATTTATCTTTTGATGATTTAATCGAAGTAAACACTGAACATTTAGATGTTATAACAATTCTTAGAAACAAGCTTAAGGAGACTCGTGAAAATCAGAATAAAGTAGAATTTGAAAGCGATGTGCTGAAAGATGAGAAGAAAATTCTGGAAGAAGAGCTTGAAAAAGTTCATGAATCTCTCTCAAATTCAGATACTCAACTTTCACTTTTCAATCAAGAAATTGAAAATCAAAGAGCAAAGAATGATGTTAATATATCTGAAAATCATGGGTTAAAAATTAAAATTAAACAAATAGAATTAGATAAAGATAGTCTTTAAACTAAGTTAGATGATATTTCTAAAAAAAATATTCTAAGTTTATTAAAGGAAAAGATAATTTACCCAAAATTATAGGAAATTCTCAATCTACTTCTAATAAAAATGGGTTAGGATATAAAAAGGAGGCAAGTATTTCTTAAAAAGAAATAAATAAACCAAGGAGAAATATTGATTCAAAATAAAACATAGTGCCTAAAATCCATGATATATCAAAAAACTCAAAAAGAAAAACATAATCCAAAATAAAATTATGTGTTCCAAAAACAAATAACAATTAAATTCGGGACAAATATATAAAGTCATTTATAGAAACAGTTCACAAAAATAGTAATTATCTTTATAAAAGTGATACTGGACCCATTTGGCTTTGGTTTCCTAAGGTTTAACTCTTAGAACCTATTAAAAGTGGGTACCAACATATTTAATTTGTTTTAGGTACCACTCAAGAGGAGAAAATGGATACTAGACAATGGTTGTTCAAAGCACACGACTAGAGACAAAGATATGGTTACAAGCATTACATACTTTGATGGTGGCTCTGTTACTTTTTCATATAACTCAAAAGGTTATATCATTGACAAAGGAGATGTGTGTAATTACGTTATGTCAAATTTACCCCTTATTACAAATGTTTCACTAGTCAAAAATTTAAAATATAATTTATTAAGCATTAGTTAACTATGTGACAAAAGTTTTAAAATAACATTTTCAAAAAATAAATGTAGTATTTTTTTAATCAAAATCAAAATCTTATTTTTGAAGGAAATAGAGATAGAAATATCTATGTTCTAAATATGAAAATCAATTATAATAAAGACATGTGTTTAATAGCGTAAGATAACGATCCTTGGCTATGACACAAAAGATTTTGTCATATTAATTTTAAAAATATACGTAAACTATCAAAAAATGAATTAGTTAAAGGTTTGCCAAAGATAAATTTTAAAATAAATAATATTTGCGAGGATTGCCAGTTAGTAAAATTAACTAAATCATTCTTTAAATTTAATAAAGTCATTTCAACTGCACAACTACTAGAACTACTACATATGGATCTCTTCGGACTAACACAGGTTCAATCTGTTAATCATAATTGATATGTATTTGTAATAGTTGATGACTTCTCTAGATATACATGGACCATTTTTATGAAAAAAGTGATACTTTTGATCGTTTCAAAACTTTTGTCAAAAGAGTTCAAGATACTAAAAATTTAAAAATAAAAATCATACGGAGTGATCATTTAGGTGAGTTTGAAAATGAACCCTTTGAACTATTTTGTAAAAAGAAAGGAATAAATCATAATTTTTCATTTCCTAGAACTCCTCAAGAAAATGGAGTTGTGGAAATGAAAAAACAAAACATTACAACAATGCGCAAGAACATTCTTAAATGAAAGTAATTTACCAAAACATTTTTGGGCAGAAGTTGTAGCAACTGCTTGTTATGTACTGAATCGTATCTCCATACGACTTCTGACTAAAAATACCCCAAATGAGCTCTTTATGGAAGAAAATCTAACATTTTAAATGCAAAAGACCAACTTGGAAATTTTGACCCTAGAGCCGATAATGGAATCTTTGTAGGATACTCCGAAAGAAGGAAGGCGTATTGTGTTTTTAATAAAAGAAAAAATACTATAGAACAAACATTACATGTATCTTTTGATGAGAACTTTAATGAAAATTCAATAATTAAAGATGATGAAGAATTTATAGCTAACAAAGAAAACAAAAATCTTGAAAATAATGAAGATATTATTCATAATTATAATGATGAATTAAGATCTCCTCCTAGAATCTTACGTGATCATCCTACATAAAATATAACTGGAGAAATTGATTCCCAAGTTAGAACAAGAAGTCAACTAAACCAAATGGGACATGTTGCCTTTCTTTTAACTATTGAACCTAAAAACCCTAAGAAAGCATCAACAGACGACTATTGGATTATTGCATGTAGGAAGAGTTGAATCAGTTCAAACAAAACGATGTTAGGGAATTAGTTCCTCGTCCTAATAATCAATTAGTTATCAAAACTAAATGGGTCTATAAAACTAAAGCAGACATACTAGGAAATATTACTAGAAATAAAGAAATATTAGTAGCACAAGGCACTGATCAAGAAGAAGTAATCGATTATGAAGAAACATTTGCTCCTGTTGCAAGATTAGAAGCAATACGTATTTTATTATGCTTGTTTTTCATAATATTAAGCTATACCAAATGGATGTAAATGGTTCATTTTTAATTTTATTTATAAAAGAAAATGTATACATCGAACAACCTTCCTTGTTTATTCATGAAAAATATCCGGATTATGTGTATAAACTTAAGAAAGCACTATGGTCTAAAACAAGCACCTCATGCTTGGTATGACAGACTTAAGAGTTATCCACTTAATTTGGGATTTCAAATCAGAAAAGCATATCAAACTTTATTTATTAGAAAAAATAATAAAGATATTTTAGTTATTCAAATATATGTAGATGACATTATATTCGGTTCAAGTAATAAAAAATTATGTAAGGAATTTTCAAATATAATGACTAAGGAATTCAAAATGCCACACATGGGAGAATTATCATATTTTCTCGGACTCTAAATCAAACAATTTTCTAATGGTATCCTTATAAATCAAGAATAATATTGTAATAATTCAACTAAACGATTTGGAATAGAAAACACTTATGGAAAATCTACTTGTATTAGTACTACAACTCATCTCGATTGGGATGACAATAGTAAAAGTGTTGACCAAAAGTTATATAGAATTTTGATAGGATCTTTTCTTTACTTAATTGCAAATTGTCCAGACATAATGATGAGTGTGATCATCCTAAGGAGTCACATTTAAGAGCTGTAAAACGAATTCTGCGATATCTTAACAATACCAAGGTCTTTGGTCTTTTCTATCCGAAGGAATCCCCATTTGAATTAGTATCTTTTAGCGATGCTGATTTCGGTGGATCTCGGACAGATAGAAAAAGAACAAGTGGTACGTTCCATTTCATTAGAAAATCACTTGTCTCTTGGTTTAGTAAGAAACAGAATTGTGTTTCGCTCTCGACATGTGAAGCAGAGTGTATATCTACAGTTTTAGCTTGTGGTCAAGTGTGTTATATATATATATATATATATATATATATATATATATGCAACATACACTTAGAGATTTTGGAATAAGTTTATCCAAAATAAACAATTTATTATGATAATACAAATGCAATAAATTTATCTAAAAATCCAGTAAATCATTCACGTACAAAACATATTGATATTCAACATCATTTCTTAGGAGATAATATTGAAAAAAAATATAATAAGTTAGATTTTATATCTTCTGAAAACCAATTAGCATATATTTTTACAAAGCCATTGCTTGAGAATTCTTTTGTTAAATTAAGACGTGAATTAGTATCATTTCATTTAAAGATATTTAACCTATATTTATATATATTAGGAAAAAAGTAAGACAATAAAATCAGAAGATATACTAACCATTTAGTTCTATTTTTAATCATAACCACTAATTTTCTACTGCTTTTTAACCATAGAAATTAAATGGTTTTAAATACACAATAATCTCTCACCTTTCCTTCTTTTAGTTAACTTTAAACTATAAATATGTATAATCTATTAATACATTTAAATATAAAATAATACAAAATTCTTAAAAAATGGCATAACAAAACTAAAGAAACTCAACTTCTTCCTACCTTTCAATAACGACCGATAGTTCTGCCGAATCACCATGTCTTTCTACTCCAATGCCTACTCATGAACCAATGTACTAACTGGGAAACTACCACATGGATATTACATCAGAAGTTAAGAAAACTAAGCGTGCACTATTCGTTTCTCCGGATACGAGGAAGAAGATTAATGAAATTCATCATTATCAGCAATAACAACTTAATCTTTAGAGAGAATTATATTTCGAACAGAAGGCAACTGTAAGACATCTTAGCTTCTTCAAACAAATAGCATTGAATTTCTGTAGTTCATGAAAAAAGGATGTATGTGAACACATATCACAGCAAGTTAATCCTCTTGACCCATCATCTTCATATTGTATGTCTAATGAACCACAGAATCCCTGGATATCACCAGAATCACATAAGCAAGCTAGCATTTGGTCACCATTAAAACCTTGGGTTGAAGATACAAAAAATGATGAAAAACCTTATCGATCTTATTAATATATATATATATAATGTATTTCACAAGAAAATTTGTAGTAAGATCAACTATATAAATATCACTCTCATAAATATGAGCAGATTTTTTTACTAGAAAAAACGTCTGTTTCTATAAAGACGTATATTTGAATGTTCCTTAGCATAGATTTTCATTCGAGATCCAGACGTCTGAATCAATAAAATCAGATGATTGAAAAAGTCCAAAAATGAATGGTTTGCGTGTTGTTTAAAAATTTCACTAATTCAGACATTTGAAAATCTAACTAAGACGCCTGAATACTTCAGGAGATGTTTTTTTATATACAGGACCTTACCTTTATAACCGCCAAACTACATCTGCTCCATTCATTATTTCACTTTCCCCTTTCAACAAAAAAAACCCTAGCCCCCATTTTTCAAAACTCTACAAAATTAAAACTTCTCCACACACAAAATTGATGGCATTTAGGAAAAGACGATCAAGGCAACAAGATTCTGAACCACCTTACGAAGATCAAATTCAACAATGGCTTTGGAATGATATTGCTAAAGAAAGGTACAAATCAATGTAAAACTCCAAATTTTTCGAAGGAGCATTTGTCAAATTTGATGCTTTCTCTTATTGCCGTATTCTACAATACACTAGACATCACAATTTCGAATCTCTTGATGAATAAAATGCCAATAATATGAAAATATTACCTTTGCTTGTTAGACTCTTCTTAGCCAATATGAACTTACGTCACCAATCTCCTAGAAACTGACAAGACTGTGTTTGATATTTGGTTCATGTAAAACGTATCTTACTTCCCATCCAACATTTAGGTCAAATTTACATTATGCATGGCAAAATCTTGATAATAACACTATTTAAGTTAGTTTGGAAGAAAGAGATGAAGTCTCTCATAATTTCCTATCTGATATCTTAACTAACATGTAAGATCTTACATCCACTAGTCTCCGTCCCCACGCACGTCTTTTGATCTACATCTTAGTCCGCTCCATTCCACCAAGGAAAGGAATCTATAAGAAAGTTTACAAATGTGACTTTCAAATCTTGTATTCCATTTGTTCTAACAAACAAATTACTTGGGCTATGATCATACTCGATGAATAGGTGGATATTGCATACAAGCGGAAATATAAAACGATTCATTATGGTGCTTGCATAATGCGCATACTTCTTGAAAGTGGAGTTAAAATACCTGATACCAATTACTTGAGCATCAAAGAAATTAGTCCAAAAACCTTAGGTCTTATAGGTGTTGATCCAAAACCGTCAACGTTAGAACACATATCTTTTCAAGAATGGCAAGAAAACAATGCTCCACAACAATCTCAACAGCAGCACTAACAGCAGAATCATCTCGTCGTCATCGATTAACAAGAAGAAGAGGGCATTCAAATTTTCACCCTCGATCTCATGCCTAAAAAGCCTTGGTCATGCTCTCCTAGAATCAGTCTAAACTTCATAATGATTTCAAAAATCTTGAGCATACGACCAAGTTCAAGCTCAAGTAACGATGATCCTACGGGTGGTGATGCTAGTGCTATGTCGGTTTCCAAAAGTTTGTGAAATCTTATAGTATGATCTTTTATGATATTTTGCATTTTAACAACTTTTAATATCTATGGTTTGTAATAATTTTTTGATACTTTGGTAATGTTTGCGCAAAACACTAGTGTGTGCTTACTACTATGTTTAGAATTTTTATCATCTGTATGTTTGTTTGTGAATATTTGTGCTTGTTATGTATGTCATGTTTGTAGTGCATATTGATGTGTATTGCATTTTAAATGAGCTGTATATTTCCTTTTTGTCAATGATAAAGAGGGAGAAAACATGCATATTGACAGGGATAGTTACATATATAGTTGTCATTATTAAAAAGGGAAAAATGTTAGATCCCGCTTTATAGCATCTTGATCATGACAACTATACATGTACATATATTTGTATCAACTAACTTTGTTTTGCAGGAATAAACTCTACAATAGATTCAATAGCTAAATTGAAGATTTTATATGCTTAGATTTTGCATGATTATATGTTTAGAGTTCGTATAAATATTGTTAAAATTTCCCTTGGTGATACACACATAAGCACATTTTAATTTATATATTTTCCTATGAAACATGCACATGATATGTGCATAAAAAAGAAAACAGACATATGAATCATAATATTAAGATTTCTGTCTGTTGAAACAAATTATATGTTCAACATAATATCCAGACGTCTATTCTCAATATTTCATACATCTGAATATGGTTCGAAATAGCCTATTTAATTGCTTTATATAAATTCATTTTAAAATAGACTTCTACAATTTTTATTCAGACATCTGAATACGAATAGATTCAATCTATCAACAAAGAGACATAACTCTTACTACATATCCAATCATTAAATCCTTCGTGAATGATTGCAACTATTTGTATATTATAAATAGAGTTACAAACAAATCATTTTCCTCACCAAATTTCATTTCTAATCTTTCTACATAATCTAAAGCACACTATTTCTGCACTTTTGTGATCAAAAATCAATTCAATCTTCCATACCTTTTCACAAACTACAGTATTATCATCAAGGAAAGATTATAGGAATGGTATATGTTAATTTGACATATCAGTGTTATTTAAAACGCAAATAGTCAAAAAACCTTTGGATAACTGAAGTCCACTTCTGCAGTTGGGGCATGAAATCCAGTTCGGTTCTTCGGGTATTTGCAAACCTATTCCTTCGGGTGAAGTTAGGGTTGTTAGTTGAAATTCCAAAAGGAGTCTAGGACTGGACGTATAATGAAGGTTCGAACCTGTATAAAATTCCTGGTGTCACTTTAATTTATTGCTGATATTTTGATACCTATGCTTTACTCTGCTTCTATTCCATATTATACAATCCTACTACTGCTAATTCTCTTTCAATAACTTCTTTCTTCTCTTTACCATCTTTGTGCATCAAAGCCATGTCAACTAGCCTCTCGAAAATCGCTCCCATTGGGATATGAGTCAATGCTAATCCTTGTAACAGTTGGTTTAATCCTTTCGCGAACCTTAAAGCTTCTTATGTGGTGTGTTCAGCAAATCCAAAACAAATCTTGCTAGCTGATTGAAACTATTAACATATTCCTTTACTTACATATCTCCCTGTTTCAAATTCTAAAACTTCTTCATTTGCATTCCATCCTCAGCTTGCGATAAGAATTTCATTTCTAATCTGCATCTAAACTCATCCCAAGTGGCTACCGCCTACCCCGCCTGAGTCACCCCCACTAATATGAAGCTTCCCCCTTCAGTTGACAAGCGATCAACTAATTTTTTCTCCTATCATTGAGTTCTAATAAATTAAACACAATCTCTGTTTCTCTAAGAGGATAGCGCGCCTTTGCAAAACTCTCAGTACCACAAAACATCTTACCTCCCGTCACACAGAAGTTCTTACAAAGCTTGGAAAAGTTAACTACAGGATGAGGTGGACCTACTATGGCTGCATCTAGGGGCAGGGCATTGCCTTGCATTTCAGTAGGTGTTGTACCCCGTACGTATCTACGGAACCATGTTGGAATGGGAATGCCCTCGGGGAAATTAGGAGCCCCAGATATGCTAAAAAAGTGACGAAACAAGGATTTAGAAAGAGATATTGTAAATGACTTAAGGGAATATAATTGGTTTTATTAGAAAATATTTACTTTGAGAAATACTTTTTCAAAAACTTTTTCTCTGATCTTGTAACCTTAGGCTCTGATACCAGATGTGACACCCCACGTCCCTTAATGTCACACATATGAGGATGCATTAAGTTATATGAAGCGCAAAGTAATATAGAGACTAACTGTAACAAGACAAAATATAAAAATGCAGCAGAGAAACTTTAAACTATTATTTCAAATCAATTTCAACATTACATTTTCCGAAAATGAGTCATTAATGTCAAAAACATAAATATATGCTTCATAGATCATCAAAGTACAAAACCACAAACTATTATCCCTCTTATGTCATAACAATAAACATAAATAATTAAACTAAAGTAATACATGGAAAGAGAGCAATCCAGGTCCAAGCAGAATAGAATCACGGTGACAGTTACTATCCGCTCCCACTCGCAGAACCTAAGGGGGGAAGGAAGAGAGAGAGGGGGGAAACAAAATACGTCAGACATAAAGTCTGGAGAGTTCCAGTGATTTCCAACAATAAGATAAGATAGAAAGTATCAAGATAGATATATAATGTTGAACATGAAACTACAGTAAAATAATCAAGTACAAAGTAAATGAGATAACATGATAACGAGACAACCAGATAACAAGGTAATGTAAAGATTATATACGCTTCTCATTCATTTCCCACGAACAAGTTTCCGCACCAACTACTAGAATATCAGGATTAGGTGTTACCCTAATTACTACCCATGGATCGGCTCCCTACTACGCAAATATCATGTGCCAACCACAGTAGTAGGGGATACTAGTCCCTAACCCATCAACTTATAAGACACATACATATTCATTGGTGTTACAATGTCTTTGTTTCCCCCATTGAAACCATGCACGCTCATGACTTTGCCAGAACGCACCCATTTCCACTTCCCCCTTTGAATATCTTACAATCCAGATCAGTAAAGCGTGCCATGGCCCCTACCTATTGTTAGGCCCCTCTCTATGATACCAACAAGGATACTGACTAACAAGATTGACACAAGCCATCCACTAGCCTTGTTCCCCCAAATAACTAGGATTTTAAGAGTCCCAAAACCGGATATAAACAGCAAAACATGGGACCTCTTAGCTTATTAATTAATAGGTTTAACTTAAAAGGTTTACGTTCATTAATAAGCATGGCTGTATATGACATTTCCTATAAATATCATTCTATGTAAAGCCCTTTCCCTAAAACAATAAGCACCTGCTCAGATGTATATATATGTATATATTAAGTTGCATGTTTCCTTAATTACATTGATGCTCACAACATGCTCTACTTAATATTAGATTAAGTTTAATCTATTCAAACTAACATGTTTTGCATATTATCCCAATTATACAATCATTTGAATTCCTATTCCAATATGCCTAATTCTCCTTCATATTGTTACTATAAGTTATTCAAATTTAACCTAATTTACGCAATTCTAACGGAAGTAGCCTAGGCACTCAATGGTTTAGGATTAGCAGAAAACTAAGATGGATACGTTGATTGATAAGTCCCAAATTGCTTTTATTAAAGGAAGAAACATTCTTGATGGTGCTGCGTTGGTTGGTGAAGTGATTTCTCACTGTGATAGATTTGATGTCCCTTGTGCTATTCTTAAGTTGGACTTCGCCAAAGCATTTGACATAGTTGACTGGCGATTTATGATTGAAGTGCTGAAGGCAAGAGGCTTCCCCACCAAGTGGATTGAATGGATTTCTATGATTCTTTCATCAAGTAGATCTATCATTTGTGTCAATGGAGTTGCTGGCTCTACTATCCACTCCAAGCGTTGTCTGAGACAGGGCGACCCACTCTCCCATCTTCTTTTTGATTTGGCGGTAGATGTTTTTTCAAAAATTCTGAAGCTGGGCTGTGCTGATGGGATTATTAGCGGCTTTGGCAGTGATCATGTGGTTGGGGGCATCAATTATCTACAATATGCTGATGACACTATCAGTTTTAGCAAACCAGACTGTAAATACCTTGCTGCACTTAAATTTATTCTCTATGCTTTTGAAAGCTTATCTGGCTTAAAAATTAACTTTCATAAGAGCAGTGTTTACATGTTGGGTTGTATTGATGATTTACGCAGGTCATGTGCTGAGATGTTTAATTGCAAGGCTGATGTTTTTCCTTTGAACTATCTGGGTATGTGCATTCGCCCCAAGAAATTAATGAAGAAAGACTGGCAGCACTTGATAGAGAAGGTGGACACAAGACTGGCGAGGTGGAAAGGCAACTCATTATCAAGAGCTGGTCGTCTTGTGCTTGTCAATTCTGCTCTGTCGTCAATTCCGTTGTACTGGATGTCCTTCTACCAATTTACTGGATGGGTGTTGTGTTGGATCTAGAATAACCCTAGAGGGGGGGGGGGGGGGGTGAATAGGGTTTTTCACAGTTTTTAACTGAATTAAAAATCAAACGAGATAAATAAAAATAAACAGATCACAGAATATAGCAGAAACAGAAATGCAGAAAATAAATCACACACAGATATACCCAGCTTCGGCAAAACCCTGCCTACTGCTGCATTTCTAAGGTTTCTACTAGGTGATAGAACAGATCCCGCATACAAGACCATGTACACTCGCAAACCCTGCTCCTATTCTAACCCTATGCTCAAAGCCCTAGACTAGCCAATATCCCCTTGACCAGATTTCCTCTGATTACAACCCCGTAACCAGTAACCCAGAATTTTACAGACTCTGTGAACTGTCAGTCAACACCCTGACTGATCCCCCTAGTATTTTACAGAACTAGAAAACTGTTCAGACCGGTTTTATAACTCGAAATAAAAAACAACAACAAAAATTAAATCTAAAACCCTAGAGTTAAAAGGAGATAGAATGAATTAAAAAGAAAGCCCTTCTCCCTTTAAACAAGTAGGCCGGCCATTATTCATTTTGGTGCACCCTCTTCATTTTATCTGGCCTGTTCCTTTGTCTCTGAAAAATGGCGGCTTCTCTGGAAATATTTCTAGGGTTTGCTCTATAATCCCCAAATCGATCAATTGTTCAGCTGAAGAAGATCTTGATGGCTTTGTGTTCTTGTGCGTTGCTTCGCGGTTGAGTGCTGATGCTCTTTGTCTCACTGATTTAAGGTTCTGGAGATCGAAAGCAAAAATTGAAAAATAGTGAGTTTCTCGGAATTTTATTTCTCGATTGTTGCTATGGATTCGATACACCTTTGCCAGTGATGAAGTCGGTGTTAAAATAGGATTATCAAATCCTTTTACTCTCTCTGATTTCGATTATGGCTTGGCTTGATTGTTCCTTGATTTGTGCGGTTTCCTGTTCAGGTTTTGCCTTGATTGAATTTGAGTATTGTGCGGCCTTCTAAAAAATACTGGAAACAAAAAATAACTTCCCTTTCCTTGTATGATTTAATTGATTTTGCCGTGAATCCCTTGTGCATCCTTGGAAAGAATTTAATGAATTACTGCTCGAAAATGTGAATATTGTTTTCTGGAAACATAATTTTGCCTTGCCGTTTCTAGACTGATTTGAAACATGAATCTACTTTCCCTCTGTTGACAAAGTGATTACAGGATAAAAAATAGTTTAAATTCTTGCCAAAAATAATGTTGCAATATCTGGAATCTGTTTTTAAAAAACTTGCCAAAACTACTTTTTGATTTCTGAAAACTTGTTTGCCTTGTATAAATTCAATCGGCCTTAACTTTGTTGAGATATTCTGATTTAATTCTGAAAAACAATTCTTGTCCCTTGAAAAATGCTTTGTTTGTTTCTGCCCAAAAACAAATCCCATGAATGCACCATGTTGAGTTTGTAAACTTTGTCACCATTTAAACTTCTTGCTGATTTCTGGAAGGACTTGTCAAAACAAGTGTTTCATTTTTGGAAATAATTCATTTGCACGGCCCCTGAAGCATTTACTCTTTGGCATTGATTTGAGTTTAATTCTGGAAACATGTAATTACTGCCTTGCCCAAAAATATGTCTTGGATATTCTGTTGCATGCCACAATTGAATATTGATTTCCTGAAAAAAAAAAATTTGCCATATTTGTCTTCATTTCTTGAGACAAAAAAAATTGTTTTCCTTTTAGAACTTCTGCACCATGTATATTCATTCAGTTTCATAGATCATTTGAACTTGTGTTAAACCACCATTGTGTATGCACCCATGCATCATACCCTTTAGTTGTTGTGTCACCTGTTTGTATACTTGCTATCTGCTTTGCCAAAAACTGGAAACTGATTTTACAGAAACATTTTTTTTTTTTTTTTTGTGTCCATGAAAACTGAAATGAGAAACTGAAACACCCACTGTATATACATGTGCCACAGTATACCTTGTACCTGAATTTTGAATTTGTTTGCGGTTGTCATAAAAACATTTGGTTTGATGGCTCGGCACTTTCTTTAAAACTGTGTAGTGCACCTTGTACATGCTGTATCAACCAGCCTTGTTGCTGTATTTGATCACCATTTTGTTGATGCCTTGAACTTAAAACCTGACTTGTAACATGTTGAACTTGCTTCATACTGACCCCATGCTGCACATGTCACAACTGCACTGTGTATGTTGACAATATATATATACTACACTGCCATGCTAGAAATTGCTGTGTTGTGCTCGACACATTTGTTGGCATTATTCATTTGCAATCTTCCTGCTTGTTCATACATATGCTGCACCATTCATGAATCAAATATTTGCTGATTTCACTTCTTTGCAAATAACAACTGAACCATGCTACCAAGTTTCATTGCTCCATTCATGGCACATTTGCATTACTGCTTTTTGTTGCGCTTTGTATTTAGCTCGGCCATTGATGTTGATTTGAATTCATTGATGTTTTTGGGTTGCCTCGACCATATTGATTATTGTTGCACTGAGTCGAGATGGTCCACGTGACTACTCCTCAGATGCTCGCTGATTGGCGAGGCAGTGCACACGTGTATATCTATACACGTGTGTATATGCAGCTATCAGACTGATTTTCCTGTTCCTGCACAAATATATTATATATACACTGACTGCCTTGTGGTATTTACAGTGTATCACTGTGAATATCACAAGCTGTCTAGACACAGTTGGATTAAATCAGATCGAGTCAGAAAAATGATGAGAAACACACCGAAATTCTGAGGCAAATAAAATTTTAAAAATAAAATTTATATTTGCATGTATTCTGTTTTATTTCTATTGCAGTGTACTGTGTGTGTGTTTCATGTGACAGGTATGAAGATGATGACTGGACTGACAGTGACTGGATTGACTGTGAAGTGGAGACTGAAGACAGAAGACAGTGTAGTGTCAGTGGATGTAAATGTAACAGTAAATGTATGTATATATGACTGTATACTGAGTGTGAGTGTTGTAAAGAGGAACAAATGTACTGAATGTATTGAAATGGAAGATATCAGTGAAGTGCACAAATAGTGGAGCTGTAAACTTTGTACTGTTTAGATATGTAAATAAAATATTCTATTTAAATAAAATACTGTGAATATTTGAATTTCTGTACAGTCGTATTTTATTTAAATATAATTATTATATTCCAGTCTGTGATGTATAATAACAGTACAGTATCAAACACATTAAAATAATATTTATTTGGTTGTTATCATCAAACAAAAAGTATATAATTGTGTATAAAACACCATTATATACAACATGTTGGAGAAGATTGACGCAATTCGTCGTAATTTTTCTGGACTGGTACTAAAGAGACGAAGAAGCTTAGTTGTTTGATTTCTTGGGATCAAGTTTGCAAGTCTATAGAGCATCGGGGACTCGATGTCATTAACTTGAAGACAATGAATCATGCTTTACTTTATAAGTGGCTGTGGTTAATGATCTCTGACAAGAACGCTTTATGGAAAGAATGGATTATTAGTACATGTTATAATGGCAATTTTAGTTGGAATACTGATTTCTCATTGTGCTCCGTGTTTTGGCGCAATGTTATGGCTCATGCGCAGTGGATGAAGCTGGGTTCTAAGATTGTGGTGAAGAATGGACACAACACATCATTTTGGTTAGATAGCTGGCTAACTAATGTCCCATTTTGTGTGGAGTTTCCTGAGCTTTTTGGTATTGCACGCAACAAAAATATCACTGTTAGAGAGATGTATGATAATGATGCAGCGGGTTTCAAATGGAGATTGTCATTTTTGAGGCTGGTGGCTGGTAATGCATTGGTTCAGTTATGCAGTTTGTTTGTTTCGCTTGAAGGGGTGAATTTGACTAATGAGAGGGATGAGTTTATTTGGATGTTGGAGGGAGAGAGAAAGTTGTTTAGTGTTCGAAGCATTTACAAGCTGTTCAACTTTGCTGGGATTAGGAGGTTGGGGTTCGAACATATGTGGCG
The DNA here is from genome assembly GCA_030737875.1 of Allium sativum. Lineage (NCBI taxonomy): Eukaryota > Viridiplantae > Streptophyta > Magnoliopsida > Asparagales > Amaryllidaceae > Allium > Allium sativum. Next base: position 223,530,786 of record CM060910.1, on the reverse strand, counting down.
GTTCAAAGTCCCTGATAAAGTTAAAATTCACATGTGGATTGTGATACATGGTAGATTGAACACAGTTAGCAGAATTCGTCAGAGAGGTGTGTACATTACGGATGGCTGTGTATTTTGTGGTCACGACGACGAGGACTATCATCATATTTTTTTGGCTTGTGACTTTGCTTTTTACATTTGGACGAAATGTTTGGTTGCGCTTTTCCTTGATTTGCACTGGAGCGACTTCATTGCTGACCAATTTGATTTTTGGCATAACATTTACCCGACCTTGCATGCTTCTCATGATAGCTTTCTTTTTGCTTTGTTGAACTTTGCTTACATTTGGTTGCTTTGGCATGAACGCAATTCCAGAAAATTTAACCGCAAATTGAAAGCCCCTAACAGTATCATTTACTCTATTCTCAATTTTGTCTATGACTGGGCAGGCATGGAGCGCAAGAGATAGGTCGAAAGCATTGCCGACCGAGTGCACAAGCGGGTGCGGAGCATCACTGGTCCACACGCTTGATGTGGATGTTCACTGGCCTTGGCTTTTGTTGTTATGTTTTTTGCTATGTAATGTAAACTATGATGCTTGGTTCCTTTTTGTCAGGCTGTATGTAGTCGCTGGGTTGTAGCGATGGCCTGTTTTTCGTTGTATATATGTTGCACAAACTGCTACTTTATGCTACTTTATGGATGTTAATATATATTAGGCGCGAATCATGTTGATTCACTACCTTTTCCTTAAAAAAAAAGGAAAAATGAGAAAATATAGATCCAACTCAGAAATACATAAACTGAATAAATAGGCATAAGACTGTAAATAAAAATAAGATAGAAAAGGGGACAATAAGGATGTACATGTAACAGGTAATAACTGAAAACTGAATAGGGAATTGATAGTAAAACAATAACATAAAAATACTGTATGCTTTCAAATAAAAATTATTTACTGTCAGAATACTTTTTAGTTATCAAGTCTAAAAATAACTAGAACTTACAGTGGTTTGATTAAGATCTAGAAAATGTCTCTTTAGAATTTTTGTTGTAGAAAAGCTAGAATTGTCCCTTTTAATCTATGTTTAGGCAACACTTCAGCATCTTCTTCTTATTTTTATTCAGAAATAGCTTGGAGGAAGAAGAATGAAGAATGTTTGTGTGTAGGAAAACAGTGAGGCTGCTAGCCTATTTATAGATTAGCTAGGATAATTCTAAACTTTCAAATTTTAGGGTTATAAATCAAACTGTACACCTCAAGCTGAGTCAGCATGTGAACATATAGTATTAAACAGTCCAGATTTGAATGCAGGAATCTGTCTTGCACGCAGGTGGGTTGATCCACCATTACCTGGGTCAACAGTAGGGTTGACCAGCCTAAGACCTGGGTCGACCCTTGTATCGACCCGGTCGGGGCTGGGTTTCCCAGTGATCGTTGCTTTCTGCGCTATTTCTTTTTATTTATATTATATTATATATATATATATATATTCTTGTTCAATCTTCTTTAGTTCATAACTTCTTCATATCACTACTACAAAAGTGGGCATATTCGACACTATTTTGTTGTGGCCGTAGATCAAAAAAGCGTTGCCGTAGGCCCTTTTTTCAAATAAGCAACACCAGGGGGGCGTGGCATCCGCGGCCGTTGCATTAGCCATCTAAGGCAACGTTTTTGCCCATCTACGGCCACAGATAGAAAGCGTTGCCTTAAGTAGAGTTTTTGCCCTATTGCAACAGTGTATGCATGTAATGCAACAACATACAGCGTTGCCTTAAGTAGAAGCCAGAGCCTGACTTCCAGGTCATGATAGCGGGGTCCACATAGACTTTCCACGTCAGCTGCCAACGTGTCACATGCCACATCAGCTCTCCACGTCAGCTGCACATGTGTCGCATGCCACGTCAGCTATCCACGTGGCGCCATGTAAGCTGTGGGCCCCACATGCCATACTATTGTGGAATTAATAATATTACACTTAATGCAACACCACAGCACAGTCTAATGCAACACCACAACATTATGTAATGCAACACAATTATCTCGAAATGCAACATCAGAAAAAATCAAACGCAACAGTAAAGAAAGCAAATGCTACAACAGAACAAGGAAAATACATCGCTTTAATTGAGAATTCTGCAGTACCAGCTTTGTACATAAAAGAAACTCATACAAAATATTCATCATCACATTCAAATCATCCAAAACATTCTACGTACCATACCAATTTTTCAAATATACCACAAATACTAAGCATTAATTAATAAAACATTTAAAACCTCAACTTTGTAATAAAACCACCCGTTCTTTCCAATCTTGAACCTCTCCTCGAAGCGCTTCATCACCTCCTTGTAAGCTTCAACTTTATTATCCAGCAGAGCATCAAGAGTAGCAACTTCCTTCAAATCTACATCAAGCGTGTACCTCGTCGGCATGATGTGACTGTAATTCACAACCTTGATAAAAGCTTTCACTCTCGACTTTTTACTGTCTTTTTGGCCAAATCTTTTCGGATGACCTTTTTGGGGTATTTGAGTATACTTGCAATGAGGTATTTAAGTATTCCAACCTGGATAAAGATATGGTATATAGTTATCAAGTGGGAAGATTATCAGCTAATAAATTATTTTAGTCGGTTCATTACTTTGCTGAAATTGCAGCTTCTTCTGCTCTTGCTGGTGCCTAAGGAAGTGGGCTCTAACCCTTTGAATTTTTTTTGAGGATTTCCCTTTCTTGAAGTGTGTTCGCCAGTAATTCTTGATTTCATTGTCAGTCCTTCCTGGAAGGCTTTTTTCTATAGTCCACCATCTGTTCATTAATTCAAGCAACCATTTTACTATTAAAAACAAAATGAATGACCCTTTATAGGATATACGCCCTTGATTTACATCCAGTACATCAAAAAAATGTGTATATGTTGTGATTGTGGTTTGAACTTTCTACCTTACCAAATCTGATTTAAAAGGCACTTAATTAGCCACCCGTTCAAGGCTAATTAATCACTTACTATTGGTAATCAAACTCATCACTAAAAAATGTATAATTTTAACATTTTGAAGTTATGTCCATTGTCCTTGCGTAGAGAGTCACTGAAGGCTACAGCCAATCAGTTCAGTTGCTTTATATATTCTATGGCCAAATCCACAGAATTATTTTCTCACCAATCCATCAAGTTCATGGTGAAAGCAATGAATGCACTATGTCTAGTTTAATTTTAAATGGAAAAAACACATAGCAAATGATTGATTCACCTGTTTCCCCATCTAACATGCAAATCTAAAATGATAGTCTCTTCGTTTAGTGTTATCTTTCCTCTTTCGAGATCAGGCCTCAAGTAGTTCACCTACCTTAGCCTACAGTTCTTTCCACTCCTCTTCAATCCTAAAATTACCGAAAAAAAACTAAATCAATCATTGAGATGTACACACTAATGAAGATAAAACATGATATTTTGCATGACTTAGGACGTATATTTTTGTGAGTAAAATATTGTACCTGTAAGGCGAGACATAGATGTTTGTGAAGTCCTAATAAACCACTACAAAATCAAAGTGTTAAACTATCACTTCAGATGAATTCATTTCTTAAACTAGTGAAATAGAAACTAACCCAGTACAACATTCACTGAAATTGTAAGCAGACAAAGGAGTAGTATGATTCAAAATTTAACCGACCTCATCTTTCGGAGGACATTGGACATCTCCTCTCTCTTCCTCTTGGCTCTCTTGTGGGTCCCCAACTTTCGCTTCGCAACTTTCAACGCACGCTTATCTTTCCCAACCTTTAGAAGCTCAGTGATCCGCTTTTCATAAGGTGCAAATCCAGCAACTTCCCTAATCAAATTCTTGATGAAGGTTGTCCTCTTGCTAGACTTATGAACACAAAAATTTCAAACACCACCAGTTAAAAAATTAGATAGCAGGGATAATGAGCAAGCCTGCAATCATAAAACCAAACTCCAATATAAAATGTTGGCAAGGACCATTGAGCACAAGAAAACATGCTTGAGAGTAAAGCTATTAACAACAGCTACTTATGATGCCAAAATTAAAAACCATAATTTGCTTTTACAAATTTGAAACCTACATCTTGAAGTTTATGGTTAACTAAAATCAAAAATGACCAAGAATATAGTTCTTTATTATGCTTATAGCCTGGGTTTTTTCATTTTGATTATTCTTAAACAACCCAGGTTGGAATTCCTTTTACACACATGGAGATGACAGTGATTGAATGAATAACAGCACTTCATATCGCTTTATATCATCCTTTCCAAGCTCCAGAATTGACCATACAATGTGAAAATAATGACAGTTAAGTAAGGATGCTACCATCAGTCAACAGCCTCCCATGGAAGTCCAATTCATACAATATTGAAAATAGATAAGCGAAAGGTTCTGATCTTATTTATACTAAGATGCACTAGCATCCAGCATTCACATGGCCACAAATCTGCAGAATAAATTCTATTATCTAGTAACAGCAAGGATACAAATCCATAGAAGCTAAACAAAATAAATTCTATTATTCGTTAAGAAGAACTTTACCTAAATGGAATTGAGAAACAAATATTTATAAAGTTTACCACCTTAATATCCAGATTCAGAGACTGATTTGACAAATCGATAGGTTGAGCTTAGTTATTGAAATCCGATGTCGACTACATCTGCTCCTCGATCATTACTCTGATTGAACGTCACCTATGTTACCATCAAATAGGTTTAACGACAATTTGGGCAAATAATTGTATAGCATAGTTCATTGTTTGTGATTAGGTGGATGAAATCGACTAATATTATGTGAATAAAGGTCATAAAGAAGAAGGTTTTGAAAAAAATGTGTACTTGGAATTAGGGATACGAGTATGATGTCAATCGATTATAAAAGAGGAGAGGTGGAATGCAACTGGTAAAAATCCTTGTTAAAAGAAAATTGGAGAACAGAAGGCGAAGATTGGGCGTAATGAATTTGAAGACGATGGATTGAAAAAACGACAAGCGGTTAAAGCTTCTAGGGTTAGAAAGGGACAACTGCAAATGGTGATTAAAGCTTCAGGAAACAACGATTAAATTTTATTTTGAAAAAGGTAATTCTATTATGAAGTTTGGATGGGGGAAATAAAATTTGGGGAAAAATTGGTGTTATCAATTTGAGATTGAAGCGAAGGAAGAAGATGACGTCGTACTTCGTTTGAAAGGGGCAAAATTTCACGCTAAAATTTCACGTAGCGGGAGAATAATGCAAGGTGCCTGTCACTAATTGGATGATGGGTAATGCTTAAGATAGAAAGCAGGGATTGGTTTGAACCGTTGGATTAAATCATCATCTATGGTTATTTATAGGTTTATGCTGATAACATGGATTACTGAGCTGGATTTTATATATGTAATGCTACGCTTTTAAATGGTGTTGCACGTCAAAACACTAGAATTTCCACCGCAACAGCGCATTCACGTCTAATGCAACAACATATGAATGTTGTTGCAGAAGATCAAAGAAAGCATAGCTTTCGCCACACTTTTCATGCAACGCACCCAAATTAGTGTCGAATATGCCCACTTTTGTAGTAGTGTATTTAATCAGATTTACGAAAACTAAGAGTCTATCCTAACCAAAATTTCGTAACGAACACAGCGGTAAAATCCAATTTACCTAATTTTGAAGATTTAATTAATCTTCATTTTATTATCTTCATTATATAGTTACTATGTATTAAAATATAGGGTGTTACAATAAAACATATTGGATCTGAAAGTATCTGTTTAATCTTATTATTCATTTTAATTGATGTCAATTACCTGTTCCTTTTTAAGTTATTTGTTTTTAAGCACATTCTTCTTCCTTATCCCCTTTTTGTCATTGTTTATTAACAGTCCTACTATGCCTTTACCATTTGAGTTGCAATAATATGAAATAACATTAAAAGGGGGAATTGGGCATATTAGAATATGTGAATTATGGACTAATGAAGAATATGTAAACACGTTATTTGACGTTGATTATAAACATGTTATTACGGAATTGATTGAAAAGCATGTAATTGACATAATTAATTTCTAAATACGTTAATATGGCATTGATTAGGAAAGCATGTTATTTCACATTGATTTGTGAACATGGCATTGATTTGGTAAACATGTTATTTGACATTGATTTTAAACATGTTAATATGGCACTGACTGGAAAACATCCATTTGACATTAATTTGTAAATACGTTAATATGAAATTGATTGGAAAATATGCATTTGACACTAGTTTATAAATATAATAATATGGCATTGATTGGAAAACATATAATTGACATAAATTTGTATATATATTTATGTTAATTTAAACAACATGTTAATTAACATTAATTAAGGAGAATATGTTGATTTTAGAAAACATGTAATTTGTCATTTATGCTCAATTGACATTAATTGAGGAAAATATGTACAATTGTCATGTATGTTCATTTGATGTTAATTTGGGACAAACATGTTAATTAGAATTTATGTTCATTTAATGTTAATTTGGGAAAAACATTTTAATGAGACATTTATGTTCATTTGATGTTAATTCGGGAAAAACATGTTAACTAGGCTTTTAAATTAAATTGGAAAAGCATGTTATTTGACATCAATTTGTAAAGATATTAATTTGGCATTGTGACACCCCACGTCCATTAATGTTACTCTCAAAGGGAATGCATTAACTTTCATGGAGTATTATTGATGTATAGAACATAATATAACAAGACAGATACATATTGTAACACCCCACCTCCGCCAGGGCCACTCTTGCAAGCACACTGGCTTTGGAGGGGCGTTTAAACAAGGTAAACATGCATGCAGATATCACAAGACAGAACATATAAGTAAAACAGAGTAGTAAAGCAGCGGATAAAACTTAGCATTTCAAAACCATAGTCATGTTACAACAAAGTACTTGGCCATTATTTTCCAACAACAAAGTCTAGATAAAAGCATAAACTGAAAAACTGAAATACATAAAGTACTATCCCCAAAATGAAGTGATAAACCATAGCTAGCTCAATGTCCAAAACCGTACATGAGCAAATCCAGTAAGCAAGCTGTAAAGATCCAAGCTAAGCTCCAATGTTCCCACCGTGAGAACCTGAGGCGGGGGGGGGGGGGGGGGGAACAGAAGAAAAGAGGCGAAAGAAAACAGGTCAGTCAAAAAGACTGGTAAGCCCTACTTCTATCTGTCTATGAACTAGTAAAGTTAACTGGCATGAGAAGCTGAGATGAACATAAGGATAACAACATACTGGCATGATGATTAACTAACAAGATAGATAAAGGTGTCATCGCATAATCAAGGTTAAGTTTTGCACCACGGGTGTACTAGCATTCTAACATGTCAAGTAAAAACAAGAATTGATCCCTTGGCCCAAGCTTGGCCCAACATCATGAGGTGACCTAAATCAAGGTCCAACTACTCGGTCTAGTCGATTGGCTCCCTATAAGCCTAACTCGTCAAGTGTCGGTGTCATGCGGCTTAATCATGTAATGTAGTTGACTGTGCAGGGTCCACCCTAGGGTGTATCAGGCCCTATGGTGTAACCCTCTGACACCATACCATGATGCACAGTCCAAACCTACCGGTGCCCGTGTTCAACTCCGGACTTAATGTGCACGACCATGGTCCGCCTGAACAACCGGGGCATCATTCAGCCGTCTCTTTTGGTCTCTTACAATCAGCCCAGTAATCGTGCCCCACCCTAGCCTAGTCCTAGGGTCTTATGATACTACCAAGGAGGTTACTGCTGAAAAGGACCACGCAACTAGGGTTTCTTAACGGGTTAAATGTGGTTAACCCGATCCACACGTGGATTAAATTGGTTAAGAGTACCCAAGGCTCCTGAATTAACCTCGATTAATCCATCAAGCCCAAATTAGTTAAGTATTAAGTGGACCATGACTTAACCCTAATCAGGAGGCATTCATTAACTTAATGTGCTTTAACCTCTCACATTAGACCTTGTTGTGGTTACTAGTTAAGCCAGGCGGGTCCGGGTAGCTTTACACCACAACCTGGTCTAACCTCAGGTTCGTGCACAACATGACCAACTTCTCACATTGGGTCCTATTGTTTGTAGCCACTAGTTAAGCCGGGCGGGTCCGGGTAGATTTATGCTACAAACTCAACCCAACCTCGAGTTGGCCACACTCATATTTTCTAAGTGTCATGTCCATTATGTTTCCAAAACATAATTACAAGTTAACATATCACGTTATGTTATAAAAACCATGTTCATGTCATTATGTTATCCAACCCCAACGTAATCCCATCATTTACATAATCGCAACAACGCATAAAGGATAAAATAGGAAACTTGGCATAACCATGACATAAAGGTGTTGAAGCCACAAGTTTAACATGGTGGCATATGAAATGTACATATGTTCATATACTTGCATATTGCATTATTAGGCTTCAAAAGCATGCATAAGACCAAACTTAGCATATGAGTGATACATGGTGATAAATAACATGTAGAAGTTGCTAGAAGTTCGCATTTGGCCTCACATGCAAGTTATCATAAGGGATATGATAACTTTCATGTTGCCAAAACGCAACCTTCAACATAAAGCTTGGAGCTATATGCTCACAATATCAAGTTTAACTTGCATAACATGATAACATGATCAACCCAAACTTGCATAACATAGCAACATGTGTCATACATAATGATTAAACCATCTTGCATAATGATCATCCAAACTTGCATATAATGATCAACCAAACTTGCATATAATGATCAACCAAACTTGCATATAATGATCAACCAAACTTGCATATAATGATCAACCAAACTTGCATAACATGATAACATGATCAACCCAAACTTGCATAACATGATAACATGATCAACCCAAACTTGCATAACATGGCAACATGTGTCATACATAACTTGCATAATGATCAACCAAACTTGCATATAATGATCACCCAAACTTGCATATAATGATCAACCAAACTTGCATCATTCATTTAACTTTAGAGTTCAATAAAAAGAAAGTAGAAAAGGGCTTACAATGATATGAAGACACAAATAATTATTTATTATAAAGATTGAGACGAAGCCCTTATGCAAGCACCAAAAACCCAAATATGCAAGCTCCAAATGAAAACCCTTGAGCCAAATCAATAAAAATCCTTGCTTTGAAATAGAAATGTTGCAACTTGACTTGAATGAAAACTAAGAACACTCATACAAGTTTGAAAGCACTTGTATGAACTCACAATCTCTCATAGAAATAGGCTTAGGAATTTTAACATGAGAGTGGAGGCCATGAGAGGAACAAATTTGACATAGTTTAGTTGTAGGAATGAATAATGATGATTTAGGCTAGGTGTTAGGTCCTTTTTATAGAGGATCAGGATAGTATTAGCCATAGGATTAACCCTAGATTCAATCCAAGCCATCAAAGCATGTCTTGGGGAAGAAGTCAAGTGTAGGAACCATCTAGGGCCTTTAGATTAAAGCTGAACCATGAGAACCATTCAAATGCAAAATCTGCATTTGAGCGAATCGGCCCACGGGTTGACAGCCAAACACCCTAGATTAACCCCTAGTCGACCCAGCGGGCTTGGGTCGACCTCAAAAATCGGCCGGTTCGGTTATTCCCCTCTCCCAATTCGCTGTTTTGAACATTTTTTGCATATTTATTTATTTAATTTTCAATTATATATATATATATCAATATATATATATTTCTCTGCGCAACCCATTTCACTTAATTAAGTATACTTTAATTTGTGGATTTTTCGTGAAACTTCGCGAGGCCATATCTTGGTCATACGGACTCCGATTTTCGAAAACTCGGACTCTATTTCGCGTATTTTTCCGAGACGAACGCAATGGCACAGCCCGTTTCCCTTGATTCAGATTTTACAGTTTAATTCTGCCTCCATTTATGTTATAACATGTTATTCAAAAATACGGGTTGTTACATTCTCCCCTCCTTAAAGGATTTCGTCCCCGAAATCTCCAAGTTAGGAAGAACGTATCCTACCATCCATCACCCGTCTACTCAAAACATCATCCACGTGCAGTCATTGTCCTTAAAGGATTCTAAATGCTGTATGATCATATGCAAAGGTGTGTGTATATGTACTTATCTAATGCAAAAATCAGGCGGTTACTGATTCAGTAAACCTCCTTAATGCAAAGCATGTTAGTGAAATGAGTCCATATGTATGCAAATTCCTAACATAACTCATAGTCTCTACGTGAGTGCACATAACATTCATCCATATGCAACATCCACGTGATAGCATAACAAGTTTCATCCATGAATAAGCATAAACACTCATTCATATGCGGTATGAAAGTGTGTGAGCCGATCTTAGTGCCTAATGTGTATCATGCATCCATGAGTATCCACGTGCAAACACTTGCAACCACTTGCAACCATCAAGCATAACATGTTTCAAATACATGTTTCATCCAAAGGGTTTCTACCTAAGATCCTCATAACATGATTAACGAGATGACAAGATAAACAGGATAAACGCGGATAAACAGAAAGATATGCTAATTAGGAAAGAGGTCGAGAATGTACCCTAAAAAAGAAATGGATAAAGCCCACGCATCTTCTCCTCGGTTTCCCAAGTTGCATCTTCGTCGGCTTCACCCCACTGAACTTTCACCAATTTGACTTCTCGATTCCTCAGTTTCTTGATCTCTGTTCCCAAGATACGAATCGGAGCTTTTCTCAAGGTTGCTTCTTTCTCTACCTCAATGTCTTCAAGAATGCTTGGTTCAACCACCTCAGCGGACTCATGAAGGCACTTTCGGAGATGCGAGACATGAAAGACATTATGCACTCCGGCTAGCTTTTCGGGCAATTCCACCTTATAGGCCATCTTTCCAATTCTCTCTGCGATAGGGAAAGGTCCTGCGAATCTTGGTGCCAGCTTCCCCACTGCTCCAAAACGAACCACATTACGTAAAGGAGAAACCTTTATGAAAACCATGTCTCCCACTTCGAATTCCAAATCTGCCCTTCGCCTGTCAGCATAGGATTTCTGTCTATCTTGGGCCGCTTTCATCCTTCTTCTCACTAATTCAACTTTCTCGGTTGTGTCCCTTATCATGTCGGGCCCAAGTATAAGTCTATCTGTTGTCTCCCACCAACAAGATGGTGACCTACACGGCCTCCCATACAAAGCTTCAAATGGTGCCATCCTTATGCTGGCTTGATAGTTATTATTATAAGCAAACTCTACGAGAGGAAGGTGGTCTTCCCAAGTACCACCGAAGTCGAGAACACAAAGCCTCAAGAGATCTTCTAGCACTCTATTCGCCCTTTCGGTTTGGCCATCCGTCTGGGGGTGATAGGCTGTACTCAAATTCAATCGCATACCCATCGCCTCTTGTAAACTGTTCCAGAACTGGCTAGTGAAAATTGGGTCACGATCGCTAACTATGCTAGAAGGAACTCCATGCAACCATACTATCTCTCGAGGATAAACAGATGCTAGCCATGATACGGTCCTCTTGCTTTTCATCGGAAAAATGGGTTCTCTTCGTAAGTCTATCAATTATTACCCATATCCCATAAAGCCCAAATAGTTTGGTGACGAACTTCTTCACCCCAACCATATATCAAAAATAGGCTAGTCATACTCCTTAGGGGGTTTGCAACAGATCTAAGATTGAGGATAGGGCCGAGAGGATATACTTAAAAGATAGCATGCGAGTAAGCTCTACGGAACAATAAGGATCAAGGATATACTCTTAGAAAGAGATTAAATGCGCGTATCTAGTCTTCGATCTTCTAAGCCGCATTTTCTTGTGCTTAATCCCATCGTGCCCTGACCGTCTTTTAACTTCGCAATTCCGTAGTTCTTAATTCTTGTTCCCAAAATATGAGTTAGAAATCATTTCACCGTTGCCTCTCGTTCCACTTCCACTTATTCTTTGCCTAAAATACTTGGCTTAAACATAACTGCGTGCTCATGGTTTCGTGTAAGCTTTCCAAGATTCATTAGTGAATCTTGGATCTCGTTTACATATTATACGGTATCCCACGCAGAAAACTATCTCTTGAAAACAGTGCCAATCCACGTTGCCAAACTAGAGCTGAGGTAAGGGCTCTCTTGAGCCTTTGAAAAGCAAGCTCACACTCCAAGTCCCATGCAAAGACTAAGTTCTTCTTCGTCAACTTAGTAAGAGGGGCCGAAATCTTAGTGAAGTCCCTGATGAACTTCCTATAGTAGCCTGCCAGACCGAGAAAGCTTCTTACTTCGGTTGCATTCCTCGGAGTCTTCCAGTCTTGAACCACACCACTTTCGCGGGATCCACCGCTATGCCTTGCTTAGAAACTATATGTCCAAGAAACCGAACTTCCCTTCTCCAGAAATGACATTTGGAGAACTTGGCTTTGAACTGATGCGCTCTAAGCGTATCCATCACTTCCTTGAGATGCCTAGCATGCTCTTCCTCATCCTTTGAGAAGATCAGAATATCATCCACGAAGACAACCACGAACTTGTTAAGGAATTCTCTGAACACCCTACTCATCAAATCTACGAAGTAGGCGGGTGCATTAGTCAAACCGAATGGCATGACAAGCCATTCAAAGAATCCATCTGGAGTCCTAAACGCAGTCTTATCAATACTATCCTCAGCTACTCTAAGCTGATGGAATCCGGTGGCTAGATCGAGCTGAGAGAAAACAGAAGCACCTACCAACTGGTCAAAGAGATCATCAATCCTCGATAAAGGGTGCCTATTCTTCTTTGTCAACTTGTTCAACTCTCGATAATCAACACATAGACGAAGCGAACCATCTGCCTTAGTGGCGAATACCACCGGAGCACCCCATTCAGAAATGCTTCGCCTAATAAAATTCTTCTCAAGCAACTCCTTGATTTGCTTACTGAGCTCCCCTCTCTCACGTGGAGCCATGTGCCTAACTGGCAATGATACTGGCTTGGCATTATCAACTAGATAAATGCGGAAATCTATCTCTCGTTTAGGGGGTAACCCCTTAACTTCTTCAAAGACATCGGGATAGTCTCGGACCACCCTTACAGATTGCAGATCATCGATGGACGAGTCGAGAGATTCAAGATAACATAACATGACGGGACCTCTAGGGTTACAAGAAATTTCTAGGGGATTACCGAGGCGAGTCATGAGCCTCACTACCCTATGCTCACAGTCAAGAATGGCTCCATAACTGGACAACCAATCCACCTCCAAAATCAACCCGTATCCCATAAACCCGAGAACCTAAACATTACACATGAATTCTATGCTCAAGATAGAGATTTTCAAATCCATACAAACCACAGGTAGATGGGCGGAACCCCCAATTGGATTTGAAACACAAACGGGATCCTCAACTAAGCTAGTACTTAGGTGCAAACTTTCAACAATACCAGAAGAGATAAAACTATGCGATGCGCCAGAATCAAATAAGGTGCGAACAGGAAAATCAGAAATGTAAACATGAATTTCTATAAAAACTCTACCTCGATCAAAAGCTGGAAGAGCGAGGAGAGCCTGCAATTGCCCTCCAGAGGGTCTTACTTGCCGAGTTTGTCCTTGCCCTTGTCCCTGCTTCTTGGGGCAATCCTTGCTAAGATGTCCAGGCTCTCCACAGTGAAAGCATTTGCCCAACTTCCTCTTCTTCTTCCTACAGTCTTTGGCTATGTGCCCAGTAATCCCACAGAAGTTGCACTTCCTCCTTTCTCTTGACTTGTTGTTCTTGCTATTGTTGTTCTTGCCTCCTTTTCCGGAATCTACCTTCTCGCCTTGAGACTCATTTGCCTTGACCTCCTTCTTGCCACTGTTATCTCCCTCTTGAAGCAGGGCCATATTCACCAAACTCTCGAAAGTTGCCCCCAGGGGTATATGAGACATGGCCAAACCGCGCAATGGCTCATTCAATCCTAGAGCAAAGTGTAGGGCCTTCTTTTGAGCTGTGTTTACCAATTCTAGACCGAACTGAGCAAGTTGATTAAACATATCCACGTATTCCCTAACTGTCATGTCACCTTGCTTTAGAGATAGGAACTTCTCCATTTGAAGATTCTCTTCTGTCGATGATAGGAACTTTAGTCCAAACCTTCTCCTAAAGTCATCCCAAGTCTCAATGGGTCTAGTAGTGGTGGTGACTACCTACCAATAAGCAGCTTCCCCTTTTAATAGCCATACCGCCAGCAGAACTTTCCTATGATATTCCACCTCAAATATAGCAAAGAGGTCTTCAGTTTCCTTTAACCAGTTTCTTGCCTCCACAGAAGTCTCCGTTCCGACAAAATTCTTGCAACCCATCGCCTTAAAGTCTTTGCAAAGCTTAGCGAAATCTACTTGCGGATTCTGAGGAGGAGGAGGAGAGATGTTAGCGACGGGGGAAGGAGGAGGAATGTTCGCGGGGCCAGCTTCATTCGCCTTTGCCTCCATAAATCTTCGAAACCAGACGGGTACTTGTACGCCTTCCGGGATGTTAAAGCGATCGGCCATACTAAAACGAAGAAAAAGATAGATTCAGAATGAAGAAACGAAGGATAGTGCTATGGCTTTTGGGGAATAGCCTTTTAAAATAAACTAGACTTTTCTTGGAAAATACTTAATTGGTTTTGGAAATAGTTTTTCAAAAGGTAAGTTTTAAAAACACCTTTGCTCAAATCTTGTAAACCTTATGCTCTGATACCAAATGTAACACCCCACCTCCGCCAGGGCCACTCTTGCAAGCACACTGGCTTTGGTGGGGCGTTTAAACAAGGTAAACATGCATGCAGATATCACAAGACAGAACATATAAGTAAAACAGAGTAGTAAAGCAGCGGATAAAAATTAGCATTTCAAAACCATAGTCATGTTACAACAAAGTACTTGGTCATTATTTTCCAACAACAAAGTCTAGATAAAAGCATAAACTGAAAAACTGAAATACATAAAGTACTATCCCCAAAATGAAGTGATAAACCATAGCTAGCTCAATGTCCAAAACCGTACATGAGCAAATCCAGTAAGCAAGCTGTAAAGATCCAAGCTAAGCTCCTTCCCACCCTGAGAACCTGAGGGGGGGGGGGGGGAAACGGAAGAAAAGAGGCGAAAGAAAACAGGTCAGTCAAAAAGACTGGTAAGCCCTACTACTATCTGTCTATGAACTAGTAAAGTTAACTGGCATGAGAAGCTGAGATGAACATAAGGATAACAACATACTGGCATGATGATTAACTAACAAGATAGTTAAAGGTGTCATCGCATAATCAAGGTTAAGTTTTGCATCACGGGTGTACTAGCATTCTAACATGTCAAGTAAAAACAAGAATTGATCCCTTGGCCCAAGCTTGGCCCAACATCATGAGGTGACCTAAATCAAGGTCCAACTACTCGGTCTAGTCGATCGGCTCCCTATAAGCCTAACTCGTCAAGTGTCGGTGTCATGCGGCTTAATCATGTAATGTAGTTGACTGTGCAGGGTCCACCCTAGGGTGTATCAGGCCACTACACAAGAAAAGCTAATTTGGCGCACCAGGATGCAGATATTTGATACGGATGTAATCCGTATCAAATTTGATAGGGCTCGTAGCCGGATCAAATTTGATAAGACGTATTAAATTTTCTTTTGCACTCCGCGTCTCCTCCAACAGTTAAAATCTCACCCTAGATCTTCACGTGTTCGGATTGTTTCTTTTTGATTAGGCTTAGACCCGTATCAAATCCATAGTCTTTTTTTTGTGGTTCTTCCCTCTCCAATTTTCTATTTCCGCCGAAAAAAAAGAATCCCCAAATGAAAAAAAAATGGCGAATCCCTAAAATTTTTCTTCAATCCAAATTTTATTACAGTTCTTTCGTTTCTCTCGCCGCCATGGTGACACCTTCGATTATAAAAGACAGATTCGATGCCCTCGAGAAGCAACGCGAGCTAATTGCAAACTGCACTCTCTTATGGAATGACCTAACTGACTACTTCTCCTCATTCAAGAAAGGCCTACAGTCAAATCGCAGAACCTCAGATCCAAGCGCAAGTCTCTCGATTTCCAAACTCCACAGTCCCTTCTTGCCCTGAGTGCCCGCGAGAAGTCCATCGATTCTTCCATCAATCTCGCCATCAGGAAAGTTGATGAAATCCACAGATTCATGAGCAATACTGATAAGGACGACGATGGTGTTTCCGAGCTTGATTTAGGCTCTAAAGTTGGCCAGTTTTGTAAAAAGATGGATGCTGATGGATTTATGGGTTTGATTAGTGGTCACAGAAAGGACATTGAAGTTTTTAAGAACGAACTGCCGAACAGGCTTTTTAATATGTGCTTGGATCCTGGGAAATTGGTGCTGGATGCCATTGAGAAAGTTTTTTCAAAGAATGATGTCGGTTGGGCTTGTGTTTTGATTTGGAGGCATTGGTTTATGCTTTGGAGGATAGGTACCATTTCTAACATTTTTTTTAAACTGTCCCTTACAGGAATAAGAAGAGGAAAAGGAAACTCAGTTTGCAGAAAACTGAGTTGCAAACTCAGTTGCGCGGCAAACTGAGTATGCCACTCAGTTTTACGCAAACTGAGTTGCAAACTCGATTGCTACGCAACTCAGTTTTCCGCAAACTACAGGAAGTCGACAGTCGATGTTTTGCGCAACTCAAATATACAGCTTCTTGCCTAGGCAGTCGATGTTTCATTGGAAACTCGAAATATATTTTATCCTATATAGGGGGTGTATCATAGCTTTGAGATATCTTAATATGTGATTCAATATCATAATAGTGATGTTTTTGAAGCAACATAATTGGCATATGAAATGTTTGTTAACCTTTGGCAGTATCTCTTTGAAAAGGATACAGTTTTTCTTTTCACTACCTCATGATTACTTTGATTTATTTATTAATATTACAGCATCCTTAATTTGCATATTTTATTGCTAAGTTCTGATATTACATGACAATATTGAAACTTTAACTTGCTTACAAACTGAGTTGCCATCTACCAGGCTGATCACACTGTGTACATTTTTAGCTATCTTGTCAATTCTATCTAGAAACTTGCATCCCTTGGTTTCTTAAGCTGATGATCAGTCTCTCATCTCAGGTATTCTCACATCTTATATATGTGTTGGTGTAGTTGCTTTACTGCATGTAATATTTGTTTCTAGATTGGTCTATATAAGTTATATATTTAGAGCAGCATAATCTAATTGAACAATTCTCATTTCAGACCAATGAACTTTACCAATTGGCTGCTGTTGCTTTCTGTCTTCTTGTTGCTTGGGTTAGTCTTCTAACCGTTGGCATTGCTATTGTTATTGTTTGCTGCAAAGCACAAATAAGTTTTTTCTGTTTGGTTGATGATAATAAACATCAATAATGACGCTTGTACAAAATCAATGATTATACACAAACATCTCGTGGTTTGATATTTTTAACATAAATGGAATACGAATGTGCCACTTCATTAATGCAAGCTTATATAAAATAATTAAGAACATAAAATAATGAAGACAGAGCAAGAAGAGTAGGAACCTTGCTATATTTGTTAGTTGCGGAAAAGCGGAAGAATTTATCATGTCTTTTTTACCATACACAAATGGTGAAATGTTGCTCTTATATGGATATGTAAAGTCCAAACTCTGTTAGAAACATGATAGGATTATGAAATTTTTTATGAACTTGTGAAGAAAAAATTATAACAAAATTTGATTCTTGGTTCTAAGCATCTCTGGAAAATCCTTCTAGGTCCTTGTCTAGGCTCCGTCTAGGCACTATACTAGCCTTACCATCTAAGATTTTCCTTAGTCCACCTAAATGAGACATACTGCATTATTAAAGTATATTAACATGTTTATATGCACAATCTATGCATTAGTTTAGGCTTGATGACTCTTATAAACATCAAAATCGTCTTAAGTGATTTTATCTCCATGGTTTCTAATAGGTCCATCCATATTCATGATAACTCATTTTCATAAGTTAATACTAAGAAAAATACTATCTTTTTAACAAAATGCACTAGTTCATCAAAAAACGCATAGCTTCGATTAATCCATGTCCAGGCGACTAATCCATAGTCCATGCCTACCGCTTAATACCCGTCTGATGATTTTTACAACCTTGCTAAGCACATAAATGTTTGAGAAGAATGATATTTTCATTCATTCCAGTAAACATTTAGAAGGAAACTTAACTTTATTGAAAATAAATTATTAATATTAAAATTTTGGTTACGTAACGGGAAATGTTTGTACCACAATTTTCTTTGGAACATACATTATCTACTTGGAACCATGTTTACTTCGAGTTCCTATAGTATGCATAAGAGATTGCTTTATATAGACATAACTCAATGCATCAGACTTCTCGTCATGGATAAGGTTTGAGATGAAAAATCATTAATAATTAGCATCATCTTAAAAAAAAGTTTTTAAGTTTTGAATCTGAATGTCAAACGTCTCCCTAAACCTTTTTCTTCATATGAGACAATCAATTTACTTTGGCCTGAGATTTGAGCTTCTATTCCCGAATGAGATTGAAGCTCCCTCTATCGAATGTGGATTGCCTTCTCTTTATCGTTCCTTTGAATCCTTCTATGGAATTTATGGATTCCTCTTTAAGCTAGCTTATTCTTTCATAACCAGTAGAGAGATCACTACGTGGAATTAGCTTCACTTTAAAGGATAACTCAGATGTTTTCATCGGTGTGGATTCATAATTTGAGCACAACCTTATACTTTTTTTAATTGGTAATGGGTAGTTCCCAATGGTGAATCCTTCCTGATTTTCACATATCTTATTCCTGATTATGTTTCCCAAAAGATGTACTGGGTTCTGTTTTTAAGCTATTACATTGCCTACCTTATATAGTGTAGTTTTACTCCTTGTTGACTCCCCTTTCATCAAATCAAAATGTCATGGATTGTCCTTTCTTTCTATCTTTTTTTTAATGAAGCTTATAGAGCAAGTTTTACAGATGAAATCTGTTTCATAATAACAAAAAATACTTGCTTATTTTGAAAATTATGACATTTCAGTGTAGCAACAAACTGGGTCTAAGTCTGGAACTTGGTTCGTTTGCTGCTGGAGTAATGATTTCAAGCACGGACCTTGCACAACATACTCTTGAACAGGTATGATTTAATTTTACTTTCACAAAACATAGTATAGTTTGTCATATACACATGGTTTTCTACTGCTAGCACTTAATACACGATGTAAGCTTGGAATTCAAAGACGCGAATAGTATCACATATATGTGCAAATGCAGTTAATATATCATTATGTTGATATGCGGATGAAATGCAAACGTGGTATTGAATACAGTCCACTTTTCCATTTATTTGCAAAACTGAATGGTTAATTCAAAACAATGCAAATGCGGAATGTTCTTTTCATGTCATGCAAGTATTTTATGCAACTTTATGATTTGGAAAGACAAATGCATTGCTGGGTTGCTTGTATAGAGAGATTAATTGGCTTCCTCCAAATTATTTTCCAACTGGTTAACGCTCTCCCTTCTTTGACTATATAACAGTTTTGATATAGGAAAATTCCCTCACAAGTGTACCTACATAGCTTGCTAATACGAATTTTTGAAGTCTGCCACTTTAGACTATTGCTGTTTTTAACTTTGATCGAGTTATATGCATAATTAAATGTTATTCTTAAAGATTAAAAGTGACCACCCATATAGCAGTTTTGAAGTCTGCCACTTTTGAAGTCTGCCACTTTACAATTGGCTGCTGTTGCTTTCTGTCTTCTTGTGGCTTGGGTTAGTCTTCTGCCCATTGGCATTGGTATTGAGCGCTACTGTTTGCTGCTAAGCACAGATAAGTTATTTCTGTTTGGTTGATGATAATAAATATCAGTAATGACGCTTGAACAAAATCAATGATTACACAGACATCGCGTGATTTAGTATTTTTAACATAAATGGAATACGATTGCGTCACTTCATTAATGGAAGCTTATATAAAGGAATTAAGAACAGAAAATAAAGAAAACTGAGCAAGAAGAGTAGGAACATTGCTATATTTGTTAGTTGCGGAAAAGCGGAAGGATTTATCATGTCTTTTTGGTTATACAAAAATGGCGAAATGTTGTTCTTATATGGATATGTGAAGTCTAAACTCTGAAGTTCGAAACACGATAGGATTATGAGTTTTTATTGGGCTTCCGAAGAAAAAATTATAACAAAATTTGAATATTAGGTCTAAGCATCTCTGAAAAATCCTTCTAGGTCCCTATCTAGGCTGCCCAGATTTGAGCACAACCTTAAATACTTGTTTTTATTGGTAATGTGTAGTCGCCAATGGTGAATCCTTCCTGATTTTCACATATCTTATTCCTGGTTTTGTCTCCCCAAAGATGTACCATCGATAGAGGAAGCATCACTAACTGGAATGGTGACAGTGTGCCAGGATCCACTGGTTACTTCAATAAGTGCTTAGTTTACTTGTATTTGAAGCAATATACCGGTGATAATTCAATTTCTACTTTGTACTTTACTTGAATTACTTTGATCCAACAATAATTTAGTATTTATTTTAAGTGTTCTTGATTGAATGCAGACATATACATAGCAAAGTGCACGTGGACATGCATATGCAAAAGTCTTACTTCTAAAACCTCAAAGATAGTTTGAGATATCAGGTATTCCTTCGAGTTCCGCTCCTTGCAAGATCTGCAATTGCGCCATTTCTATTCTAAATCACTATCATTCTATTTACTGCAAGGTCCAAATTTGCTTCATCCAATTAAAATTTGCTTCATCCTCGGCTTACCCTGCCAGCTCCAAATTTAATTGGAAAAAGAAGCATGCCTTCAAGATAAAAATTGCAAGGTTCCCCTTTATATTTGGATGTGGAGTTCTGGACATGATTCATTAATTTCTACAACTATACAGTTTGGACTACCTACATACTGAACCATGGTCATGATGTTAAGTTTTTGCAGTTTAATTTTGGGTAAGATCATTTTGAATGTGATAGCTGGTAATGATTAGTGCAAGTTCTAGCAACATTATGGTCTGTGTCTTTTCGGTTTGAAAGAAAACAATAGCATAACGCTTTCTTTTTTCTCTTAAATCCAGGGCACAAGGGAAGAACACCACAACATGTTCTACCTATAGTGCACCTCCTACAGCATCTGCTGCAATACCACCTCAGAGATGATGTTGCCTTTACTGGTACATGAACGATACTTCTTTGCTTTTAATTGGTTAAATATTTGTTGGATATCTACTGTGCTTGGGTTTTTGTTCTTTTAAGACTACAAATATACTAATAAGTAAATTTCTCTGAACAGCTTAATTTAATAGACTTCAAACATACTGATAGTTCCTCAATTGATCAGTCGACCCTAAATTATGCATTTTCGACCATAAATTATGCATGCGAAATCAGCTTAATTTGTTGGATATCCACTGTGCTCTCAACTGAATTGCAATTGCAACTGAGTTGCAAACTGGATCAGTTTGCAACTCAGTTGCAAACTGAGTCTAGTTTGGAACTGAGTTGCAAAATGAGGCTGCTAATTATTGAGTCCAGTTTGCAACTCAGTTGCAAACTGAGGTCACTAATAGTTTTGAAAATCTAGACCTTAGGAATATAAATTTATATGAACTTCTGTTCACTAATAATCCTTGTGATAGTTGAAAATTTATGTTGCTTATCTAATTTCTCATTTTATGTACATTACATGACTTGTTGTGGAGACGAAACTAAACTGATGCTTGTTATTTTAATTTCTTTTCAGGCTTTGGAACAAGCATGAGTTGCATGGGCTCGACTACTGCATTTTTGCTGTCTTTTTTTTTAAGAGCAAGAACTGTGAACATTATGCTTTGTATATATTGTGTTATGTGGTTTGTATTAACTGAAGTCATGGTTTATGAATTAATCGAATTATGCTTACCATATCTTCTTCATATATTGTTATATGGGTGTAGCGTATCTTCTTTATTGTGCATATATATATCGATGGGTGCAGTGTTTCTGTATATTGCATATATTATATACCGATTTTGATACGATATATGATATATCAATATTGATATGGTTAAAAGCCGTATCTAATTCATTGATATCATTGTAGGATTGAGGCATTAAACACGGTTTTAAGCCGTATCAGTATAGCAGTTTAATACGGTTTTAAACCGTATCAATCTACGAATTTGATACAGCTTAAAACCGTATCGATCTATGAAGTTGACAGTGCTACATGCTAATTTGATACGGTTTTAAGCCGTATCAAATTGATAAATAGATACGGCTTAAAACCGTATCTATCTATCAATTTGATATGGTTTTAAGCTGTATCAAATTATGAATTTGATACGGTTTAAAACCGTATCAAAGCAACAGAGACGCCATTTTTTGATACGGTCCAGAGCACTACCAAATCGATTTTGATACGATCCAAAGCACTGCCAAATTGGCATTTTTGGTGTAGTGGGCCCTATGGTGTAACCCTCTGACACCATACCATGATGCACAGTCAAAACCTACCGGTGCCCGTGTTCAACTCCGGACTTAATGTGCACGACCATGGTCCGCCTGAACAACCGGGGCATCATTCAGCCGTCTCTTTTGGTCTCTTACAATCAGCCCAGTAATCGTGCCCCACCCTAGCCTAGTCCTAGGGTCTTATGATACTACCAAGGAGGTTACTGCTGAAAAGGACCACGCAACTAGGGTTTCTTAACGGGTTAAATGTGGTTAACCCGATCCACACGTGGATTAAATTGGTTAAGAGTACTCAAGGCTCCTGACTTAACCTCGATTAATCCATCAAGCCCAAATTAGTTAAGTATTAAGTGGACCATGACTTTACCCTAATCAGGAGGCATTCATTAACTTAATGTGCTTTAACCTCTCACATTAGACCTTGTTGTGGTTACTAGTTAAGCCGGGCGGGTCCGGGTAGCTTTACACCACAACCTGGTCTAACCTCGGGTTCGTGCACAACATGACCAACTTCTCACATTGGGTCCTATTATTTGTAGCCACTAGTTAAGCCGGGCGGGTCCGGGTAGATTTATGCTACAAACTCAACCCAACCTCGAGTTGGCCACACTCATATTTTCTAAGTGTCATGTCCATTATGTTTCCAAAACATAATTACAAGTTAACATATCACGTTATGTTATAAAAACCTTGTTCATGTCATTATGTTACCCAACCCCAACGTAAACCCATCGTTTACATAATCGCAACAACGCATAAAGGATAAAATAGGAAACTTGGCATAACCATGACATAAAGGTGTTGAAGCCACAAGTTTAACATGGTGGCATATGAAATGTACATATGTTCATATACTTGCATATTGCATTATTAGGCTTCAAAAGCATGCATAAGACCAAACTTAGCATATGAGTGATACATGGTGATAAATAACATGTAGAAGTTGCTAGAAGTTCGCATTTGGCCTCACATGCAAGTTATCATAAGGGATATGATAACTTTCATGTTGCCAAAATGCAACCTTCAACATAAAGCTTGGAGCTTTATGCTCACAATATCAAGTTTAACTTGCATAACATGATAACATGATCAACCCAAACTTGCATAACATAGCAACATGTGTCATACATAATGATTAAACCAACTTGCATAATGATCATCCAAACTTGCATATAATGATCAACCAATCTTGCATATAATGATCAACCAAACTTGCATATAATGATCAACCAAACTTGCATAACATGATCAACCCAAACTTGCATAACATGATAACATGATCAACCCAAACTTGCATAACATGGCAACATGTGTCATACATAACTTGCATAATGATCAACCAAACTTGCATATAATGATCACCCAAACTTGCATATAATGATCAACCAAACTTGCATCATTCATTTAACTTTAGAGTTCAATAAAAAGAAAGTAGAAAAGGGCTTACAATGCTATGAAGACACAAATAATTATTTATTATAAAGATTGAGACGAAGCCCTTATTCAAGCACCAAAAACCCAAATATGCAAGCTCCAAATGAAAATCCTTGAGCCAAATCAATAAAAATCCTTGCTTTGAAATAGAAATGTTGCAACTTGACTTGAATGCAAACTAAGAACACTCATACAAGTTTGAAAGCACTTGTATGAACTCACAATCTCTCATAGAAATAGGCTTAGGAATTTTAGCATGAGAGTGGAGGTCATGAGAGGAACAAATTTGACATAGTTTAGTTGTAGGAATGAATAATGATGATTTAGGCTAGGTGTTAGGTCCTTTTTATAGAGGATTAGGATAGTATTAGCCATAGGATTAACCCTAGATTCAATCCAAGCCATCAAAGCATGTCTTGGGGAAGAAGTCAAATGTAGGAACCATCTAGGGCCTTTAGATTAAAGCTGAACCATGAGAACCATTCAAATGCAAAATCTGCATTTGAGCGAATCAGCCCACGGGTAGACAGCCAAATACCCTGGATTAACCCCTAGTCGACCCAGCGAGCTCGGGTCGACCTCAAAAATCGGCCGGTTCGGTTATTCCCCTCTCCCAATTCGCTGTTTTGAACATTTTTGCATATTTATTTATTTAATTTTCAATTATATATATATATATATATCAATATATATATATATTTCTCTGCGCAACCCATTTCACTTAATTAAGTATACTTTAATTTGTGAATTTTTCGTGAAACTTCGCGAGGCCATATCTTGGTCATACGGACTCCAATTTTCAAAAACTCGGACTCTATTTCGCGTATTTTTCCGAGACGAACGCAATGGCACAGCCCGTTTCCCGTGATTCAGATTTTACAGTTTAATTCTTCCTCCATTTATGTTATAACATGTTATTCAAAAATACGGGTTGTTACACATATATTGATACTTGAAAATTTTAAAACAACTTTTATTGCAGCGGAGAAATAGTTTGATTACAACAACATCATAAACCAACAGTAAAACCAAGTACACTTAGTATCCATCATGACAAATTGTTTTCTGAGTACATAAAGTAAAAGCATAACCCCAACATAAGTAGCTATAAAAGAGATGAGCTGAACTTTACTTTCAACAATCCAAGCACTTCCAAAAGAGAGAGGAAGATCCAAATCAAGCTCCATTAGCACTAGTCCCACCCTGGGAACCGGGGGGGGGGGGAGGAAGAAAAAAGGCGAAAACAAAGGGGGTCAGACATAAGTTTGGCGAGTGCAATAACTTTAACAATATAATTATTAAAGTAATTAGGATAAGGTATAAAATAGTAAAACAAGGAATGACTGTGAAACAAGTGGGCAAGACAAAACAAACAAGAGGAATATTCTGGCGTTAATCTCGCTCCTAATTACTATAGGATAATTACTATACTGCACCATTACTAGTCACCCTAAAAGTTGATCCTGCCTACTGAACATAATAATTATAATGTTAGTTTCGTGTACCCCAAGCTATCTTCATAGGTGCCGCCTGTCCCTATTTCCACTTGTTGTACCCACTACCCCCATGCGATCGGCTCCCTAACTCGTAGATACCCGTGCTGGTCCCACAGTGAGGTGTATCACTCCCCAAAGTGGCAACCCGATACCACTAAAGATGCACGTCTTACACCTACACGATGCAACAACGTCTTACCTACCAGCCCGGGCCCACGCACGCACATGACCCCATTGGACTTGCGTTGCCACCGCTAACCCGTTTTGACCTCTTACAATCAAACCTAGTAAGCGTGTCCCATCCTCGACTTAGCCGAGCTCACAAATATACTTAATGGTTTACTGGTTTGAAAAGGGTCCCCCATGCTTGACACAAGCTTTCTACCTATGCTTGGTCCTCACTAGGATTTCCCACTTAACCCCCTTCTTATTTATGTCTTCTTACATGTTTCAACTTGGTTAAGTGTTTATAATTATATCCCACATGTCACCCATGTTACCCACTTATCAAATCAATATGTGTTATTGGTTAAGCATGTCTTAACCCTATCCGCTTATCAGATCAATATATATATATATATATATATATATATATATATGTGTGTGTGTGTGTGTGTGTGTGTGTATATGGTTAAGCTGGTCTTAACCCTATCCACTTATATATTATTGGTTAAGTTGGTCTTAACCCTATCCACTTATCAGATCAATATGTATTATTGGTTAAGTTTGACTTAACCCTATCCACTTATCAGATTAATATATATATATATATATATATATATACATATATATATATATATATTATTGGTTAAGCTGGTCTTAACCCTACCCACTTATCAAATTAATATATATTATTGGTAAAGCTAGTCTTAACCCTATCCACTTATATATTATCGGTTAAGCTGGTCTTAACCCTATCCACTTATATATTATTGGTTAAGCTGGTCTTAACCCTATCCATTTATCATGTTTTATGTAACATGTTTTACTTAATTTATGATTAAGTACATCTTAGTTCACATATACATTGGTTAAGAGAATAACTCCCGAAGTATCAACCCCGAAGACCGAAATTAACATCAGATTGGCACTCAGAGAATTACTCAACTCAACCAAACTTCTCTTTGTCATTCATATTCGTCTTTGATCAGCATTAATTAATTATTAATGCACAGACCTCTCACATTAATTCAATTTCTTGTGGTCACTAGATATGCCGGGCGGTTCCGGGCAGACTTCCAGCACAAGCCAGACTTAACCTCGTGCCTAAGAATCTTTTAATTATGCCTACGACCTCTCATATTAGACTGCCGTTTGTGGTTGCTGGATATGCCGGGCGGTTCCGGGCAGTCTTATACCACAAACGAGTCTAACCTCCTGTCTTAGGCATTTATTATGCATTTAATTTATGCCTTTGACCTCTCACATTAGACTACCGTTTTTGGTTGCTGAATTTGCTGGGCAGGTCCAGGCAGTCTTATACCACAAACGAGTCTATCCTTGTGTCTTAGGCGTTTATTATTACACATAATTATTTCACCCCAATATGAATTAATTATCCCTATTCAAATTGTCAATAATTTCCAAATTAATCTATGTCCAGAATTGTCACCTAAATATGTCCATACTTTCTATGCATATAAATTAGGCCAATTAATGTCTCAAATTTATTATATGTTTTTGAGCCATTTTATGCCAATTTTCACAATATTAATATTTTCCCATTGTGATCACCCCAAACTTCCACGAGTGAAAGCGAGGGATAATCATTTTTGGAATACAACATAAATACAATAAAACATAACACAGATACAATATAGCAAAGGAGATTCATAGAGTAATAACATTATAGCAGCGGAAAAATATAATGTCATCAATCACAGAAATTCCACAGTCACAGAAAACTAAGATTATTACAACAAGTTTGCAGAAAAGAAATAAGTTTGATGTCTAAAAAGAAAAGAAAAGATGCCAATAGGAACAAAAAGTCTTCAAGCTCCAAGTCATCACCTCTTCTCCCGAGCAGAATCCAAGATAGAGAAAATAAGCAGCTTCAAAGAAAACTCCAAGCAAAGAATGAACCTGTCTACTTGGCTGCCCGTGTAGAAGAGAGGGCACCCAAGTTTGCAAAAAGGTGAAACAAACTATGGGTCAGTCGTAGGACTGGTATGAGAATTCTTAAATAACTTATACTAATAAGGCAAATCCAAAGACCACGCCGCTAACGCGGAACGGGTTTACTCTAAGGGACTGCCGTGCATAATTTAAAGTGTCATAATAAATGATTAAATGAGTCGTCAACAACGCAATGTCTTTTGAAAAATGGAACCACCATAAGACTCAGGTCCCATCACACAATGCAACGCACACCAAGAGGATAGAGTTTTACCTTATGGTGGTTAAACATGCTAAATACGCCAAATACGAAACTAATACTATTATTAGTGTATATGGTTTCAAAACAATTCAAATTATAAGTATCAATCCTAGGAAGCATAGGTACCATATATTATGCCTCCAATACTAGTAATACAATCAAATCCGTCGGGGTCGTATTGGAAATTTGGGTTTCCATCATGAGTCCAGGCTAGGGAGGACTCCTTACCAATTCGAGACACTCTAGTTAATGCCTCAGGATTACCCGCAGTTAACCCTTGGAAATGGCAGGGCCGGTCCTCACATACAGCTTAGAGGATTAGTTATTCCTAAGTACACGTTCCCCGGTCCTATAGGACCTATCCGAGGCGCCTCATTTCATCATCCTCCAAAAGTAAAATGACTACTAACTAGAAAGAAACGTGCTACTTTCCCTGCGTTCCCTTCCCCCTTTTTAGACTCTACCGGTTTGTGAGGCTCGTGAAGTCATGTTCTTCATACCACAAGGTTCTGCTTTTCAACAAGAAACCCTGATCATTGCATCTTAGTATGCCACACCGTCACTCCATACCGTACTATTGATCTTCCGTCACTATATAAACGGGTGTTAAGTAGAGAATAAATTCTCTACCACCAATCGTTTATATATTAACTGAATATCAACAACATAATATTTTGTGGGGTACGATGTCAGACACACTATCCATTTATACCCATGCTCTAGGTCTGAACTAGGGTCAAACCCGTGAAATCAACACGTACGTTTGGGCAATTACCCCGACCCTTGAATTGGGATCAAACCAACTCAGAGTCTTGATCGTTGTCCATTCGAGGGGAGATTTACGGTCTTCATACGCCGTCTTCATACTTGAATTCTTGAAATCGTACGATCATTTGGAATGGGATTAACCCGGACTTCCCAAATAATCTCGCATTCATATATTTTGAGAAAAACATATTTCATATCGTTATTTTATTTTATAACGATTAATTCTTGCCTTAATTATTTTAATATAATTAATTTCCTTATTTAACGACGCTTCAGGTCAAGGGCGACCTTGGCGCTGTTTCAATCAATTTTGTTTTTCACTTTCCTCAAAATCTAACCGTTGGATTTTAGCGTAGCTTATATCGTTGGAAAGATTTTTCCAAGACGGTCCTAACGGTTTCAGTTTTGGGAAAATCCGACGGTCGGATCTTCCGGTATATTCGTTTAAAAGTTCGATTTCAAAACGCGAACTACTGCGTTCGATTCGTTATATTTTAACTATATATATATAAATATATATAAATAATTCGTTTAACTTATCGTCCTTACATACAGCTTACATTTCTCTTATCTCCCACTTTTCTACTTACATGATAATGTAGTTTAGGATTAGACGATAATTCTTCTTTTATTTCATTATTGCTTATATTTTATATTTTATAATTTACATTTGAAAAATGTAAATTATAACATACCATTCCATTCATCTATTTATATATTTCTTCATGAACAATTTCATTATGAATAATGAACACTTTCTTATGGAGTAAATTCCCTTTTATTATGCATAAAAAAAAAATGAATATGTTCTTACAATGCAAATTCTCTTTTTATTTTACATTATAAATAATGTATAAACTTCCTACGGTCAAGTTCTTTAAATCTTAACGTTATAAAATAGTGTAACTATCATACGGTGAAATTTTCCTTTTATTTAACATTGTGAATGATGTTAAATTTACATACACTTCATTTTCCTTTTTATAACATTGAAAATATATTATTAGAAAATATAGATTTCCCAATATCATTCGAAAATATAGATTTCCCAATATTATTCCTTTATCTTTTACATTAAAAATAATGTTAATTCTTTTCATACAGTTTCATTTCTTTTGCTTAACATTAAAAATAATGTTAATTCTTGCATATAGTTTCATTTCTCTTACTTAACATAAAATAAATGTTAATTCTTCCTACGGGGTGAATTCTCTTTTTATTTACATTATAAATAATGCTTATTATCTTACAATGCAAATTCTCTTTTAATAAACATTATAAATAATGTATATTTACATGACATGCATTTTCTATATTGTTGACATGACAAAATATTATTTTTCATACAATGCATGTCTTATTTTAACATAACAAAAATATTCTTTTACCTACAATGCATTTATCATTTTCTAACGTAACAAAATAATAGTTTCATACAATGCATTTCTATTTCTCTAACATGACAAAATAATATTTTATGCAATGCATTTCTATTTCTCTAACATGACAAAATAATATATTCATACAATGCATTACTATTTCTCTAACATGACAAAATATTATTTTATGCAATGCATTTCTATTTCTCTAACATGACAAAATATTATATTCATACAATGCATTTCTATTTCTCTAACATGACAAAATAATATATTTATACAATGCATTTCTATTTTTCTAACATGACAGAATAATATTTTCATACAATGCATTTATCTATTTTTCTAACATGACAAAATAATATTTGCATACAATGCACTTCTATATAACGTTCTAACTTGACAAAATATTATTTGCATACAATGTATTTTCTATTTTTCTAACTTGACAAAAATAGCATGCTATGCATACAATGCATTATTTTTTTCTATTTTGACAAAAATAATATGCAATACATACAATGTACTATATTTTTCTATTTGATAACATGACAAATATGCTATTTTTATATAGTGCCATCTTCTATTTTATATAATGGACAAAATATAGTTCATTAACATACTATGCTATTTTTATTTTAAATAATGAACAAAATATAGTTCATTAACATACGATGCTTTCTTCTTTTGATAATGTACAAAATATATTCACTTACATACGATGTTTTCTTATTTTGATAATGAACAAAATATATTCATTCAACATACAGTGCTTGCTTATTGTTACTAATGAACAAAATATTAGTTCATTACATATAGCGACTAATTCTATTTTTATTAACGAACAAAAAAATGGTTCGTTTCACATAGCGACAAATTTTATTTTGAATAATGACACAAAATATAATTCTTTACCATAGCGACAAATTCTATTTTGTTAATGACACAAAATATAATTCTTTACCATAGCGACAAATTCTATTTTGTTAATGACACAAAATATAATTCTTTAACATATAGTGCTTTCTTATTTTATAAATGAACAAAATATAATCATTCACATATAACGACCAATTCTATTTTATAAATACACAAATTTGTTCATTCAACATACGGTGCTTGTATTCTATTATAACACAAATTTGTTCATTCAACATACAGTGCAAATTTTCTTATTTTGATATTGACAAAGGTGTCAATTTACATACGGTGTTCATTTTCTTATTTTGATATTGACAAAAGTGTCAATTCACGTACGGTGTTCATTTTCTTATTTTGATATTGACAAAAGTATCAATTTACATACGGTGTTCATTTTCTTATTTTGATATTGACAAAAGTGTCAATTTACATACGGTGTTCATTTTCTTATTTTGATATTGACAAAAGTGTCAATTTACATACGGTGTTCATTTTCTTATTTTGATATTGACAAAAGTGTCAATTTACATACGGTGTTCCTTTTCTTATTTTGATATTGACAAAAGTGTCAATTTACATACGGTGTTCATTTTCTTATTTTGATATTGACAAAAGTGTCAATTTACATACGGTGTTCATTTTCTTATTTTGATATTGACAAAAGTGTCAATTTACATACGGTGTTCATTTTCTTATTTTGATATTGACAAAAGTGTCAATTTACATACGGTGTTCATTTTATCCTACGATGAACATTTCCAACATTTTCTATTTTTAATATATAAAAATGTTAATATAACATACAATGAACAATTTTGATATATTAAATTTTAACATATAAACATGTCACTCAACATACATGAACGATTTTAATTTATTTAATTTTGACATATCAACATGTCACACAACATACATGAACGATTTTAATTTTGACATATCAACATGTCACACAACATACATGAACGATTTTAATATATTTAATTTTTATATTGTAACATCTCAACATACAGTGGGTTTTGACATAGCATACGCATACAGATTAAGTCATAGCAGATTCACATACAGTTTATATCATAGCAGATTCACATACATATATGATTATGAATGCGAACATCCATAATTAAAACATAATTACTTAAATAAAATAAATAGGATTCTCACCTCAATTAGATTAGAGTTTGTTCCCAATTGCTCTGTATTAAAGTGGTATTCGAAGTCACGGTTCCATCGGATCTGAAATTTTCAGAATCGGTGTTTATATGAAAAAGTTATTGATGTTTTAAATCAAACAGACTTTTAACAACTGCTTCTGTCACGCTTAAAAGCGTTACAATTTCTGAAATAAAAATTACCGTAGAACTCAGTTTTTTGTTCAGATTTTCAAATCCAGTTTTCGCAGCCTGTAGTCGATCGTTTGGGGTGCCGTTTGTTGGACGAGGACCGGCTTGGAGAGGTCTTTTCACGCCGGGAAGATGGTGGCGTTCGGTGGTGCCAGGCGGGGCCCACGTGCGTGCGACGGCGGCGGTTTCTCGGGCTCGGGGCGGGCGGCACGGGTCACGGGGGAGGCTGAGATTGGTACCAAATTAAAGATCTCGGAAAGAGCTTCGAATCGGTATATGGTATGTTGAAAATCGTTGAGTATCGGAGGAGAAAAGTGGAGATGAAGGTGGCGGCTGTAATGGGTTTCGCGATTTGGATTAACGGAGGAAGAAGAAGTAGTATACGGTCCCTGTATACGACGTATTTATACTAGTATTTAGGGTTTTATTTTTTTATTTAATTAATTATTTAATTCTAGAAAATACTGTTTTCACATACGATCTCCGATTCGCGCTCAACGACTGTCGAACTTAATGTTTTGACGTCTTCTGAACGCGATGGCGCTATCGCCAAGGTCCAATTCTGAAGTTACAGTATGGTTTACTTTTATTTTCAAATAAATTTTTTATTTTAAATACAAACGTAAATATAATTTTGCCGGGGCCACATACGAAGTCAGAAAAATCCGGAAAAATTATTTTTGGCTTTCTTATGCCGATACAATCA
Organism: Allium sativum; assembly: GCA_030737875.1. Lineage (NCBI taxonomy): Eukaryota > Viridiplantae > Streptophyta > Magnoliopsida > Asparagales > Amaryllidaceae > Allium > Allium sativum. The sequence continues at coordinate 223,497,958 of CM060910.1, read as the reverse complement.
CAACAAAATTCGTTTCGTTCAATTCTGAGACCGTTTGAATTTTTAATGAATTTTTAAAGTCAAAAATTTGCCCGTTTATGCTGAAAAATCAATTATAATTATATATTAATTCTAAAAATTACCAAAAAATCATTTTTAGCTTTGCTTTGATGATACGAACCCAACAAAATTTATTTCGTTCGATTCTGAGACTTTTTGAAAAATGGCTATTTTCAAGGCGAATATTTTTAATATTAAAAATACATTTTTAAACAAATATTTTCTGAAACTCGAAACATATAAGTGTTTACTGTTTTTCAATGCAGAAACGTCATTCTGAGCTCAATGGAAGTGGTTTCTAGTTCCAATTCCTACATATGTGAAAAGTAGCATTTTTGTCATATGCAAATTACCCACTGACCTTTCTAAAAATTGAATTAGCCATAACTTTTGATTTCCGCTATGAAATTTTGATTTTTCGGATTCGTTGGAAAGATATTTTTAAATAGATTCTAATATTTTTGGTTTTACTAAAATCCGTTAAATTTTGCATCCTGTATGGTTAGTCAAAGTTCAAGTTTGACTTTTCAAACTACCGCGCCATTTCTAGCTCTTTTTATATTTAAAATTAATTTATTCATTCTAACTTCGATTTGAACCAAATTTGTGATCCTTATTATTTAAAATAGATTATTTTAAATATCAAAACTCATTTAAAATCACTTAAAATAAATTTTAACTTGGCCCCAAAATTCAGGGTCGTTACAGTCTCCCCCACTTAAAAACTTTTCGTCCCCGAAAAGGAAAAAGAAAAATAGAAGAGGAAAAGAGGAAGAATAAACACAGAGAATGTTGAAACGTTTTAACAGAAATAGTACCGCCTATAACATCAGGCTTTCTACCGAAGAAGTTGGTCCTTTCGCTCCTTCGTACACATGTGCCAATTGAGCATCGCCACTTCTCTTAGTCTTCTTCGAACGTATGGTCAAGGAAAGAGTCAAAACAATGGTAAAGGTGATTCTAAAAGGTCGAAGGATGAATGAAAAGATGACGATAAAGTGACTGGCTATTATGTATCTCATGAACTGTTCGCCATAGAATATAGTGATTCTATGTAAACGAATTATTATAGATATGTTGTACTCCGCTTTGTAAACCAAAGCTCTGATACCAACTGTGATCACCCCAAACTTCCACGAGTGAAAGCGAGGGATAATCATTTTTGGAATACAACATAAATACAATAAAACAGAACACAGATACAATATAGCAAAGGAGATTCATAGAGTAATAACATTATAGCAGCGGAAAAATATAATGTCATCAATCACAGAAATTCCACAGTCACAGAAAACTAAGATTATTACAACAAGTTTGCAGAAAAGAAATAAGTTTGATGTCTAAAAAGAAAAGAAAAGATGCCAATAGGAACAAAAAGTCTTCAAGCTCCAAGTCATCACCTCTTCTCCCGAGCAGAATCCAAGAGAGAGAAAATAAGCAGCTTCAAAGAAAACTCCAAGCAAAGAATGAACCTGTCTACTTGGCTGCCCGTGTAGAAGAGAGGGCACCCAAGTTTGCAAAAAGGTGAAACAAACTATGGGTCAGTCGTAGGACTGGTATGAGAATTCTTAAATAACTTATACTAATAAGGCAAATCCAAAGACCACGCCGCTAACGCGGAACGGGTTTACTCTAAGGGACTGCCGTGCATAATTTAAAGTGTCATAATAAATGATTAAATGAGTCGTCAACAACGCAATGTCTTTTGAAAAATGGAACCACCATAAGACTCAGGTCCCATCACACAATGCAACGCACACCAAGAGGATAGAGTTTTACCTTATGGTGGTTAAACATGCTAAATACGCCAAATACGAAACTAATACTATTATTAGTGTATATGGTTTCAAAACAATTCAAATTATAAGTATCAATCCTAGGAAGCATAGGTACCATATATTATGCCTCCAATACTAGTAATACAATCAAATCCGTCGGGGTCGTATTGGAAATTTGGGTTTCCATCATGAGTCCAGGCTAGGGAGGACTCCTTACCGATTCGAGACACTCTAGTTAATGCCTCAGGATTACCCGCAGTTAACCCTTGGAAATGGCAGGGCCGGTCCTCACATACAGCTTAGAGGATTAGTTATTTCTAAGTACACGTTCCCCGGTCCTATAGGACCTATCCGAGGCGCCTCATTTCATCATCCTCCAAAAGTAAAATGACTACTAACTAGAAAGAAACGTGCTACTTTCCCTGCGTTCCCTTCCCCCTTTTTAGACTCTACCGGTTTGTGAGGCTCGTGAAGTCATGTTCTTCATACCACAAGGTTCTGCTTTTCAACAAGAAACCCTGATCATTGCATCTTAGTATGCCACACCGTCACTCCATACCGTACTATTGATCTTCCGTCACTATATAAACGGGTGTTAAGTAGAGAATAAATTCTCTACCACCAATCGTTTATATATTAACTGAATATCAACAACATAATATTTTGTGGGGTACGATGTCAGACACACTATCCATTTATACCCATGCTCTAGGTCTGAACTAGGGTCAAACCCGTGAAATCAACACGTACGTTTGGGCAATTACCCCGACCCTTGAATTGGGATCAAACCAACTCAGAGTCTTGATCGTTGTCCATTCGAGGGGAGATTTACGGTCTTCATACGCCGTCTTCATACTTGAATTCTTGAAATCGTACGATCATTTGGAATGGGATTAACCCGGACTTCCCAAATAATCTCGCATTCATATATTTTGAGAAAAACATATTTCATATCGTTATTTTATTTTATAACGATTAATTCTTGCCTTAATTATTTTAATATAATTAATTTCCTTATTTAACGACGCTTCAGGTCAAGGGCGACCTTGGCGCTGTTTCAATCAATTTTGTTTTTCACTTTCCTCAAAATCTAACCGTTGGATTTTAGCGTAGCTTATATCGTTGGAAAGATTTTTCCAAGACGGTCCTAACAGTTTCAGTTTTGGGAAAATCCGACGGTCGGATCTTCCGGTATATTCGTTTAAAAGTTCGATTTCAAAACGCGAACTACTGCGTTCGATTCGTTATATTTTAACTATATATATATATAAATATATATAAATAATTCGTTTAACTTATCGTCCTTACATACAGCTTACATTTCTCTTATCTCCCACTTTTCTACTTACATGATAATGTAGTTTAGGATTAGACGATAATTCTTCTTTTATTTCATTATTGCTTATATTTTATATTTTATAATTTACATTTGAAAAATGTAAATTATAACATACCATTCCATTCATCTATTTATATATTTCTTCATGAACAATTTCATTATGAATAATGAACACTTTCTTATGGAGTAAATTCCCTTTTATTATGCATAAAAAAAAATGAATATGTTCTTACAATGCAAATTCTCTTTTTATTTTACATTATAAATAATGTATAAACTTCCTACGGTCAAGTTCTTTAAATCTTAACGTTATAAAATAGTGTAACTATCATACGGTGAAATTTTCCTTTTATTTAACATTGTGAATGATGTTAAATTTACATACACTTCCTTTTCCTTTTTATAACATTGAAAATATATTATTAGAAAATATAGATTTCCCAATATCATTCGAAAATATAGATTTCCCAATATTATTCCTTTATCTTTTACATTAAAAATAATGTTAATTCTTTTCATACAGTTTCATTTCTTTTGCTTAACATTAAAAATAATGTTAATTCTTGCATATAGTTTCATTTCTCTTACTTAACATAAAATAAATGTTAATTCTTCCTACGGGGTGAATTCTCTTTTTATTTACATTATAAATAATGCTTATTATCTTACAATGCAAATTCTCTTTTAATAAACATTATAAATAATGTATATTTACATGACATGCATTTTCTATATTGTTGACATGACAAAATATTATTTTTCATACAATGCATGTCTTATTTTAACATAACAAAAATATTCTTTTACCTACAATGCATTTATCATTTTCTAACGTAACAAAATAATAGTTTCATACAATGCATTTCTATTTCTCTAACATGACAAAATAATATTTTATGCAATGCATTTCTATTTCTCTAACATGACAAAATAATATATTCATACAATGCATTACTATTTCTCTAACAAGACAAAATATTATTTTATGCAATGCATTTCTATTTCTCTAACATGACAAAATATTATATTCATACAATGCATTTCTATTTCTCTAACATGACAAAATAATATATTTATACAATGCATTTCTATTTTTCTAACATGACAGAATAATATTTTCATACAATGCATTTATCTATTTTTCTAACATGACAAAATAATATTTGCATACAATGCACTTCTATATAACGTTCTAACTTGACAAAATATTATTTGCATACAATGTATTTTCTATTTTTCTAACTTGACAAAAATAGCATGCTATGCATACAATGCATTATTTTTTTCTATTTTGACAAAAATAATATGCAATACATACAATGTACTATATTTTTCTATTTGATAACATGACAAATATGCTATTTTTATATAGTGCCATCTTCTATTTTATATAATGGACAAAATATAGTTCATTAACATACTATGCTATTTTTATTTTAAATAATGAACAAAATATAGTTCATTAACATACGATGCTTTCTTCTTTTGATAATGTACAAAATATATTCACTTACATACGATGTTTTCTTATTTTGATAATGAACAAAATATATTCATTCAACATACGGTGCTTGCTTATTGTTACTAATGAACAAAATATTAGTTCATTACATATAGCGACTAATTCTATTTTTATTAACGAAAAAAAAAATGGTTCGTTTCACATAGCGACAAATTTTATTTTGAATAATGACACAAAATATAATTCTTTACCATAGCGACAAATTCTATTTTGTTAATGACACAAAATATAATTCTTTACCATAGCGACAAATTCTATTTTGTTAATGACACAAAATATAATTCTTTAACATATAGTGCTTTCTTATTTTATAAATGAACAAAATATAATCATTCACATATAACGACCAATTCTATTTTATAAATACACAAATTTGTTCATTCAACATACGGTGCTTGTATTCTATTATAACACAAATTTGTTCATTCAACATACGGTGCAAATTTTCTTATTTTGATATTGACAAAGGTGTCAATTTACATACGGTGTTCATTTTCTTATTTTGATATTGACAAAAGTGTCAATTCACGTACGGTGTTCATTTTCTTATTTTGATATTGACAAAAGTATCAATTTACATACGGTGTTCATTTTCTTATTTTGATATTGACAAAAGTGTCAATTTACATACGGTGTTCATTTTCTTATTTTGATATTGACAAAAGTGTCAATTTACATACGGTGTTCATTTTCTTATTTTGATATTGACAAAAGTGTCAATTTACATACGGTGTTCCTTTTCTTATTTTGATATTGACAAAAGTGTCAATTTACATACGGTGTTCATTTTCTTATTTTGATATTGACAAAAGTGTCAATTTACATACGGTGTTCATTTTCTTATTTTGATATTGACAAAAGTGTCAATTTACATACGGTGTTCATTTTCTTATTTTGATATTGACAAAAGTGTCAATTTACATACGGTGTTCATTTTCTTATTTTGATATTGACAAAAGTGTCAATTTACATACGGTGTTCATTTTATCCTACGATGAACATTTCCAACATTTTCTATTTTTAATATATAAAAATGTTAATATAACATACAATGAACAATTTTGATATATTAAATTTTAACATATAAACATGTCACTCAACATACATGAACGATTTTAATTTATTTAATTTTGACATATCAACATGTCACACAACATACATGAACGATTTTAATTTTGACATATCAACATGTCACACAACATACATGAATGATTTTAATATATTTAATTTTTATATTGTAACATCTCAACATACAGTGGGTTTTGACATAGCATACGCATACAGATTAAGTCATAGCAGATTCACATACAGTTTATATCATAGCAGATTCACATACATATATGATTATGAATGCGAACATCCATAATTAAAACATAATTACTTAAATAAAATAAATAGGATTCTCACCTCAATTAGATTAGAGTTTGTTCCCAATTGCTCTGTATTAAAGTGGTACTCGAAGTCACGGTTCCATCGGATCTGAAATTTTCAGAATCGGTGTTTATATGAAAAAGTTATTGATGTTTTAAATCAAACAGACTTTTAACAACTGCTTCTGTCACGCTTAAAAGCGTTACAATTTCTGAAATAAAAATTACCGTAGAACTCAGTTTTTTGTTCAGATTTTCAAATCCAGTTTTCGCAGCCTGTAGTCGATCGTTTGGGGTGCCGTTTGTTGGACGAGGACCGGCTTGGAGAGGTCTTTTCACGTCGGGAAGATGGTGGCGTTCGGTGGTGCCAGGCGGGGCCCACGTGCGTGCGACGGCGGCGGTTTCTCGGGCTCGGGGCGGGCGGCACGGGTCACGGGGGAGGCTGAGATTGGTACCAAATTAAAGATCTCGGAAAGAGCTTCGAATCGGTATATGGTATGTTGAAAATCGTTGAGTATCGGAGGAGAAAAGTGGAGATGAAGGTGGCGGCTGTAATGGGTTTCGCGATTTGGATTAACGGAGGAAGAAGAAGTAGTATACGGTCCCTGTATACGACGTATTTATACTAGTATTTAGGGTTTTATTTTTTTATTTAATTAATTATTTAATTCTAGAAAATACTGTTTTCACATACGATCTCCGATTCGCGCTCAACGACTGTCGAACTTAATGTTTTGACGTCTTCTGAACGCGATGGCGCTATCGCCAAGGTCCAATTCTGAAGTTACAGTATGGTTTACTTTTATTTTCAAATAAATTTTTTATTTTAAATACAAACGTAAATATAATTTTGCCGGGGCCACATACGAAGTCAGAAAAATCCGGAAAAATTATTTTTGGCTTTCTTATGCCGATACAATCACAAAAAAATTCGTTTCGTTCAATTCTGAGACCGTTTGAATTTTTAATGAATTTTTAAAGTCAAAAATTTGCCCGTTTATGCTGAAAAATCAATTATAATTATATATTAATTCTAAAAATTACCAAAAAATCATTTTTAGCTTTGCTTTGATGATACGAACCCAACAAAATTTATTTCGTTCGATTCTGAGACTTTTTGAAAAATGGCTATTTTCAAGGCGAATATTTTTAATATTAAAAATACATTTTTAAACAAATATTTTCTGAAACTCGAAACATATAAGTGTTTACTGTTTTTCAATGCAGAAACGTCATTCTGGGCTCAATGGAAGTGGTTTCTAGTTCCAATTCCTACATATGTGAAAAGTAGCATTTTTGTCCTATGCAAATTACCCACCGACCTTTCTAAAAATTGAATTAGCCATAACTTTTGATTTCCGCTATGAAATTTCGATTTTTCGGATTCGTTGGAAAGATATTTTTAAATAGATTCTAATATTTTTGGTTTTACTAAAATCCGTTAAATTTTGCATCCTGTATGGTTAGTCAAAGTTCAAGTTTGACTTTTCAAACTACCGCGCCATTTCTAGCTCTTTTTATATTTAAAATTAATTTATTCATTCTAACTTCGATTTGAACCAAATTTGTGATCCTTATTATTTAAAATAGATTATTTTAAATATCAAAACTCATTTAAAATCACTTAAAATAAATTTTAACTTGGCCCCAAAATTCAGGGTCGTTACAGCCCCCATGTTGTTCGTACATGTAATACATATAATACGTAGGCTAGCAAATAGCCTAACTCACAAAAAAAATCACAACTTGCATAACACGTAAAAATAGATCTAACTCGCAAATAAAAATAGGCTAGCATGGATCAAAACTTGCATGATTATAATTTATATAATCATAAATTTGCATAATCAATAACTTGCATAGGCAATAGGCATAATTTGCATAAACTACAAACTGACATGGATCAAATTATACAAGATATGATTTGCATAGATCTATACACATAAAGGTGAACTTGCATATATGAACATGGTTTTCGTATAAACTTGCATATGATCTACATACAAACTTGTATTAAACTTGCATATGCAATTTAAACATGTAAATTAAGACTTACATATGATTCGCATACAATCTTACATATAAACTAGCATATGATTCACATCCAAACTTATATATAAACTTGCATATATAATTTAGATAAGTAAATTAAGATTTACATTTACACTTGCATATGATTTAGACATGTAAATGTCACAAAATGAATCAAATCTAACATATGTGTTTAAACATGTGAACCAACATCATGAATTTAAACATGTAAACTAATATCACATGTTTTACATATAAACTCGCATATGTATATGCTTGATTCACATATAATTCGCATACAAACTTGCATAAGATTCACATACAAACTAGCATATGTAAAAACAGATTTGCATAAGATTCACATACAAACTAGCATATGATTTACATCCCAAACTTGCAAATAAACTGATGTCATAAAATGAATCAAGTTAAACATATGTGATTGGACATATGAAATAGATCTACTAACATAAGTTAACAAAACTGTCATATGTTCACTAACAAACGATAATAAAGTTAAACAACATTTTGTTATAACAACATCACATGATTCAACAGACATGTTCTCATAACCGCAATTATAACTCATCATATTTAATTTATTAATTATTTTGTGAAAGAAATTGTACTCACAAAGACAGGTTAGAGAAGAGAATAATTCGTTCGTCGTTTGTATTAGAATTCTGACTTGCAAATCCCTAAGCTTTAGGAAGAAGAACTATCCTAGCAGCAGCATGGAGGCCAAGAGACTAATTTAGTTTAGGTTTAGGGCTTGAGTCTATGCGTGCTTATATAGAAGTTTAATTCAATATAAGCCGTTAGATTATCATAGGAGCAATCACAACCATCCATATTAGATAGAGTTATCCAGAATTGCCACCTATGCCCTAGTGACTCAACAACAGGTCAGGAAAGACTCAGCAACAAGTCAGAACCGTCTAATTTCAGATCTGCCCCGGGGGGTAAGTCGACCCCCAGGTCGACTCCTGGACAACCTGTATAAGGTAGGTCGACCCCCTGGTCGACCTGGCCTTGGGCGGGAGAAATCCCGCCCAGCCCGCTTCCCTGTTTGAATTTTGAATTTTTTTATTCTGAACTATTTTAATTTATATAAAATTCCCGAAACTTCCGAGGGCTATAACTTCCTCATACGAAGTCCGATTTACGAAAACTTGGACTCTATTACAAGCAGAATTTCGAGTTGAACGCAATGGCATAACCCGTTTCCCTTAGTTTTCACTTTAACGATTAAGTATTCTTAAATTCGTTCTTTTAATAGTCATAGAAAATTCAGGGTGTTACATTCTCCCCTCCTTAAAGGATTTCGCCCCCGAAATCTCCAAGTTAAGGAGAATGTATATCTTAACATCCAATCATCCATCTACTCAACCATCAAACACATGCATCCATTGTCTTTACAAGATTTCTAATGCCATATGAACATATGCAAAAAGTGTGTGTACATGTTTCTTATCCAATGCAAAATCAGGCGGTCCACTGATTCAGTTGACCTCCTTAATGCAAATCATGATAGTGCCATGCGTCCATTATGTATGCGAAAGAATCCTAACGATACATATTATTTCTACAAGTGTTCACAACCATTCATCAAAATGCAGCATCCATATGACAACACTACCATTATACATCCATTAATTTAAATATGCACACACATTTATATGCAATATGTAAGTGATTGAGCCGATCTAGTGCCTAATGTGTGTACATGCATCCACGAGCAACCACTTGCAACCACTCGCAACCATCAATCATAACATATTTCAAATACATTTTTACATTCATTAGTTTCTACCTAAGGATAAAGAATAGGACCGAAGAGATATACTTAAAAGATAGATATAAGCATAAACAAACTTATGGAAAAAGAGATCAAGGAGGTACCTTCAAAAAGAAAAGGGTAGGCTGTGCGTATTTTCCTCTCAGTTTCCTAAGTCGCGTCTTCCTCAGCGTCACTGCATTAAACCTTAACAAGCTTGACTTCACGGTTGCGTAGATTTTTGACTTCCGTACCCAAGATACGAGTTGGAACTCTTCTCACAGTCGCTTCTCGTTCCACTTCTACTTCCTCTAGTATACTTGGCTCCACCACTTCCGTAGACTCTTGTAAGCACTTATGCAAATACGAAACGTGAAATACTTCATGAACACCACTAAGCTCGTTGCCTCTTCTCATGTCCCTCCAAAATATGGGATACCTAACCTCAAAAGATCTTCAAGGATTCTATTCACCCTTTTCTGTCCGTCCATCCGTCTGTGGATGATAAGCGATGCTCGTACTTGCCGCCTTTTGCATTTCACCTTTTCCTCCTGCATCGAAAACTGCTCCAAGCCCTGTCCTGCAAGCATCGGTATATGTATTATGAACGGTTTACTCCCATCTAGCAAATTCAAAACTGGGGCTGATATCTTCACAAAGTCCTTAACGAACTTCCTATAGTAGCCCGTCTACCCTAGAAAACTTCTTACTTTCGCCACTCTTAGCTGATGAAATCCTGTAACCAAATCCGACTATGAGAAAACCGAAGCATCAACCAACTGATCGAATAAATCATCTATCCTTGGCAATGGGTGTCTGTTCTTCTTTGTGAGCTTATTCAGCTCTCTATAGTCCATGCTTAATCTAAGTGAACCATCAGCCTTCGTAGCAAAAACAACTGGAGCACCCCGTTCCGAAATACTTTTTCTTATGAACCCCTTCTCAAGCAACTCTTTCACTTGCTTACTGAGTTTTCTTCTCTCTCTCGGAGCTATGTGGCGCACTGGTAATGCAACTGGCTTTGCATTATCTATTGGGTATATATGAAAGCCTATCTCGCGCCTCGGGGGTAAACCCTGAACTTCATCGAAGACGTCACCATATTCATGGACCACACGAACAGATTCCAAACCATCGTTGGACGCGTTAAGAGATTCTAGGTAGCTAAGCATCACCGGACCTCTAGGGTCACAAGAAATATCAATGGTCTTTCCACAACGAGCCAACAATTTAACTATCCTTCTTTCATAGTCTAGGATGGCACCGTATCTGGCTAGCCAATCCATGCCTAGAATCAAGCCGTAGCCCATGAAGCCAAGGACGAAGGCGTTGCATTCAAACCCAACGCCCAAGATAGACACTCTCAAATCCTGACAAATCATCGAAAGATGAGCCAAACCACCAATAGGATTTGAGACTACTATGGGATCCGTAACTAGAATAGTATTTAGGTGCAGTGTTTCAACTAACGAAGCAGATACAAACGAGTGTGAAGCGCCAGAATTCAAACAAGGTTCGAATAGGATGATCAAAAAGAACCAGGATATTTCTACCTCTATCAGTGTAACACCCCACCTCCGTTAAGGTCACTCACAAAGGGAATGCCTTAACTTTGGTGGAGCATTTTAGTAAACAGAACAGAAACTTACAAGACAGATAAAAACAGTACTTGAAAAATTTTAACTTTATTACAGCGGAAACAGAAAATTAATATGGTTACATCCTTTCTATTTCAGAATTCAAGTACAAAATATCAGTCTTGTACAAAAGCCTTCAAAATGCATAGTTTAAAATCATAATCCCCATGGAACGGAAGCCATACAGAGCCAAGCCATACTTTAAGCACTTCAAGCAAAGAGAAATCCGGATCAAGCTAAAGTATTTCCCTCCTTGGATAACCTGGGGGGGAGGGGGGGGGGGAGGGGAACGGAAGAAAGGAGGCGAAACAACAAGGGTCAGACAAAAAGTCTGGCAAGTCCAGTGACTTTCAGCATATGAACAGATAATAATAATGTGATATGAACATAAAACTGGATGTGAGATAACTGTAACAGGTGTAGCAGATATAACAGAAAAACAGAATGATATAAACTATTGTTTTACACTTCTCTGCACTAATACTAGTATAGCAGAATTAGGTGTCACCCTAATGTCTAAATTGAAGCAGGAACGGGTACAGAATACTTTTAACAGAAACAGAATGCTAATAATGGGCCTTTACTACCCGATCAGAAACGGACAGAAGAAGAAACAGATTTATCCCTATGGAAACAGAATGTGGAATTAGGTGTACACTAGTAATGGGCCTTTACCACCCGAACAGACGGTACCACACAGAAACAGACAGGTGTTACCACCCAACAGAAACAGACGGTACCAACAGAAACAGACAGAACTAAGCGTACCCTAAAACCCTACCCCAAGCGATCGGCTCCCTAATACATAAATATCCTGTGTCGGCCCCACAGTAGGGTGTATCACTCCCTAAAGTGACAACCAATTGGCACAGACCTATTTACAGATGTCACGGCGTCTTACATCCTCAGAGGCAGACCGGGATCCATGCACGCACATGACCCGGTTGGAACGCACCATCAACACCCCTCGCCATTATCAGAATGAACCACTTATAATTAGTTCAGTAAGCGTGCCCGGACCCTACTTACTGTTGGGTCAAGTTTTGATACCAGAAAGGGTTACTGACTAATATGGGTCCCAAACAACAGATGACACAAGTAATTTCCCTCCTAACCTTGTGTCCCCAGACTAACAGTTTTCAGATTAACTTGTTTACAAGTTCAGACATACAGAATTCAGGTTTACTAATTCACAAATTAAGTTAACAAGTTTCCAGACTAACAGGTCAGATGTACAGATTTTTCAGATTTGTCTAACTTTGTATTGGGCCTACAGATTCATGGACGGGTTTTACTACATCTATTAATCCCTTTGGTTTAACCCTATTTTCCCCAATACGTTTTAGACGTCATTCTTATCTTAGATTTTGCATTAATTAATTATTAATGCACAGACCTCTCACATTAGGTCGGTAGCTTGTGGCCGCTGGATATGCCGGGCGGTTCCGGGCAGACTTCTGCCACAAGCCAGACCTAACCTCGTGTCTTACGCATGTTATGACTAACTTCTCACATTAGAACCTATTGTTTGCGGCCACTGGATGTGCCGGGCGGTTCCGGGCAGATTTACGCCGCAAACTCATTCTAACCTCGAGTTAGCCATGTTTATCTTTGCGGCCAATTAATTAATAATTTACCGTTTATGCGCACGCCCAATAAATATGCCAATTCAGATTATATCAATAACAGGATGATTATATCAACATAGCAGATAACAGATTTTATATGACTTAACGGATTTAACAGATTTAGCAACTTAGCAGATTTTGGCATATAACAGGTTAGGCATTTCAACCGACAAATTTAACAGATTAGGCATTTCAATCTAATTAGCAGTCTAGGCAATATAACAAAACTAGCAGTTTAGGCAACTTGGCAAATTAGCAGATTTAGCAAATTTAATATTTCTAAAGGTTCTATTTACATGCCTTGCCTAAACATAAATTAGGCCTAAGTTCCTATGCCTAAATAATGTCATGATTCACAATATGATCATATACTTCCATGTTTGCATACATTTACATAGCGCAGAATATGGACATAATTTACCCTATAACATATGTTCCAATTTTTGTTAAACTAGCATTTTACAGCAGATTCACATATAAATTATACCAAATATAACCATTAATTCCAATGCATGCCATATATCCAAAAATCCCTATTTAGGTGTAATTACAATACTAGATATCCTAATTAATGTAAATCTTAAGTTTCCATATCTTCTTTTCATGTCATGAATTATTATGCAAACTATCTCCAATAATATAAATCTTTAAACCATATCTTCTAAAAATCAGATCTTTCCTTTTTATATGCATTTTGTCCAAAGTCTCAAATCATATGCAATCTTTACAGTGGTTCCTCTTCTTCTTTTATCACAAAATATGCATAGGTCTAAAACTAGTTTATAACATATGCTATTTTTTTTTTCTAATTAATTACAGGTCTAAATTACAACATAACTATGCATACAACATGCATAAATTATATGTTCATAGTCAAATTTATGCATCCAATCCCAAGTCATATGTCCAATATATTTTATGCCTCAGACCTAAAGTCATATATTCAATTTGGTTTTGTCAAATTTCTCATCATTCATCCCAAAACTTGCGTTCATACGTTCATCTCTTATGAGATTAGGCACAGGCTCGTGGTAGCTTGGCTATAGAAACAGAAAAGAAGAAAGGAATATAGAACAGTCACAGAAAACAGATCTAACAGAAGAGAATACAACCTCAAACTCAGATTTAAATGCATATCAAAATTATAATTAACGTTTATAGCGGAGAATAACTGTACTTGCCTTGATTGGATTAAAGAAAGAACTTTAACTTGTTGTAGAATCTTTGCAGAACTTTAATCTCTAGTTTGAATTGAGTTGCTTAGGCTGATGTTGATTATCTTCTAGTTTTAATTCCAGCAGAGCAGAGACGTCATTTTTATTTTTTTATTAGAAGAAGAGAGCAATGGAGGCTAGAGAATTGTACAAGAAACCTAGGTAGAGTCTAGGGTCCTTTTTATAGGGGTAATGAACTGATTAGAACCATTGATGTTGCTTGGATTGATCGTAGCCATTCATCCTAAGGAGAGACCAATTAGAGCTTGCCACCTAGCCCTAATGACAAAGCAGACCACAGAAAATCGACCAACAGAGAATAGGCCAGCTGGGTTAGACTGGGTTCGACCTGGTCTGGACCAGGTCGACACCCCTGTCGACAGCCCTGTCGACAGGCCTGTCGACCTGGTTAGACCAGGTCGACAGCCCAGTCGACCTGGGTGCGTGAGGCGGGTGTTCTTCCGCCCTGGCCCATTGGGCCCCACTTTTAATTTTTTAAACTGTTTTATTCTGATTGAAATTTAAATTTAATTCAGAAACTTCCGAAGGCCATATCTTCTTCATACGGACTCCGTTTTTCGAAAACTCGGACTCTATTTCGCGTATTTTTCCGAGACGAACGCAATGGCGTATCCCGTTTCCCTTAGTTCTTTGATTTGAAATTAATTATACTTTAATTTGTTAATTTCACAGTTATAGAATTTGCGGGGTGTTACATTCTCCCCCACTTAAAAGGATTTCGTCCCCGAAATCTTCAAGTTAAGAAGAATGTGTCCTACCATCCAATCATCCATCTACTCAATCATCAACCACAGACATCCATTGTCCTTATAGACTTCTAATGCTTTCATGTTTAAATGCACAGTGTGTGTTCATGTCCGTATCTAATGCAAAATCAGGCGGCCCACTGATTCAGTCGACCTCCTGAATGCGAATCATGTTAGTGCCATGAGTCCAATATGTATGCAAATTTTCCTACTCGAGACATATCATTTCTATATGAGTGCACAACTGCTCATTCATATGCAACATCCATATGCTGATTCAACCATTTTGCATCCATAAAAATTTAAAAATGCTCACACATCCATATGCAGTATGAGAGTGCTTTCGAGCCGATCTAGTGCCTAGTGTGTGTATATGCATCCACGAGCAACCACTAGCAACCACTTGCATCCACTTGCAACCATCAAATATAACATGTCTCAAACACATGTTTACACTCATTAGTTTCTACCTAAAGTTCAAATATTCGATCGATAGGATACAGTCGAATGATGGAAGCGAGTACGGATAGAACGAAAATTTGGTTCCCATTAGACATGGGTCCTAAGTATCGGCCCCAAAGACCGAAACCAACATCAAATTGACACCCAGAGGAAATGTCAAGACTGGAAATCCTATAAAAAGTATTTAGATATTTACAGACTACTGGTACAGATCAGGTTCCCTAATGATTCTTAGGAAGCCAAGCATGATAAAATCATACCCCACGAAAACTCAGAATGTATGCGTCATACTTGACGCCTAACACAGATATCCCTCAAAACCCCAATCTCAAACAGATGATCCATAACCCTTATGGGTCTGAGTCTATAGCGGAATTCAGAAATAATACTAGTATTAAAGTGCAGAGTATCGATTACAAAATCAAAATACCAGAATCAGAAAAAGTCTTAACTCCATAATCAGATAAAGAAATTAAACCTACTATAGAAACTTTCCTATTTCTATCCTAGCCACTAGCCTCAAGAGTGTTCGCCTGCCCTCCTTGTCCTCGTCTCTTCGGGCAGTCCCTAGTGAAGTGTCCCATCTCCCCACAGTTGAAGCAAGCGCCCTTCCTTTTTCTGCAATCCTTGTTCAGATGAGTTGAGCTCCCACAAGTAAAGCACTTTTTCCCCTTCTTATCTTCAGACTTCTCATCCTTCTTTTGTGTTTCCTTTTTGGGCCCCGCCTTCTTATTCTGTGTTTCTTCCTTCTTTGTCTCTTTCGGGCCCTTGTCTTCCTCGTGCAGTAGTGCCATATCCACCAATTTCTCGTAAGTTGCTCCCATGGGTACATGGGTCATGGCTAGGCTGTGCAGTGGCTCATTCAATCCTTTAACAAAGAGGAGAGCCTTTTTATGCTGAGTGTTGACTAAATCCAATCCGAATCTTGCTAGTTGGTTGAACTGGTTGACGTATTCCTTGACCGTCGTACTTCCTTGCTTAAGAGACAAGAACTTTTCCAATTGTAAACTTCGTTCAGCTTGCGAGAGGAATTTTGTCTCAAACCTTGTTCTGAAATCCATCCAAGTCTCAATTGGTCTCTCGGCGTTAGTGACTTCCCACCAGTAGGAAGCTTCGTCTTTGAGCAGCCATACTGCCAACTGTACCTTCTGCCTATCGTCCACCTCGAAGATAACGAACAGATCCTCAGTTTCTTTGAGCCAATTTCTTGCTTCTACGAATGATTCAATTCCTTTGAAATCCTTCCCACCCATGGCCCTAAAATCTCTACAGATTTTTGAGAAAGCAATAGCACGAGGAGGGGGTGGAGGAGGGGGATCATTTGCTGGACCTGCAGCGGCGGTCCTAGCCTCAAGATATTGACGAAACCAACCGGGTACATGAACACCCTCTGGTATCTCAGATGCTTCAGACATGCTGGAACGAAAAAGGAAAGGTTCAATACAAAAAGGACTGAAAGAAAGATATATGGCTCTTGGGGATCATGTTTTTCAAAATAAGCTTTATTTTTGAAAATACTTCCTTTCCAAAACCTTTTTGAAAATAGTTTTCAAAAACTTTACCCAATCTGGTAACCTTCAGCTCTGATACCAAGTGTAACACCCCACCTCCGTTAAGGTCACTCACAAAGGGAATGCCTTAACTTTGGTGGAGCATTTTAGTAAACAAAACAGAAACTTACAAGACAGATAAAAACAGTACTTGAAAATTTTTAACTTTATTACAGCAGAAACAGAAAATTAATATGGTTACATCCTTTCTATTTCAGAATTCAAGTACAAAATATCAGTCTTGTACAAAAGCCTTCAAAATGCATAGTTTAAAATCATAATCCCCATGGAACGGAAGCCATACAGAGCCAAGCCATACTTTAAGCACTTCAAGCAAAGAGAAATCCGGATCAAGCTAAAGTATTTCCCTCCTTGGATAACCTGGGGGGGGGGGAACGGAAGAAAGGAGGCGAAACAACAAGGGTCAGACAAAAAGTCTGGCAAGTCCAGTGACTTTCAGCATATGAACAGATAATAATAATATGATATGAACATAAAACTGGATGTAAGATAACTATAACAGGTGTAGCAGATATAACAGAAAAACAGAATGATATAAACTATTGTTTTACACTTCTCTGCACTAATACTAGTATAGCAGAATTAGGTGTCACCCTAATGTCTAAATTGAAGCAGGAACGGGTACAGAATACTTTTAACAGAAAAAGAATGCAAATAATGGGCCTTTACTACCCGATCAGAAACGGACAGAAGAAGAAACAGATTTATCCCTATGGAAACAGAATGTGGAATTAGGTGTACACTAGTAATGGGCCTTTACCACCCGAACAGATGGTACCACAAAGAAACAGACAGGTGTTACCACCCAACAGAAACAGACGGTACCAACAGAAACAGACAGAACTAAGCGTACCCTAAAACCCTACCCCAAGCGATCGGCTCCCTAATACATAAATATCCTGTGTCGGCCCCACAGTAGGGTGTATCACTCCCTAAAGTGACAACCAATTGGCATAGACCTATTTACAGATGTCACGGCGTCTTACATCCTCAGAGGCAGACCGGGATCAATGCACGCACATGACCCGGTTGGAACGCACCATCAACACCCCTCGCCATTATCAGAATGAACCACTTATAATTAGTTCAGTAAGCGTGCCCGGACCCTACTTACTTTTGGGTCAAGTTTTGATACCAGAAAGGGTTACTGACTAATATGGGTCCCAAACAACAGATGACACAAGTAATTTCCCTCCTAACCTTGTGTCCCCAGACTAACAGTTTTCAGATTAACTTGTTTACAAGTTCAGACATACAGAATTCAGGTTTACTAATTCACAAATTAAGTTAACAAGTTTCCAGACTAACAGGTCAGATGTACAGATTTTTCAGATTTGTCTAACTTTGTATTGGGCCTACAGATTCATGGACGGGTTTTACTACATCTATTAATCCCTTTGGTTTAACCCTATTTTCCCCAATACGTTTTAGACGTCATTCTTATCTTAGATTTTGCATTAATTAATTATTAATGCACAGACCTCTCACATTAGGTCGGTAGCTTGTGGCCGCTGGATATGCCGGGCGGTTCCGGGCAGACTTCTGCCACAAGCCAGATCTAACCTCGTGTCTTACGCATGTTATGACTAACTTCTCACATTAGAACCTATTGTTTGCGGCCACTGGATGTGCCGGGCGGTTCCGGGCAGATTTACGCCGCAAACTCATTCTAACCTCGAGTTAGCCATGTTTATCTTTGCGGCCAATTAATTAATAATTTACCGTTTATGCGCACGCCCAATAAATATGCCAATTCAGATTATATCAATAACAGGATGATTATATCAACATAGCAGATAACAGATTTTATATGACTTAACGGATTTAACAGATTTAGCAACTTAGCAGATTTTGGCATATAACAGGTTAGGCATTTCAATCGACAAATTTAACAGATTAGGCATTTCAATCTAATTAGCAGTCTAGGCAATATAACAAAACTAGCAGTTTAGGCAACTTGGAAAATTAGCAGATTTAGCAAATTTAATATTTCTAAAGGTTCTATTTACATGCCTTGCCTAAACATAAATTAGGCCTAAGTTCCTATGCCTAAATAATGTCATGATTCACAATATGATCATATACTTCCATGTTTGCATACATTTACATAGCGCAGAATATGGACATAATTTACCCTATAACATATGATCCAATTTTTGTTAAACTAGCATTTTACAGCAGATTCACATATAAATTATACCAAATATAACCATTAATTCCAATGCATGCCATATATCCAAAAATCCCTATTTAGGTGTAATTACAATACTAGATATCCTAATTAATGTAAATCTTAAGTTTCCATATCTTCTTTTCATGTCATGAATTATTATGCAAACTATCTCCAATAATATAAATCTTTAAACCATATCTTCTAAAAATCAGATCTTGCCTTTTTATATGCATTTTGTCCAAAGTCTCAAATCATATGCAATCTTTACAGTGGTTCCTCTTCTTCTTTTATCACAAAATATGCATAGGTCTAAAACTAGTTTATAACATATGCTATTTTTTTTTCTAATTAATTACAGGTCTAAATTACAACATAACTATGCATACAACATGCATAAATTATATGTTCATAGTCAAATTTATGCATCCAATCCCAAGTCATATGTCCAATATATTTTATGCCTCAGACCTAAAGTCATATATTCAATTTGGTTTTGTCAAATTTCTCATCATTCATCCCAAAACTTGCGTTCATACGTTCATCTCTTATGAGATTAGGCACAGGCTCGTGGTAGCTTGGCTATAGAAACAGAAAAGAAGAAAGGAATATAGAACAGTCACAGAAAACAGATCTAACAGAAGAGAATACAACCTCAAACTCAGATTTAAATGCATATCAAAATTATAATTAACGTTTATAGCGGAGAATAACTGTACTTGCCTTGATTGGATTAAAGAAAGAACTTTAACTTGTTGTAGAATCTTTGCAGAACTTTAATCTCTAGTTTGAATTGAGTTGCTTAGGCTGATGTTGATTATCTTCTAGTTTTAATTCCAGCAGAGCAGAGACGCCATTTTTATTTTTTTATTAGAAGAAGAGAGCAATGGAGGCTAGAGAATTGTACAAGAAACCTAGGTAGAGTCTAGGGTCCTTTTTATAGGGGTAATGAACTGATTAGAACCATTGATGTTGCTTGGATTGATCGTAGCCATTCATCCTAAGGAGAGACCAATTAGAGCTTGCCACCTAGCCCTAATGACAAAGCAGACCACAGAAAATCGACCAACAGAGAATAGGCCAGCCGGGTTAGACTGGGTTCGACCTGGTCTGGACCAGGTCGACACCCCTGTCGACAGCCCTGTCGACAGGCCTGTCGACCTGGTTAGACCAGGTCGACAGCCCAGTCGACCTGGGTGCGTGAGGCGGGTGTTCTTCCGCCCTGGCCCATTGGGCCCCACTTTTAATTTTTTAAACTGTTTTATTCTGATTGAAATTTAAATTTAATTCAGAAACTTCCGAAGGCCATATCTTCTTCATACGGACTCCGTTTTTCGAAAACTCGGACTCTATTTCGCGTATTTTTCCGAGACGAACGCAATGGCATATCCCATTTCCCTTAGTTCTTTGATTTGAAATTAATTATACTTTAATTTGTTAATTTCACAGTTATAGAATTTGCGGGGTGTTACAATCAGGTATGCCAGCCGTGAAGGAACGCGTCCGCCCTCTAGAAGATCCTGCACTTTGTCCTTACCTTTTCCTTTTGCTTCTTTGGACGATCCTAATAAGATGTCCCGTTTCTCTGTAACGATAACAACTAGTCTTCTTCTTCTTTCTAACTTCTTCATTTAATTAGTCAGGTATTTCACAAGTGTGGCCCTTCCTTTTCTCTTGGCCCCTTGTTATCCTTACCGCCTTTCTTTGGATCTATTTTCTTATCATGTGTCCTATCCATGTCTCTCCTGTACATTCCCTATTCGTGACCTCCCACCAAAATGAGGCTTCGTCCTTTATTAACCAAGCAGCTAATTGAACCTTCCTCCCATCGTTTATCTTAAAGGTACGAACAAGTCCTCCACTTCCTTCTGGCTTTGACAAATGTCCCAGTCCCATGAAGCGGTTCTCCCGCCCATCATACAGAAGTTCTTACATATCTTAGAAAATGCATTTATACGTGGAGGAAGAAATTCAAAAAGGAAAAAGGAAGAGATTTAAAACGGAGAATCGAAGGAAAGATATATGGCTCTTGGGGGTTATGTTTCTCAAAATAAAATTTTCTCTTAAAAATACTCTCCTTGAAACATATTTTTGAAAGTATTTCTTTATAAAATTGCTTTTGAAAGTGTTTTTTTTTTCAAAATCTCTTATCTGTTCTGTTAACCTTCAGCTCCGATACCACGTGTGTAACACCCCGTATTTTCTATGAACATAAGAGTAAAATATCAAGGAATAATTAAATTGTAATAGAATAATTAAGGGAAACGAGTTACGCCATTGTGTTTAACTCGAAATTCTGCTTGGAATAGAGTCCAAGTTTACGTAAATCGGACTCCGTATGAAGAAGATATGGCCTTCAGAAGTTTCAGCCCGAAATTCAAAACAGACAGGACCTAGGTTGATACTAGGTTCGACCTAGGGGTCGGTCGACACTAAGGTCGACCTGTGTAAACAGGTCGACACTAGGGTCGACCTCCCCCCTTTTTCCAGATCCGTGGACAGATGCATTTTTCTGTATTTAGACGCCCGTTCTGACCATATTCGTGACCCCTATGCTATTTAAACACACTCAGACCTAGCTTTCTCTCCACACAATTTCATTCTGCCTATACTCTGCCTCTATTCTAATTAAAAATAATAATGGCGTCGCTACTCTACTAGAATCAAAACTAGGACTAGTGCATCTTCTTCCAATCTGAATATAATTAAAAGAGAATCAAATCTAATCGACAGTCTACGCCAAAGGAGCGCTATTCAGTGTCAGAATACATGTTACAGAATACAAGAATCGTTCCCTTTTTGTAAGTACAGTTATTTTCAGATATGAAATTTAATAATTATTTGACATTTTTGTGAATCTGGATCTGAGGTTAAGCATACTTTTCTGTGGATCTATCTTGTTAATATTATTGTGACTGTTTTGTATCTGTTCACTCTTTTCTTCCTTTTTGTTTATAGCCAGGCTACCACGAGCCTGCGCCAAATCTCATAAGAGATTAACGCATTTTGGGATAAATAATGGATAATGCATAATTGAACATGACTGATCTTTGACTGATTTGAGAAAAGAACATAGGTTGTAAATTAGGATCCGGAATCAGTGCATACTATGTATGCTAGACTGTGATTTGGAAGAAGAATTATTACATGATAGCATATGACTTGGAATTTGGAATATAATGCATATTATAGTGTAAGATCTGATTGTGAGGACATAATACATGATTAAAATTTAAGATCTAGATTTGGGGCATATTTTACATCACGATCTATGACTTGAAAAGAAAAGAAGGATTTGTGACTTAGGAATAAAGATCTATGTTAAAATAAGATAACTATAAATGTGAATGCACCTAAATATGAGTTTTTCGATATTTGACATCATAGGCTATAATTTAGCATAATTCATATTGTTTGGGGATTTTTGATAATATTCTGTACTTTGCAAGGCTTAACTAAAATTTGAGCATATGTTATATTATGAATTATGACCATGATTTAGGCATGTAAGGTTAGGCTTAATATATGATTAGACAAGATATGTAAATAGAATTTTGGAAATGTTTAATCTGTTGAATTTCCTAATCTGCTAAATCTGTTGAATTGCCTAATCTGCTAAATTTGTTATCTACTAAATCTGTTGGATTGCCTAATCTGCTACGTGCTAAATCTGTTGAATTGCCTAATCTACTAAATCTGTTATCTGCTAAATCTGTTGAATTTCCTAATCTACTAAATCTGTTATCTGCTAAATCTATTGAATTGCCTAATGTGCTAAATCTATCATCTGCTAAATCTGTTAGTCTGGGGACACAAGGCTAGGAGGAGAATTACTTGTGTCATCTGTTGTGTGGAAACCGTATTAGTCAGTAACCTTTTCTGGTATCAAAACTTTGACCCCACGCTATGTAGGGGTCCGGAAACGCTTGAACTAATTACAAGCGGTTCATTCTGATAATGGCGAGGGGTGTTGATGGTGCATTCCAACAGGGTCATGTGTGTGCATTGATCTGGTCAGCTCTGAGGATGTAAGACACCGTAACATCTGTAAATAGGTCTGTGCCAATAGGTTGCCACTTTAGGGAGTGATACACCCTATTGTGGGGCTGACACAGGGTATTTATGTATTAGGGAGCCGATCGTTTGGGGTAGGGTTTAGGGTACACTAAGTTCTGTCTGTTTCGGTTGGTACCGTCTATTTCTGTTGGGTGGTAACACATGTCTGTTTCTGGGTGGTACCGTACGTTGGGGTGGTAAAGGCCCATCACTAGTGTACACCTAATTCTGACATTCTGTTTCCATAGGGATTATTCTGCCTCTGATCCCATTTCTGATTCTGTTTCCGTACCTTCTGTCTGTTGGGGTGGTAAAGGCCCATTAGTTAGGTGGTAAAGGCCCATTATTAGTATTCTATTTCTGTGCCTTCTGTCCATTAGGGTGGTAAAGGCCCATTACTAGCATTCTGTTTCTGTATAAATTATTCTGTTTCCGTTTCTGTTTTAGTTTAGACATTAGGGTAACCCCCAATCCCGTTATACTAGTATTAGTGCAGAGAAGTGAAAACTAAGTAAGAAGCTTAGCTTAACATATATCATTCCGTTTCTTCTGTTAACCTGCTATTCCTGTTACGGTTATCTCTCATCCATTTTTATTTACATGTCATAATATTGTTATCTGTTTATATGTTGAAAGTCACTGGACTCACCAGACTTATATCTGACCTAGTTTGTTTCGCCTCTTTTCTTTCTATTTCCCTCCCAGGTTTTCAAGGTGGAAACATAGGAGCTTGATTCATATTCTCTCTGCTTGAAGTGTTTGAAGTACTGCTTGGCTTTGGCTCTATCTTTCCATGGCAGTTTATATTGCGGATTATGGCTTTAAAAACTATGCATTCTGAAGACTTTTGTACAAGACCGATATTTATGTACGTGAATTCGATATTGTGATTTTAAAAGATGTAACTAAACTTATTTCTGTTTCTGTTGTAGTAAAGTTATAAAATTTTCACGTAGCACTTTATCTGTCTTGTAAATTTCTGTTCTGTCTACTAAAAACGCTCCACCAAAGTTAAGGCATTCCCTTTGCGAGTGACCTTATCGGAGGTGGGGTGTTACACTTGGTATCAGAGCGGAGGGTTACAAGATTAGATAAAATGTTTTTGAAAAGTATTTTCAAAAAGGTTTAAAAGGAAGTATTTTCAAAAGTAGAGTTTATTTTGAAAAACATAATCCCCAAAGCCATAGCCTATCTTTCTATCCTTTGTTTTGAATCTTTCCTTTTCTTTCGTTTCAGCATGTCTGGGGATCTTAACCTTCCGGAGGGCGTACCGATACCTGGCTGGTTCAGGAGGTACCTAAAAGCTAGGGCTAATGATGCGGGCCCAGCAAACGTCCCTCCTCCCTAGCTGCAGCGGTTCCTCCTCCTCCTCCTCCGCACGTGAATACTTTCCCGAAGATATGTAGAGACTTTCGAGCCATGGTTGGGAAGAACTTTAATGGAACTGAATCTTTCGTGGAGGCAAGGAACTGGCTCAAAGAAACTGAGGATTTGTTCGTTATCTTCGAGGTGGACGATAGGCAAAAGATACAATTGGCGGTATGGTTGCTTAAGGACGAAGCTTCATTTTGGTGGGAGGTCACAAATGGAGAGCGTCCGGTAGAGAGAAGGATGGATTTCAGGCATAGGTTCGAGATAAAATTTCTCTCACGAGTGGAAGAGAGTCTATACGTAGAGAGGTTCTCGGTGTTGAAGCAGGGGAATTTATCAGTGAGAGAGTACGCCAACAAGTTTAATCAGCTTGCAAGATTCGGCTTAGATTTGGTAAATACACCGCATAAGAAGGTACTAAGGTTTGTTAAAGGTTTGAACGAGCCGCTACACAGATTGGCAATGTCCCACATTCCTATGGGGGATACCTTCGGGAAATTAGTTGACATGGCATTGATGCATGAAGAAGAAACCAAAAGCGAGAAGAAAGAAGAAAAGCTTGAAGGACCACAGAACAAGAAGGCAGGGCCCAAAAAGGAAACACAAAAGAAGGATGAGAGGTCTGAAGACAAGAAGGAGAAGAAGTGCTTTACTTGTGGAAGCTCGACCCATCTGAACAAGGATTGCAATAAAAGGAAGGGCACTTGCTTCAACTATGGAGAAATGGAGCACTTCACTAGGGACTAGCCAAAGAAATGAGGACAAGGGCAGAGGGCAGGAACAACTTCTGGAGGGAAGGCGAATACCCTCGAGTCTCGTGGATTGGATAGAAATAGGAAAATTTTCAGTAGAAGGTTTAATTTCCTTATCTGTTTGTGGAGTTAAAAAAATCTTTCTGATTCTGGCATTTTTGATTCTATAATTGAAACTCTGCACTTTATTACTAGTCTTGTTTCTGATTCCGCTATAGTCTCAAACCCCATGAGGGTTACGACTCATCTGTTTGTGTTAAGTTGGTGTTTGAGGGTATCTGTGTTGGGCGTTAAGTTGACTATGATGCATATATTCTAGGTTTTATCATGCTTAGTTGCCTAAGAATCATTTGGTAATATGATCTATATCAGTATTCTGTAGGTATCTGAATATTTCTAAAAAGGATCGGGTTTTTATCAAACCGTGAAGTAGATTTCCAGTTGGACATTTGTTTAATGGGAGTGATTCTCTGAGTGTTAATCTGATGTTGATTTCGGTCTTTGGGGTTGATACTTAGAGGGTTATTCTCTTAAACCGATGTCTAATTGGAACCTAGCTTCTGTTTTAATTGTACTTGCTTCTATCACTCGACTTTATCCTATCGACCGAATCTTCAACCTTTAGGTAGAAACTAATGGGTGTAAACATGTGTTTGAGACATGTTATGTTTGATGGTTGCAAGTGGATGCAAGTGGTTGCTAGTGGTTGATCGTGGATGCATATACACACACTAGGCACAAGATCGGCTCAAAAACACTCTCATACTGCATATGGATGTGTGTGCATTTTTCAATTTTGTGGATGAAAAATGGTTGACTCGTCACGTGGATGATGCATATGAATGAATGGTTGTGCACTCATATAGAAATGATATGTATCAAATAGGAAAATTGCATACATGTTGGACTCATGGCACTGACATAATTCGCATTAAGGAGGTCAACTGAATCATTAGACCGCCTGATCTTTGCATTAGATGAGGAACATATACACACACTTTTGCATATGTTCATACAACATTAGAAGTTTTCTAAGGATAATGGATGCTTGTGGATGATGGTTGAGTAGATGGGTGATTGAATGGTAGGACACATTCTTCTTAACTTGAAGATTTCGGGGACGAAATGCTTTAAGGAGGGGAGAATGTAACACCCCGTATTTTCTGTGAACATAAGAGTAACAAATCAGGGAATAATTAAATTGTAATATAATAATTAAGGGAAACGGGTTAAGCCATTGTGTTCGTCTCGAAATTCTGCTTGGAACAGAGTCCAAGTTTGCGTAAATCGGACTCTGTATGAAGAAGATATGGCCTTCAGAAGTTCAGCCCGAAATTCAAAACAGACAGGACCCAGGTTGACACTAGGGTCGACTTAGGGTTCGACCTATGTACACAGGTCGACACTAAGGTCGACCTGTGTAAACAGGTCGACACTAGGGTCGACCTCACCCTATTTCCAGATCCGTGGACAGATGCATTTTTCTGTATTTAGACGCCCGTTCTGACCAGATTCGTGACCACTATGCTATTTAAACACCCCCAAACCTAGCTTTCTCTCCACACAATTTCATTATTCCTATACTCTGCATCTATTCTAATTAAAAATAAAAATGGCGTCGCTACTCTGCTAGAATCAAAACTAGGACTAGTGCATCTTCTTCCAATCTGAATAGAAATAAAAGAGAATCAAATCTACTCGATAGTCTATGCCAAAGGAGCGCTATTTAGTGTCAGAATACAGATTCTAGTATACAAGAATCGTTCCCTTTTTGTGAGTACAGTTATTTTTAAATATGAAATTTAATAATTATCTTGACATTTTTGTGAATCTGGATCTGAGGTTATGCATACTTTTCTGTGGATCTATCTTGTTAATATTATTGTGACTGTTCTGTATCTGTTCCCTCTTTTCTTCCTTTTTGTTTATAGCCAGGCTACCACGAGCCTGTGCCAAATCTCATAAGAGATTAACACACGAACACTAAATTTTGGGACAAATAATGGATAATGCATAATTGGACATGACTGATCTTTGACTGATTTGAGAAAAGAACATAGGTTGTAAATTAAGATCTGGAATCAGTGCATACTATGTATGATAGATTGTGATTTGGAAGAAGAATTATTACATGATAGCATATGACTTGGAATTTGGAATATAATGCATGTTATAGTGCAAGATCTGATTGTGAGGACATAATACATGATTAAAATTTATGATCTAGATTTGGGGCATATTTTATATCACGATCTATGACTTGAAAAGAAAAGAAGGATTTGTGACTTAGGAATAAAGATCTATGTTAAAATAAGATAACTATTAATGTGAATGCGCCTAAATATGGATTTTTGGATATTTGACATCATAGGCTATAATTTAGCATAATTTATATTATTTGGGGATTTTTGAAATATTCTGTACTGTGCAAGGCTTAACTAAAATTTGAGCATATGTTGTATTACGAATTATGACCATGATTTAGGCATGTAAGATTAGGCTTAATTTATGATTAGACAAGATATATAAATACAATTTTAGAAATGTTTAATCTGTTGAATTTCCTAATCTGCTAAATCTGTTATCTGCTAAATCTATTGAATTGCTGTAATGACCCAGGTTTTTGTCGACCTTGGTTATCGCCATAAACTCAATGATGACTAACCAAACATCGAAAAATACCGGATGATTAATGAAAGAAATTAGAGGGTGAGGATAGATAAGATAGAAATTAAGAATAGAAGAAGCAGAAGAACAACATCAGAGTAATACGAATCTCACAGCGGAATGAACAACATATAATAGATAACATATCTTTGAAATAGAATCAGTATATGTATACAATAACATTATCAGAGTACAACACTTACAACACAACGGAAATAAATAATAGCTATATGATCCTGAAGCCTCCTGCTCCAAGCTCTCCTGGTATATCTGTAAATTCCTGACTACTTGACTGCCCGTACAAAATTGGACACCCAAGAGTTTAGGGAAAACAACAAAATAAACTCCGGGTCAGTCATGGGATTGGTATGAGTAAAACAGTTTGAACAAGTAAACGATATCTCATAAGACCACGCCGTATAACAGAACGGGTTTTTCCCTTATGAGAATCCAAATTATCTTTATATCAAAAACCTTTTGATATTATAATAATGTCTATCAACCACAATATAATAATCATATAGCAGAAACGCTTTCATCTCACGTTCTACACATATAATATACAATCAAAACCGCAAGCACGTATTGGGTAATGGATTTACAACTATGACAAGGTATGGAACCACCTTTAGCTAGTGTACCTCTAGAGACGAATACACTGGGTTCAACAAGAACATCTTGCAACCCACCCACACATGACCGACCACTCATTTCGCTTGAGTGTATCAAATGTATATCACTAACGGTTGGGATCAGCAACTGTTTCCCATATATATATATATATATATATATATATATATATATATATATATATAGGACAGCATTGATAGATTAAAGAAGCAAATGAATATTCTCTAGATAGGTGATTATACACCCTACTTCGGAGCGACCGACTTAGCCATGCTGCCTGCCCGATTTCTGTCATTTACCGGATGTGAGGCTAGAAGCTACGCTTATCTTTTACATGTCACATCTTCATTCACTTTGAATGTCACATCGTCATACCTACCAAATCACAAATTGATTCCCCCAAAAATACCGCGGGTGTACAGCTAAGAGAAACGAATTCCTCCACCACCAAACGTGGATACGTTTGAAGAGATCAACTTACGCGATCTATTAGATATACTCTGTCAGACATTCTTCCATACAGGTCGTCCTGGGACTGGACAAACCAAAGGCACTATTTTGTAAACAGGATAGCCCTTGCATAACTCCGTCTTCAATTATCTTTGGCATATATGATTCGCAATGCTTATGCCAATATAGAGTGGTTCTTTGGATAATAATCCAACCGGTCTCTTCATATTAACAACGTTAAAATGGTCAAAACTTTGATAGTCTGTGATTTAACTATCAAAGAAAAACACGTGTGCAAACAACGATATCATTTCCAGATGGAAATTATATCGATCAATCATCATTTAACATATATATATATATATATATATATATATATATATGTCTCCACATTTCTATGTTTAGAAAATATACGTTATTAACACTAGAAAACACTTCCATTTGTTTATTTACATATCACTATCATCCCACATCTATCAGACTCTAACTATAACCAACAAGAGAACAACTTCCCAAGTATAAACCCCGAAGGCCGGAACCAACATCAGATCGATACCCGGAAAACTTATTCAACTTATTAATCTCTAGTCAGTTTCTAATTTCTGTTTAATTCCATTTTGATTTACTCTAATTGAATAACTCTATTTGTTTAACTCCTATTCGAATCACTAATATTGAATTTAACTCCATTCGCTTGACTCTAGATCGCAGCGATCACAATGGTTACGCCTGATTCCCTCAGGAAACATCCGACCGCCGTAGGCTATCTGCAGCCCTACGAATTACGCTAGCAGTCGTGCTAAATGGTAACTTATCCTAAATAACTATGTTTGAGTAACTCCTTTTGATAAACTATGTTTGATTAACTCCTTTTGATAAACTACGTTTGATTAACTCCTTTTTATCTCGTCAACTTCCTTTTATAATCCTATTTAGTTTCCAACTAAATATTCCTTTTATAATGCTATTTATTTACTAAATAAATATTTCTTTATCCTATTTATTTTCTAAATAGATATTCCTTTATTCTATTTATTTGTTTTATCAACATTTTCCCTTTTATAAAACTCTATTCGTTTTATAAATATTTTCCTTTTATTTACTTTCGAAATATTTCCTTTTATAAAATCTGTTGATTTTATAAAATCCCTTTATTTCAATATACATTGAAATAATTCTCTTTTTACATCCCAGGGTCTCTTCTGATATTTAAAATAGCAAACCCCAATGATCGATATCGTTTAAACACACGTAATCAAACAGATTATATATCACATCGTATATTACAATATATGAATAGAACAGTATCATAAATATTGAGGATTCCAGTTGGATTCCTCCAACCTGTTTCCCTGCATCACGGATGTTAGACAGTATAATTAACATCAGTAATATTTCACTATGAAATATTCTGCCAAACAGAGTTGATATTAGATTAACGATTTAAATATATATATCATTATCTATAATTTCAACTAATACACAAGCAATTCAACCAAACAGTTAACACACAACAATCAACAGATAATTTCAGTTCTAAGAATACACTGTAAAAATAGAACTGTTCAGAGTTGGTGAGTTTTACTCACATTGGCAGTTCATCGTTAAAGAACGATAAATTGTTTGTTTGATTTGAATCAAACAATTTATTTCGCCATAAATTCAAACGAGCTCCAATGGACTTCTAGTCAGTTTCATTGTGGAGTGCTCGTCCATACGATCCAACGGACCTTGTTTCATCAAATTCCGTTAACATACGAGTAAGATATGATAAATCAAAGTTAATACATTTTATATAAAACAAAACTTGAATTTTATTATTAATATGGGCCTTCACCTTTTAAACTTCTGGCCCGTTACCCTCCTTAAAGCCCACCCGCATATAACCCCCATCTTCCCCATCGGATAAATCCTGTTCCACTGTAATTAGCTCAAGGCCATTACCGAACTTCAAGCTCACCGTTCTCCTTCCATTCCTCCACCATTCCGAGATCCGACACCGCCATCGACATCTCCTTCATCTCCTCCATCATCTCATATCCATTGCAAACAGCTCGAACCCCTTCCTCCAGGTTACGTCGAACACTGCCTCCGCTGCCATCGTGAAGGCTGCGACCATTTCCATAATCTAACCCACCCAAAAACTCACAATCGATGCAATCCTACCCTCCGATATCAAAAACAAGCTTCAAACAATGCTTCGATTCCCCAATACCCAGTAAATCCGAACCCTAACGTCACCGTGAACCGCAAGCTCCCCAAACATGACATCGCACCCCTTTGAAATGCATAACAGGTGAAGATCAACGCTTATACAACTCAAAGATACAACTCTTTGCCTTTGTAGGATTTTTCTATGAATTAAAAATGATTTTAGATACTCATGGAAATGGTTTTCCATAAAAGAACAGTGGCAGCTCATAACTGGTGAACGGGAGTTTTAAATTAGGTTTAGAAGAGGATAAGTTCTATTTATAGGCCAAATAAAATATCTAGATATTTTCAGGATATTTTTAAGATATTTTATTATTTCATTTTATATTCAATTTTGTCTTCTAAAAATTTGTGCGATCACACACGATATCCAAAAATCACGAAAATGGACATGCTGCTAGAGTTCGACATTACGGTCCCAACGAAACTAGTTTCGTCGAATTTCGACTCTGTTTGCTCACACAGCGTATTTCTAACCGTAAAAATACTGACTGTTTTACACTCTAAAAATCCGTACAGCCACACAGTGACTCTAAAAATCATGGAACTTGGAATCTAGCAATAATTTAATATTGCGGATCCAACAAAATTAGTTTCGTCGAATTCCGACTTCATTTGCAAAAGTGGCTATTTTTAAAGCTCTAAATAGCCTATTTAGATATATAAATATATTTAAATATAATTAAATTTAATATTTAAAAATTAAATATTAACGTCTATATTCACAGTGGAATACCATACAGCTCATAATAAATCCTATATGGATTTTCAACTCAATATTACGTCGTCAGAGTTATATCGATGTTTGATTTCTATTTAAATCCTTATATAAAATGTAATTAAATTGTTATGGTCAGGGCGCTGCATTTCTGAGAATTTGATTTGGACATAACTCAAAATCTACGCGACGAAATCCCGACTTTTCTCTTCCACTAGAAAGATATACTTCACCAGCTCCACACGTTTCTTGTTTCACAGAAATCCGATTTAAAATGAACCCTGTATATTCAATTGAAGTTCAAATCGCCAAATAGCGAACTGCCGCGTCGTTACGCGCTCTATTTTAATTATATTATAATTCTACATTCAAACTGATGTCGCTTGAATATATTCGTCAATATAATTCAACTCTAAGCTGAACTAAATCCTAGGGATAACCCAGTTCACAGAATATTGAGATTTCCAATATTTTGATTATTTCTAAATTAAATATATTATTCTATTATTTAATTTAATTAAATATTCACTGTAATTTAATTAACGACGATTTAATTCCCTAAATCACTATTTATATAATTAAATAAATTAATTATATCCTTGGAAAATGCGGGTCATTACAATTGCCTAATTTGCTAAATCTGTTGGATTGCCTAATCTGCTACCTGCTAAATCTGTTGAATTGCCTAATCTACTAAATCTGTTATCTGCTAAATCTGTTGAATTGCCTAATCTGCTAAATCTGTTATCTGCTAAATCTATTGAATTGCCTAATCTGCTAAATCTGTCATCTGTTAAATCTGTTGAATTGCCTAATCTGCTAAATCTATTGAATCGCCTAATCTGTTAGATCTGTTATCTGTTGAGTTGCATAATTTGTTGAAAGCTAAATAATTGTAATTTGGGTACGAAAATCCGTAGGCTCGATCTAAGATTGAGTAAAAACATGGAAATCTGATTAATCTATTGCAACCTCTAAAGAAGTTTAATCTGTTAAATGGACATAATTAGTCTGATATCTGTATAATCTGTATTAGAACAAATTGGCTATGACACGAGGATAAATTCTGTTAGCAGTAGAAGCCTGCCCAGAACCAACCGGCTTAACCAGCAACCGCAATCTAGCAGTCTAATGTGAGAGGTCGTAGGCATAACTAAAATATGCTTAGACACGAGGTTAGGTCTGGCTTGTGGCAGAAGTCTGCCCGGAACCGCCCGGCACATTCAGCGGCCACAAGCTACTGACCTAATGTAAGAGGTATATGCATTAATATTTAATTAATGCAAATTTAAGAGAAATGTGGTGTTCAAAAACCTGTTGGGTGGATAGGGTTAAATCAACTAGACTGATGAATCTAATAAATCCGTTTCGTGAATCTGTAGGCCCAATACAAAGTTAGACAATCTGTAAGTCTGTTAAATCCGTACATCTGATCTGTTAATCTGAAAACTTGTTAACTTGATTGTCTGATCTGTAAACTAGTAATATGAACTCTGTCTAAAATCTATAAACAAGTAAATCTGAAATCTATTAGTCTGGGGACACAAGGTTAGGAGGGGAATTACTTGTGTCATCTTTTACGTGGAACCCATATTAGTTAGTAACCCTTTATGGTATCAAAACTTTGACCCCAAGCTATGTAGGGGTCCGGGCATGCTTACCGATCTAATTATAAGCGGTTCATTCTGATAATGGCGAGGGGTGTTGATGGTGCATTCCAACCGGGTCATGTGCGTTCGTGGATCCGGTCTGCTCTTAGGATGTAAGACACCGTGACATCTGTAAATAGGTCTGTGACAATAGGTTGCCACTTTAGGGAGTGATACACCCTACTGTGGGGCCGACACAGGGTATTTATATATTAAGGAGTCGATCGCTTGGGGTAGGGTTTGGGGTACACTTAGTTCTGTCTGTTTCTGTTGTACCGTCTGTTTCTGTTGGGTGGTAACACCTGTCTGTTTCTGCGTGGTACCTTCTGTTAGGGTGGTAAAGGCCCATTACTAGTGTACACCTAATTCTGACATTCTGTTTCCATAGGGATTATTCTGTTTCTGCCTCTGATCCTGTTTCTGATTCTGTTTCCGTACCTTCTGTCTGTTGGGGTGGTAAAGGCCCATTAGTTGGGTGGTAAAGGCCTATTATTAGTATTCTATTTCCGTACCTTCTATCTGTTGGGGTGGTAAAGGCCCATTACTTGCATTCTGTTTCTGTATAAATTATTTTGTCTCCGTTTCTGTTTAAGTTTAGACATTAGGGTAACACCTAATCCTATTATACTAGTATTAGTGCAGAGAAGTGAAAACTAAGTAAGAAGCTTAGCTTAGCCTATATCATTCCGTTTCTTCTATTAACCTGCTATTCCTGATACGGTTATCTCTCATCCAGTTTTATTTAATTGTCATGATATTGTTATCTGTTTATATGCTGAAAGTCACTGGACTCACCAGACTTATGTCGGACCTAGTTTGTTTCACCTCTTTTCTTTCCGTTCCCCCTCCAGGTTTTCAGGGTGGAAACATAGGAGCTTGATTCATATTCTCTCTGCTTGAAGTGTTTGAAGTATTGCTTGGCTTTGGATCTATCTTTCCATGGCAGTTTATATTGGGGATTATGGCTTTAAAAACTATGCATTTTGAAGACTTTTGTACAAGACTGATATTTATGTACTTGAATTCCGATTTTGGGATTTTAAAAGATGTAACTAAACTCATTTCTATTTCTGTTGTAATAAAGTTATAAATTTTTCAAGTACTACTTTATTTGTTTTATAAATTTCTGTTCTGTCTACTAAAAACGCTCCACCAAAGTTAAGGCATTCCCTTTGCGAGTGACCTTAACGGAGGTGGGGTGTTACAACATGTGACACTCCACATCCATTATTGTCACTCTCAAAGGGAATGCATTTACTTTCATGGAGTATTATTGATGTATAAAACAGAATATAACAAGACAGATACATATATTGATATTCGAAAAATTTAAAACAACTTTTATTGCAGCGGAGAAATTGTTTGATTACAACAACATCATAAACCAACAGTAAAATCAAGTGCACTTAGTATCCATCTTGACAAATTGTTTTATGATTACATAAAGTAAAAAGCATAACCCCAACATACGTAGCCATAAAAAAGATGAGCTGAACTTTACTTTCAGCAATCCAAGCACTACCAAAAGAGAGAGAAAGATCCAAATCAAGCTCCACTAGCACTAATCCCACCCTGAGAACCTAAGGGGGGAGGGGGAGGACGAAAAGAGGCAAAAACAAAGGGGGTCAGACATAAAGTCTGGCGAGTACAATAACTTTAACAATATAATTATTAAAGTAATTAGGATAAGGTATAAACTGGTAAAATGAGGAATGACTGTTAAACAAGTGGGCAAGACAAAAAAAACACGAGGAATATTCTGGCGTTAATCTCGCTATTAATTACTATAGGATAATTACTAAACTGCACCATTACTAGTCACCCTAAAAGTTGATCCCGCCTACTGAACATAATAATTGTAATGATAGTTTCATGTACCCCTAGTTGTCTTAATCGGTGTCGTGTAACACCCAACCTCTGTTAAGCTCACTCGCAAAGTGAATGCCTTAACTTTGGTGGAGCGTGTTTAGTAGACAGAATAGAAATTTACAAGATAGATAAAGTAGTACTTGAAAATTTTATAACTTTATTACAACAGAAATAGAAATAAGTTTGGTTATATCTTTCAAAATCACAATATCGGAATTCAAGTACATAAATATCGGTCTTGTACAAAAGCCTTCAGAATGCATAGTTTTTTTTAAAGCCATAATCGCCAATATAAACTGCCATGGAAAGATAGGGCCAAAGCCAAGCAATACTTCAAACACTTAAAGCAGAGAGAAGCTGAATCAAGCTCCTATGTTTCCACCCTGAAAACCTGGGCAGGGGGGAGGGGAAATGGAAAGAAAAGAGGCGAAACACACTAGGTCAGACATAAGTCTGGTGAGTCCAGTGACTTTCAGCATATAAACAGATAATAGCATCATGACATGTAAATAAACTGGATGAGAGATAATAGTAACAGGAATAGCAGGTTAACAGAAGAAATAGAATGATGTAGGCTAAGCTAAGCTTTTCACTTCTCTACACTAATACTAGTATAACAGGATTAGGTGTTACCTTAAAGTCAAAACTAAAACAGAAACGGAAATAGAATAATCTCTACAGAAACAGAATGCTAGTAATGGGCCTTTACCACCCGAACAAACAGAAGGTACAGAAGCAGAATACTAATAATGGGCGTTTACCACCCCCAACAAACAGAAGATACAGAAACAAAATACTAATAATGGGCCTTTACCACCCAACTAATGGGCCTTAACCACCCCCAGACAGATGGTATGGAAACATAATCGGAAATGGAATCAGAGGCGGAAACAGAATAATCCCAACGGAAACAGAATGTTAGAATTAGGTGTACACTAGTAATGGGCCTTTACCACCCCAACAGACGGTACCACGCAGAAACAAACAAGTGTTACCACCCAACATAAACAGACGGTACCCACAGAACAGACAGAACTAGGTGTACCCTAGTGTCTAAACTGAAACAGAAATGGAAACAGAATAATCTTTACAGAAACAGAATGCTAGAATTAGGTGTACACTAGTAATGGGCCTTTACAACTCCAAAAGACGTTACCACACAGAAACAGACAGGTGTTACCACCCAACAGAAACAGATGGTACCAACAGAAAAAGACAGAACTAAGTGTACCCTAAGTCCTACCCCCAAGCGATCGGATCCCCAATACATAAATACCCTGTGTCAGCCCCACAGTAGGGTGTATCACTCCCTAAAATGACAACCTATTGGCACAGACCTATTTACAGATGTCATGGTGTCTTACATCTTCTAAACAGACCGGATCCATGCACGCACATGACCCGGTTGGAACGCACCATCAACACCCCTCGCCATTATCAGAATGAACCGCTTATAATTAGTTCAGTAAGCATGCCCAAACCCTTGCATATCGTGGGGTCAAAGTTTTGATACCAGAAAGGGTTACTGACTAATATGGGTCCCAAACAACAGATGACACAAGTATCTCCCCTCCTAACCTTATGTCCCCCACTAGCAGATTTCAGATTAACTTGTTTACAAGTTTCAAACAGAGTTCAGATTACTAGTTCACAGATCAGACAATCAAGTTAACAAGTTTTCAGATTAACCAATCAAATGTACGGATTTAACAGACTTACAGATTGTCTAACTTTGTATTGGGCCTACAGATTCACGAAACAGGTTTTGTTAGATTCATAGGTCTAGTTGGTTTAACCCTAACCACCCAACACTTTTTAAACATCATATTTATCTCAGATTTGCATTAATTAAATATTAATGCACAGACCTCTCACATTAAGTCGGTAGCTTGTGGCCGCTGGATTTGATGGGCGGTTCCGGGCAGACTTCTGCCACAAGCCAGACCTAACCTCGTATCTAAGCATATTTTAGTTATGCCTACGACCTCTCACATTAGACTGACAGTTTGCGGTTGCTGGTTAAGCCGGTTGGTTCCGGGCAGGCTTCTACCGTAAATGCAGTCTGACCTCCTGTCATAGCCACTTTATTCCATTACAGAAAATATCTAACTAATTATGTCCATTTAGCATATTTAACTTCTTTACAAGTTACTGAAGATTATCTAAAGTTCTATTAACATGTTTTGCTTAATTTTAGATCGAGCATCCAAATTACAATTATTCAGCTTTCAACAGATTAGGCAATTCAACAAATAACAGATCTAGCAGATTAGGTGATTCAATAGATTTAGCAGATAACAGATTTAGTAGATTAGGCAATTCAACAGATTTAGCAGATTAGGCAATTCAACAGATTTAGCAGATTAGGCAATTCAACAGACTTAGCAGATAACCGATTTAGCAGATTAGGCAATTCAACAGATCTAAAATTCTATTTACATATCTTGCCTAATCATAAATTAAGCCTAAACTTACATGCCTAAATCATGGTCATGATACATAATACAACATATGCCCAAACCTTTAGTCAAACTTTGCACAGTACAGAATATTATCTAAAAGCCCAAATCATGATATGCCATATGAATTATGCCAAATTATAGCCTTTAATGCCAAACATCCAAAAATCCACTTTTAGGCGTGTTCACATTGATAGTTATCCTATTATAATATAGGTCTCTACGCCTAAGTCACATATTCCTTTTTCAAGTCATGAATCGTTACACAAAATTTACCCCAAAAGTCTAGATCTTTAAATTATAACATCTCAAAATCAATTCTTAATTTTTATATGCATTATGTCCCTAAGTTTCAAGTCACATGTTATCATAGATTGATTTCTCTTCTTCCAAATTACAGAATATACACAGATCTACATCTAATTTACAACATATGTCCATTTCTCAAATCAGTCAAAGATCAGTCATATCCAATTATGCATTATCCATTATTTGTCCCAAAATTTAGCATTCGTGCGTTAATCTCTTATGAGATTTGGTGCAGGTTCGTGGTAGCCTGGCTATAAACAAAAAGGAAGAAAAGAGGGAACAAATACAGAACAATCACAATCAAGATAGATCCACAGAAAAGTATGCATAACCTCAGATCCAGATTCACATAAATGTCAAGATAATTATTAAACTTTATATCTGAAAATAACTGTACTCACAAAAAGGGAACGATTCTTGTATTCTGGAATCTGTATTCTGACACTGAATAGCTCTCCTTTGGCATAGACTATCGATTAGATTAGAAAACAGTTGTCCTCTTTTAATTCTATTTAGATTGGAAGAAGAGCACTAGTTCTAGTTTTGATTCTAGCAGAGTAGCGAGACCATATTTATTTTTAATTAGAATAGAGGCAGAGTATAGGCAGAATGAAACTGTGTGGAGAGAAAGCTAGGTTTGGGGGTGTTTAAATAGCATAGGAGTCACGAATCTGGTCAGAACGGGCGTCTAAATACAGAAAAATGCATCTGTCCGTGGATTTGGAAATAGGGGGGAGGTCGACCCTAAGGTCGACCCTAGTGTCATCCTGTTTACCCAAGTCGACCACCAGGTTGACCCTAGTGTCGACCTGGGTCCTGGGCGGGAATTTTCCCGTCCACCCCAGGTGTCTGTTTTGAATTTCGAATTCTGAATTTTGAATTTCGGGCTGGTTTTTACTGAAATTTCTGAAGGTCATATCTTCTTCATACGTAGTCCGATTTACACAAACTTGGACTCTATTCCAAGCAGAATTTCAAGACGAACACAATGGCGTAACCCTTTCCCTTAATTATTCTACTACAATTTAATTATTCTCTGATTTTTCATTCTTATGTTCACAGAAAATATGGGGTGTTACATTCTCCCCTCCTTAAAGGATTTCGTCCCCGAAATCTTCAAGTTAAGAAGAATGTGTCCTATCATCCAATCACCCATCTACTCAACCATCATACACAAGCATCCTTTGTTCTTAGAAAACTTCTAATGTTGTATGAACATATGCAAAAGTGTGTGTATATGTTCCTTGTCTAATGCAAAGATTAGGCGGTCCACTGATTCAGTTGACCTCCTTAATGCAAATTATGCCAGTGCCATGAGTCCAACATGTATGCAATTTTCCTATTTGATACATATAATTTCTATATGAGTGCACAACCGTTCATTCATATGCAACATCCGCGTGCTAAGTCAACCTTTTTGCATCCATAAAAATTGGAAATGCACACACATCCATATGCAGTATGAAAGTGTTATTGAGCCGATCTAGTGCCTAGTGTTTGTATATGCATCCACGAGCAACTACTAGCAACCACTTGATCTACTTGCAACCATCGAACATAACATGTCTCAAACACATGTTTACACCCATTAGTTTCTACCTAAAGGTCGAAGATTCGGTCGATAGGATACAACCGAGTGATATAAGCAAGTACAATTAAAACAATTGCTTTGTTCCTATCAGACATCGGTATAAGAGAATAATCCCCTAAGTATCAACCCCGAAGACTGAAATCAACATCAGTTTGACACTCAGAAAATCACTCCCATTAAACAAATCTCCAACTGGAAATCTACTTCACGCTTTGAGCAAAAATCCCTATCTTTTTTAGAAATATTCAGACACTTACAGACTAGTGGTACAGATCAGATTATCAAATGATTCTTAGAAAAATAAGCATGATAAAATCCCATCGTATCCCACAAAACACCAGAATATATGCGTTACAGTCAACTTTAATACCCAACACAGATACCCTTAAACCCCAACTTATCACAAACAGATGAGTCGTAACCCTTATGGGGTTTGAGACTAAAGCGGGATCAGAAATAAGACTAGTATTTAAGTGCAGAGACTCAACTACAGAATTAAAATTCTAGAATGATCAGATAAGGAAATTAAACTTTCTAAGGAAAAAAAATTCCACCTCTATCCTGTCTGCCAACTACGAGAGTATCTACCCTCCAGAAGATTCTACCCTTTGCCCTTGCCTTTTGGAGCAATCCTAGATCAGATGTCCTGTCTCACCATACTAAAAACAACCAGTATTTTTACATGTTAACAAATCTTTCTCCAAAGTTTCCCTCATCGCACGAAAAACCTTACGAAGCTCGAAAGAGGATTAGCCGTAAGTGAAATTACTATGGCTACAGATGGAAGTTAGGCACTTCTTTGCCCTTCGACGGACGCCGTAGTCTCATCATGCCTACGGAACCATGTCACGATGAGGTTACCTCCCAGAAAGCCAGGAGCCCCGGAGACTCAGAAAAGAAGCAAACAAGGATTAAACAGGAAATCAAAAGATATATATATATATATATATATATATATATATATAGATCTTAGGGATTATGTTTTTCAGAATAAACTCTACTTTTGAAAATACTTCCTTTCTAAAACCTTTTTGAAAATAGTTTTCAAAAACTTTTTTTATCGAATCTGGTAACCTTCAGCTCTGATACCAAGTGTAACACCCCACCTCCGTTAAGGTCACTTGCAAAGGGAATGCCTTAACTTTGGTGGAGCGTTTTTAGTAGACAGAACAGAAATTTATAAGACAGATAAAGTAGTACTTGAAAAATTTATAACTTTATTACAACAGAAACAGAAATAAGTTTGGTTACATCTTTCAAAACCATAGTATCGGAATTCAAGTACATAAATATCGGTCTTGTACAAAAGCCTTCAGAATGCATAGTTTTTTTAAGCCATAATCCCTAATATAAACTGCCATGGAAAGATTGAGCCAAAGCCAAGCAATACTTCAAACACTTCAAGCAGAGAGAATCTGAATCAAGTTCCTATGTTTCCATTCTGAAAACCTGGGGGCGGGGGAGGGGGGGGGAGGAAACAGAAAGAAAAGAGGCGAAACAAACTAGGTCAGATATAAGTCTGGTGAGTCCAATGAATTTCTGCATGTAAACAGATAATAACATCATGACACGTAAATAAAACTGGATGAGATATAACCATAATAGGAATAGCAGGTTAA
This sequence comes from Allium sativum, assembly GCA_030737875.1. Lineage (NCBI taxonomy): Eukaryota > Viridiplantae > Streptophyta > Magnoliopsida > Asparagales > Amaryllidaceae > Allium > Allium sativum. The sequence goes on along the minus strand of CM060910.1, from coordinate 223,456,299 downwards.
CAGAAGAAACGGAATGATGTAGGCTAAGCCAAGCTTTTCACTTCTCTGCACTAATACTAGTATAACAGGATTAGGTGTTTACCCTAATGTCTAAACTGAAACAGAAATGGAAATAGAATAATCTCTATAGAAACGAAATGCTAGTAATGGGCCTTTATCACCCGAACAGACAGAAGGTACAGTAGCAGAATACTAATAATGGGCCTTTACCACCTCAACAGACAGAAGATACGGAAATAGAATACTAATAATGGGCCTTTACCACCCAACTAATAGGCCTTTACCACCCCAACAGACAGAAGGTACGGAAATAGAATCGGAACCAGAATCAGAGACGGAAACAGAATAATCCTTACGGAAACAGAATGTTAGAATTAGGTGTACACTCGTAATTAGCCTTTACCACCCCAACAGACCGTACCATGCAGAAACAGACAGGTGTTACCACCCAACAGAAACAGACGGTACCCACAGAACAGACAAGACTAGGTGTACCCTAATGTCTAAACTCAAACAGAAACGGAAATAGAATAATCTCTACAGAAACAGAATGCTAGAATTAGGTGTACACTAGTAATGGGCCTTTACCACCCCAAACAGACAGTACCACGCAGAAACAGATAGGTGATACCACCCAACAGAAACAGACGGTACCAACAGAAGAAGACAGAACTAAGTGTGCCCTAAGTCCTACCCCAAGTGATCGGCTCCCTAATACATAAATACCCTGTGTCCGCCTCATAGTTAGGTGTATCACTCGGTAAAGTGGAAACCTATTGGCACAGACCTATTTACAGATTTCACAGTGTCTTACATCCTCAGAGCAGACCGGATCCGTGCACCCACATGACCCGGTTGGAACGCACCATCAACACCCCTCGCCATTATTAGAATGAACCGATTATAATTAGTTCAGTAAGCGTGCCCGAACCCTTACATAGCGTGGGGTTAAAGTTTTGATACCAGAAAGGGTTACTGAATAATATGGGTCCCAAACAACAGATGACACAAGTCTAACGTGAGAGGTCGTAGGCATAACTAAAATATGCTTAGACACGAGATTAGGTCTGGCTTGTGGCAGAAGTCTGCCCGGAACCGCCTGGCACATCCAGCGGCCACAAGCTACCGACCTAATGTGAGAGGTCTATGCATTAATATATAATTAATGCAAATTTAAGAGAAACGTGGTGTCTAAAAACGTGTTGGGTGGATACGGTTAAACAAACTGGACCGATGAATCTAACAAAACCTGTTTCGTGAATCTGCAGGCCCAATACGAAGTTAGACAATCTGTAAGTCTGTTAAATCCGTACGTTTGATCTGTTAATCTGAAAACTTGTTAACTTGATTGTCTAATATGTGAACTAGTAATCTGAGCTCTGTTTGAAATCTGTAAACAAGTTAATATGAAATCTGTTAGTCTAGGGACACAAGGTTATGAGGGGAAATTACTTGTGTCATCTGTTGTGTTGAACCCATATTAGTCAATAACCCTTTCTGGTATCAAAATTTTGACCCCACGCTATGTAGGGGTCCGGGCACGCTTACTGAACTAATTATAAGCGGTTCATTTTGATAATGGCGAGGGGTGTTGATGGTGCGTTCCAACCGGGTCATGTGCGTGCATGGAACTGGTATGCTCTGAGGATGTAAGACACCGTAACATCTGTAAATAGGTCTGTGCCAATAGGTTGCCACTTTAGGGAGTGATACACCCTACTGTGGGGCCGACACAGGGAATTTATGTATTAGGGAGCCGATCGCTTGGGGGTAGGACTTAGTGTACACTTAGTTCTGTCTGTTTTGTTGGTACCGTCTGTTTTTGTTGGGTGGTAACACCTGTCTGTTTCTGCGTGGTACCTTCTGTTGGGGTGGCAAAGGCCCATTAATAGTGTACACCTAATTCTAACATTTTGTTTCCATATGGATTATTCTGTTTCTGTCTCTGATTCCATTTCCGTACCTTCTGGCTGTTGGGGTGGTAAAGGCCCATTAGTTGGGTGGTAAAGGCCCATTATTAGTATTTTGTTTCCGTACCTTTTGTCTGTTGGGGTGGTGAAGGCCCATTATTAGTATTCTGCTTCTATACCTTCTGTTTGTTCGGGTGGTAAAGGCCCATTACTAGCATTCTGTTTCTGTAGAGATTATTCTATTTCCGTTTCTGTTTTAGTTTTGACATTAAGGTAACACCTAATCCTGTTATACTAGTATTAGTGTAGAGAAGTGAAAAGCTTAGCTTAGCCTACATCATTCTATTTCTTCTGTTAACCTGCTATTCCTGTTACTATTATCTCTCATCCAGTTTTATTTACATGTCTTGATGCTATTATCTGTTTATACGCTGAAAGTCACTGGACTCACCAGACTTATGTCTGACCTAGTTTGTTTCGCCTCTTTTCTTTCCGTTTCCCCTCCCCCCTCCCCAGGTTTTCAGGGTGGAAACATAGGAGTTTGATTCAGATTCACTCTGCTTGAAGTGTTTGAAGTATTGCTTGGCTTTGGCTCTATATTTCCATGGCAGTTTATATTGGGGATTAAGCCTTAAAAAAACTATGCATTCTGAAGGCTTTTTTATAAGACTGATAATTGTGTACTTGAGTTTTGGTATTGTGATTTAGAAAGATGTAACCAAATTTATTTCTGCTTTTGCTGTAATAAAGTTATAACTTTTCAAGTACTACTTTATATTTCTTGTAAATTTCTGTTCTGTCTACTAAAAACGCTCCACCAAAGTTAAGGCATTCCCTTTGCGAGTGACCTTTACGGAGTTCGACGGCCCACCCCGCACCAGCCGACATTTCCCATGAAAATGCGTTGTGCCGACGTACAACCGGCACGGGACAGTCGCCAAAGAAAGGGAAAAGAAAAGAACTAACTGGTGAACTAACAAAAGAACCTGTAGAATGTCTCACAACGCAAGGAATAGAATATAATAATAACATACTTGACATAAAACAGGTGAGACAGTGCATAAGCTGAAACTGAACATCATAGCAGCGGAAAATCCAAATACAGCCAATGTTCCACATCATCCTTATTACAACTTTCAAACTGTCTCCAAAGCAAAACAAAGGAAAGGTAAACTACTAATGCCCAAAGTAGTGACCAACAGTGACACAGGGAGAATATCTATATATATCATACGTGGGAGCCTCCTGCTCATCTCCGGTACAGCAACCCATGCATATCATGTAACACCCCACACCCGCTAAGGTCACTCATAAGGGAATGCCTTAACTTCGGTGGAGTATTTTAAGTGAATATAGAACAGAAAAATTACAACAAGACAGATATAAGTAATACTTGAAATTTAAAACATCATTTTATTGCAGCAGAAGGTAAATATGTTTGGTTACATATCAAAAACCAACAAGAGTCAAGTACAAAATATCCATCTCGATAAAAACATAAGTACATAATCCCACTACATACTAATAGCCATAATAGAAAAGATAAGCTGGGCTTTACATCAACGGTCCAAGCTCCAAAAGATAGATAAAGCAATCTGATCAAAGCCCACTAGTGCTAGGCCCAACCTGAGGACCTGAGGGGGGAGAAAAAGATAAAAACAACGGGGTCAGACATAAGTCTGCGCGAGTCCTATAACTTTAACAATACAATCATTAAAGTAATTAGGGTATGATATAAACTTGGTACGGTAACGACTGGGGATAAATGACTACACTAAGCAGCCAACTAGACATAGGAAGAACCAAGATAACGGTAAAGACGCATCTACCCACCCAAGGATAATTACTACACTGCACCACACCAGTCATTCCTAACTTAAAGGTTGATCCCACCCAAGGACTTAGAAAATTTAACTAGTAGTTTCGTGTACCCCTAGCTGACCACATAGGTGCTGTCTGCCCCTTTCTCCACTAGGTGTACCCACTACTCCCCATGCGATCGGCTCCCTAACGTAGATACCCGTGGTGGCCCCACAGTGGGGTGTATCACTCCCAAAAGTGGCAACCTGATACAACCAACGGTGCACGGCTTATACCTACACGATGCAACAACGTCTTACCTACCAGCCCGGGCCCATACACGCATATGAAACCCGTTGGACTTGCGTTGCCACCGCTAACCCGTTTTGGCCTCTTATAGTTAAGCCCAGTATGCGTGTCCCGTCCTCGACTTGGGTCGAGCCCACAAAGATACGTTTTGGGTTACTGGTTGAAATGGGCCCCCACAAGCTACCCAACTAAGCTTGTCCCTTTTCTAGTGCATCCCACTTAACCCTTTAATCATGTTTAATTACATGTTCCCACTTGGTTAAGTATTCTAATCGTATTTTCTAGTGCCACCCAAGGCAACCCACTAGATTTCCACATGCCACCCAAGGCACTTACTTGATTTCCACATGCGACCCAAGGCACCCACTTAACCCCTCATGCCCCACTACATGCTTATCTGGTTAAGTGTTTCTTAATTGATTAAGAACGTAACCTTTGTAAAGACCTCTCACATTAGACTGTCTTTTATGGCAGCTGGATTTGCCGGTCGGGTCCGGGCAGCCTTACGCCATAACTGAGTCTAACCTCGTGTCTTTACACTTGTCACGTATTTAGTTTATGTTTAAGACCTCTCACATTGGGCCAATCATTTGTAGCCGCTGGATTTGCCGGTCGGGTCCGGGCAGTCTTATGCTACAAAAGGGTCCAACCTCGTGTCTTAGTCGATTAAGTACACCTAATTAATCATCCCCATATTTTGAATTAATATTCCCTAATTAATTTCAATTTAATGATGTACATAATTGACTCAATTATGTCCATCCACCCATGGTATGCAACATCATACCAGTTTCACCACAATTTTGTTAACATGAATATTAACCCCATCGTTCCCCACGTAATGCGCTAACATGACATACTTAAAAGGGAAGATTCATCACAAACACAATGGGTTCCATTTTGCATAACATTAGCATCAACATGGGTTTTAAAGGTGTCAACTTGCATATATGACCATAGCATCAAACCCAACTAGCATAAATAACCAACCCAAACTTGCATGAATCACATATGTCATAAAGAGGGTAACTTGCATAGATGTTCATGTCATAGACCTATCATAAAGGGATAAACTTGCATGCATGTCATAGGTCTAAAAAGGGATGAACTTGCATATGTTACTCATATCATAAAAAGGGGTAAACATGCATATATATGCATGACATACAAAGGGGTAAACTTGCATATGTATGCATATCATACAAAGGTGTAAACTTGCACATGTTACTTGCATATAATCAAACACCAAACTTGCATAACATGTCATATATGAACTTGCATATAATCAAACACCAAACTTGCATAACATGTCATATATGGACTTGCATATAATCAAACACCAAACTTGCATAACATGTCATATATGAACTTGCATATAATCAAACACCAAATGTAACACCCCGTATTTCAGTTAATGCTAAAATTCACTAATTGCAGAAAAAATAATCTCAAATGTAAGAATTGGGGGAAACGGGCTGCGTCATTGAGTTCGTCTCGGAAAAATACGCGAAATAGAGTCCGAAATTTTGTAAATCGGAGTCCGTATGGCCCAGTTATGGCCCAATGAAGTTTGCAGAAAATTCAAAGTTAAAAACAGATTTAAAAATTAAACATCAGATTTCGAAATTGGAGCCAGCAGGGGGCCAGGCGGGAAAGTTCCCGCCCTACCCATGTCGACAGGGCTGTCGACAGGCCTGTCGACTGGGGAGTCGACTGCCCTGTCGACAGGGGTGTCGACACAGGGTGTCGGCCCTGTTGATCTGGGTGCACCAGATCTGGTTTTTGGTTGAGTCTTGGGCTGTGTTCTAGAGATTTCCTAAATCTGACGGACCTAATCTAACCTAGGGCTAATCCTATGGTCTAAAACACACCCTAATCCTATAAATACACCCTAATGCAAGCCTAATCCATACTAAAAATAGAAATGATGGCCTCATGCCGCCAAAATCAAACTTGAGAGGAGCCTCCACTAGTTTATGAAGGAAGTTGCGAGCAAATCAACCTCTAATCATCATCTTCTTCATATTTAGCAACTAGTTCTACTTCATAAGTTTGCTAATCTTGGTTTTGGTGAGTTTCTATCACTTTAACATCAATTGCTAAAGTAAGTAGATTAGGTGTAATGAGACTTATGGTCTTGAATGCGGATTAGTGAGTTTGAATCATTTGTAATGATATGCTACTCTATGTTTTCCTATGTTTATGCATATTTAATAAGTGGGTTTATGCATGTTTAATAAGTTGGTTTATGCATGTTTAACAAGTGGGTTTATGCATGTTTAATAAGTGGGTTTATGCATATTTAATAAGTGGGTTTATGCATGTTTAACAAGTGAGTTATGCAAGTTATGTGTATGATGTTATGTGTAGGTTGTTATGCAAGTTCATATGCAAGTTATGTATATGCTTAAATGCAAGTTTAACATGATATGCAAGTTATGCATGCTTATGCAAGTATGTGAATGCTTATGCAAGAATGTGAATGCTTATGCAAGTTATGTGTATGCTTAAATGCATGTTTAACATGTTATGCAAGTTATGAGAATGCTTATATGCAAGTTCAACATGTTATGCAAGATATGTGTATGATAATATGCAAGTTCATATGCAACATGTTATGCAAGTCATATGTATGATAATATGCAAGTTCATATGCAACATGTTATGCAAGTCATGTGTATGATAATTGCAAGTTTGGGTTAAATGTAGTTGGGTTAATATATGCTCATATATGCAAGTTGACATCCTCTTAACCCATGACAAAGTTATATGCTAAGATTTGGTTAAACCCATGATATTTGTGATGGATCTTCCCTTTGTTATGTCATGAAATGAGAACGATTTACGTGGGGAACGATGGGGTTAATAAATATGTTAATAAAAGTATGATTGGGTATGATTAAGCATACCATAAAAATAAATTAACATAAGTGGGAATTTACCTATTGAGTTAGGTCTACCCCATGGGAATTTACCTATTGAGTTAGGTCTACCCATGTTATGAAAAACTTGATATTAATTAGGGATAATTAATATGGGGGTGATTAATTAGGTGTAATTAATCGACTAAGACACGAGGTTGGACTCATTTGTAGTGTAAAACTGCCCGGACCCTACCGGCTTAACCAGTTGCTACACATGTCAGCCCAATGTGAGAGGTCTTAGCCATAAATTAAATACGTGATTAAAGTAAAGACACGAGGTTAGACTCTGTTATGACGTAAGACTGCCCGGACCCTACCGGCTTAACCAGGCGGTCATAACAGCCAGTCTAATGTGGGAGGTCTTTATGGGAGATCACGGTCTTAATAAATTAAGAAACACTTAACCATATTAGCATGTAGTGGGACATGAGGGGTTAAGTGGGTGCCTTGGGTGGCATGTGGAAATTTAGTGGTTGCCTTGGGTGGCATGTGGAAATCTAGTGGGTGCCTTGGGTGGCAATTGAAATATAATTAAATGACTTAACCAAACTTTAAACATGTAAGTGAACATGATTATAAAAAGGGTTAAGTGGGTTACACTAGATGAATGACAAGCTTAGGCGGGTAGCTTGTGGGGGCCCATTTCAACCAGTAACCCATATGTATCTTATTGGGCTCGACCCATGTCGAGGACGGGACACGCGTACTGGGCTTGACTATAAGAGGCCAAAACGGGTTAGCGGTGGCAACGCAAGTCCAACGGGTTTCATATGCGTGTGTGGACCCGGGCTGGTAGGTAAGACGTTGTTGCATCGTGTAGATATAAGCCGTGCACCGTTAATTATATCGGGTTGCCACTTTGGGGAGTGATACACCCCACTGTGGGGCCGGCACGGGCATCTACGGTAGGGAGCCGATCATTTGGGAGTGGTGGGTACACCTAGTGGAGATAGGGGCAGACGGCACCTATGTAGTCAGCTAGGGGTACACGAAACTACTGGGTAAATTTTCTAAGTCCTTGGGAGGGATCAACCTTTAAGAAGGAATGACTGGTGTGGTGCAGTGTAGTAATTATCCTTGGGTGGGTAAATGCGTCTTTACAGTTATCTTAGTTTATCCTAAGTCTACCAAGCTGCTTAGTGTAGCCATTCATCCCCAGACATTACCGTATGTCAAGTTTATGTCTTCTCTGGTTACTTTAATGATTGTATTGTTAAAGTTATAGGACTCGCTCAGACTTATGTCTGACCCCGTTGTTTTTATCTTTTTCCCAACCCTCAGGTTCTCAGAGTGGGCCCAGTACGAGTGGGCTTTGATCAGGCTGCCTTTATTACTCTCTTGGAGCTTGGACCCTAGATGTAGAGCTCAGCTTACCCTTTTTCTTTTATGGCTATCAGTTCATGTATTGGGATTATGTATTTTTATTTAGCAAGATTGGATATTTGTACTTAACTCTTATTATGGTTTTGTGATGTAACCAGACATGTTTTATTTTCCGCTGCATTGAAATGTTGTTTTAACTTTCAAGTATTACTTATATCTGTCTTGTTGTAATTTCTCTGTTCTATATTCACTAAAATACTCCGCCGATGTTATGGCATTCCCTTAGAGAGTGATCGTAGCAGGTGTGGGGTGTTACACGTGGTATCAGAGCAAAGGTTACCGGAACAGATAAAATTTTTAGAAAACTATTTTTCTAAAAACATTTTTGGAAGAGATATTTTCAAAAACATGTCTTTAAAGAGAAAAGTTTTTGAAAGAAAAGCATAATCCCCAATAGCCATATCTTTATCTTTCGAATTCTCCGTTTTGAATCTTTCTTTTTCCGTTTCAGCATGGCTGAGGATCTTAACTTTCCGGAGGGTGTGACGATACCAGTATGGTATAGGAGATTGATGGAGGCTAGGGCCACCACTGCGGGTCCAGCAAATGTTCCTCCACCAACCGTAGCACCCGATCTTCCTCCTCCCCCTCCTCCTAGCACGGATACTTTTGCTAAGACTTGCAAGGAATTTAAAGCTATGGGAGGGAAACCTTTTCAAGGATCTGAATCTTTTGTGGAGGCTAGAGACTGGCTTAAAGAGGTGGAAGAATTGATAGATATCTTTGAGATGGAAGAAGGAAAGAAAGTCAAGTTAGCTGCTTGGTTAATGAAGGGAGAGGCCTCATTCTGGTGGGAGGTCACTAATGGAGAACGCCCCGTTGACTCTTGGGCGGATTTTAGGCAAAGATTTGTGGCAAAGTTTCTCTCAAGGGCGGAGGAAAACTTGTATATGGAAAGATTCTTGACTCTAAAGCAAGGAAATCTCTCAGTGAAGGAATATGTCAACAAGTTTAATCAATTGGCAAGGTTTGGCCTAGACATGGTGAATACACCGGAGAAGAAGGCTTTGAGGTTCGTGAAAGGCTTGAATGAACCAATGCATGGGTTGGCTATGACTCATATCCCTATGGGGGCCACCTTCGAGAAGCTAGTTGACATGGCACTCATGCATGAAGAAGAGAAGGGTCCCAATGCTAATAAGGCACCCGAGAAGAAGGGAGATCAAAAGAGACCTCAGCAACAACAACAAAACAAAGGTGGGAAAGGCAACGGTGGCAAAGGCAAGAAGAAGAAGTGTTTCAATTGTGGGACACCTGGCCACCTAAGCAAGGATTGCCGCAAGAAGAAGAAGACTGGCTGCTTCCACTGTGGCGAAGCAGGGCATCTAGTGAAAGACTGTCCTAAGAAGGGGCAAAGGACGGGGTCTACCTCAGGAGGACAGGTGCAAGCTCTTATGGCACCAGGTCAGGCTAGGGGGCAAGTACAGGCTCTCGCGGTCCCACCGATTCAGGAAAGAGGTAGAACTATTTCCGTTGAAAGTCTGGTTTTTCTATTTGATCATCCTGTCCGTACATTGTTTGATTCAGGCGCATCACATTCGTTTATCTCATCATCATTAGTTGAGTCACTGCACTTAGACACCAGTCTGGTAGATGATCCCTTGGTTGTTTCAAACCCAATTGGGGGCTCCACTTATTTGTCCATGATATGTTTGGGTTTGAAGATTTCTATACTTAGCATTGAGTTTAGATGTGATGCTTTTGTGTTGGGCTTCACGGGCTATGGGTTGATTTTGGGCATGGACTGGTTATCCAGTAATGGTGCTGTTCTTGATTGCGAAAGGAGAGTTGTTAGGCTCATGACCCGCTTGGGTAACACTCTCGAGATCTCTTGTAATCCCATGGATTCTATTATGCTAAGTTATCTTGAATCGCTTGACGCTTCGGTCGAGAGTTTGCAATCTGTTAGAGTGGTCCGGGAATACTCGGATGTGTTTGAGGAGGTGAAGGGCTTACCCTCGAAGCGGGAGATTGACTTCCGAATATATCTGGTGGATAATGCTAAACCTGTATCTTTACCAGTGCGCCACATGGCTCCTCGTGAGAGGAGGGAACTCCATAAGCAAGTAGGGGAGTTGCTTGAGAAGGGGTTCATAAGACGGAGTATATCGGAGTGGGGTGCTCCAGTAGTATTTGCTACGAAGGCGGATGGGTCCCTCAGACTTTGTGTAGACTATAGAGAACTCAACAAGCTCACAAAGAAGAATAGACACCCATTGCCGAGGATTGATGATCTTTTCGATCAGTTGGTTGGCGCTTCAGTATTTTCTCAGTTAGACTTAGCCACGGGGTTTCATCAGTTGAGGGTGGCTGAGGATAGCATAGACAAGACTGCCTTTAGGACACCGGATGGTTTCTATGAGTGGCTGGTGATGCCATTTGGGTTGACGAATGCCCCTGCATACTTTGTGGATTTGATGAGTAGGGTGTTCAGGGATTTCCTTAATAAATTCGTGGTGGTCTTTGTGGATGATATCTTAGTATTTTCTAAGAGTGAAGAAGAGCATGCCCTACATCTTGGGGAGGTATTCAAGACTCTTCGAGCACATAGCCTTAAGGCTAAATTCTCTAAATGTCACTTCTGGAGGAAGGAGGTGCGGTTCTTGGGGCACGTGGCCTCCAAGGAAGGGATAGTTGTGGATCCCGCGAAGGTAGTATCAATTCAGGATTGGAAGGTTCCGAAGAATGCTACCGAAGTAAGAAGTTTCTTGGGGTTGGCGGGTTACTATAGGAAGTTTATCAAAGACTTCGCAAAGATATCAGCCCCATTAACCTGCTTAACGAAGAAGAATCTTGTTTTCACATGGGACGTAGATTATGATGATGCGTTCCGACGGTTAAAGAGAGCTTTAACCACCGCTCCAGTTTTAGTGTTGCCAGATGGGAGCAAGCCATTTGTTGTCTATACCGATGCTTGTGGGACAGGACAAGGCGCAGTCTTAATGCAAGAGGGAAGGGTAATAGCCTATGGTGGAAGGCAGTTGAGAGTGCATGAGAAAAATTACCCTACCCATGATTTAGAGTTGGCCGCTATTGTTTTTGCGCTTAAGATTTGGCGCCATTATCTTCTTGGTGAGAGATTCGAATTGTTCACTGACCACAAATCATTGAAGTACTTGTTTTCTCAGAAAGATTTGAATTTGAGACAGCAAAGGTGGATGGAGTTCTTAGCATCCTATGATTTCGAGATAGCGTATACCCCTGGCAAGGGTAACGTGGTGGCGGACGCCTTGAGCAGAAAAAGGTTGTCCTTGAGTTCATTGTTCGTGGAACAACGAAGCTTGGAATTTATCTCGATGTTTGACTTCAGACCTTCCATTGATTATGTACCCGGTTTGCTAGCTTCCTTGGAGGTTAGACCTACTCTTTTGGGGCGGATTGGAGAAGCACAGAGGGACGACCCACAGTTGGTTGAGTTGGTGGAGAAGCTCATAAGGGGGGAGTCGTCCAGCCATTTGAGTAGGTACACCCTAGACGATAGGGGGTGCTTGCGTAGAGATGGTAGACTTTGTGTACCGCAAGACGAGGGTTTGAGGAAGGCTATTCTTGATGATGCACACCGTTCTAGGATGACCATTCATCCCGGTGGGGACAAGATGTACCAAGACATGAAGAGGGTTTTCTTCTGGGCTGGTATGAAGAATGATGTGGCCGAGCATGTCGCTCGATGCTTGGTGTGCCAACAAGTGAAAGCGGGGCAAAAGAAACCAGGTGGGTTGCTTCACCCATTGGAAGTTCCGCAATGGAAGTGGGATAGCGTCTCGATGGATTTTATTGATGGGTTACCCAGATCGAGAAAGGGTAATACGGGGATTTGGGTTGTGGTAGACAGACTTACTAAAAGCGCCCACTTCATACCTGTGAAGAGCAAGAGGACTGCTCCATGGCTAGCTTCAGTATATCTTCGAGAGATAGTTCGATTGCATGGGGTACCCTCTAGCATAGTGAGTGATCGAGATCCTATCTTCATTAGCGAGTTCTGGAGAAGTTTGCAAGAAGCAGTGGGGACTCAATTGTGTCTGAGCACCGCATATCATCCTCAGACATACGGCCAGACTGAGAGGGTGAATCGTGTCCTAGAAGACCTTTTGAGGCTTTGTATCTTGGATTTTGGAGGTACATGGGAAGAGCATCTTCCATTGGTGGAGTTCGCATATGATAACAGCTTTCAGTCCAGTATTGGTATGGCTCCTTTCGAAGCTCTTTATGGAAGGCCTTGTCGATCACCGGCATGTTGGTGGGAATCTACGGATAAGATTTTGCTTGGGCCTGATATGGTTAGGGAGACTTCTGAGAAGATTGACTTGATTCGAAGAAGGATGAAAGCAGCGCAGGATAGGCAAAAATCTTATGCGGACAAGAGAAGGACGGATCTTGAGTTTGAAGTTGGGGACATGGTCTTTGTCAAAGTGTCTCCGTTACGAAATGTGGTTCGCTTTGGATCTGTTGGGAAGTTAGCACCAAGGTTCGTAGGGCCATTTCCCATTAGGGAAAGAATTGGACGGATGGCATATAGAGTGGAGTTGCCCGACAGACTTAGTGGTGTACATGATGCATTCCATGTGTCCCATTTGAGGAAGTGCTTACATGAGACCGCAGAGGTGGTAGAGCCGAGCTTGCTTAAAGAAGTGGAAGTAGAGCGTGATGCGACTATTCGACGAGCTCCTACCCGCATCCTTGGGTCAGAGACTAGGAAGTTGAGAAATAGAGAGGTTCAACTAGTCAAAGTGCAATGGGGAGAAGATGAGAGCAACGCAACTTGGGAGACGGAAGCGAAGATGCGTTCATTGTACCCATTTCTTTTTGAGGGCATGTCTTTACTTTCTCCTCTATCGTTGTCTAGTACTTATCTTATCTTTAGTGTATCCTCTCGTTAGTGCTGATTGACCTTTAGATAGGGTAAAACTATGGTTGAAACATGTGTTTGAGACATGTTATGGTTGATGGATGCAAGTGGATGCAAGTGTTTGCTAGTGGTTGCTCGTGAATGCATATACACACACTCTAGGCACTAGATCGGCTCAGTCACTTCATATTGCATATTGCATAAAAATGTGTGTAGGAAGCTATATTTATGGATGTATAATGATTGTGTTATCATATGGATGATGCATTTTGGTGAATGATTGTGCACTCATGTAGATATTGTATGTGTCGATAGGGTTCTCTCGCATACATAATGGATGCATGGCACTATCATGGTTTGCATATGTTCATACATTAGATAGGGAACATATACACACACTTTTTGCATATGCTCATACATCATTAGAAATTGTTTTAAGGACAATGGATGCCCGTGTTTGATGGATTGAGTAGATGGTTGTTTGGATGGTAGGATATGCATTCTCCTTAGCTTAGAGATTTTGGGGACGAAATCCTTTAAGGAGGGGAGAATGTAACACCCCGTATTTCAGTTAATGCTAAAATTCACTAATTGCAGAATAAATAATCTCAAATTTAAGAATTGGGGGAAACGGGCTGCGACATTGAGTTCGTCTCGGAAAAATACGCGAAATAGAGTCCGAAATTTTGTAAATCGGAGTCCGTTTGGCCCAGTTATGGCCCAATGAAGTTTGTAGAAAATTCAAAGTTAAAAACAGATTTAAAAATTAAACATCAGATTTCGAAATTGGAGCCAGCAGGGGGCCAAGCGGGAAAGTTCCCGCCCTACCCATGTCGACAGGGCTGTCGACAGGCCTGTCGACTGGGGAGTCGACTGCCCTGTCGACAGGGGTGTCGACACAGGGTGTCGGCCCTGTTGATCTGGGTGCACCAGATCTGGTTTTTGGTTGAGTCTTGGGCTGTGTTCTAGAGATTTCCTAAATCTGACGGACCTAATCTAACCTAGGGCTAATCCTATGGTCTAAAACACACCCTAATCCTATAAATACACCCTAATGCAAGCCTAATCCATACTAAAAATAGAAATGATGGCCTCATGCTGCCAAAATCAAACTTGAGAGGAGCCTCCACTAGTTTATGAAGGAAGTTGCAAGCTAATCAACCTCTAATCATCATCTTCTTCATATATAGCAACTAGTTCTACTTCATAAGTTTGCTAATCTTGGTTTTGGTGAGTTTCTATCACTTTAACATCAATTGCTAAAGTAAGTAGATTAGGTGTAATGAGACTTATGGTCTTGAATGCGGATTAGTGAGTTTGAATCATTTGTAATGATATGCTACTCTATGTTTTCCTATGTTTATGCATATTTAATAAGTGGGTTTATGCATGTTTAATAAGTTGGTTTATGCATGTTTAACAAGTGGGTTTATGCATGTTTAATAAGTGGGTTTATGCATATTTAATAAGTGGGTTTATGCATGTTTAACAAGTGAGTTATGCAAGTTATGTGTATGATGTTATGTAAGTTATGTGTAGGTTGTTATGCAAGTTCATATGCAAGTTATGTATATGCTTAAATGCAAGTTTAACATGATATGCAAGTTATGCATGCTTATGCAAGTATGTGAATGCTTATGCAAGAATGTGAATGCTTATGCAAGTTATGTGTATGCTTAAATGCATGTTTAACATGTTATGCAAGTTATGAGAATGCTTATATGCAAGTTCAACATGTTATGCAAGATATGTGTATGATAATATGCAAGTTCATATGCAACATGTTATGCAAGTCATATGTATGATAATATGCAAGTTCATATGCAACATGTTATGCAAGTCATGTGTATGATAATATGCAAGTTTGGGTTAAATGTAGTTGGGTTAATATATGCTCATATATGCAAGTTGACATCCTCTTAACCCATGACAAAGTTATATGCTAAGATTTGGTTAAACCCATGATATTTGTGATGGATCTTCCCTTTGTTATGTCATGAAATGAGAACGATTTACGTGGGGAACGATGGGGTTAATAAATATGTTAATTAAAGTATGATTGGGTATGATTAAGCATACCATAAAAATAAATTAACATAAGTGGGAATTTACCTATTGAGTTAGGTCTACCCCATGGGAATTTACCTATTGAGTTAGGTCTACCCATGTTATGAAAAACTTGATATTAATTAGGGATAATTAATACGGGGGTGATTAATTAGGTGTAATTAATCGACTAAGACACGAGGTTGGACTCATTTGTAGTGTAAAACTGCCCGGACCCTACCGGCTTAACCAGTTGCTACACATGTCAGCCCAATGTGAGAGGTCTTAGCCATAAATTAAATACGTGATTAAAGTAAAGACACGAGGTTAGACTCTGTTATGACGTAAGACTGCCCGGACCCTACCGGCTTAACCAGGCGGTCATAACAGCCAGTCTAATGTGGGAGGTCTTTATGGGAGATCACGGTCTTAATAAATTAAGAAACACTTAACCATATTAGCATGTAGTGGGACATGAGGGGTTAAGTGGGTGCCTTGGGTGGCATGTGGAAATTTAGTGGTTGCCTTGGGTGGCATGTGGAAATCTAGTGGGTGCCTTGGGTGGCAATTGAAATATAATTAAATGACTTAACCAAACTTTAAACATGTAAGTGAACATGATTATAAAAAGGGTTAAGTGGGTTACACTAGATGAATGACAAGCTTAGGCGGGTAGCTTGTGGGCGCCCATTTCAACCAGTAACCCATATGTATCTTATTGGGCTCGACCCATGTCGAGGACGGGACACGCGTACTGGGCTTGACTATAAGAGGCCAAAACGGGTTAGCGGTGGCAACGCAAGTCCAACGGGTTTCATATGCGTGTGTGGACCCGGGCTGGTAGGTAAGACGTTGTTGCATCGTGTAGATATAAGCCGTGCACCATTAATTATATCGGGTTGCCACTTTGGGGAGTGATACACCCCACTGTGGGGCCGGCACGGGTATCTACGGTAGGGAGCCGATCATTTGGGAGTGGTGGGTACACCTAGTGGAGATAGGGGCAGACGGCACCTATGTAGTCAGCTAGGGGTACACGAAACTACTGGGTAAATTTTCTAAGTCCTTGGGAGGGATCAACCTTTAAGAAGGAATGACTGGTGTGGTGCAGTGTAGTAATTATCCTTGGGTGGGTAAATGCGTCTTTACAGTTATCTTAGTTTATCCTAAGTCTACCAAGCTGCTTAGTGTAGCCATTCATCCCCAGACATTACCGTATGTCAAGTTTATGTCTTCTCTGGTTACTTTAATGATTGTATTGTTAAAGTTATAGGACTCGCTCAGACTTATGTCTGACCCCGTTGTTTTTATCTTTTTCCCAACCCTCAGGTTCTTAGAGTGGGCCCAGTACGAGTGGGCTTTGATCAGGCTGCCTTTATTACTCTCTTGGAGCTTGGACCCTAGATGTAGAGCTCAGCTTACCCTTTTTCTTTTATGGCTATCAGTTCATGTATTGGGATTATGTATTTTTATTTAGCAAGAATGGATATTTGTACTTAACTCTTATTATGGTTTTGTGATGTAACCAGACATGTTTTATTTTCCGCTGCATTGAAATGTTGTTTTATATTTCAAGTATTACTTATATCTGTCTTGCTGTAATTTCTCTGTTCTATATTCACTAAAATACTCCGCCGATGTTATGGCATTCCCTTAGAGAGTGACCGTAGCGGGTGTGGGGGTGTTACACCAAACTTGCATAACATGGTGTTATAATGGATCAATGTTTATCATTGTGATTTGCATAACTAGCATCATGAACATATAGCATAAAACTTGCATAACTAGCATCATGGACATATAGCATAAAACTTGCATAACTAACATCATGAGCACATAGCATATGATAACATAACTTGCATTGATCCACATTCATAACCATAACCTCATTATTTCCTATCATAATTAGTTTAGCAATTGCTTTCTAAATGCATAGAAACTCACAACTTGTTGATTAGCACTCCTATGAAGAAGATTTAGTTGCTAGAGTTGATTAGAAGTTGATTTGAGAAGCTATCTTCCTCTTTAATTTGTTGGTGGCTCCTTCTAGTTGCAATTTGACGGCATGATGACATTGTATCCAATTTTAGTATGAATTAGGGTAGTCTTAGGGTGTATTTATAGATTAGTTAAGTGTTTTAGGCCATAGGATTAACCCTAGGATAGTTTAGAGCCATCAGATCTCGTCACAAGCCACCAAACACAGCCCAAACCCCTTCAGACTGCACCCAGCCAACCTGGTCGAGTACCCAGGTCGACACCCGTGTCAACTGGGCAGTCGACATGGGTTGGAGTGGTGTCGACTGGGCAGTCGACACCCCCGTCGACTTGCCTGCGCGGGAGTTTTCCCGCCTACCCCCTGTGTGTTGAATTTCGAATTTGAACCTGAAATTTAAATCTGTTTTTGAACTTAGAATTTTCTGAAAACTTCGTTGGGCCATAACTTAGTCATACGGACTTTAAATCATGCAAACTCGGACTCTATTTCGCGTATTTTTCCGAGACGAACGCAATGGCACAACCCGTTTCCCCTAATTCCCACATCTAGGATTAGTTATTCTTTAATTTGTGAATGTTAATATTAACTGAAATTCAGGGTGTTACATTCTCCCCTACTTAAAGGATTTCTTCCCCGAAATCTCTAAGTCCAGAAGAAAGTATCCTACCAACCAAACAACCATCTACTAAACCATCAAATACTGGCATCCATTGTCCTTAAAGTTTCTAATGATATATGAACATATGCAAAAAGTGTGTGTATATGTTCCCTGTCTAATGCAAAATCAGGCGGTCTACTGATTCAGTTGACCTCCTTAATGCAAACCATGATAGTGCCATGCATCCAATAAGTATGCGAAAGAACCCTATCGACACATACTATCTCTACATGTGTGCACAACCATACACCAAAATGCATCATCCATATGATAACACAACCATTATACATCCATTAATATAGCTACCTACACACAATTATATGCAATATGCAATATGAAGTGACTGAGCCGATCTAGTGTCTAAAGTGTGTGTATATGCATCCACGAGCAACCACTAGCAAACACTTGCATCCACACGCATCCATCAAGCATAACATGTCTCAAACACATGTTTCAACCATAGGTTTACCCTATATAAAGGTCAAAGGTACTAATGAGAGGACATACTAAAGATAAGATAAGTACTAGACAAACGATAAAGGAGAAGTTAAAAGACATACCCTAAAAAAGAAATGGGTACAGTGAACGCATCTTCACTTCTGTCTCCCAAGTAGCGTTGCTCTCCTCATCTCCCCATTGCACTTTGACTAGTTGAACCTCTCTGTTTCTCAATTTCCTAATCTCTGACCCAAGGATGCGAGTAGGAGCTCGTTGAATCGTCGCATCACGCTCTACCTCCACTTCTCTAAGCAAGCTCGGCTCTACCGCCTCTACGGTCGCATGTAGGCACTTCCTCAAATGTGACACATGGAATACGTCATGTACACCACTAAGTCTCTCGGGTAAATCCACTCTATATGCCATCTGTCCAATCCTTTCCTTAATAGGAAACGATCCTTCAAACCTTGGTGCTAACTTTCCAACGGACCCAAAGCGAACAACATTCCGTAATGGAGATACTTTAACAAAGACCATGTCCCCAACATCAAACTCAAGATCCGTCCTCCTCTTATCCGCATAAGATTTCTATCTGTCTTGCGCCGCTTTCATCCTTCTTCGAATCAAATCAATATTTTCTGAAGTCTCTCTAACCATATCAGGCCCAAGCAAGATCTTATCCGTAGATTCCCACCAACATGTAGGTGATCGACAAGGCCTTCAATAAAGAGCTTCGAAAGGAGCCATACCAATACTAGACTGAAAGCTGTTATTATATGCGAACTCCACCAATGGAAGATGCTCTTCCCATGTACCTCCAAAATCTAAGATACATAGCCTCAAAAGGTCTTCTAGAATACGGTTCACCCTCTCGGTCTGGCCGTCCGTCTGAGGATGATATGCGGTGCTCAAACACAACTGAGTCCTTACCGCCTCTTGCAAACTCTTCCAGAACTCGCTAGTGAAGATGGGATCTCGATCACTCACTATACTAGAAGGTACACCATGCAATCGAACTATCTCTCGAAGGTAAACTGAAGCTAGCCATGGAGCAGTCCTCTTAGTCTTCATGGGTATGAAATGGGCGCTCTTAGTAAGTCTGTCTACCACAACCCAAATTCCCGTATTACCTTTCCTCGATCTCGGTAATCCATCGATAAAATCCATCGAGACGCTATCCCACTTCCATTGCGGAACTTCCAATGGGTGAAGCAACCCACCGGGTTTCTTTTGCTCCGCTTTCACTTGTTGGCACACCAAGCATCTAGCGACATACTCGGCCACATCTTTCTTCATACCGGCCCAAAAGAAAACTCGCTTTATGTCTTGGTACATCTTGTCCCCACCGGGATGAATGGTCATCTTCGAACGATGTGCATCATCAAGTATAGCCTTCTTCAAACCCTCATCTTGCAGTACACAAAGTGTACCGTCTCTACGCAACCACCCCTTACCATCTAGGGTGTACCTACTCAAATGGCTGGACGACTCCCCCCTTATGAGCCTCTCTACCAACTCAACCAACTGTGGGTCGTCCCGCTGTGCCTCGCCAATCCGTCCCAAAAGAGTAGGTCTGACCTCTAAGGATGCTAGCAAACCGGGTATAAAGTCAATGGAAGGTCTGAAGTCAAACATCGAGATAAATTCCAAGCTTCGTCGTTCCATGAACAATGGACTTAAGGACAACCTTTTTCTGCTTAAGGCGTCCGCCACCACGTTACCCTTGCCAGGGGTATACGCTATCTCGAAATCATAGGATGCTAAGAACTCCATCCACCTTTGCTGCCTTAAGTTCAAATCCTTTTGAGAAAACAAGTACTTCAACGATTTGTGGTCATTGAACAATTCGAACCTCTCGCCAAGAAGATAATGGCGCTAAGACTTAAGCGCAAAAACAATAGCGGCCAACTCTAGACCATGCGTAGGGTAATTTTTCTCATGCTTTCTCAACTTCCTTCCCCCATAGGCTATTACCCTTCCCTCTTGCATTAAGACTGCGCCTAGTTATGTCCCACAAGCATCGGTCTAAACAACAAATGGCTTACTCCCATCCGGCAGCACTAAGACTGGAGCTGTGGTTAAAGCTCTCTTTAACCGTTGGAACGCATCATCACAATCTACGTCCCATGTGAAAACTAGATTCTTTTTCGTCAAGCGAGTTAATGGGGCTGATATCTTCGCGAAGTCCTTCATAAACATCCTATAGTAGCCAGCCAACCCCAAGAAACTCCTCTCCTCGGTAGCATTCTTCAGAACCTTCCAATCTTGGATGGACACTACCTTCGCGGGATCCACAGCTATCCCTTCTTTGGAGACCACGTGCCCTAAGAACTGCACTTCCTTCCTCCAAAAGTGACATTTAGAGAATTTAGCCTTAAGGCTATGCGCTCGAAGAGTCTCCAACACTTCCCTAAGATGTAGGGCATGCTCTTCTTCATTCTTAGAAAAGACTAAGATGTCATCCACAAAGACCACCACGAACTTATTAAGGTACTCCCTGAACACCCTACTCATCAGATCAACAAAGTATGCGGGGGCGTTCGTCAAACCAAATGGCTTCACAAGCCACTCATAGAAACCATCCGGAGTCCTAAAGGCAGTCTATACTATCCTCAGCCACTCTCAACTGATGAAACTGGCTAAGTCCAACTACGAAAACACCGAGGCGCCAACCAATTGATCAAAGAGATCATCAATCCTCGGCAATGAGTGTCTATTCTTCTTTGTAAGCTTGTTGAGTTCTCTATAGTCTACACAAAGTCCGAGGGACCCATCCGCCTTCGTGGCAAAAACCACTGGAGCACCCCACTCCGATATACTTCGTATTATGAACCCCTTCTCAAGCAACTCCCCTACTTGCTTATGGAGTTCCCTCCTCTCACGAGGAGCCATGTGGCGCACTGGCAAAGATACCGGCTTAGCATTGTCCACCAGATATATTCGGAAGTCGATCTCCCGCTTCGGAGGTAAGCCCTTCACCTCCTCAAACACATCCGAGTATTCCCGGACCACTCTAACAGATTGCAAACTCTCGACCGAAGCGTCAAGCGATTCAAGATAACTTAGCATAACAGAATTCATGGGATTACAAGAGATCTCGAGAGTGTTCCCCAAGCGGGTCATGAGCCTAACAACTCTCCTTTCACAATCAAGAACGACACCATTACTGGATAACCAGTCCATGCCCAAAATTAACCCATAGCCCGTGAAGCCCAAAACAAAAGCATCACATCTAAACTCAACGCTAAGTATAGAAATCTTCAAACTTAAACATATCATGGACAAATAAGTGGAGCCCCCAATTGGGTTTGAAACAACCAAGGGATCAACTACTAGACTGGTGTCTAAGTGCAGTGACTCAACTAATGATGATGAGATAAACGAATGCGATGCGCCAGAGTCAAACAAAGTACGGACAGGATGATCAAACAGAAAAACCAAACTTTCAACAGAAATAGTTCTACCTCTTTCCTGAATCGGTGGAACCGCGAGAGCCTGAACTTGCCCCATTGCCTGACCTAGTGCCATAAGAGCTTGCACCTGTCCTCCTGAGGTAGATCCCGTCCTCTGCCCCTTCTTAGTGAAGTCCTTCACTAGATGCCCTGCTTCGCCACAGTGGAAGCAGCCGGTCTTCTTCTTCTTTCGACAATCTTTGCTTAGGTGGCCTGGTGTCCCACAATTGAAGCACTTCTTCTTTCCCTTGCACCGTTGCCTTTCCCACCTTGTTTTGCTGTTGCTGTTGAGGTCTCTTCTGATCTCCTTTCTTCTCGGGTGCCTTATTAGCATTGGGACCCTTCTCTTCCTCATGCATGAGTGCCATGTCTACTAGCTTCTCAAAGGTGGCCCCCATAGGGATGTGTGTCATAGCCAATCCATGCATCGGTTCATTCAAGCCTTTAACGAACCTCAAAGCCTTCTTCTCCGGTGTATTCACCATGTCTATGCCAAACCTTGCTAACTGATTAAACTTGTTGACATATTCCTTCACTGATAGGTTTCCTTGCTTTAGAGTCAAGAACCTTTCCATATACAGATTTTCTTCTGCCCTTGAGAGAAACTTTGCCACAAACCTTTGTCAGAAATCCGCCCAAGAGTCAACAGGGCGCTCTCCATTAGTGACCTCCCACCAGAACGAGGCCTCTCCCTTTATTAACCAAGCAACTAACTTGACTTTCTTTCCATCTTCCATCTCAAAGATGTCTATCAACTCTTCTGTTTCCTTAAGCCAATCCCTAGCTTCCACAAAAGTTTCTGATCCTTGAAAAGGTTTCCCTCCCATAGCCTTAAATTCCTTGCAAGTCTTAGCAAAAGTATCCGCGCGAGGAGGAGGAGGAAGATCGGGTGCAACTGGTGGTGGAGGAACATCTGCTGGACCCGCAGCGGCGGCCCTAGCCTCCATCAATCTCCTATACCATACTGGTATCGCTACACCCTCCGGAAAGTTAAGATCTTCAGCCATGCGAAACGAAAAAGGAAAGATTCAAAACGGAGAATTCGAAAGATAAAGATATGGCTATTGGGGATTATGCTTTTCTTTCAAAAACTTTTCTCTTAAAAGACATGTTTTTGAAAATACTTCTTCCAAAAATGTTTTTAGAAAAATAGTTTTTCAAATTTTTTTTCTGTTCTGGTAACCTTTAGCTCTGATACCACGTGTAACACCCCACACCCGCTAAGGTCACTCATAAGGGAATGCCTTAACTTCGGTGGAGTATTTTAAGTGAATATAGAACAGAAAAATTACAACAAGACAGATATAAGTAATACTTGAAATTTAAAACATCATTTCATTGCAGCAGAAGGTAAACATGTTTGGTTACATATCAAAAACCAACAAGAGTCAAGTACAAAATATCCATCTCGATAAAAACATAAGTACATAATCCCACTACATACTAATAGCCATAATAGAAAAGATAAGCTGGGCTTTACATCAACGGTCCAAGCTCCAAAAGATAGATAAAGCAATCTGATTAAAGCCCACTAGTGCTAGGCCCAACCTGAGGACCTGAGAGGGGGGGGGGGGGGGAAGATAAAAACAACGGGGTCAGACATAAGTCTGAGCGAGTCCTATAACTTTAACAATACAATCATTAAAGTAATTAGGGTATGATATAAACTTGGTACAGTAACGACTGGGGATAAATGACTACACTAAGCAGCCAACTAGACATAGGAAGAACCAAGATAACGGTAAAGACGCATCTACCCACCCAAGGATAATTACTACACTGCACCACACCAGTCATTCCTAACTTAAAGGTTGATCCCACCCAAGGACTTAGAAAATTTAACTAGTAGTTTCGTGTACCCCTAGCTGACCACATAGGTGCTGTCTGCCCCTTTCTCCACTAGGTGTACCCACTACTCCCCGTGCGATCGGCTCCCTAACGTAGATACCCGTGCTGGCCCCACAGTGGGGTGTATCACTCCCCAAAGTGGCAACCCGATACAACCAACGGTGCACGGCTTATACCTACACGATGCAACAACGTCTTACCTACCAGCCCGGGCCCACACACGCATATGAAACCCGTTGGACTTGCGTTGCCACCGTTAACCCGTTTTGGCCTCTTATAGTCAAGCCCAGTATGCGTGTCCCGTCCTCGACTTGGGTCGAGCCCACAAAGATACGTTTTGGGTTACTGGTTGAAATGGGCCCCTACAAGCTACCCACCTAAGCTTGTCCCTTTTCTAGTGCATCCCACTTAACCCTTTAATCATGTTTAATTACATGTTCCCACTTGGTTAAGTATTCTAATCGTATTTTCTAGTGCCACCCAAGGCAACCCACTAGATTTCCACATGCCACCCAAGGCACTTACTTGATTTCCACATGCCACCCAAGGCACCCACTTAACCCCTCATGCCCCACTACATGCTTATCTGGTTAAGTGTTTCTTAATTGATTAAGAATGTAACCTTTGTAAAGACCTCTCACATTAGACTGTCTTTTATGGCAGCTGGATTTGCCGGTCGGGTCCGGGCAGCCTTACGCCATAACAGAGTCTAACCTCGTGTCTTTACACTTATCACGTATTTAGTTTATGCCTAAGACCTCTCACATTGGGCCAATCATTTGTAGCCGCTGGATTTGCCGGTCGGGTCCGGGCAGTCTTATGCTATAAAAGGGTCCAACCTCGTGTCTTAGTCGATTAATTACACCTAATTAATCACCCCCATATTTTGAATTAATTTTCCCTAATTAATTTCAATTTAATGATGTACATAATTGACTCAATTATGTCCATCCACTCATGGTATGCAACATCATACCAATTTCACCACAATTTTGTTAACATGAATATTAACCCCATCGTTCCCCACGTAATACGCTAACATGACATACTTAAAAGGGAAGATTCATCACAAACACAATGGGTTTCACTTTGCATAGCATTAGCATCAACATGGGTTTTAAAGGTGTCAACTTGCATATATGACCATAGCATCAAACCCAACTAGCATAAATAACCAACCCAAACTTGCATGAATCACATATGTCATAAAGAGGGTAACTTGCATAGATGTTCATGTCATAGACCTATCATAATGGGATAAACTTGCATATATGTCATAGGTCTAAAAAGGGATGAACTTGCATATGTTACTCATATCATAAAAAGGGGTAAACATGCATATATATGCATGACATACATAGGGGTAAACTTGCATATGTATGCATATCATAAAAGGTGTAAACTTGCACATGTTACTTGCATATAATCAAACACCAAACTTGCATAACATGTCATATATGAACTTGCATATAATCAAACACCAAACTTGCATAGCATGTCATATATGAACTTGCATATAATCAAACACCAAACTTGCATAACATGGTGTCATAATGGATCAATGTTTATCATAGTGATTTGCATAACTAGCATCATGAACATATAGCATAAAACTTGCATAACTAGCATCATGGACATATAGCATAAAACTTGCTAACTAACATCATGAGCACATAGCATATGATAACATAACTTGCATTGATCCACATTCATAACCATAACCTCATTATATCCTATCATAATTAGTTTAGCAATTGCTTGCTAAAGGCATAGCAACTCACAACTTGTTGATTATCACTCCTATGAAGAAGATTTAGTTGCTAGAGTTGATTTGAGAAGTTATCTTCCTCTTTAATTTGTTGGTGGCTCCTTCCAGTTGCAATTTGACGGCATGATGATGTTGTATCCAATTTTAGTATGAATTAGGGTAGTCTTAGGGTGTATTTATAGATTAGTTAAGTGTTTTAGACCATAGGATTAACCCTAGGATAGTTTAGAGCCATCAGATCTCGTCACAAGCCACCAAACACAGCCCAAACCCCTTCAGACTGCACCCAGCCAACCTGGTCGAGTACCCAGGTCGACACCCGTGTCGACTAGGCAGTCGACATGGGTTGGGGTGGTGTCGACTGGGCAGTCGACACCCCTGTCGACTTGCCTGCACGGGAGTTTTCCCGCCTACCCCCTGTGTGTTGAATTTCGAATTTGAACCTAAAATTTAAATCTGTTTTTGAACTTAGAATTTTCTGAAAACTTCGTTGGGCCATAACTTGGTCATACGGACCCCAAATCACGCAAATTCGGACTCTATTTCGCGTATTTTTCCGAGACGAACGCAATGGCACAACCCGTTTCCCCTAATTCCCACTTCTGGGATTAGTTATTCTTTAATTTGTGAATGTTAATATTAACTGAAATTCAGGGTGTTACATATCACCTAACTTGTCTCTAGTCTTCCCGTTTAAGAGCACTCAGAGTAATAAGAAGAGACATAAAACTCTGGATCAGACAAAAGTCCGGTATGAGCGATAAGCATCAAAACGGAACAATAACAAATACACTTGGTATCAGAGCTGAAGGTTACCAGATTCGATAAAAAGTTTTTGAAAACTATTTTCAAAAAAGTTTTAAAAAGGAAGTATTTTCAAAAGTAGAGTTTATTCTAAATAACATAATCCCCAAGAGCCATATACCTATCTTTTGATTTCCTGTTTAATCCTTGTTTCCTTCTTTTCTGAGTCTTCGGGGCTCCTGGCTTTCTGGGAGGTAACCTCATCGCGACATGGTTCCGTAGGCATGATGAGACTACAGCATCTTTCGAAGGGCAAAGAAGTGCCTAACTTCCATCTGTAGCCGTATTAATTTCACTTACGGCTAATCGTCTTCCGAGCTTCGTAAGTTTTTTCGTGCGATGAGGGAAACTTTGGAGAAAGATTTGTTAACATGTAAAAAGACTGGTTGTTTTCAGTATGGTGAGACAGGACATCTGATCTAGGATTGCTCCAGAAGGCAAGGGCAAAGGGTAGAATCTTCTGGAGGGTAGATACTCTCGTAGTTGGCAGACATGATAGAGGTGGAAAATTTTTTCCTTAGAAAGTTCAGTTTTCTTATCTGATCATTCTAGCATTTTAATTCTGTAGTTGAGTCTCTGCACTTAAATACTGCTCTTATTTCTGATCCCGCTTTAGTCTCAAACCCCATAAGGGTTACGACTCATCGTGATAAGTTGGGGTTTAAGGGTATCTGTGTTGGGTATTAAAGTTGATTGTAACGCATATATTCTGGTGTTTTATGGGATATGGTGGGATTTTATCATGCTTATTTTTCTAAGAATCATTTAATAATCTGATCTGTACCACTAGTCTGTAAGTGTCTGAATATTTCTAAAAAAATAGGGATTTTTGCTCAAAGCGTGAAGTAGATTTCCAGTTGGAGATTTGTTTAATGGGAGTGATTCTCTGAGTGTCAAATTGATGTTGATTTCGGTCCTCGGGGTTGATACTTAAGGGGTTATTCTCTTAAACCGATGTCCGATAGGAACAAAGCTTTTGTTCTAATTGTACTTGCTTCTATCACTCGGCTGTATCCTATCGACCAAATCTTAGACCTTTAGGTAGAAACTAATGGGTGTAAACATGTGTTTGAGACACGTTATGTTCGATTGTTGCAAGTGGATGCAATTGGTTGCTAGTAGTTGCTCGTGGATGCATATACACACACTAGGCACTAGATCGGCTCAATAACACTTTCATGCTGCATATGGATGTGTGTGCATTTCCAATTTTTATGGTTGCAACATGGTTGACTCAGCACATGGATGTTGCATATGAATGAACGGTTGTGCACACATATAGAAATTATATGTATCAAATAGGAAAATTGCATACATGTTGGACTAATGGCACTGACATAATTCGCATTAAGGGGGTCAATTGAATCAGTGGACCGCCTAATCTTGGCATTAGATAAGGAACATATACACATACTTTTGCAGATATTCATACAACATTAGAAGTTTTCTAAGGATAATCGATGCTTATGTATGATGATTGAGTAGATGGGTGATTGAATGGTAGGACACATTCTTCTTAACTTGAAGATTTCGGGGACGAAATCCTTTAAGGAGGGGAGAATGTAACACCCCGTATTTTCTGTGAACATAAGAATGACAAATCAGAGAATAATTAAATTGTAATCGAATAATTAAGAGAAATGGGTCATGCCATTGCGTTCGTCTCGAAATTCTGCTTGGAATAGAGTCCAAGTTAAATCGGACTCCATATGAAGAAGATATGGCCTTCAAAAGTTTTAGTAAAAACCAGCCCGAATTTCAAAATTCATATTTCAAAATTCAAAACAGACACCCGGGCTGGGCAGGAAAATTTCCGCCCAGGACCCAGGTCGACGCTAGGGTCTACTTGGGGGTCGACCTGGGTAAACAAGACAACACTAAGGTCGACCTTAGGGTCGACCTCCCCCTATATCCAGATCCGTGGACAGATGCATTTTTCTGTATTTAGACGCCCGTTCTGACCAGATTCGTGACCCCTATGCTATTTAAACACCCCCAAACCTAGCTTTCTCTCCACACAATTTCATTCTTCCTATACTCTGCCTCTATTCTAATAAAAAATAAAAATGGCGTCACTACTTAGCAAGAATCAAAACTAGAACTAGTGCATTCGTAACGGCCCCGGATTTCGCCCGACCCAATCGATCGTTTGATCGATCAAGACCGTTCAAAACCCGATTGCGTTAACTTTGGGAATACAACATCATCAGAACAATAACAGCAGGCTTTTATAGACATCATAATAATGTTACATCAGAGTACAAAATATCAGAGTACATTGAATAAAATACAGCGGAAGATAAATTACAACAAATTATATTACAATACAGTGTAGCGGAAATAAAATAACTAAGGCAGTGGAAGACAACTATGCTCTGGACACAACTTTAAACTTCAATCCAGAATCCTACTCGAGATAAGGACCTGTAGACAAACTACTCGACTGCCCGTGTGGAAAAGAGGGCACCCGAGTTTGCAAATGTGGAAACAAACAACGAGTCAGTCATGGGACTGGTGTGAGAATTCTTAACTAATTTAACTAATAGTAATAAGGCAAATCCAAGGACCACGCCGCTAACGCGGAACGGGTTTACTCCATTGGATTGCCAGTGCATAAAATAAAGTAAACCGTTAAACAACGCAATGCCTTTTAGAAAAATGAAACCATTATAAGACTCAAGTCCCATCACACAACGCAACGCAAACCGAAGGACAGAGTTTTACCTTTTAATGGTCAAAAGATGCTTGATACGATAAAACGGATTTGATATTATTATTAGTGTATATATGTTTCAAAAACATATCAATCATAAGGTATCAATCATAGAAGGCATAATACCCCATCCTACTATGTCGCCATATTAGTTCTACAATCAAAACCGCATGGTGTCGTATTGGAAATTGGGTTTCCATCATGAGTCAAGGCTAGGGAGGAGCTCCTTACCGATTCGAGACACTCTAGCTAATGTCTCAGGATTCCCCGCAGTGAACCCTTGGAAAGCTGCAGGGTCGGTCCGCACATACGATTTTGCGGATTAGTTATTCCTGAACACACGTTTCCCGGTCCTATATGACCTAATATCCGAGGCGCCTCATTCCATCATCCACATAAGTAAAATGCCGGGCCGTGTAAAACCCAAACACCACTTCTAGCTAGAAAGAAATGTGCTGCTCTCCCTGCGTTCCCTTCCCCCGTTTTAGACTCCAACCAGGGTGTGAGGCTCGTGAAGCTATGTAATACACAAAGCTATGCTTATTCAAGCTGTGCTTTGATCGTCACCACAAGGTTCTGCTTTTCAACAAGAAACCTTGATCATTGCATCTTGGTATGCCACATTGTCAATCCATATCATACTATTAATCCTTTTCCAAAATATACAAAAGGGTGTTAGCAAGAGAATAAATTCTCTGCCACCAATCATTCATACATTCGACAGAAAATTAATAAATACGATATAAAGGAGTACAATGTCGGACACACATTCCATTTATAAGCCCGTTCTGGGTCTGAATGAAATTATATCCGGTAGATCTCCAAGTACGTTTGGACAACTACCACTGAAACCCTTTTCAAGGTAGCAAATCAATCGAGGGCATCAGTAGCCATCATCCATTCGATGTCGAAGATTACCGGTCTTCAATCACCGTCTTTAACTCTTCGACTTATGTCGATGTATAATCATTTGAAATGAGATTGAACTCGGACTTTTCAAATGATCCTCTTATATATATATATATTTTAAAATCATTTCATATGTTATTAGTATTTAATAACGATCTATTGCTATTTTTATTTATATAAAAATAGCTAAATTTAAGTAAACGACGCTTTGGGTCAATGGGCGACCCTTGCGCTGTTTTTACTCAAATTTGTTTTACACGTTCCTCTAAATCTCACCGTTGGATTTTAACATAATTCATATCGTTGGAAAGATCTTCCGAAGGCGAACCTAACGGTTTTAGTTTTGGGAAAATTCGACGGTTGGATATTTTGGTATAATCAATTAAAGACACGATTCCAAGATGCGAACTACCACGCTCGGTTCATTTGATTTTAATTTATGTTTATATATAATTATATAAATATAAATCGTTTGGCGATTTCAGCTACTAAGATCAATACTTTCTATCGCATCTAAAATAACGATAAAAATGCCACCTTTATTTCTTCTTTTATCGCATCTAAAATGTCGATAAAAAATACCTCTTTTATTTCTACCTTTTTTATTCTACTCTTTTTATTGTCCCTAGAACGACAATAAAAATACTTCTTTTAATTCCAATCTTTTTATTGAATAAAGTATCAATAAAAATGTCGCTTTACATTTATTCTTCTTTTGTTTACACTTAGAATATAAATAAAGATATCACTTTACATTTATTCTTTCCATTTGCCTTAAAAGGTAAATAAAAAATATAACCCTTTAATCCTAATCTTTTTATTGACTCTGTTCTGACAATAAAAATATAACATTAAATTCTATCTTTGTGATTACAACTAAAACGTAAATTAGAATATCACTTTTATTTCTATGTTTTTACTTACGTCTAAAATGTAAATAAAATGTGCTTTTTCTTCCTATGTTTTTATTTACGTCTAAAATGTAAATAAAAATGTACTTTTTTTTTATATATTTTTATACACATCTACAATGTAAATGAATTCAAATTCTTATTCTTATTTACATCTAAAATGCAAATAAGAATATCCTTTTTAATGCAAGATTTTATTTATCTCTAAAATATAAATAAAAATGTCAACTTCTATAATCATGTTTTTTATTTACAACTAAATTGTAAACTAAAATGTACTTTTTAAACTCATGTCTTTATTCACATCTAATATGTGAATAAAATACTCCTTTTTAATTTCATGTTTTTATTCACAACTAAAATGTGAATAAAAATATATCTTTCAATGTCATATTTTTATTCGTAACTAAATTACAAATAAAAATGTGCTTTATAAATTCATGTTTTTATTTGCAACTAGTTTGCAAATAAAAATTCACTTTATAAAAATTCATGTACTATTACTTTCGTATTCTTATTCACATCTAAAATGTGAATAAAAATGTTCTTTTTATTTTTATATCTTTCATTCACATCTAGAAAGTGAATAAAAATGTGCTTTTGCATATTTGCAACTAATTTGCAAATAAAAAGTGTAATTCCTTCCTATGATTGATTTGCATCTAAAAATGCAAAAAGTATAATTCTTTTTCTATGCCCTATTTTCATTTACACTAAATAGTAAATAAGAATGTCTCTTTTCTTATATCATGTTTTATTTACCTATATGTAAATAAAATATTCTTCCCTTTATCTCATGCTTTATTTACACTAAATTGTAAGTATATGTTTTCTTTTTCTTGTTCATGATTATTTACCTAAATGTAAATAAATGTAATCTTTTTCTTTTATGTTTATTTATCTAAATGTATATAAATGTAATCGTTTTCTTTTTCATGTTTATTTACCTAAATATAAATAAATGTAATTGAATGTATCCTTTCATTTTGCATATCCTATTTACATAGAAAATGTATCATCCTAATTTTGTTCTTTTGATTTACATAGAAAATGTAAATAAAGGTGTCATCAAGTTTTGTTCTTTTTTTTATGTTTTAATATTACAATAAAAATGTAATTTTTATTTCGTACTCCTTTCTAATGTTTCATGCTACAATAAAAAGGTAATATTTTATTGTCTTTCTTTTCTAATGTTTCATTAACATTAAAATGTGAATTTTTATTTCATTATATAAAAATGTAGTCTTTTCCATTCTTGTATTATATTATATAAAATGTAACTCTTCTATTCTCTTTTATTACATTGTAAAAATGTAACTTTTCTATTTTATTTAATTACATAAAAAGTGTAATCTTTCATTTTCCTCTTTAATTACATATAAAATGTAATCTTTCATTTTCATTCATTTGTTACATTACAGAAAACTGAAATCTTTTCTATTCTTTGATTACATTAAATAAAATGTAATCTTTCCATTTTTTTTCAATGACAACAAGTAAATTTTGGTTTCATTCTTTTTAATTGACCAAAAATGTAAATTTTGGTTTTCATCCTTTTACTTGACCAAAATGTAAATTTTAGTTTTCCTTCTTTTACTTGACCAAAATGAATATATTTGTCTCATTTCTTTAAATCACAAAAATGAATATATTTGTCTTAATCTGTTTGAATGACAAAAATGAATGTTCAATTTCACTCTTTCTAAATTAGAAGAAAAAAAATGTTTTTTTCTACTTTTAATTAAATGACAAAATGTGATATTTCTTTTATTGAATTGAAAATTCCAATTCAATGCAATAAATAAACAAAGGTGACATTCTGTTCCATTTGGCATTTTATAATCAAAAAGTTACTTTGACATAACGTTATCTAACAAAATGTTATTTTTAATTTTGACCTAATATTTTCCCATAAAATGATAGTTCTATTTTAACATAGCATTTTGTATACTCCTAGTGATAATTAAAGGAAGTATTTACTTTGTATAACATGTTTTCTACTTTTCTAATGACAAATTAAAAAGAGTATTTTGCCTACATACATGTTTATAATTCAAATGACCAAATAAAAATGACTATTCTTATTTACACACAAACTCAATGTTTAATTCGACAAATAAAATTGAATATTTTATCTGTACCACAATTCAATACATTTGCCCAAATAAAAGGAATGCTTTAATTTGACACAGTTAAATGTTAAATTTGACAAATAAATATGAATACTTTTATTTGTAAACTATTGAATGTTAACCTAACAAATAAAATCACTATTTCTATTTATATACAAATTCACTGTTAGCATAACAAGTATGAATGATATATATATATATATATATATATATAACAAATTTAGTTTGACAAAAAACGATATTTTTATGACAATTTTAGTCCAACATAAAGATGATAATTTCATATTTAATAACAAATCTCCACAATTTCATTACATACAATTTTATCAAACAATGCACACCAAACAACATCCATCAATCTAGATCGAATCACGTAGAATAGAATTTAGCCGCGTATAATTTCACACACAAATTCTAGAATAGATCACAGATCATGATTCAGTAATTATAATTATATATGAAAATAAAATAAAAGAAATAGGATTTCTCACATCGCTTTTTATCTGAATTTTCAACATGCTCCTTTTCAAATCTGGTCTGGCCCATGCTGTAGATCTCGGAAATACGGTTCTAACGGATTCAGTTTCATCAATTTCTGATTTGATATGACAAAGATACATGGTTTTAACCATTTGTACATTACTTTAATTAATTCAAAATAATTACAACCCTAATTATTTTCATTACCCTTAACCCAAAATTAGACCGTTATCTTCCTCTTTCTATCATTGTCTGGTTTGGCAAAATTGAACCCATCACCATTCTCTGACAACGCCGATTCGCCTCTGACTCCAGCACCTTAGAGCGCTAGATTCTCTTAATTCGATCAAGACTGTTGATGTTGGAGATCATGCCATGCTCTTCGATTTTCTTTTTATTTATTTATTTATTTATTTTTGAGGTCTGAAGATTGTAAATATAAAGAGAAGAGAGAACAAAAGGAACAAAAGGGGGAATAAAGGGAATAGTTTTATATATAAAAATGAATTTGAATGATAAATAGAAGAGGAGAGAGAGTAGAGAATAAATGCACAAATTATCTTCCCCATACACCTCTTTGTATTTACAAACACATTAAATGCTTGCTTTATTTTATCTAATTGTTTAAGTTGTGCAATTTTTTTAAAATTTCAAAACACATATTATTAAGTAACATGTGTCAAAAGGTTTTACATAAATATTGGACACAAAGTAATATTCTTATACTTACTCTAAAAAAAATTCATTAACATGCAATAAATAAAAATTAAACAATGGAAATTGATAAAGACGACACATGTTTATATATAAATGGAACAGAGAGGACCACATGAATATATGGATTTAAATGAAGGAAATGAAGGAAACAAAAGAAATAAATAGGATAAATGAGATAACGAAAATGGAAGCATAAACTTAAATTTGTATTATTGATAATGGGAATAAAGAGGCAATTTGAAATATGACAAATGGGGAAGCTACTAATAAATATAAAAGGTAAAATAGTCAAATCTCACAATATATATGTCACAGTATTAAATTCATTAGCCTCAATATATTCAAATTATTCTCATTAGTTTTATTAACACACAATAAATTAAAAGAAACATAATGTGACTGCTATCACATAGCATAAAGATAAATATGGATTCTAAATTCACACGCTAAAAATCATGTGTTTCCTTAGTTCATGGTCCCAAACTCAAATCAATTAATTTATTAGAACATTCCTTTTTAACTTAAGACAAATGTATGTTTTCTATTAACAACGCATTGATTTTAATTAACACATAATTGTTCTTAGATAGAAATATTTCAATCAAGTTAATACAATTAATGACAATATTACAATTAATGTCAATACTAAATTTAAAATAGACATAAATTAGGCGAATTTTTTTATCATACAAACATTTAATAGGTTCAATGTCAAATCAAACTAGTATACATACATACATACATACATACATATATATATATATATATATATATATATATAACGTGTATATATAAACTATCAAGTCTAGTGTCACACTTAGTTATGAAAGATAAAACATAGACTACCAATCTAACATTTAACTAATTGAGCATAAAGTTCAAATAAATCTTTAAGATGAATTTTAATCCATTAACATGAACATAGAATTTTGGATCTAAAAGTTAGACTCCAAATTAAATTTATAAACCAATGATATAAAATAAATCATTGTAATACAACTTATATAGATTTAGTTTTAATTTAACAAAATGAAGAAAACAATATGTTACTTGAACAAGAAATTCTGGCGCATTTTCTAAAAAAACCTCCTAAAAATAGAATTTTAAATTGGCCCCAAAATTCTGGTTTGTTACAATCTCCCCCACTTAAAATCTTTTCGTCCTCGAAAAGGAACAAAGCTAAAAGTTGTTTATTTAATTAACTCAATTCTAATTTTTCTTTTATTAGTTTCAATAATTTTATCAGTTGATTAACTTTTTTTATATATATAACTTTTTTTTACATTCAAAAATTATATTTTCCAAGATCAGATTATATATAATCAAAAATACGTTAGTTATACACTTGTTACTCTCAACTCATTCCAGGGCATTACTAACCCCATCTCTAATGAGTTTTCTCATTCTAGGATACTGCTGATCCTATCTCTAATGAGTATTCCTCTTGGATACTACTAATCCATTCTCTGATGAGTCTTTTGTTCTGTTCTAATGAGTTGTACCCCAAAGATTTAAGCTAACCAGAGCTCTGATACCAACTATAATGGCCCCAGATTTCGCCCGACCCGATCGATCGCTAGATCGATCAAGACCGTTCGATACCCGAATAAGTTAACTTTGGGAATACAACATCATCAAAAAAATAATAGAAGACTTTTATATACATCATAATAATGTTACATCAGAGTACAGAATATCAGAGTACATTGAATAAAATACAGCGGAAGATAAATTACAACAAATTATAATACAATACAGTGCAGCGGAAATAAAATAACTAAAGCGGCGGAAGACAACTATGCTCTGGACATAGCTTTAAACTTCAATCCAGAATCTTGCTCGAGATAAGTACCTGTAGACAAACTACCCAACCGCCCGTGTGGAAAAGAGGGCACCTGAGCTTGCAAAGGTGGAAACAAACAACGAGTCAGTCATAGGACTGGTGTGAGAATTCTTAACTAATTTAACTAATAGTAATAAGGCAAATCCAAGGACCACGCCGCTAACGCGGAACGGGTTTACTCCATTGGATTGCCAGTGCATAAAATAAAGTAAACCGTTAAACAACGCAATGCCTTTTAGAAAAATGAAACCATTATAAGACTCAAGTCCCATCACACAACGCAACGCAAACCGAAGGACAGAGTTTTACCTTTTAATGGTCAAAAGATGCTTGATACGATAAAACGGATTTGATATTATTATTAGTGTATATATGTTTCAAAAACATATCAATCATAAGGTATCAATCATAGAAGGCATAATACCCCATCCTACTATGTCGCCATATTAGTTCTACAATCAAAACCGCATGGTGTCGTATTGGAAATTGGGTTTCCATCATGAGTCAAGGCTAGGGAGGAGCTCCTTACCGATTCGAGACACTCTAGCTAATGTCTCAGGATTCCCCGCAGTGAACCCTTGGAAAGCTGCAGGGCCGGTCCGCACATACGATTTTGCGGATTAGTTATTCTTGAACACACGTTTCCCGGTCATATAGGACTTAACATCCGAGGAGCCTCATTCCATCATCCATATAGTAAAATGTCGGGCCGTGTAAAACCCAAACACCACTTCTAGCTAGAAAGAAACGTGCTGCTCTCCCTGCGTTCCCTTCTCCCGTTTTAGACTCCAACCGGGGTGTGAGGCTCGTGAAGCTACGTAATACACAAGGCTATGCTTATTCAAGCTGTGCTTTGATCGTCACCACAAGGTTCTGCTTTTCAACAAGAAACCTTGATCATTGCATCTTGATATGCCACACTGTCAATCCATATCATACTATTAATCCTTTGCCAAAATATACAAAAGGGTGTTAAGCAAGAGAATAAATTCTCTGCCACCAATCATTCATACATTCGACAGAAAATTAATAAATACAATATAAAGGAGTACAATGTCGGACGCACATTCCATTTATAAGCCCGTTCCGAGTCTGAACGAAACTATATCCGGTAGATCTCCAAGTACGTTTGGACAACTACCACTGAAACCCTTTTTAAGGTGGCAAATCAATCGAGGGCATCAGTAGCCATCATCCATTCAATGTCGATGATTACCGGTCTTCAATCACCATCTTCAACTCTTCGAGTTAGGTCGACGTATAATCATTTGAAATGAGAATGAACTCAGGCTTTTCAAATGATCCTCGCATATATATATTTTAAAATCATTTCATATCGTTATTAGTACTTAATAATGATCTATCGCTATTTTTATTTATATAAAAATAGCTAAACTTAATTTAAAGACGCTTCGGGTCAATGGGAGACCCTTGCGCTGTTTTTACTCAATTTTTTTACACGTTCCTCTAAATCTCACCGTTGGATTTTATCATAATTCATATCGTTGGAAAGATCTTCCCAAGGCGAACCTAACGTTTTTAGTTTTGGGAAAATCCGACGGTTGGATATTTTGGTATAGCCAATTATGGACAAGATTCCAAGATGCGAACTGCCACGCTCGGTTCACGAAAGACCCCACCTCTGTTAATGTCACTCTCAAAGGGAATGCCTTAATTTTGGAGGAGGTTTATAGGTACAAGTCACAGATAAAACACAAGACAGATATTAAACACAAGTACAAGCAGCAGAAAATAAACCAACTTTCATATCACAAGTACTTGTCCATACAAATCACTTCCATAAAATAAAACTTTCCATTATTACAACAAATACTGTCTTGAATTTAAAACAATTTAAAGAAGCAACATAAACCAAAAATTGCATAAATCCCCACAACGTGTCCAAAAGCCATAGCCATGCAAAGAAGGTCCAAACCGTACATCACTCTCCTGAAGCTTGCAAAGTGTCTGACTAGGCTGAATTGTTTCTTCCCTGTGGACCGGGGGGAGGGGGGGACGAAAGACAAAGGGGAGAAAGAAAAGTAGAGTCAGACATAAAGCCTGGTAAGTCTAATAGTACTTCGGTATATGAATACGAAAAAGGATATGACTGGCATAACTGAAAATGGAAAAAATACTATAAGCTAAGACAAGCGGTTTAGAACCGAAATTACTATCGCACCCCATATTAATCTCTGCACCCACTAGTACTTGTTCCGACTGGCAACCCATAAGTCAGGGTGAAACGATCCCTTTCTAATGATCGGCTCCTACTCGCATAAACACCTGTTTCTAACGGCCCCCAAGTGTGTAGCTACCTATGTTGGTCCCACTATAGGGTGTATCAAGTCCCGTGGTGGCGACCCGACACAATTCTAGAATGCAAAGGTACACTACTGCTGCCCAGTGCCTAATTTTTCAACGCCGGAGTGTGTGCACACCCACAATCCGTTTGAACCTACACTGCTGCACCACCGCCGTCGCTTCGATCGCTTACAATCAGCCCAGTAATCGTGCCCCGCCCTGCCTAGTTTCAGGGTACCCTGATACACCTTATTGGGTTACTACTGAAATGGTTCCTCGTTACTAGGGTTTTCTAGTCTACATGCTAAGTTGGTTAAATGTCTGTATGAACCTAACCTCCAATCACTAGTTCAGTTAGCATGTGAATTTGGTAAAGTATTTTCTTAAGTGACTTAACCCTACCAGTCCTGACTTAGCTTTTTAATTAAAGCACCAACCACTCACATTAGACACGTGTTGTTGCGGTAACTGGATATGCCGGTCGGTTCCGGGCATGTTTACACCGCAACTCAGTCTAACCTCGGGTCCTTATTGGGCTCAATGCCTTAACCACCCAGATTGGATAGGTATTGTTGTGATTACTGGACAGCCGGGCGGGTCCGGGCAGGTTTACATCACAACTCAATCCAACCTCGGGTTAAGCATACTCGTATTTTTCTAATTTACAAATTTGTCACTATTCATTTTGTATGTAAATGTTTATGGCTCACTTATCCAAATTCACCAGTTTTGGGTATAACAATTTATACTGCTTAATATGTCACTAGTCATTGGCATGTGCCAAACATGCCAACACAGGTATTTTATTATAAACCCAATGTTATTACCCCCGTCCAAATGTACGCAACATTATAACATATGTTGGGCTTAACAATTTATCCCAACTTATAAACATGAAAAAAAAGGGGAACACAGAATCATGACATATTCTAGAATTTCATAAAAGTGTGTGGCGCATGAACTTGCAGTATAGTGTATACACTAACGTAGATTACGGATTAGGTAAACTTACATTCAAATGAGAACATAGCTAACTTGATGTCACATGAAATGGCATACTTTTAAACTTGCCTAAACATGGTTCTATACACATATAACTAGGCATAATGTGAAGTATGTTACATGTCATAAATTTGTCCACTATTTGTCATGAACCAAGGGTGCAAACTAACTTTACATCAAGTACTCTATTTTTAACATGAAACTAGCATAGTTTGTGTAACTAGAAGGTACTTACATAAACCAAGTTATGAATTGCAAATCAACCCAAGAATATATATATATATATATACAAGTTTTGGAGTCGTGTGGGCATAAAAGGTCACAATTCTAGAACATGTTTACATAAGCCTTAATTTAGACTTAGAAAATGTGTACAGCTCATACTAGTTACATAATCACAAAGGTGTCAATTTTAGTTTTTGGTCACAAACTTGCAAGTGTCAGTATTTTCATACCCAATTATCCAATAGACTTGCATCAATCAACTTATGCCACAAATGTCGGTCACAAACTATGACAGAATCATCGCAGAACATAGAATTTACATTATTATATACAAATAGAAAAGCCCCAATTTCATTTATAACAAATTACATCGCAATTTCTATTCATACTTAGACATTCCATTATACTTACAACGGGCGCTAAAACTTGTTTTCTGGTTTCTGTTATTCTGAATTTGCCAAGCGTCCCCTTGAAGTAGAAAACGATGCGTAGAAAATCGATTAGATTGTTGTATTCTTATTTGAGTTGGTTTGTCTTTAAGCTTTTCCTCTTGACGGCTATTCTCAAACTCCTCTCAGCAGCATGTCGGCTCAAGGTTTATTTCTTTGTGTGAATTTTAGTTGAGACTTAGGTTGTATATATAGAATTTTAAGTTGATTTGAGCCATTCGATGAAGACAGAGGAATCCAAGCCCTTCATGCCAAGAGTAGCCAATCAAAATTTGACACGTAAGCCCTAGTGACACACTGGAGCTCAGGAATTCGACCAGAACACAGACCAGGCCAGCCAAGTCGACCAGGCAGGTCGACATCCAGGTCGACCCCATGGTCGACCTGGTCCTTGGGCGGGAATTTTCCCGCCCAGCCCAGTTTGAGCCTGTTTTTTCGAATTTTGAACTTGAAACTGAGCTGTTTGAATTTTCAATTTAATTTTGAAACTTCCGAAGGTCATAACTCCTTCATACGGAGTCCGATTCATGCAAACTCGGACTCTATCTCAAGTAGAATTCCGAGATGAACGCAATGGCTTAAGCCATTTCCCATAATTCTTAAATTTTGAATTAAGTATACTTTAATTTATCAATATATTGTTAATCGAAAACTCAGGGTGTTACATTCTCCCCTCCTTAAAGAATTTCGTCCCCGAAATCTTCAAATCTGGAAGAACATATAACCTACCATCCAATCATCTAACTACTCAACCATCAAACACAGGCAACCATTGTCCTTAAAAGACTTCTAATGCTTCATGATGATATGCAGAGTGTGTGTATATGTCCTGTATTTAATGCAAAATCAGGCGGTCTACTGATTCAGTTGACCTCCTTAATGCGAATTATGTTTGTGTCATGAATCCATTATGCATGCAAATTTTCCTACTCAAGATTTTCTATATGAGTGCACAGCTATTCGTACAAATGCAACGTCCATATGACAACTCATCAAATACAATCCACATACAAGTGTATGCATATGCAAGATGAAAGTGACTTGAGCCGATCTTACCCCTAATTGTGTGTGTATATGCAGCCACAAGCAACCACTTGCAACCACGTGCAACCATCAACCATAACATGTTTCAAATACATGTTTACATCCAAAAAGGGTTTCTACCTAAGGGTAACAAATAGGACCAAGGAGATACACTTAAAGATAGGTACAAGTATAAACTTATGAAAAAAGAGAGGTTATAGATGTACCCTCAAAAAGAAAAGGGCAAGCCGCGCGTGTTCTGTCCTCAGTTTCCAAAGTTTCATCTTCCTCGGCGTCGCTCCACTGAATTTGACGAGCTTAGCTTCGCGGTTGCGTAGCTTTTTCACTTCAGTTCCCAAGGTACGAGTTGGAACTTTCCTTACGGTTGCTTCTCTTTCTATTTCAACCTCTTCTAGAATGCTAGGCTCCACCACTTCCGCAGACTCGTGCAAACACTTCCGTAGATAAGAGACATGAAAGACATTGTGAACTCCTGCCAACCTTTCGGGAAGCTCCACTCTATAAGCCATCTTCCCAATCTTCTCAATGATAGGGAACGCCCTACAAATCTTGGTGCTAGCTTTCCTGCTGATCCAAAGCGAATGACGTTCCTTAAAGGAGACACCTTAAGAAAAAATCTGTCCCCAACCTCAAATTCAAGGTCGGTCCTCCTTTTATCGGCGTAGGACTTCTGTCTATCTTGGGCAGTCTTCATTCTCCTTCGTATCAAGTCTACCTTTTCTGAGGTCTCTCGAATCATGTCTGGTCCAAGTATAAGCTTGTCTGTTGATTCCCACCAACAAGTTGGTGATCGACATGGCCTTCCATATAAGGCTTCGAAGGGTGCCATGCCGATGGTGGCTTGGTAACTGTTGTAGTAGGAAAATTCCACCAAAGGAAGGTGGTCCTCCCACGTCCCTCCAAAGTCAAGGACGCACAGTCTTAGAAGATCTTCCAATACCATGTTCACCCTTTCTGTCTGACCATCCGTCTGGGGGTGATAAGCCGTGCTCAAGCATAACTGTGTGCCTACAGCTTCTTGCAGACTCCGCTAGAATTCACTTGTAGAGATAGGATCCCTATTACTCACTATGCTGGAGGGTATCCCATGGAGTCGAACAATTTCCTTGAGATAAAGAGATGCTAGAGATGAGGCAGTCCTTCTACTCTTGACAAGTATGAAGTGAGCGCTTTTCGTCAGCCTGTCTACTATTACCCCAATATTGGTATTGCCCCTTCTGGACGGAGGCAATCCATCAATAAAGTCCATTGAAATGCTATCCCACTTCCACTGTGGGACCTCCAGAGGATGAAGCAGTCCTCCAGGCTTTTTCTGCTCTGCCTTGACTTGTTGGCATATCATGCACTTGGAAACGAACTCAGCCACATCCCTTTTCATGCCGTTCCAAAAGAAAACTCTTTTCAAATCCTTGTACATCTTGTCTCTGCCAGGGTGTATTGTCATTTTGGAGTGGTGTGCTTCCTTAAGAACCACCTTTACTAAATCTCTTGCTTGTGGTACGCACAGTCTTCCATCCCGCCTTAGCCAACCCTTTTCGTCGACGGAGTACCTGTTGAGGTGACTAGAAGTCTCACCCCTACTTAGCTTATCAATCACTTCAGCAAGCTGAGGGTCCTCACGTTGTACTGCCCCTATCGAGTCCAAAAGAGTGGGCCGCACTTCTAGTGATGCTAACAATCCGGGTACCAAATCAGATGAAGGCCTAAAGTTAAAACTGGCTATAAACTCCAGGCTTTGCCTTTCTATGAAGAGAGGACGTAAGGTCAGCTTCTTCCTACTCAGAGCGTCTGCGACCACATTGCCTTTGCCAGGAGTATAGGAAATCTCAAAGTCATACGAGGCAAGAAATTCCATCCACATTTGCTGCCTCAACTTAAGGTCTTTTTGCGAGAAGAGATATTTCAGAGATTTATGGTCAGTGTATAGTTCAAACTTCTCACCTAGGAGATAATGGCGCCAAGACTTAAGCGCAAAGACAATGGCGGCCAACTCAAGATCGTGGGTTGGGTAGTTCTTTTCATGGACCTTTAACTGTCTCCCGCCATAGGCTACTATCCTCCCTTCTTGCCTTAATACAACGCCAAGTCCCGTGCCGCACGCATCTGTATACACTGTAAACATTTTGCTTCCATCTGGCAAGGTCAGAACTGGGGCTGTTGTAAGAGCCCTTTTCAATCTTTGGAAAGCAAACTCACAATCCAAATCCCAAGCGAACGCTAAGTTCTTCTTTGTCAATCTTATGAGTGGGGCAGATATTTTTGCAAAATCTCTTATGAACTTTCTGTAAAAACCTGCTAGCCCGAGGAAACTTCAAACCTCAGTTTCGTTCCTTGGAGTCTTCTAGTCCTGCACCGCTATTACTTTCGCGGGGTCCACTGCTAACCCCTCTTTGGACACTACATGCCCAAGAAACCTCACTTCTTCTCTCCAAAAGTGGCACTTGGAGAATTTGGCCTTTAACTGATGCACTAGAAGAGTCTCCATGATTTCTTTCAAATGCTGAGCATGCTCTTCCTCATTCTTGGAGAAGATCAGAATATCGTCTACGAAGACAACTACAAACTTGTTGAGGAATTCTCTAAAAACTCTGCTCATCAGATCCACAAAGTAAGCGGGTGCGTTCGTCAAGCCGAAAGGCATGACAAGCCACTCAAAGAAACCATCTGGGGTTCTGAATGTCGTTTTGTCAATGCTATCCTCAGCCACCCGCAGCTGATGAAACCCCGTAGCCAAATCAAGTTGGGAGATAACCGACGCTCCTACAAGCTGATCGAAAAAATCATCAATTCTGGGAAGAGGGTGTCTATTCTTCTTAGTCAGCTTGTTTAACTCCCTATAGTCAACACATAGACGGAGCGAACCATCCGCTTTCGTTGCGAACACCACTGGAGCACCCCATTCTGAAATGCTCCGTCTAATGAACCCCTTCTCTAGAAGCTCTTTAACCAGCTTACTGAGCTCCTTTCTCTCCCTCGGAGCCATGTGACTAACAAGTAAAGCAACGGGCTTTGCATTATCAACCAGGTATATGCAGAAGTCAATTTCCCGCTTCGGAGTTAAGCCCTTCACCTCATCAAAGACATCCGAGTATTCACGG
Organism: Allium sativum; assembly: GCA_030737875.1. Taxonomy (NCBI): domain Eukaryota; kingdom Viridiplantae; phylum Streptophyta; class Magnoliopsida; order Asparagales; family Amaryllidaceae; genus Allium; species Allium sativum. The sequence continues at coordinate 223,412,287 of CM060910.1, read as the reverse complement.
ACCACCCTAACCGACAACAAGTTTCCAACAGAGGCATCTAACGATTCAAGATAACTAAGCATAACCGTATTCAAGGGATTACAAGCAATTTCGAGAGTGTTACCGAGCCGAGTCGAAAGCCTAACCACTCTCTTCTCACAATCAAGAATGACACCATTACCGGATAACCAGTCCATGCCCAAAAACGATCCATATCCCGAGAAGCCCAAAACAAAGGCACTACACCTAAACTCTATGCTTAGAATAGAAATTTTCAAGTCTATATAGATCATTGACAAATAAGCTGAGCCCCCAATTGGATTCGAAACAACCAAGGGATCCTCTTCCATACTAGTGTCTAGGTGCAGAGATTCTACTAAAGCAGACGAAATAAAAGTGTGCGATGCGCCAGAATCAAATAAAGTGCGAACTGGATGATCACAAAGATAAACAACACTTTCTACAAAAATATTTCTACCTCGCTGTTGGGGAGGCGCCACTAATGCATGAACCTGTCCCCCTGAGGTTGATCCAGCCCTCTGTCACTGCCCCTGTTTCTTTGGGCAGTCCTTAGCCAAGTTGCCCATCTCTCCACACTGAAAGCATCCACCAGTCATTTTGGCCTTTTTCTTCCTGCAGTCTTTCACCAAATGCCCTACATTGCCACAGTAATTGCACTTTCTCTTCTCACGGGATTTGTTGTCTTTCCCGCCTTTCTTGAAATCTGTCTTTTTAGGCTGTAAGCCCTCTTTCTTTCCTTGAGGCACTTCCAATTTTGCCTCTTTCTTGCCTTTGTGTAATGGCACGTTTTGTAAGGTATAATAATTAAGTTATTTAATTATTTAAATAACGAATATATTAAATAAACGATAGTTGAACGTATAAATTATAATAAAATTTATAATCGAGCCCGTAACGACGCGGCAGTTCGTTATTTGGCGAGTTGAACTTCAACTGAATATACAAGATTCATTTTAAGCCGGATTTCTGTGAAACAAGAAATGTGTGGAGCTGGGGGAGTATAACTTTCTAGTGGAAGAGAAAAATCTGGATTTCGACGGGTAGATTTTGAGATATGTTCAAATCAAATATTCAAAAAGTCGTTGTGAAATCGTATATTGACCGTAACAGTTATTTGAATATAACTTGATATCGGGTGCAAATCGGGATAGGGTTCTTTTGAGGCGCAGCGATAATTAAATTTTTAGAATTTTACTGTAATTTTTAAATAATTAAAAATGCAACTTTTTATTTGAAGTATTTCGCACCCTGAAATCAACATTTTGAAGTTTCACAATATAAGTTAAACTACCGGTATTATTATATTTTTGGAATCCTGGCACATCGCTGATTACAACGGTATATTCATTTCAGTCTGCAGCGCTCGTACATGGGTATAATTATACTTAGCAAGATATATGAATATTCATATTTTGGAGCCACATTCTTCATGTATCCACCCACTTGAAGACACGCTGATCCACCCACTTGAAGACACGCTGATCCACCCACTTGAAAACACGCTGATCTATCCATTTGAAAACACGCTCACTGCATATAAGTCCTAACACGTCCAATGCGCTGTGTATTTAATTCATTTTTGTTTCCTTGGCTGTTAAGGTACTGAAAGGTTATAAAAAGGAAGCTTCTCTTTTTCTTTCGTTCGTTTTCTTGATAGTTGCAACCGAAGCTTTCACGACAAATTAAAACCAAATACAAATCCTCCTAAGCATTCGAGTTGGGCGGGACTGTTCCGGAACTGATGCATGGGGAAAGACGTACTTACGCTATGATATTTTGGGTGTGGATTCACTCATTTCGGTGGAGTTGCATGAGAATGAAGAGGTCACGAAGGAGCAACATGGAGAAGAAGTTATGGCCTTGAAACTGTGAAGCTCGAGTTCGAGCGTAAGGATATGGAGGAAGACAAGTTGATGGAGTTTTGGCGACTGGGAGTTTGTGCGTGTTGGGTCAGTTGTATGGAAGTGATGTAGAGTGAGACGATGACGCTGTGTGAAGAAACTTGCTGTATGGACTAGGTGATACTCTTGCATGGATTCAGTGAGTGGTTTTCTTCCAATCGATGCCTATATTTCTGGGTTGAAATCCTTCTTCTCGATACTGGAAACGTTCACAGCAAGCAAAGGGTGAACTGAAGGAGTAAGGACTGGCGAGCTGTCTGGTATTGTCGACGGGGCGTTCAATGACCGGAGTTATTCGTTGTGGCGGTAGTTCGGATCTCTCAGGGGGATAAGGTGGAGTGCGGGTTTGTAAATGCAGTAGAGATCGAACTCTTTACTGATGAACTGAAGATGAAGCCGGGTAGTGTAAGGTGTTGCTGGAGTTCGGTTTGTTTGAATCTGAGCGAGGGTGAAGGACGTCCGTTGAATGTAGTGGAGTTCGAACGGGGATGATGAGAACAATATCCTGGAGCGTAGCATTTCAGTGAAGTAACGGAGGGACAGCCGAGAAGAACAGTGGTGTATTCCATTTTTGATTTCGGTGGTGAGATGAACGAGTGTGGTGACGTGATGAAATGGGAATGGTGCGAATTGCTGTAGCATGGAGGAAACGCGCAGAGCTCATTTGGGGGAGAAAGGTTCTACAGTGGGCTTCGTATTTAAAACGAGAATGGGCCGGTTTGGAGAGAATGGGGTGAGGCCCAATAGGGTTTTAGTATTTATAATTTGTATATAAAAGTGTATTAACTTCATAATATCACAACTTGACCATACGATATCAGATTGACGAACCGTAAGTTGCTTTGGGACCATATGGACGAGAGCTTCACAATGAAGCTGACTGGAAGTGGATTCGAGCTCCTATGAATTTATGGCGAAATAAATTGTTTGATTCAAATCAAATAACAATTTGTCGTTCTTTAACGATGAACTGCAAAAGTGAGTAAATCTCACTAACTCTGAACAGTTTATAATTTCATGTTGTATTGTTAGAACTGTTAAAATTGTCTGTTTGACTGTGTGTTGATTGTTTGATTGAACTGCTAGTCAGTTAGTTAAATTTCTATATGGATTCTGTTTAACAGAATATGTCATATGGAACTGAAAGTGATGTTATCTATATTGTTTAACATCTGTGATGCAGGGGAACAGGTTGGAGGAATCCGACTGGATTCCTCAACAGTTATTTTATTGTTTTTCATATATTGTTATATGATGTGATATAAAATCTGTGGGCAATTATATGTGCTTGGACGATATTGAACATCGTTATTTGATATGATTGAATACCATAACTTACCGAAATGTTGATAAAGGGATTTTCAATGTTTATATTGAAAATGAATCTTATTTATAAAATCGATAGGATTTTATAAAAGGAAAACATTTATTTAATTTGAAAATAAATGAATTTGAATATAAAGGAATATTTATTTAGGAAATAAATAAAGGAACATTTATTTAGATTATAAATAAATGGAATAAAGGAATATTTATTTAGGGAATAAATAAAGGAACACTTGTTCGGAAAATAAATAGAATTATACAAGGATAGATTTAAACACGTGCTTCGCACACGGTATAACACGATATGGATTTAAATGAGATATTAAATAGGAAATCTGTTTTAAACAAATAAATTGAAGTAGATTAATTTATAAATTAAATAAATTATTTATCGTTGGTAAATGGAATATATATAAGTCTGGAATTATATAGAGAAGTAGAAACGTTATTAAAAGGACATTTATAAAGTGAAGAACCGTTACTAAAAGTAAATCTTTATAAATGGATAAACGTTGTAAAAAGTAAATCTTTATCAATGGATAAACGTTGTAAAAAGGAAATCTTTTGAAATGAATAAACGTTAATAAAAGGAGTTAATCGAATTTAGTTATTCGAAATGAGTTATTCGAATTAGATATTTGAATAAAGTTAAACACATTAGAGTGATTCGAATTACTTATTCGAATGGAGTTAAACAAAGTAATTTGTTAGGTTAACCAAAGCAAGTTAGTTGAGTTAATCAAAGTAATTGGTTAAGTTAACCAAAGTAAATTAGTTAAGATAAACTAAGCGGTTAATCGAAGTGAATTAGTTAAGTTAAACTAATTTGTAAATCAAAGTGAATTAGTTGCGTCAAACTAAGTGACTTAGTTAAGTTAAACTAATTTGTAAATCAAAGGTAATTAGTTGCGTCAAACTAAGTGAATTAGTCAAGTTAAACTAATTGGTTAATCGAAGTAAATTAGTTGGGTTAATCAAAGTGAATTAACTAAGTTAAACTAAGTGGATTAGTTCAGTTAATCGAGACAAGTAAATCAAGTTAGGTTAAACCATTTGAGTTAACCAGTTAGGTTAAACCATTTGAGTTAACCAGTTAAAGTTTACCAGTTAAAGATAAACAGTTAAAGTTGACCAGTTAGAATTGACCAGTTAGAGTTGACCAGTTAGAGTTGACCTGTTAGAGTTATCCAAGTGGAGTTAATCGAGTAGAGTTGCCGAATATCACTTATTCGAAGTAGAGTTATCGAATATAGAGTATTCGAGGGAAGAGTAATCGAATATAGTTTATTCGAGTGGAGAAATCAAATGTTATTCATTTGAGAAGAGTTACCGAATATTATTTATTCGAAGTTAGTTAATCCAAAGGAGTTATTCGAAGTTAGTTAATCCAAAGGAGTTATTCGAAGTTAGTAATCCAAAGGAATTATTCGAAGTTAGTTAATCCAAAGGAGTTAGTCGAAGAGTTAATCGAATATAGTTATTCGAAAGAAAGGGTTAATCGAATATAGTTATTCGAGTAAAGTTAAAAGAGTTAATCGAATATAATTTATTCGAATAGAGTTAGAGTAAATCGAATATTAGTTATTCGAAGGTAAGTTATTCGAATTAGTTATTCGAATTAGTTATTCGAATGAGTTGATCCAAAGGAGTTATTCTAATTAGATATTCGAATAGAGTTAAAGGAGTTATCGATTTTATTTTGATCAAAAGGAGTTATCGATTAGTAAATCGAAAGAAGATTTTCGGATATAGCATATTCGAAAGAAAGAGATCGAATATTGTTTATTCGAAAGAGAGAGATTTCGAATATGAGTTATTCGAAGAGAGATAACCGAATATAGGTTATTCGAAGAAGAGTTAATCAAATAGAGATTACTCGAAAGAGAGTTATACGTCGAATTCAATTATAGCGAATTCGGGAAAGTACTATTTACTTTCCAGGGTTTAAATCAAGATTTAGTTATTGATTTAGAAATTAGGTGTCTGTTAAATTATTCGAGTTAGGAGATAAAGTTTATAATTTAGGTTAGATATTGCAGAAGTAGGAATTATAACGTTATAGTTATAATCAAACGTTTTCATATAAGAAGTAGATTCGTAACCTGAATCCGAGAATTTGCGTAAACAGATGATTGGAAAAAGTGAGTGACGAGCTTCATCTATTTCACAGTAAAGGACGGTGTTCAATTAAGGTCTGAGAGGTAATTATACCCCAACTGATTGACTTCAGAATTGACAAAGGAATTGTTGTGGTTTGATAGAAAAGGTTGATTTGAAATATAGTTAAGTAATAAGCAATTAATGGATTAAGCGTAACGATGTTTTATACAACGTTCATGGGAAATCCGTAAACGAGTTTTGGAAACGTTTTCCAAATATAGTCAGATATGTTTTCTAAACATAGGAAATGAAATGTTTTCATGATAAGAATTTAAGAAATAGAGTTAAGCAAATTCAGAAACTGACTGGAGAGGGTAAGTTGAACGGTTTTCTAAGTGACGGTATGATGTTGGTTTCGACCTTCCGTATTGATACTTAGAGAATTGTTCTCATACTAGTTACAGTTAGGGACTGATAGTTGCGAAATAATAGTGATGTGAAAATAAGCTATGGAAATGTTTTCCAATGATTAATAACATATATTTTCTAAATATATGAAATAAGGGAATATGAACATATGATGATTGATCGATCGAATTTCCATTTGGAAATAAGATCGTTGTTTGTACACCGACATGTTTTCATTTGATAGTTGAATCACAGACTATCAAAGTTTTTACCATTTTTACGTTGTTAATATGGAGAGACCGGTTGGATTATTATCCAAAGAACCACTCTGTATCGGCAGAAGCGTTGCGAGCAATATATGCCAAAGATAAATTGAAGACGGAGTAAAGTGCAAGGGCTGTTGTATAAGTCTTAGATAACAGTGACTAAGATGGATATACTGAATAGTGCCTTCGGTTTGTCCAGTCCCAGGACAACGTATATGGAAGAAGGTCTGACAGAGTATATCCAATGGATCGCGTAGTTGATCTGTTCAAACGTATTCACCTTTGGTGGCGGAGGAATTCGTTTCTCTTAGCTGTATACCCGTGTTATTTTTGGATAAGTCAATTTGTGAGTTGGCGGGTATGACGATGTGGCATTCAAAGTGAATGGTGATCAGATGTTCTGAAGATAGACGTAGCTTCTAGCCTCACACCGGGAAGTAACAAAAGTTGGGTTAGGCAGCATGGCTAGTTGGGTCATCCCCAAGCAGGGTGTATTGTCACCGATCTAGGGAATATCCATATTTATACTTCTTTTTGATTCTGTATCTTCGAATGACGGTTTGATGGCCTATAACCGTGGTGGCAATATATTCGCGACACTCAAGCTAAATGAGTGAGCGGTCATGTGTGGCCGGGTTGCAAGACGTTCTTATTGAACCCTGAGTGTATCACCTCTAGAGTACACTATTCAGAAGGTGCTCCCATACCTTGTCTGTTGGAATCCATTCTCCGATAAGAGCCCTGCGGTTTATGATTTTATACGATATATGTAGAACGTGAGATGCAAGCGTTTCTGCTAGATTGATACCTATTTGTACTTAGACATTATTATAATATCACAATGATATTGCTTGTCAAAGTTGTTCAGATACTCATAAGGGAAAAACCCGTTCCGTATTCACGGCGTGGTCTTATGAGATATCCTATACCTGTTTTAAACTATTTTTACTCATACCAGTCCCATGACTGACCCGGAGTTTACTTTGTTGTTTTCCCTAAACTCTTGGGTGCCTAAATTTGTACGGGCTGTCAAGTAGTCGGGATTTACAGATATACTTGGAGAGCTTGGAGCAGGAGGCTGCAAGATTTGATAGCTATAGTTATTTCCGCTGTGTTGTAAGTGTTGTACTCTGATAAGTGCTATTGTATATATATAACTGTTTACTTCAAAGTTATGTTATATATTATATGTTATTCGATCCGCTGTGAGATTCGTGTTACTCTGATGATTCTGATGTTCTTCTTCTTCTTCTATTCTATTAGTTCTATCTTTTCTTTCTCACCTTTTAAATTCTTTCACTAACGTCTCGGAATTTCCGACTCTCGAGGAGTCGGAAATTTCCAGCCGTTACAGTTGGTATCAGAGCGTAAGTTAAGTGATTTCCTTGGCTCTGTGGCATAACTCGATAGAGATGGGATTAGTAATATCCTAGATTGAGTTTGAGTGTATATATATGAGCGCGTAATTGTTATTCAATATAAAATGGTTTTATATTGTGGAGACTCATTGGTTGAGTGGCTTATGAATTCTGGTCGATCAGTTGATCCACTGTATCGATAAGAGTTACTAAACACTCGAATACGATGAACTGTCATGGTATGTTTTGAAAGAGGGTAAATGAAATAATTTTTCCCAAAATATATTTGTTTATAGAAGAAATATATATCTTGAAATTATTATAGTATATTGATTGTGTTGGTTGTTATTATAATCGAATAAGATTATAAAAGACGTGAAATGATTATAAATAACTAATCAGAATTCATATAAGGAAATATATGAAATAAGATGAATTAAATCTGAATTTAAATCATATTTGGAATTAAAATAAGGAAATTTTAAGTTCCTGGGAGATTTTGAAAATGTTTTTCAAATTGAAAATGATATATTATTTCGATAGCTGGAAAATAGATTCTGATGATGAATCTAGACATCATCAGTGTTCATTTTCGAGTTCTAAGTGGCGGATTACTACCAAAAGTTTTGTTTTGAATTGTTTTGAGAAAACAAGTTGTTAGAAATTCAAAGGTTTTGAATTGGCATTATGATTTCAAATTAATTTGAAAGAAACCCAGGAACTTAAGTTCAAAATTTAACTAATGAAGTTAAATAAAATAAATTGAGATGGTAAAAATAAATTGAAATTTAACTTGAACCGAGTTAAATAAAATTGAATTGAGATTAGAGATAATCTAGAATGGAACCAAATTGATAAGTCAATAATTTGGAATTTGATATTAGAGGTCGAATGAAATTCGATTTGGATTTGAGGATATAAACTGAGTGGAATGACCATGATATATGCAGAAGTGATAACAGATCAAAAGGATACAATGATACGACCGACAAAAAGGTACAAGTTTATATTATATATGAGTTTGGATTTTATGAGCCGAATTGGCAAGCTGCTTGGCTGTTTGATTTTCTTTTGGGTTGGAGGAGGCCTAGAGAGGCGAGTTGTGGTTTGACGTATTGAGCCGTACAAAGGAGGTTATGGCGAAATTTTTCGAAAATTTAAGGTGTTAGAAAATTTTCAGAATTTTTGAAAATTTTAGTTGGTTGGAAATGAATTAATAATTTAATTGAAAATTTAATGGTTCAGTTGAAACTGGAGTTGAGAAGTAAACTAAAAGATATTTGAATCTAGTTAGTAAAGTTGGTAGCATTTTCCTAGCTTAGCAATTTTGAGGACGAAATTATTTTAAGGGGGGATGTCTGTAATGGCGCGTTTTGTAAGGTATAATAATTAAGTTATTTAATTATTTAAATAACGAATATATTAAATAAACGATAATTGAACGTATAAATTATAATAATAATTATAATCGAGCCCGTAACGACGCGGCAGTTCGTTATTTGGCGAGTTGAACTTCAACTGAATATACAAGATTCATTTTAAGCCGGATTTCTGTGAAACAAGAAATGTGTGGAGCTGGGGGAGTATATCTTTCTAGTGGAAGAGAAAAATCTGGATTTCGACGGGTAGATTTTGAGATATGTTCAAATCAAATATTCAAAAAGTCGCTGTGAAATCGTATATTGACCGTAACAGTTATTTGAATATAACTTGATATCGGGTGCAAATCGGGATAGGGTTCTTTTGAGGCGCAGTGATAATTAAATTTTTAGAATTTTACTGTAATTTTTAAATAATTAAATATGCAACTTTTTATTTGAAGTATTTCGCACCCTGAAATCAACATTTTGAAGTTTCACAATATAAGTTAAACTACCGGTATTATTATATTTTTGGAATCCTGGCACATCGCTGATTACAACGGTATATTCATTTCAGTCTGCAGCGCTCGTACATGGGTATAATTATACTTAGCAAGATATATGAATATTCATATTTTGGAGCCACATTCTTCATGTATCCACCCACTTGAAGACACGCTGATCCACCCACTTGAAGACACGCTGATCCATCCATTTGAAAACACGCTCACTGCATATAAGTCCTAACACGTCCAATGCGCTGTGTATTTAATTCATTTTTGTTTCCTTGGCTGTTAAGGTACTGAAAGGTTATAAAAAGGAAGCTTCTCTTTTTCTTTTGTTCGTTTTCTTGATAGTTGCAACCGAAGCTTTCACGACAAATTAAAACCAAATACAAATCCTCCTAAGCATTCGAGTTGGGCGGGACTGTTCCGGAACTGATGCATCGGAAAAGACGTACTTACGCTATGATATTTTGGGTGTGGATTCACTCATTTCGGTGGAGTTGCATGAGAATGAAGAGGTCACGAAGGAGCAACATGGAGAAGAAGTTATGGCCTTGAAACTGTGAAGCTCGAGTTCGAGCGTAAGGATATGGCGGAAGACAAGTTGATGGAGTTTTGGCGACTGGGAGTTTGTGCGTGTTGGGTCAGTTGTATGGAAGTGATGTAGAGTGAGACGATGACGCTGTGTGAAGAAACTTGCTGTATGGACTAGGTGATACTCATGCATGGATTCAGTGAGTGGTTTTCTTCCAATCGATGCCTATATTTCTGGGTTGAAATCCTTCTTCTCGATACTGGAAACGTTCACAGCAAGCAAAGGGTGAACTGAAGGAGTAAGGACTGGCGAGCTGTCTGGTATTGTCGACGGGGCATTCAATGACCGGAGTTATTCGTTGTGGCGGTAGTTCGGATCTCTTAGGGGGATAAGGTGGAGTGCGGGTTTGTAAATGCAGTAGAGATCGAACTTTTACTGATGAACTGAAGATGAAGCCGGGTAGTGTATGGTGTTGCTGGAGTTCGGTTTGTTTGAATCTGAGCGAGGGTAAAGGACGTCCGTTGAATGTAGTGGAGTTCGAACGGGGATGATGAGAACAATATCCTGGAGCGTAGCATTTCAGTGAAGTAACGGAGGGACAGCCGAGAAGAACAGTGGTGTATTCCATTTTTGATTTCGGTGGTGAGATGAACGAGTGTGGTGACGTGATGAAATGGGAATGGTGTGAATTGCTGTAGCATGGAGGAAACGCGCAGAGCTCATTTGGGGGAGAAAGGTTCTACAGTGGGCTTCGTATTAAAAACGAGAATGGGCCGGTTTGGAGAGAATGGGGTGAGGCCCAATAGGGTTTTAGTATTTATAATTTGTATATAAAAGTGTATTAACTTCATAATATCACAACTTGACCATACGATATCAGATTGACGAACCGTAAGTTGCTTCGGGACCATATGGACGAGAGCTTCACAATGAAGCTGACTGGAAGTGGATTCGAGCTCCTATGAATTTATGGCGAAATAAATTGTTTGATTCAAATCAAATAACAGTTTGTCGTTCTTTAACGATGAACTGCAAAAGTGAGTAAATCTCACTAACTCTAAACAGTTTATAATTTCATGTTGTATTGTTAGAACTGTTAAAATTGTCTGTTTGACTGTGTGTTGATTGTTTGATTGAACTGCTAGTCAGTTAGTTAAATTTCTATATGGATTCTGTTTAACAGAATATGTCATATGGAACTGAAAGTGATGTTATCTATATTGTTTAACATCTGTGATGCAGGGGAACAGGTTGGAGGAATCCGACTGGATTCCTCAACAGTTATTTTATTGTTTTTCATATATTGTTATATGATGTGATATAAAATCTATGGGCAATTATATGTGCTTGGACGATATTGAACATCGTGATTTGATATGATTGAATACCATAACTTACCGAAATGTTGATAAGGGGATTTTCAATGTTTATATTGAAAATGAATCTTATTTATAAAATCGATAGGATTTTATAAAAGGAAAACATTTATTTAATTTGAAAATAAATGAATTTGAATATAAAGGAATATTTATTTAGGAAATAAATAAAGGAACATTTATTTAGATTATAAATAAATGGAATAAAGGAATATTTATTTAGGGAATAAATAAAGGAACACTTGTTCGGAAAATAAATAGAATTATACAAGGATAGATTTAAACACGTGCTTCGCATACGGTATAACACGATATGGATTTAAATGAGATATTAAATAGGAAATCTGTTTTAAACAGATAAATTGAAGTAGATTAATTTATAAATTAAATAAATTATTTATCGTTGGTAAATGGAATATATATAAGTCTGGACTTATATAGAGAAGTAGAAACGTTATTAAAAGGACATTTATAAAGTGAAGAACCGTTACTAAAAGTAAATCTTTATAAATGGATAAACGTTGTAAAAAGTAAATCTTTATCAATGGATAAACGTTGTATAAAGGAAATCTTTTGAAATGAATAAACGTTAATAAAAGGAGTTAATCGAATTTAGTTATTCGAAATGAGTTATTCGAATTAGATATTTGAATAAAGTTAAACACATTAGAGTGATTCGAATTACTTATTCGAATGGAGTTAAACAAAGTAATTTGTTAGGTTAACCAAAGCAAGTTAGTTGAGTTAATCAAAGTAATTGGTTAAGTTAACCAAAGTAAATTAGTTAAGATAAACTAAGCGGTTAATCGAAGTGAATTAGTTAAGTTAAACTAATTTGTAAATCAAAGTGAATTAGTTGCGTCAAACTAAGTGACTTAGTTAAGTTAAACTAATTTGTAAATCAAAGGTAATTAGTTGCGTCAAACTAAGTGAATTAGTCAAGTTAAACTAATTGGTTAATCGAAGTAAATTAGTTGGGTTAATCAAAGTGAATTAACTAAGTTAAACTAAGTGGATTAGTTCAGTTAATCGAGACAAGTAAATCAAGTTAGGTTAAACCATTTGAGTTAACCAGTTAGGTTAAACCATTTGAGTTAACCAGTTAAAGTTTACCAGTTAAAGATAAACAGTTAAAGTTGACCAGTTAGAATTGACCAGTTAGAGTTGACCAGTTAGAGTTGACCTGTTAGAGTTATCCAAGTGGAGTTAATCGAGTAGAGTTGCCGAATATCACTTATTCGAAGTAGATTTATCGAATATAGAGTAATCGAGGGAAGAGTAATCGAATATAGTTTATTCGAGTGGAGAAATCAAATGTTATTCATTTGAGAAGAGTTACCGAATATTATTTATTCGAAGTTAGTTAATCCAAAGGAGTTATTCGAAGTTAGTTAATCCAAAGGAGTTATTCTAAGTTAGTAATCCAAAGGAATTATTCGAAGTTAGTTAATCCAAAGGAGTTAGTCGAAGAGTTAATCGAATATAGTTATTCGAAAGAAAGGGTTAATCGAATATAGTTATTCGAGTAAAGTTAAAAGAGTTAATCGAATATAATTTATTCGAATAGAGTTAGAGTAAATCGAATATTAGTTATTCGAAGGTAAGTTATTCGAATTAGTTATTCAAAGGAGTTAATCAAATGAGTTGATCCAAAGGAGTTATTCGAATTAGATATTCGAATAGAGTTAAAGGAGTTATCGATTTTATTTTGATCAAAAGGTGTTATCGATTAGTAAATCGAAAGAAGATTTTCGGATATAGCATATTCGAAAGAAAGAGATCGAATATTGTTTATTCGAAAGAGAGAGATTTCGAATATGATTTATTCGAAGAGAGATAACCGAATATAGGTTATTCGAAGAAGAGTTAATCAAATAGAGATTACTCGAAAGAGAGTTATACGTCGAATTCAATTATAGTGAATTCGGGAAAGTACTATTTACTTTCCAGGGTTTAAATCAAGATTTAGTTATTGATTTAGAAATTAGGTGTCTGTTAAATTATTCGAGTTAGGAGATAAAGTTTATAATTTAGGTTAGATATTGCAGAAGTAGGAATTATAACGTTATAGTTATAATCAAACGTTTTCATATAAGAAGTAGATTCGTAACCTGAATCCGAGAATTTGCTTAAACAGATGATTGGAAAAAGTGAGTGACGAGCTTCATCTATTTCACAGTAAAGTACGTTGTTCAATTAAGGTCTGAGAGGTAATTATACCCCAACTTGATTGACTTCAGAATTGACAAAGGAATTGTTGTGGTTTGATAGAAAAGGTTGATTTGAAATATAGTTAAGTAATAAGCGATTAATGGATTAAGCGTAACGATGTTTTATACAACGTTCATGGGAAATCCGTAAACGAGTTTTGGAAACGTTTTCCAAATATAGTTAGATATGTTTTCTAAACATAGGAAATGAAATGTTTTCATGATAAGAATTTAAGAAATAGAGTTAAGCAAATTCAGAAACTGACTGGAGAGGGTAAGTTGAACGGTTTTCTAAGTGACGATATGATGTTGGTTTCGACCTTCCGGATTGATACTTAGAGAATTGTTCTCATACTAGTTACAGTTAGGGACTGATAGTTGCGAAATAATAGTGATGTGAAAATAAGCTATGGAAATGTTTTCCAATGATTAATAACATATATTTTCTAAATATATGAAATAAGGGAATATGAACATATGATGATTGATCGATCGAATTTCCATTTGGAAATAAGATCGTTGTTTGTACACCGACATGTTTTCATTTGATAGTTGAATCACAGACTATCAAAGTTTTTACCATTTTAACGTTGTTAATATGGAGAGACCGGTTGGATTATTATCCAAAGAACCACTCTGTATCGGCAGAAGCGTTGCGAGCAATATATGCCAAAGATAAACTGAAGACGGAGTAAAGTGCAAGGGCTGTTGTATAAGTCTTAGATAACAGTGACTAAGATGGATATACTGAATAGTGCCTTCGGTTTGTCCAGTCCCAGGACAACGTATATGGAAGAAGGTCTGACAGAGTATATCCAATGGATCGCGTAGTTGATCTGTTCAAACGTATTCACCTTTGGTGGCGGAGGAATTCGTTTCTCTTAGCTGTATACCCGTGTTATTTTTGGATAAGTCAATTTGTGAGTTGGCGGGTATGACGATGTGGCATTCAAAGTGAATGGTGATCAGATGTTCTGAAGATAGACGTAGCTTCTAGCCTCACACCGGGAAGTAACAAAAGTTGGGCTAGGCAGCATGGCTAGTTGGGTCATCCCCAAGCAGGGTGTATTGTCACCGATCTAGGGAATATCCATATTTATACTTCTTTTTGATTCTGTATCTTCGAATGACGGTTTGATGGCCTATAACCGTGGTGGCAATATATTCGCGACACTCAAGCTAAATGAGTGAGCGGTCATGTGTGGCCGGGTTGCAAGACGTTCTTGTTGAACCCTGAGTGTATCACCTCTAGAGTACACTATTCAGAAGGTGCTCCCATACCTTGTCTGTTGGAATCCATTCTCCGATAAGAGCCCTGCGGTTTATGATTTTATACGATATATGTAGAACGTGAGATGCAAGCGTTTCTGCTAGATTGATACCTATTTGTACTTAGACATTATTATAATATCACAATGATATTGCTTGTCAAAGTTGTTCAGATACTCATAAGGGAAAAACCCGTTCCGTATTCATGGCGTGGTCTTATGAGATATCTTATACCTGTTTTAAACTATTTTTACTCATACCAGTCCCATGACTGACCCGGAGTTTACTTTGTTGTTTTCCCTAAACTCTTGGGTGCCTAAATTTGTACGGGCAGTCAAGTAGTCGGGATTTATAGATATACTTGGAGAGCTTGGAGCAGGAGGCTGCAAGATTTGATAGCTATAGTTATTTCCGCTGTGTTGTAAGTGTTGTACTCTGATAAGTGCTATTGTATATATATAACTGTTTACTTCAAAGTTATGTTATATATTATATGTTATTCGTTCCGCTGTGAGATTCGTGTTACTCTGATGATTCTGATGTTCTTCTTCTTCTTCTATTCTATTAGTTCTATCTTTTCTTTCTCACCTTCTAAATTCTTTCACTAACGTCTCGGAATTTCCGACTCTCGAGGAGTCGGAAATTTCCAGCCGTTACACTTTGTCCTCTTCGTGAAGCAATGCCATATCCACCAACCTTTCATAAGTAGCCCCCATTGGGTACATGAGTCATGGCCAGGCTGTGCAGTGGTTCGTTTAGTCCTTTAGCGAATCAGAGAGCCTTCTTGTGCTGAGTGTTGACCAAGTCCAGTCCGAACCTAGCCAGTTAGTTGAACTGGTTTACATGCTCTTTAACGGTCAGGCTCCCTTGCTTAAGAGATAGGAACCACTCCATTTGCAGACTCCTTTCAGCTTGTGAGAGGAATTTCATCTCAAATCTTGCCCTGAAATCCTCCCATGTCTCCACTGGCCTTTCAGCATGGGTAACTTCCCACCAGTAGGAAGCCTCATCTTTCAACAACCACACCGCTAGCTGTACTTTTTGTCTGTTCTCAACTTCGAAGATGACGAATAAATCTTCGGTCTCTTTCAGCCAGTTCCTAGCTGCCACAAAGGATTCTGTTCCATGGAAGTCTTTTCCACCCATAGCCTTAAAATCTCTACAAATCTTATCAAAGGCATTAGCACGAGGAGGAGGAGGTGGAGGAGGTGCTGCAGCAGCTGGGGGAGGTTGGAACATTTGCTGGGCCTGCTTCGTTGGCCCTCGCCTCGAGGTACCTTCTAAACCAGCCAGGTATCAGTACACCATCGGGAAGGTTTAGTTCCCCAGACATGCTGAAAACGAAAAAAGGAAAGATTCAATATCGAAGGATAGATAGATAGTGCATATGGCCTTGGGTGATTATGTCTCTTTTTTAAAAAAAAAAATAACTCAACACTTTTTCTTGAAAAATGCTTCTTTAAACTTTGTTTTGAAAATTAGTTTCAAGAAATTTTTATCTGCTCTGGTAAACCTATGCTCTGATACCAAGTGAAACACGCCACCTCTGTTAAGGTCACTCTCAAAGGGAATGCCTTGATTTTGGAGGAGGTTTATAGGTACAAGTCACAGATAAAACACAAGACAAATATTAAACACAAGTATAAGCAGCGGAAAATAAACCAACTTTCATTTCACAAGTACTTGTCCATACAAATCACTTCCATAAAATAAAACTTTCCATTATTACAACAAATACTGTCTTGAATTTAAAACATCTTAAAGAAGCAACATAAACCAAAAACTGCATAAATCCCCACAACGTGTCCAAAAGCCATAGCCATGCAAAGAAGGTCCAAATCGTACATCACTATCCTGAAGCTTGCAAAGAGTCTGACTGGGCTGAATTGTTTCCTCCCTGTGGACCTTTGGGGGGGGGGGGAACGAAAGACAAAGGGGAGAAAGAAAAGTAGAGTCAGACATAAAGCCCGGTAAGTCTAATGGTACTTCGGTATATGAATAAGAAAAAGGATATGATTGGCATAACTGAAAATGGGAAAAATACTTTAAGCTAAGACAAGCGGTTTAGAACCGAAATTACTATCGCACCCCTTATTAATCTCTACACCCACTAGTACTTGTTCCGACTGGCACCCCATAAGTCTGGGTAAAATGATCCCTTTCTAATGATCGGCTCCTACTCGCATAAACACTTGTGTCTAACGGCCCCCAAGAGTGTAGCTACCTATGCTGGTCCCACCATGGGGTGTATCAAGTCCCGTGGTGGCGACTCGACACAATTCTAGAATGTAAAGGTACACTACTGGTGCCCAGTGCCTAATTTTCAACGTCGGAGTGTGTGCACGCCCGCACTCCATTTGAACCTACACTGCTGCACCACCGCCGTCGCTTTGACCGCTTACAATCAGCCTAGTAATCGTGCCCCACCCTGCCTAGTTTCAGGGTACCCTAACACACCTTATTGGGTTACTACTGAAATGGGTCCTCGTTACCAGGGTTTTCTAGTCTACATGCTAAGTTGGTTAAGTGTCTGTATGAACCTAACCCCCAATCACTAGTTCAGTTAGCATGTGAATTTGGTTAAGTATTTTCTTAAGTGACTAAACCCTACCAGTCCTGACTTAGCTTTTTAATTAAAGCACCAACCACTCACATTAGACACGTGTTGTTGCGGTAACTAGATATGCCGGTCAGTTCCGGGCAGGTTTACACCGCAACTCAGTCTAACCTCGGGTCCTTATTGGGCTCAATGCCTTAACCACCCACATTGGATAGGTATTATTGTGATTACTGGACAGCGGGGCGGGTCCGGGCAGGTTTACATCACAACTCAATCCAACGTCGGGTTAAGCATACTCGTATTTTTCTAATTTACATATTTGTCACTATTCATTTTGAATGTAAATGTTTATGGCCCAATTATCCAAATTCACCAGTTTTGGGTATAACAATTTATACCGCTTAATATGTCACCAGTCATTGGCATGTGCCAAACATGCCAATACAGGTATTTTATTATAAACCCAACGTTATTACCCCCGTCCAAACGTACGCAACATTATAACATATGTTGGGCTTAAAAATTTAGCCTAACTTATAAAAATGAAAAGAAAAGAAAAAAAGGGGAACACAGAATCATGACATATTCTAGAATTACATAAAAGTGTGTGGCGCATGAACTTGCAGTATAGCGTTTACACTAACATAGATTATGGATCAGGTAAACTTGCATTCAAATGAGAACATAGCTAACTTGATGTCACATGAAATGGCATACTTTTAAACTTGCCTAAACATGGTTCTATACACATATAACTAGGCATAATGTCAAGTATGCCACATGTCATAAATTTGTCCACTATTTGTCATGAACAAGGGTGCAAACTAACTTTACATCAAGTAGTCTATTTTTAACATGAAACTAGCATAGTTTGTGTAACTAGAAGGTACTTACATAAACCAAGTTATGACTTGCAAATAAACCCAAGAATATATATATATACAAGTTTTGGAGTCGTGTGGGCATAAAAGGTCACAATTCTAGAACATGTTTACCTAAGCCTTAATTTAGACTTATAAAATGTGTACAGCTCATACTAGTCACATAATAACTAAGGTGTTGATTTTAGTTTTTGGTCACAAACTTGCAAGTGTCATTATTTTCATACCCAATTATCCAATAGAATTGCATCAATCAACTTATGCCACAAACGTCAGTCACAAACTATGACAGAATCATCACAGAACATAGAATTTACATTATTATATACAAATAGAAAAGCCCCAATTTCATTTATAACAAATTACATCGCAATTTCTATTCATACTCAGAAATTCCATTATACTTACAACGGGCGCTGAAACTTGTTTCTTGGTTTCGGTAATTCTGAATTTGCCAAGCGTTCCCTTGAAGTAGAAAACGATGCATAGAAAATAGATTAGATTGTTGTGTTCTTATTTGAGTTGGCTTGTCTTTAAGCTTTTCCTCTTGACGGCTATTCTCAAACTCCTCTCAGCAGCATGTCGGCTCAAGGTTTATTTCTTTGTGTGAATTTTAGTTGAGACTTAGGTTGTATATATAGAATTTCAAGTTGATTTGAGCCGTTCGATGAAGACAGAGCAATCCAAGACATTCATGCCAAGAGTAGCCAATCAAAATTTGACACGTAACCCCTAGTGACACATTGGAGCTCAGGAATTTGACCAGAACACAGACCAGGCCAGCCAAGTCGACCAGGCAGGTCGAGAGGTAGGTCGACACCGAGGTCGACACCATGGTCAACCCTATGGTCGACCTGTTCCCTGGGCGGGAATTTTCCGGCCCAGCCCAGTTTGAGCCTGTTTTTTTGAAATTTGAACTTGAAACTGAGCTGTTTGAATTTTTAATTGAATTTTGAAACTTCCGGAGGTCATAACTCCTTTATACGGAGTCTGACTTACGCAAACTCGGACTCTATCTCAAGTAGAATTCCGAGACGAACGCAATGGCCTAAGCCATTTCCCTTAATCCTTAAGTTTTGAATTAAGTATACTTTAATTTATCAATATGCTATTAACCGGAAACTCGGGGTTTTACAGTTCATTTGATTTTATTTATGTTTATATATAATTATATAAACATAAATCGTTTGGCGATTTCAACTACTAAAATCAATACTTTCTGTCGCATCTAAAATGAAAATAAAAATGACACCTTTGTTTCTTCTTTTATCGCATCTAAAATGTCGATAAAAAATGCCACTTTTATTTCTACCCTTTTTATTCTACTCTTTTTATTGTCCCTCGAACGACAGTAAAAATACTTCTTTTAATTCCTATCTTTTTATTGAATAAAGTATCAATAAAAATGTCGCTTTACATTTATTCTTCTTTTGTTTACACTTCGAATGTAAATAAAGATATCACTTTACATTTATTCTTTCCATTTGCATTAAAAGGTAAATAAAAATATAACCCTTTAATCCTAATCTTTTTATTGTCTCTGTTTGACAATAAAAATATAACATTAAATTCTATCTTTGTGATTACATCTAAAACGTAAATTAGAATATCACTTTTATTTCTATGTTTTTACATACGTCTAAAATGTAAATAAAATGTGCTTTTTCTTCCTATGTTTTTATTTACGTCTAAAATGTAAATAAAAATGTACTATATATATATATTTATTCACATCTACAATGTAAATGAAAATGTACTTTTCAAATTCTTATTCTTATTTACATCTAAAATGCAAATAAGAATATCCTTTTTAATGCAAGATTTTATTTATCTCTAAAATATAAATAAAAATGTCAACTTCTATAATCATGTTTTTTATTTACAACTAAATTGTAAACTAAAATGAACTTTTTTAAACTCATGTTTTTATTCACATCTAATATGTGAATAAAATACTCCTTTTTAATTTCATGTTTTTATTCACATCTAAAATGTGAATAAAAATATATCTTTCAATGTCATATTTTTATTCGTAACTAAATTACAAATAAAAACGTGCTTTGTAAATTCATGTTTTTATTTGCAACTAGTTTGCAAATAAAAATTCACTTTATAAAACGGTGTTTTTATTTACATATGGAATGCAAATAAAAATGTACTATTACTTTCATATTCGTATTCACATCTAAAATGTGAATATAAATGTTCTTTTTATTTTTATATCTTTCATTCACATCTAGAAAGTGAATAAAAATGTGCTTTACATATTAACAACTATTTTGCAAATAAAAAGTGTAATTCCTTCCTATGTTTTATTTGCATCTAAAAATGCAAAAAGTATAATTCTTTTTCTATGTCCTATTTTCATTTACACTAAATAGTAAATAAAAATGTTTCTTTTCTTATATCATATTTTATTTACCTATATGTAAATAAAATTTTCTTCTCTTTATCTCATGCTTTATTTACACTAAATTGTAAGTAAATGTTTTCTTTTTCTTTTTCATGTTTATTTACCTAAATGTAAATAAATGTAATCTTTTTCTTTTATGTTTATTTACCTAAATGTAAATAAATGTAATATTTTTCTTTTTCATGTTTATTTACCTAAATGTAAATAAATGTAATATATTTCTTTTTCATGTTTATTTACCTAAATGTAAATAAATGTATCCTTTCATTTTGCATATTCTATTTACATAGAAAATGTATCATCGTAATTTTGTTCTTTTCATTTACATAGAAAATGTAAATAAAGGTGTCATCAAGTTTTGTTCTTTTTTTTTGTTTCCATATTACAATAAAAATGTAATTTTTACTGTGTACTCCTTTCTAATGTTTCATGCTACAATAAAAAGGTAATCCTTTATTGTCTTTCTTTTCTAATGTTTCATTAACATTAAAATGTGAATTTTTATTTCATTATATAAAAATGTAGTCTTTTCCATTCTTGTATTATATTATATAAAATGTAGCTCTTCTATTCTCTTTTATTACATTGTAAAAATGTAACTTTTCAATCTTCTTTAATTACATAAAAGTGTAATCTTTCATTTTCCTCTTTAATTATATATAAAATGTAACCTTTCATTTTCATTCATTTTTTACATTACAGAAAAGTGAAATCTTTTCTATTCTTTTATTACATTAAATAAAATGTAATCTTTCCATTATTTTTTAATGACAACAAGTAAATTTTGGCTTCATTCTTTTTAATTGACCAAAAATGTAAATTTTGGTTTTCATCCTTTTACTTGACCAAAATGTAAATTTTCGTTTTCCTTCTTTTACTTGACCAAAATGAATATATTTCTCTCATTTCTTTAAATCACAAAAATGAATACATTTGTCTTAATCTGTTTGAATGACAAAAATGAATGTTCAATTTCACTCTTTCTGAATTAGAAAAAAAAGAATGTTTTTGTCTACTTTTAATTAAATGACAAAATGTGATATTTTTTTTGTTGAATTGAAAATTCCAATTCAATCCAATGAATAAACAAAGGTGACATTCTATTCCATTTGGCTTTTTCTAATCAAAAAGTTACTTTGACATAACGTTATTTAACAAAATGTTATTTTTAATTTTGACCCAATATCTTCCCATAAAATGATAGTTCTATTTTAACATAACATTTTGTATTACTCCTAGTGATAATTAAAGGAAGTATTTAATTTGTATAACATGTTTTCTACTTTTCTAATGACAAAATAAAAAAAGTATTTTGCCTACATACATGTTTATAATTCAAATGACCAAATAAAAATGACTATGCTTATTTGCACACAGACTCAATGTTTAATTCGACAAATAAAATTGAATATTTTATTTGTACCCCAATTCAATACATTTGCCCAAATAAAAGGAATGCTTTTATTTGACACAATTAAATGTTAAATTTGACAAATAAATATGAATACTTTTATTTGTAAACTATTAAATGTTAACTTGACAAATAAAATGACTATTTCTATTTATAGACAAATTCAATGTTAGCATAACAAGTACGAATGATATATATATATATATATATATATATATATTTTATAACAAATTTAGTTTGACATAAAACGATATTTTTATGACAATTTTAGTGCAACATAAAGACGATAATTTCATATTTGATAACAAATCTCCACAATTTCATTACATACAATTTTATCAAACAAGGCACACCAAACAACATCCATCAATCTAGATCGAATCACGTAAAATAGAATTTAGCCGCGTATAATTTCACACACAAATTCTAGAATAGATCACAGATCATGATTCAGTAATTATAATTATATATGAAAATAAAATAAAAGAAATAGGATTTCTCACATCGCTTTTTATCTGATTTTTCAATATGCTCCTTTTCAAATCTGGTCTGGCCCATGCTGTAGATCTCGGAAATACGATTCTAACGGATTCAGTTTCATCAATTTCTGATTTGATATGACAAAGATACATGGTTTTAACCATTTGTACATTACTTTAATTAATTTAAAATAATTAATACCCTAATTATTTTCATTACCCTTAACCCAAAATTAGACCGACATCTTCCTCTTCCTATCGTTGTCTGGTTTGGCAAAATTGAACCCATCACCATTCTCTGACACCGCTGATTCGCCTCTGACTCCAGCACCTTAGAGCGCTAGATTCTCTTAATTCGATCATGACTGTTGATGTTGGAGATCATGTCATGCTCTTCGACTTTCTTTTTATTTATTTATTTATTTATTTTTGAGGTCTGAAGATTGTAAATATAAAGAGAAGAGAGAACAAAAGGAACAAAAGGGGGAATAAAAGGAATAGTTTTTTATATAAAAATGAATTTGAATGATAAATAGAAGAGGAAAGAGAGTAGAGAATAGATACACAAATTATCTTCCTTATACGCCTCTTTGTATTTACAAACACATTAAATGCTTGCTTTATTTTATTGAATTGTTTAAGTTGTGTAATTTTTTTAAAATTTCAAAACACATCTTATTAAGTAACATGTGTCAAAAGGTTTTACATAAATAATGGACACAAAGAAATATTCTTAACTTTAATATTCTTATACTTACTCTAAAAAAAATTCATTAACATGCAATAAATAAAAATTAAACAATGGAAATTGATAAAGATGACACATGTTTATATAGAAATGGAACAGAGAGGACCACATGAATATATGGACTTAAATGAAGGAAATGAAGGAAACAAAAGAAATAAATAGGATAAATGAGATAACGAAAATGGAAGCATAATCTTAAATTTGTATTATTTATAATGCTAATAAAGAGGCAATTTGAAATATGACAAATGGGGATGCTACTAATAAATATAAAAGGTAAAACTGTCAAATCTCACAATATATATGTCACAGTATTAAATTCATTAGCCTCAATATATTCAAATTATTCTCATTAGTTTTATTAACACACAATAAATTAAAAGAAAAACAACGTGACTGCTATTACATAGCATAAAGATAAATATGGATTCTAAATTCACAAGCTAAAAATCATGTGTTTCCTTAGTTCATGGTCCCAAGTTCAAATAAAATAATTTATTAGAACATTCCTTTTTAACTTAAGACAAATGTATGTTTTCTATTAACAACGCATTGATTTTAATTAACACATAATTATTCTTAGATAGAAATATTTCAATCAAGTTAATACAATTAATGACAATATTACAATTAATGTCAATACTAAATTTAAAATAAACATAAATTAGGCGGAATTTTTTTTATCATACAAACATTTAATAGGTTCAACGTCAAATCAAATTAATATATATATATATATATAACGTGTATATATAAACTATCAAGTCTAGTGTCACACTTAGTTATGAAAGATAAAACATGGACTACCAATCTAACATTTAACTAATTGAGCATAAAGTTCAAATAAATCTATAAGATAAATTTTAATCCATTAACATGAACATAGAATTTTGGATCTAAAGTTAGACTCCAAATTAAATTTATAAAACCGATGATATAAAATAAATCGTTGTAATACAACTTATAAAGATTTAGTTTTAATTTAACAAAATGAAGAAAACAATATGTTACTTGAACAAGAAATTCTGGCGCATTTTCTTACAAAACCTCCTAAAAATAAAATTTTAAATTGGCCCCAAAATTCCGGTTTATTACAGCATCTTCTTCCAATCTGAATAGAATTAAAAGAGGACAACTATTTTCTAGTCTAATCGATAGTCTACGCCAAAGGAGAGCTATTCAATGTCAGAATACAGATTCCAGAATACAAGAATCGTTTCCATTTTGTGAGCACAGTTATTTTCAGATATAAAGTTTAAAAATTATCTTGACAATTTTGTCAATCTGGATCTAAGGTTATGCATACTTTTCTATGGATCTATCTTGATTGTGACTGTTCTGTATCTGTTCCCTGCTTTCTTCCTTTTTGTTTATAGCCAGGCTACCACGAGCCTGCGCCAAATCTCATAAGAGATTAACGCACGAACGCTAAATTTTGGGACAAATAATGGATAATGCATAATTGGACATGACTGATCTTTGACTGATTTGAGAAATGGGCATATGTTGTAAATTAGATCTAGATCTGTGTATACTATGTAATTTTGAAGAAGAGGAATCATTGAATGATAACATATGACTTGAAACTTAGGGACATAATGCATATAAAAGTTAAGATCTGATTTTGAGAGGATATTATTTAAAGATCTAGATTTTTGGATTCATGACTTGAAAAAGGAATATGTGACTTAGGCATAGAGACCTATATTATAATAGGATAACTATCAATGTGAATACTCCTAAAAGTATCTTTTTGGATATTTGGCATTAAAGGCTATAATTTGGCATAATTCATATGGTATATCGTGATTTGGGGCTTTTAGAGAATATTCTGTACTGTGCAAAGTTTAAACTAAAATTTGGGGCCATATATTGTATTATGAATTATGACCACGATTTAGGCTTGTAAATTTAGGCTTAATTTATGATTAGGCAAGATATATAAATAGAATTTTAGAAATGTTTAATCTGTTGAATTGCCTAATCTGCTAAATCTGTTACCTGCTAAATCTGTTGAATCGCCTAATCTGCTAGATCTGTTATCTGTTGAATTGCTTAATCTGTTGAAAGCTAAATATTTGTAATTTAGGTATGAAGATCCGTAGGCTCGATCTAAGATTTAGTAAAACATGGAAATTCGATTAATCTGCTGTAACCTGTAAAGAAGTTTAATCTGTTAAATGGATATAATTAGTCTGACATCTGTATAGTCTGTATTGGAATGAATTGGCTATGACACGAGGTTAGACTCCGTTTGCGGTAGAAGCCTGCCTGGAACCAACCGTCTTAACCAGCAACCACAAACTGTCAGTCTAATGTGAGAGGTCGTAGGCATAATTAAAATATGCTTAGACACGAGGTTAGGTCTGGCTTGTGGCAGAAGTCTTCCCGGAACCGCCCGGCACATCCAGCGGCCACAAACTACCGACCTAATGTTAGAGGTCTATGCATTAATATTTAATTAATGCAAATTTAAGAGAAATGTGGTGTCTAAAACGTGTTGGGTGGATAAGGTTAAACCTACTGTACTGATGAATCTAATAAACCCGTTCCATGAATCTGTAGGCCCAATACAAAGTTAGACAATCTGTAGGTCTGTTAAATCCATACATCTGATCTGTTAATCTGAAAACTTGTTAACTTGATTGTCTGATCTGTGAACTTGTAATTTGAACTCTGTTTAAAACTTGTAAACAAGTTAATCTGAAATCTTCTAGTCTGGAGACACAAGGTTAGGAAGGGAAATACTTGTGTCATCTATTGTTTGGGACCCATATTAGTCAGTAACCCTTTTCTGGTATCAAAACTTTGACCCCACACTATGTAGGGGTCCAGGCACGCTTACTGAACTAATTATGAGCGGTTCATTCTAATAATGGCGAGGGGTGTTGATGGCGCGTTCCAACCGGGTCATGTGCGTGCATGGATCCGGTCTTCTCTGAGGATGTAAGACACCGTGACATCTATAAATAGGTCTTTGCCAATAGGTTGCCACTTTAGGGAGTGATACACCCTACTATGGGGCTACACAGGGTATTTATGTATTAGGGAGCCGATTGCTTGGGGGTAGGAATTAGGGTACACTTAGTTCTGCCTATTTCTGTGGGTACCGTCTATTTTTGTTGGGTGGTAACACCTATCTGTTTCTGCGTGGTACCGTCTATTCGGGTGGTAAAGGCCCATTACTAGTGTACAACTAATTCTAGCATTCTGTTTCTGTAGAGATTATTCTGTTTCCGTTTCTGTTTCAGTTTAGACATTAGGGTACACCTAATTCTATCTGTTTCTGTGGGTACCGTCTATTTCTGTTGGGTGGTAACACCTGCCTGTTTCTGCGTGGTACCGTCTGTTCGGGTAGTAAAGGCCCATTACTAGTGTACACCAATTACTAACATTCTGTTTCCGTTGGGATTATTCTGTTTTCGTCTCTGATTCCATTTCCTATTCTGTTTCCGTTACTTCTGTCTGTTAGGGTGGTAAAGGCCCATTAGTTGGGTGGTAAAGGCCCATTATTAGTATTCTACTATTGTACCTTCTGTCTGTTCGGGTCGTAAAGGCCTATTACTAGCATCCTGTTTATGTAGAAATTATTCTGTTTCCATCTCGGATTCCGTTTCTGATTCTGTTTCCGTACCTTCTGTCAGTTAGGGTGGTAAAGGCCCATTAGTTGGGTGATAAAGGCCCATTATTAGTATTCTGTTTCCGTACCTTCTGTCTGTTGGGGTGGCAAAAGCCCATTATTAGCATTCTGTTTCTGTACCGTCTGCCTCTGTTCGGGTGGTAAAGGCCCATTACTAGCATTCTGATTTACCAGAGATTATTCTGTTTCCATTTCTGTTTCAGTATAGACATTAGGGTAATACCTAATCCTGTTATACTAGTATTAGTTTAGAGAAGTGAAAAGCTTAGCTTAGCCTACATCATTCCGCTTCTTCTGTTAACCTGCTATTCCTGTTACGTTTATCTCTCATCCAGTTTTATTTACATGTCATGATGTTATTATCTGTTTATATGCTGAAAGTCACTGGACTCACCAGACTTATGTCTGACCTAGTTTGTTTCGCCTCTTTTCTTTCTATCCCCCCCCCCCCCAGTTTTTCAGGGTGGAAACATAAGAGCTTGATCCAGATTCTCTCTGCTTGATGTGTTTGAAGTATTGCTTGGCTTTGGCTCTATCTTTCCATGGTAGTTTATATTGGGGATTACTTCTTTAAAAAACTATGCATTCTGAAGGCTTTTGTACATGACCGATATTTATGTACTTGAATTCCGATATTGTGATTTTGAAAGATGTAACTAAACTCATTGCTGTTTCTGTTGTTAATAAAGTTATACATTTTTTCAAGTACTACTTTATCTATGTTGTAAATTTCTGTTCTGTCTACTAAAACGCTCCACCAAATTTAAGGCATTCCCTTTGCGAGTGACCTTAACGGAGGTTGGGTGTTACACTTGGTATCGATTAGAAAAAGTAATTTGATTAAGTCAAATAAGCTATGAAAGAAACTAGCCTAACTAAAAAGAAAACAACAAAATCAATCAACCAACAAAACGAGACAGGAAAAGAAAATGGAAATTTTAAGAAAAAGATGAACAAAATAAATATTAAATTTTTCCAAGATAAGTGGAAAAAGAGAAGAAATTTTCTTATGTGATTGTACTTGGATAGGAAAATAGGAAATCTTCATAGAATAGTCATATTAAAATCCAAGTACGATTAGAAAAGAAAAAGGGAGGATGTGAATCTTTCTGTTTTGCACCTTTTCGTAACATAAGAAATCGAATTTGGAAAATTAGATTTTTCTAAATTTCAAATTTAATGATGGTTGGTAGGATTTTGGATGCAAAAGTTGGATGAACTATGTTCTTACTCTATAAGAGTGTAGGAAAATTTGGATTAAAAACATTTTGATTTTTCAAAAATATTGCATTCATCTAGAACTGCAGGTATATTTAGGATGTGAGCATCATGTTTTGAAAGACGATTGTTAGTGAATGCCTATGAGACGAGGTTAGACGCGTTTATGGCATAAGACTGCCCTGAACCGCCCGACAAATCCAGCAACCACAAGCGGACGTCTAATGTGAGAGGTCAACGGCAAGAACTAGAGGCGTAACGATTTATGACACGAGGTTAGGCGCATTTGGGGTGTAAGACTGCCCGGAACCGCCCGGCAAATCCAGCAGCCACGAACGAACGTCTAATGTGAGAGGTCATACATCGTTATGGCATTATAAATAAATTAAGAAACACTAACCATAATAAAACATGTGGGTGACATGGGTATGGTTAGAGGGTTAAGCGGGTGATATAAATGACATGTAAAGCATATTACTATGGCGATACGGAGGAGACCGTGCGATAGGGTATCGGGGTGTACCTCAGTTTGGGGGTAGCTACATATACACTATATTAGGTTAATCTACGAGGGGGTAGATGGGTGTGACGTGTGTTTAAGCTTTGAGTGCTAATAACACGTATAACCTAATAAATAAGAAAAATGTAATTGAACAGTATATGTAGGATTATTCAGTAGTGTAGTTTAAATTCATTCACACAGAACTTATGTTTTAACCCCCTCCTCATAACATTCGCAGGTTAGATAGGGACTTACAGCTTTGGGAAAACTAATTTAGCAGTATTGTGATTAAGGTAAAGCTATGTTTTAAATATATTATATTTTACTCCTTCCGCTGTTAGGTGTTTTCCGAACTCTGACATATCTCTTTTCTCTGTCTTTTTCTGCAGGATACCAGAGCAACCAACTCGGGTTTCGGTGGATTGAATTTTTAAAAAAAAATCAGTCCGTCGGAGTCTGGGTTGATTAGGCGATTCAACAGATAACAGATCTAGCATATTAGGCAATTCAACAGATTAGCAGATTAGGCAATTCAACAGATAACAAATCTAGCAGATTAGGCGATTCAACAGATTAGTAAATTAGGCAATTCAACAGATTTAGCAGATTAGGAAATTCAACAGATTTAGCAGATAGCAGATTTAGCAGATTATATATTTCCAAAATTCTATTTACATATCTTTCCTAATCATAAATTAAGCCTAAACCTTCATGCCTAAATCATGGTCATAATTCATAATACAACATATGCCCAAATTTTTAGTTAAACTTTGCGCAGTACAGAATATTCTCTAAAAAGCCCCAAATCATGATATACTCTATGAATTATGCCAAGTTATAGCGCTTTAATGCCCATTATCCAAAAATCCACTTTTAGGCGTGTTCACATTGATAGTTATCCTAGTATAATATGGGTCTCTACACCTAAGTCACATATTCTTTTTTTAAATCATGAATCGTTACATAAAAATATGCCCAAAAATCTAGATCTTCAAATTATAACATCTCAAAATCAGATCTTAATTTTAAACATGCGTTATGTCCCCAAGTTTCAAGTCACATGTTATAATACAATGATTCCTATTCTTCCAAATTACAGAGTATACACAGATCTGGATCTAATTTATAACATATGCCCATTTCTCAAATAAGTCAAAGATTAGTCATGTCCAATTATGCATTATCCAATATTTGTCCCAAAATTTAGCGTTCGTGGATTAATCTCTTATGAGATTTGGCGCACGCTTGTGGTAGCCTGGCTATAAACAAAAAAGAAGAAAAGAGGGAACAGATACAGAACAGTCACAATCAAGATAGATCCACAGAAAAGTATGCATAACCTTAGATCCAAATTCAAAAAATTGTCAAGATAATTATTAAATTTCATATCTGAAAATAACTGTACTCACCAGACTTATGTCTGACCTAGTTTGTTTCGCCTCTTTTCTTCCGTTCCCCTCAGGTTCTCAGGGTGGAAACATAGGAGCTTGATTCTGATTCTCTCTGCTTGAAGTGTTTTGAAGTATTGCTTGGCTTTGGCTCTATCTTTTCATCACAGTTTATATTGGGGATTATGGCTTTAAAAACTATGCATTCTGAAGGCTTTTGTACAAGACCAATATTTATGTACTTGAATTCCGATATTGTGATTTTGAAAGATGTAACTAAACTCATTTCTGTTTCTGTTTGTAATAAAGTTATAAATTTTTCAAGCACTACTTTATCGATCTTGTTAATTTCTGTTCTATCTACTAAAAACGCTCCACCAAAGTTAAGGCATTCCCTTTGCAGTGACCTTAATGGAGGTGACGCATACGTTCTGGTGTTTTGGGGGATATGTTTGGATTTTATCATGCTTAGTTTTCTAAGAATCATTTGATAATATGATCTATACCAGTAGTATGTAAGTGTCTGAATATTTCTAAAAAGGATAGGGGTTTTTGCTCAAAGCGTGAAGTAGATTTCCAGTTGGACATTTGTTTAATGGGAGTGATTCTCGGAGTGTCAATCTGATGTTGATTTTAGTCTTCGGGGTTGATACTTAGGGGTTTATTCTCTTAAACCGATGTCTGATAGGAACAGAGCTTTTGTTTTAATTGTACTGGCTTCTATCACTCGGCTGTACCCTATCGACCGAATCTTTGACCTTTGGGTAGAAACTAATGGGTGTAAACATGTGTTTGAGACATGTTATGTTCGATGGTTGCAAGTGGTTGCTAGTAGTTGCTCGTGGATGCATATAAACACAATAGGCACTAGATCGACTCAATAACACTTTCCTACTGCATATGGATGTGTGTGCATTTCCAATTTTTATGGATGCAAAATGGTTAACTCAGCAAATGGATGTTGCGTATGACTGAACGGTTGTGCACTCATATAGAAATGATATGTATGAAATAGGAAAATTGTATACATGTTGGACTCATGGCACTGACATAATTCGCATTAAGGAGGTCAACTAAATCAGTGGACCGCCTAATCTTTGCATTAGATAAGGAACATATACACACACTTTTGCATATGTTCATACAACAGTAGAAATTTTCTAAGGACAATGGATGCTTGTGGATGATGGTTGAGTAGATGGGTGATTGGATGGTAGGACACATTCTTCTTAACTTGAAGATTTCGGGGACGAAATCCTTTAAGGAGGGGAGAATGTAACACCCCGTATTTTCTGTGAACATAAGAATGACAAATCAGAGAATAATTAAATTGTAACAGAATAATTGAGGGAAACAAGTTATACCATTGCGTTCGTCTCGGAATTCTGCTTGGTATAGAGTCCAAGTTTGCTTAAATCGGACTCTGTATTAAATAGATATGCATTCAGAAGTTTCAGTAAAAACCAGCCCGAAATTCAAAATTATGATTTCGAAATTCAAAACCGACACTCGGGCTGGGCGGGAAAATTCCCGCCTAGGACCTAGGTCAACACTAGGGTCGACCTGTGGGTCAACCTGGGTAAACAGGTCGACACTAGGGTCGACCTTAGTGTCGACCTCCCCCCAATTTCCATATCCGTGGGCAGATGCATTTTTCTGTATTTAGACGCCCATTCTAACTAGATTCGTGACCCCTATGCTATTTAAACACCCCCAAACCTAGCTTTCTCTCCACACTATTTCATTCTTCCTATACTCTGCCTTTATTCTAATTAAAAATGAAAATGGCATCGCTTCTCTGCTAGAATCAAAACTAGAACTAGTGCATCTTCTTCCAATCTGAATAGAATTAAAAGAGGACAACTGTTTTCTAATCTAATCGATAGTCTATGCCAAAGGAGAGCTATTCAGTGTCCGAATACAGATTCCAGAATACAAGAATCGTTCCCTTTTTGTGAGTACAGTTATTTTCAGATATAAAGTTTAATAATTATTTTGACATTGTTGTGAATCTAGATCTGAGTTTATGCATATTTTTCTGTGGACCTATCTAGATTGTGACTGTCCTGCATCTATTCCCTCTTTTCTTTCTTTTTGTTTATAGCCAGGCTACCACGAGCCTGCACCAAATCTCATAAGAGATTAACGCACGAACGCTAAATTTTGGGACAAATAATGGATAATGCATAATTGGACATGACTGATCTTTGACTGATTTGAGAAATGGAAATATGTTGTAAATTAGATCTAGATCTGTGTATACTCTGTAATTTGGAAGAAGTGAAATCATTGTATGATAACATGTGACTTGAAACTTAGGGACATATTGCATATAAAAATTAAGATCTGATTTTGAGATGTTATAATTTAAAGATCAAGACTTTTGGGGTAAATTTTGTGTAATGATTCATGACTTGAAAAAGGAATATGTGACTTGGGCGTAGAGACCTATATTATAATAGGGTAACTATAAATGTCAACACGCCTAAAAGTGGATTTTTGGATATTTGGCATTAAAGGCTATAATTTGGCATAAGTCATATGGCATATCAAGATTTGGGCTTTTAGATAATACTCTGTACTGTGCAACGTTTAACTAAAGGTTTGGGCATATGTTGTACTATGAATTATGACCATGATTTTGGCATGTAAGTTTAGGCTTAATTTATGATTAGGCAAAATATGTAAATAGAATTTTAGATATGTTGAATTGCCTAATCTGCTAAATCTGTTATCTGCTAAATCTGTTGAATTGCCTAATCTGATAAATCTGTTGAATTTCCTAATCTGCTAAATCTGTTATCTGCTAAATCTGTTGAATTACCTAATCTGCTAAATCTGTTATCTACTAAATCTGTTGAATCGCCTAATCTTCTAGATCTGTTATCTGTTGAATTGCCTAATATGTTGAAGGCTGAATAATGGTAATTTGGAGGCTCGATCTAAAATTGAGCAGAACATGTTAATAGAACTTCGGATAATCTGCCGTAACTTGTAAAGAAGTTAAATCTGCTAAATGGGCATAATTAGTTTGATATTTTCTGTAATGGAATAAAGTGGCTATGACACGTGGTTAGACTCCGTTCACGGTAGAAGCCTGCCCAGAACCAACCGTCTTAACCAGCAACCGCAAACTGTCAGTCTAATGTGAGAGGTTGTAGGCATAACTAAAATATGCTTAGACACGAGGTTAGGTCTGGCTCGTGGCAGAAGTCTGCCCGGAACCACCCGGCATATCCAGCAGCCAAAAGCTAACGACCTAATGTGAGAGGTCTGTGCATTAATATTTAATTAATGCAAATCTGAGATGAATATGATGTCTAAAACGTGTTGGGTGGTTAGGGTTAAACCAACTGGACTGATGAATCTAAAAAAACCCGTTTCGTGAATCTGTAGGCCTAATACAAAGTAAGATAATCTGTAAGTTTGTAAAATCTGTGCATCTGATCGGTTAATCTGAAAACTTGTTAACTTGATTGTCTGAACTGTGAACTAGTAATCTGAACTCTGTCTAAAACTTGTAAACAAGTTAATCTGAAATCTGCTAGTCTGGGGACACAAGGTTAGGAGGCGAAATACTTGTGTCATCTGTTGTTTGGGACCCATATTAGTTAGTAACCCTTTTTAATATCAAAACTTTGACCCCACGCTATGTAGGTGTCCGGGCACGCTTACTGAACTAATTATAAGCGGTTCATTCTAATAATGGCGAGGGGTGTTGATGGTGCGTTCCAACCGGGTCATGTGTGTGCATGGATCTGGTCTGCTCTGAGGATGTAAGACATCGTGATATCTGTAAATAGGTCTGTGCCAATATGTTGCCACTTTAGGGAGTGATACACCCTACTGTGGGGCCGACTTAGGGTATTTATGTATTAGGGAGCCGATCGCTTTGGGGGTAGGACTTATGGTACACTAAGTTCTGCCTGTTTCTGTTGGTACCATCTACTTCTGTTGGGTGGTAACACCTGTCTGTTTCTGCGTGGTACCGTCTGTTGGGGGTGGTAAAGGCCCATTACAAGTGTACACCTAATTCTAGCATTCTGTTTCTGTAGAGATTATTATGTTTCTGTTTCTGTTTCAGTTTAGACATTAGGGTACACCTAGTTCCATCTGTTTCTGTGGGTACAGTCTGTTTCTGTTGGGTGGTAACACCCGTCTGTTTCTACGTGGTACAGTCTGTTCAGGTGGTAAAGTCCCATTACTAGTGTACACCTAATCCTAACATTCTGTTTCCGGAGGGATTATTCTGTTTCCATCTCGGATTCCGTTTCTGATTCTATTTCCGTACCTTCTGTCTGTTGGGATCGTAAAGTCCCATTAGTTGGGTGGTAAAGGCCCATTATTAGTATTCTGTTTCCGTACCTTCTGTTTGTTGGGGTGGTAAAGGCCCATTATTAGCATTCTGTTTCTGTACCGTCTGCCTCTGTTCGGGTGGTAAAGGCCCATTACTAGCATTCCGTTTCTGAAGAAATTACTCTGTTTTCGTTTCTGTTTCAGTTTAGACATTAGGGTAACACCTATTCCTGTTATACTAGTATTAGTGCAGAGAAGTGAAAAGCTTAGCTTAGCCTACATCATTTCGTTTCTTCTGTTAACCTTCTATTCCTGTTACTATTATCTCCCATCCAGTTTTATTTACATGTCATGATGCTATTATCTGTTTATATGCTGAAAGTCATTGGACTCACCAGACTTATGCATGACCTAGTTTGTTTTGCCTCTTTTATTTCCGTATCCCCCCAGGTTTCCAAGGTGGAAACATAGGAGCTTGATTCAGATTCTCTCTGCTTGAAGTGTTTGAAGTATTGCTTGGCTTTTGCTCTATCTTTCCATGGCAGTTTATATTGGGGATTATGGCTTAAAATAACAATGCATTCTGAAGGCTTTTGTAAAAGACCAATATTTACGCACTTGAATTCCGATATTGTGATTTTGAAAGATGTAACCAAACTTATTTCTGTTTCTGTTGTAATAAAGTTATAAAATTTTCAAGTACTACTTTATCTGTCTTGTAAATTTCTGTTCTATCTACTAAAAACGCTCCTTCAAAGTTAAGGCATTCCCTTTGCGAGTGACCTTAACGGAGGTGGGGTGTTACACTTGGTATCAGAGCTGAAGATTACCAGATTCGATAAAAAAAATTTGAAAACTATTTTCAAAAAGGTTTTAAAAGGGAAGTATTTTCAAAAGTAGAGTTTATTCTGAAAAACATAATCCTGAAGATCCATATATCTATCTTTTGATTAACTGATTTGAGAAATGGACATATGTTGTAAATTAGATCTTGATCTGTGCATACTCTGAAATTCGAAAGAAGAGGAATCATTGTATGACAACATATGACTTGAAACTTGGGGGACATAACGCATGTTTAAAATTAAGATTTGATTTTGAGATGTTATAATTTAAAGATCTAGATTCTTGGGCATATTTTTATATAACGATTCATGAGTTGAAAAAGGAATATGTGACTTAGGCATAGAGATCTGTATTATAATAGGATAACTATCAATGTGAATATGTCTAAAAGTGGATTTTTGGATATTTGGCATTAAAGGCTATAATTTGGCACAATTCATATGGTATATCATGATTTGTGGGCTTTTAGAGCATACTCTGTGCTGTGCAAAGTTTAACTAAAAGTTTGGGCATATGTTGTATTATGAATTATGACCATGATTTAAGCATGTAAGTTTAGGCTTAATTTATGATTAGGTAAGATATGTAAGTAGAATTTTAGAAATATATAATCTGCTAAATCTGTTATCTGCTAAATCTATTGAATTGCCTAATCTGTTAAATCTCTTATCTACTAAATCTGTTGAATCGCCTAATCTGCTAGATCTGTTATCTGTTAAATTGCCTATTCTGCTAATCTGCTAAATCTGTTATCTGCTAAATCTGTTGAATCGCCTAATCTGCTAGATCTGTTATCTGTTGAATTGCTTAATCCGTTGAAAGCAAAATAATTGTAATTTGGGTATGAAAATCCGTAGGCTCGATCTAAGATTGAGTAGGACACGGAAATTTGATTAATCTGCTGTAACCTGTAAAGAATTTTAATCTGTTAAACGAACAGAATTAGTCTGATATCTGTATAATCTATATTTGAATAAATTGACTATGACACAAGGTTAGACTCTGTTTGCGGTAGAAGCCTGCCCGGAACCAACCGGCTTAACCAGCAATCGCAAAATGTCAGTCTAATGTGAGAGTTCGTAGGCATAACTAAAATATACTTAGACACGAGATTAGGTCTGACTTGTGGCAGAAGTCTGCCCGGAACCGCCCGGTACATCCAGCGGCCACAAGCTACCGACCTAATGTGAGAGGTCTATGCATTAATATTTAATTAATGCAAATTTAAGAGAAATGTGGTGTCTAAAAACGTGTTGGGAGGATAGGGTTAAACCAACTGGACTGATGAATCTAGTAACCCGTTTCGTGAATCTGTAGGCCCAATACAAAGTTAGGAAATATGTAAGTCTGTTAAATCCGTACATCTGATATGTTAATATGAAAACTTGTTAACTTGATTGTCTCTGCACTCTATCTGAAACTTGTAAACAAGTTAATCTGAAATCTGCTAGTTTGGGGACACAAGGTTAGGAGGGGAAATACTTGTGTCACCTATTGTTTGGGACCCATATTAGTCAGTAACCCTTTCTGGTATCAAAACTTTGACCCCACGCTATGAATGGGTCCGGGCACGCTTACTGAACTAATTATAAGCGTTTCATTTTGATAATGGCGAGGGGTGTGGATGGCGCGTTCCAACCAGGTCATGTGCGTGCATGGATCCGGTCTGCTCTGAGGATGTAAGACACCGTGACATCTGTAAATAGATCTGTGCCAATAGGTTGCCACTTTAGGGAGTGATACACCCTACTGTGAGGTCGACATAGGGTATTTATGTATTAGGGAGCCGATCGCTTGGGGGTAGGACTTAAGGTACACTTTGTTTTGTCTGTTTCTGTTGGTACCGTCTATTTCTGTTGGGTGGTAATACCTGTGTGTTTCTGCGTGGTACCGTCTGTTCGGGTGCTAAAAGCCCATTACTAGTGTACACCTAATTCTAGCATTCTGTTTCTGTAGAGATTATTATGTTTCTGTTTCAGTTTAGACATTAGGGTACACCTAGTTCCATCTGT
The DNA here is from genome assembly GCA_030737875.1 of Allium sativum. Classification (NCBI taxonomy): domain Eukaryota; kingdom Viridiplantae; phylum Streptophyta; class Magnoliopsida; order Asparagales; family Amaryllidaceae; genus Allium; species Allium sativum. Next base: position 223,375,277 of record CM060910.1, on the reverse strand, counting down.
TTCTGTGGGTACCATCTGTTTCTGTTGGGTGGTAACACCCGTCTGTTTCTACGTGGTACCGTCTGTTCAGGTGGTAAAGGCCCATTACTATGTACACCTAATTCTAACATTCTGTTTCCGGAGGGATTATTCTGTTTTTGTCTCAGATTCTGTTTCTGATTCTGTTTCCGTACCTTCTATCTGTTGGGGTCGTAAAGTCCCATTAGTTGGGTGTAAAGGCCCATTATTAGTATTCTATTTCCGTACCTTCTGTTTGTTGGGGTGGTAAAGACCCATTATTAGCATTCTGTTTCTGTACCGTCTTCCTCTGTTCGGGTGGTAAAGGCCCATTACTAGCATTCTGTTTCTGTAGAGATTATTCTGTTTCTGTTTCTGTTTCAACTTAGACATAAGGATAATACCTAATCCTGTTATATTAGTATTAGTGCAGAGAAGTGAAAACTAAGTAAGAAGCTTAGCTTAGCCTATATCATTCCGTTTCTTTTGTTAACCTGCTATTCCTGTTACGGTTATCTCTCATCCAGTTTTTTTTCATGTCATGATATTGTTATCTGTTTATATGCTGAAAGTCACTGGACTCGCCAGACTTATGTCTGACCTAGTTTGTTTCTCCTCTTTTCTTTCTGTTCCCCCCAGGTTCTCTGGGTGGAAACGTAGGAGCTTGATTCTGATTCTCTCTGCTTGAAGTGTTTAAAGTATTGCTTGACTTTGGCTCTATCTTTCCATGATGGTTTATATTGGGGATTATGGCTTTAAAAACTATGCATTCTGAAGGCTTTTGTACAAGACCGATATTTATGTACTTGAATTCCGATATTGTGATTTTGAAAGATGTAACTAAACTCATTTCTGTTTCTGTTGTAATAAAGTTATAAAATTTTCAAGTACTACTTTATCTGTCTTGTAAATTTCTGTTCTGTATACTAAAAACGCTCCACCAAAGTTAAGGCATTCCCTTTGCGAGTGACCTTAATGGAGGTGGGGTGTTACACTTGGTATTAGAGATGAAGGTTACCAGATTCGATAAAAAGTTTTTGAAAACTATTTTCAAAAAGTTTTCAAAAAGGAAGTATTTTTAAAAGTAGTGTTTATTCTGAAAAACATAATCCCCCAGAGCCATATATCTATCTTTTGATTTCCTGTTTAATCCTTGTTTCCTTCTTTTCTGAGTCTCCGGGGCTCATGGCTTTCTGGGAGGTAACCTCATCGCAACATGGTTCCGTAGGCATGATGAGACTATGGCGTCTGTCGAAGGGCAAAGAAGTCCCTAACTTCCATCTATAGCCACAGTAATTTCACTTACGGCTAATCCTCTTCCGAGCTTCGTAAGGTTTTTCGTGCGATGAGGGAAACTTTGGAGAAAGACTTGTTAATATGTAATAAGATTGGTTGTTTTCACTGTGGTGAGACAGGACATCTGATCTAGGATAGCTCCAAAAGGCAAGGGCAAAGGGTAGAATCTTCTAGAGGGTAGATACTCTCGTATTTGGCAAGACAGGATAGAGGTGGAATTTTTTTCCTTAGAAAGTTTAATTTCCTTATCTGATCATTCTGGCATTTTGATTCTGTAGTTGAGTCTCAACTAGTCTTGTTTCTGATCCCGCTATAGTCTCAAGCCCCATGATGGTTATAACCCATCTATTTATGATAAGTTGGGGTTTGAAGGTATGTGTGTTGGGCGTTAAGTTGACTATGACGCATACATTATGGATTTTTATCATGCTTAGGTTCCTAAGAATCATTTGATAATCTAATCTGCACCAGTAGTCTGTAAGTATCTGAACATTTCTGATAAGGTTAAGGGTTTTTACTCGAAGCGTGAAGTAGATTTCCAGTTGGACATTTCTTTAATGGGAGTAGTTCTCTGAGTATCAATCTGATGTTGATTTCGGTCTTCGGGGTTGATACTTAGGGGGTTATTCTTTTAAACCGATGTCTAATGGGAACCAAGCTTTTGTTTTAATTGTACTTGCTTCTATCACCCGGCTTTATCCTATCGACCGAATCTTCGACCTTTAGGCAGAAACTAATGGGTGTAAACATGTGCTTGAGACATGTTATGTTTGATGGTTGCAAGTGGATGCAAGTGGTTGCTAGTGGTTGCTCGTGGATGCATATACACACAATAGGCACTAGATCGGCTCGAAAACACTCTCATACTTCATATGGATGTGTGTCCATTTTTAAAATTTTTATGGATGCAAAATGGTTGACTCAGCACATGGATGTTGCATATAAATGAATGGTTGTGCACTCATATACAAATTATATGTATCAAATAGGAAAATTGCATACATATTGGACTCATGGAACTGACATAATTCGCATTAAGGAGTTCAACTGAATCAGTGGACCGCCTGATCTTTGCATTAGATAAGGAACATATACCTACACTTTTGCATATGTTCATACAACGTTAGAAGTTTTCTAAGGACTGTGGATGCTTGTGGATGATGGTTGAGTAGATGGGTGATTGGATGATAGGACACATTCTTCTTAACTTGAAGATTTCGGGGACGAAATCCTTTAAGGAGGGGAGAATGTAACACCCCGTATTTTCTATGAACATACGAATGACAAATCAGAGAATAATTAAATTGTAATAGAATAATTAATTGAAACAGGTTAAGCCATTGCGTTCGTCTCGAAATTCTTCTTGGAATAGAGTCCAAGATTGCGTAAATTGGACTCTGTATGAAGAAGATATGGCCTTCAGAAGTTTTAGTAAAAACCAGCCCGAAATTCAAAAATCAGATTTCGAAATTCAAAACAGACACCCGGGCTGGGCGGGAAAATTCCCGCCTAGGGCCCAGGTTGACACTATGGTTGACCTGGGGGTCGACCTGGGTAAATAAGGTCGACACTAGGGCCGACCTTAGGGTCGACCTCCCCCACTATTTGCAGATCCGTGGACAAATGCATTTTTCTGTATTTAGACGCCTGTTCTGACCAGATTCGTGACCCATAAAATATTTAAACACCCCCAAACCTAGCTTTCTCTCCACACAATTTCATTCTGCCTATATTCTGCCTCTATTCTAATTAAAAATAAAAATGGCATCGCTACTCTGCTAGAATCAAAACTAGAACTATAACATCTTCTTCCAATCTGAACTGAGTTAAAAGATAACAACTATTTTCTAATCTAATCGATAGTCTACGCCAAAGGAGCGCTTTTCAGTGTCAGAATACAGATCCCAGAAATCAAGAATCGTTCCCATTTTGTGAGTATAGTTATTTTCAGATATGAAATTTAATAATTATCTTGACATTTTTGTGAATCTGGATCTGTGGTTATGCATACTTTTCTATGGATCTGTCTTGATTGTGACTGTTCTGTATCTGTTCCCTCTTTTCTTCCTTTTTGTTTATAGCCAGGCTATCATGAGCTTGCGCCAAATCTCATAAGAGATTAACGCTCGAACACTAAATTTTGGGACAAATAATGGATAATGCATAATTGGACATGGCTGATCTTTGACTGATTTGAGAAATGGACATATGCTGTAAATTAGATCTAAATCTATGTATACTCTATAATTTGGAAGAAGTGGAATCATTGTATGATAACATATGACTTGAAACTTGGGGACATAATGCATATAAAAGTTAAGATCTGATTTTGAGAGGATATAATTTAAAGATCTAGATTTTTGGATTCATGACTTGAAAAAGGAATTTGTGACTTAGGCATAGAGACCTATATTATAATTGGATAACTATCAATGTGAATGCACCTAATAGTGGATTTTTGGATATTTGGCATTAAAGGATATAATTTGACATAATTCATATGGTATATCATGATTTTCGGGCTTTTAGAGAATATTATGTACTGTGCAAAGTTTAACTAAAAATTTGGGCATATGTTGTATTATGAATTATGACCATGATTTAGGCATGTAAGTTTAGGCTAAATTTATGATTAGGTAAGATATGTAAATAGAATTTTAGAAATATATAATCTGCTAAATCTGTTATCTGCTAAATCTATTGAATTGCCTAATCTGCTAAATCTGTTATCTGCTAAATCTGTTGAATCGCCTAATCTGCTAGATCTGTTATCTGTTGAATTGCCTAATCTGTTAATCTGTTGAATTGCCTAATCCGCTAAATCCGTTATCTGCTAAATCTATTGCATTCTAAAGGCTTTTGTAGAAGACCGATATTTATGTACTTGAATTCCGATATTGTGATTTTGAATGATGTAACTAAACTCATTTCTGTTTCTGTTGTAATGAAGTTATAAAATTTTCAAGTACTACGTTATCTGTCTTCTAAATTTCTGTTATGTCTACTAAAAACGCTCCACCAAAGTTAAGGCATTCCCTTTGCGAGTGACCTTAACGGAGCTGGGGTGTTACACTAGTGTACACCTAATTCTAGCATTCTGTTTCTGTAGAGATTATTCTGTTTCCGTTTCTATTTCAGTTTAGGCATTAGGGTACACCTAGTTCTGTTTGTTCTGTGGGTACCGTCTGTTTCTGTTGGGTGGTAATACCTGTCTGTTTCTGCGTGGTACCGTTTGTTGGGGTGGTAAAGGCCCATTACTAGTGTACACCTAATTCTAACATTCTGTTTCCATAGGGATTATTCTGTTTCCCTCTCTGATTCCGTTCCAATTCTGTTTTTGTTCCTTCTGTCTGTTGGGGTGGTAAATGCCCATTAGTTGGGTGGTAAAGGCCCATTATTAGTATTCTGTTTTCGTATCTTCTGTCTATTGGGGTGGTAAAGGCCCATTATTAGTATTCTGCTTCTGTACCGTTTGTTTGTTCGGGTGGTAAAGGCCCATTATTAGTATTCTGCTTCTGTACCTTTTGTTTGTTCGGGTGGTAAAGGCCCATTACTAGCATTCTGTTTCTGTAGAGATTATTCTGTTTCCGTTTCTGCTTCAGTTTAGACATTAGAGTAACACCTAATCCTTTTATACTAGTATCGGTGAAGAGAAGTGAAAAGCTTAGCCTAGCCTACATCATTCTGTTTCTTCTGTTCACCTGCTATTCCTGTTACGGTTATCTCTCATCCAGTTTTATTTACATGTCATGATGCTATTATCTATTTATATGCTGAAAGTCACTGTACTCACCAGACTTGTGTCTGGCCTAGTTTGTTTCGCCTCTTTTCTTCCCGTTTTCCCCCAGGTTTTCAGGGTGGAAACATAGGAGCTTGATTCAGATTCTCTCTGCTTGAAGTGTTTGAAATATTGCTTGGCTTTGGCTCTATCTTCCCATGGTAGTTTATATTGGGGATTATGGCTTAAAAAAACTATGCATTCTGAAGGCTTTTGTACAAGATCGATATTTATGTACTTGAATTCCGATATTGTGATTTTGAAAGATGTAACCAAACTTATTTCTTTTTTTGTTGTAACAAAGTTATAAAATTTTCAAGTACTACTTTATCTGTCTTGTAAATTTCTGTTCTGTCTACTAAAAACGCTCCACCAAAGTTAAGGCATTCCCTTTGCGAGTGACCTTAACGGAGGTGGGGTGTTACATGCCGCCTGCCCCTATCTCCACTAGTTGTACCCACTACCCCCATGCGATCGGCTCCCTAACTCGTAGATACCCGTGTTGGTCCCACAGTGAGGTGTATCACTCCCCAAAGTGGCAACCCGATACCACTAAAGATGAGCGGCTTTGTAACAGCCCGCGCATTACTACACTGCACCACACCAGTCACCCTATTGCTTGATCCCACTTGCTTCACACAGAAACTTTATAAATAGCCTTACGTACCCCTAGCTGACTACATAGGTGCCGTCTGCCCCTATCTCCACTAGGTATACCCCACTACCCACTTTCGATCGTCTCCCTACTCGTAGATACCCGTGCTGGCCCCACAGTGGGGTGTATCACTCCCCTAAAGTGGCAACCCGATACAACTTGAGAATGCACGGCTTATACCTACACGATGCAACAACGTCTTACCTACCAGCCCGGGTCCACACACGCATACGAAACCCGTTGGACTTGCGTTGCCACCGCTCCCCGTTTTGGCCTCTTACAGTCAAACCCAGCATGCGTGTCCCGTCCTCGACTTGGGTTAAGCCCACAAAGATACGTTTGGGATACTGGTCGAAATGGGCCCCCACAAGCTACCCACCTAAGCTTGTCACTAGTATATCCCACTTAACCCTCTTAGTCATGTTCATTTACATGTGTGTTTGGTTAAGTCTTACTAACCGTATTTCACATGCCACTAAGGGCACCCCCTAGATTCCTCATGCCACCCAAGGCACCTACTTAACCCCCATGTCCCGCCTTACATGCATATCTGGTTAAGTATTTCTTAATTCATTCAGGCCATAACCTCATAAAGACCTCTCACATTAGACTGGCATTTATGGCAGATGGATTTGCCGGGCGGGTCTGGGCAGTCTTACACCATAAAAGAGTCTAACCTCGTGTCTTTACAACTGTTATGCTTTAGTTTAGGCCTAGGACCTCTCACATTGGGCTGACATTTGTGACCACTGAATTTGCCGAGCGGGTCCGGGCAGGTTTACGTCACAAACGAGTCCAACCTCATGTCCTAAGCATTGATTAACACTTAAAATCTTTTACCCCAGTTTTAATAATTCCCTATTCAAATTATTAATTAAGTCAACTTTTAATGATGTCCATAATTGACTCAATTATGGCCATCCACTTATGGCATGCAAAATCATATCAATTGCACCCCAACTTTTTAATATTAAATCCTTAATATTACCCCTACCCCACGTTTATACGTTCGCTTATTCAACGCATAATACAGGCTAGACTTGTATAGTCTAACACCTAGCACAAAGATAAATTATCACAACATATAGACAATTAAAATAAATCTAATCATAATAGGGGTGAAACTTGCATAAACTACACATGTTAAGGATCAAAAGGTGTCAACTTGTTAAATGTCTCAATTTATATGATATGATCATAGCCCAAATCTATACATAAACTTGCATATGGGGTTTTTAGGCAACATAATGATGGTGTGAACTAGCATAGGATATCACATATGTCATAGCATAATTCTAGATGTCATAATAGATGTCTTGGTTTATGTTCATAACTTTTCTAATCAATTTAACTTGCATATGTGACTTGTCATATATATCAACATAACCCAAACATGATGATTTAATTAATATGAACTAACTAGCATAGATGGTAACATCATGGCCTTTTTAACATGTATGATTCATCACAACTTAGAATAGAAACTTTCAACATACATAACATCATCATAGCATGATTTACAACATATAAGATATCATCATCACATAACATTGGATTTACAATATACATGATAGCAAAAGGGGTTTACAACAACATATATGATAATTCACATCATCTACTCATAATCCATTCATAACTCAACCTAATTAAAATGATAATAATCTTGTTAAGATCATCATACTCACAATTTAGAGAAGAAAAGAGAGAGTTTTGCTTTGCTTTAGGGTTGAGAGAATTATAATTGAATTTGCTTTTCTTCTTTCTTAGTTGGCGGCGGCTCCATTGATTTCCATGGCGACGGTAACTATTCTATTTTAATTAGGTTTAGGGTTAGCATTAGGATGTATTTAAAAGTGTAGGAAGTTATTTAGGACCATTAGATTAACCCTGAACCATGAGAACCAATGGAATGCAAAATCTGCATTTGAGCGAATCGGCCCATGGGTTGACAGCCAAACACCCTGGATTAACCCCTAGTCGACCCAGCGAAGCTTGGGTCGACCTCAAAAATGGGCCGGTTCGGTTATTCCCCCTCCCAATTCGCTGTTTTGAACTTTTTCGCCTATTTATTTATTTAATTTTTAATTTTTATTTATATATATATCAATATATATATATATTTCTCTGCGCAACCCATTTCACTTAATTCTTTTCTAAAAATTAAGTATACTTTAATTTGTGAATTTTAATGTTATAAAATTACGGGGTGTTACATTCTCCCCTCCTTAAAGGATTTCGTCCCCGAAATCTCCAAGTCAAGAAGAATGTATATCCTACCATCTAATCATCCATCTACTCAACCATCAAACACCAGCATCCATTGTCCTTAAAAGACTTCTAATGGTTTAATGTTTATATGCACAGTGTGTGTATATGTCCATATGTAATGCAAAATTAGGCGGTCTACTGATTCAGTCGACCTCCTTAGTGCAATTCATGATAGTGCCATGCGTCCAATATGTATGCAAAAGATTCCTAATGATACATATTAATTCTATATGCGTTCACAACCATCCACCCGAATGCAGCAACTATATGATAATACAACCATTATACATCCATTTTACTAAATACATCCATATATATGCAATATGCAACATGAAGTGACTGAGCCGATTTGGTGCCTAATAGTGTGTGTATATGCATCCACGAGCAACCACTAGCAAACACTTGCATCCACATTGCATCCACCATACATAACATGTCTCAAACACATGTTTCAACCATAGGATTATCCTAACTAAAGGTCAAAGATACTAGCGAGAGGATATACTAAAGATAAGATAAGTACAAGCTAAGCGATAAAGGAGAAATTAAAAGACATACCCTCAAAAAGAAAAGGGTATCGTGAACGCATCTTCTCTTCTGTCTCCCAAGTAGTGTTGCTCTCATCATCTCCCCATTGCACTTTGACTAGTCTGACCTCTCGATTCCTCAACCTCTTGATCTCCGACCCAAGAATGCGCGTAGGAGCTCGTCGAATTGTCGCATCACGCTCTATCTCCACCTCTCTAAGAAAGCTCGGCTCTACCACTTCCGCGGTCTCGTGAAAGCACTTCCTCAAATGTGACACATGGAATACATCATTTACACCACTAAGTCTCTCAGGCAACTCCACTCTATACGCCATCCGTCCAATCCTCTCCTTAATAGGAAACGGCCCTACAAACCTTGGTGCTAATTTCCCAACGGACCCAAAGCGAACAACGTTTCGTAATGGAGACACTTTGACAAAGACCATGTCCCCAACTTCAAACTCGAGATCTGTCCTCCTCTTATCCGCATAAGATTTCTGCCTATCTTGTGCTGCTTTCATCCTCCTTCAAATCAAGTCGATCTTCTCCGAAGTCTCCCTAATCATATCGGGCCCAAGTAAGATCTTATCCGTAGATTCCCACCAACATGTAGGTGAACGACAAGGTCGTCCATAAAGAGCTTCGAATGGTGCCATACCAATGCTGGACTGAAAGCTGTTATTATATGCGAACTCCACCAATGGAAGATGCTCTTCCCATGTACCCCTAAAGTCTAGGATACATAGCCTCAACAGATCCTCTAGAATGCGATTCACCCTCTCAGTCTGGCCGTTCGTCTGAGGATGATATGTGGTGCTCAAACATAACTGAGTCCCTACCGCCTCTTGTAAGCTTCTCCAAAATTCGCTAGTGAAAATAGGATCGTGGTCGCTCACTATGCTAGAAGGAACACCGTGCAAACGAACTATCTCTCGAATGTATACGGAGGCTAACCATGGAGCAGTCCTCTTACTCTTTACGGGAATGAAATGGGCGCTTTTATTAAGTCTATCTACTATAACCCAAATTCCCGTATTACCCTTCCTTGATTGCGGTAACCCATCCACAAAATCCATCGAGACACTTTCCCACTTCCATAGTGGAACCTCCAATGGGTGAAGCAACCCACTGGGTTTCTTTTGCTTCGCTTTTATTTGTTGGCACATCAAGCATCTAGCGACATACTCGGCCACATCTTTCTTCATGCCGGCCCAAAAGTAAACTCTCTTCATGTCTTTGTACATCTTGTCCCCGCCGGGATGAATGGTCATCTTCGAATGATGTGCTTCGTCAAGAATAGTCGTCCTTAGGTCATCGTCTTTTGGTACACAAAGTCTACCGTCCCTACGTAACCAACCCTTATCGTCTAGGGTATACCTACGGAGATGGCTTGATGACTCCCCTCCTTTGAGTTTTTCTACTAACTTAACCAACTGCAGGTCGTCTCGCTGTGCCTCGCCAATCCGTCCCAAAAGCGTAGGTCTGACCTCCAAGGATGCTAGCAAACCGGGTACGAAGTCAACGGAAGGTCTAAAGTCAAACATCGAAATGAATTCTAAACTTCGCCGCTCAACAAACAAAGGACTTAAGGATAATCTTTTCTACTTAAGGCGTCTGCCACCACGTTACCCTTGCCAGGGGTATAGGCTGTTTCGAAGTCGTAGGACGCTAAGAACTCCATCCACCTTTGCTGCCTTAAGTTCAAGTCCTTTTGAGAGAATAGGTATTTTAAAGACTTTTGGTCAGTGAATAATTCGAATTTCTCACCAAGAAGATAATGACGCCAAGACTTAAGCGCGAAAACAATAGCGGCCAATTCTAGGTCATGTGTAGGATAATTTTTCTCATGCGCTCTCAACTGCCTTCCACCATATGATATTACCCTACCCTCTTGCATTAAGACTGCACCTAGTCCTGTCCCATAAGCATCAGTATAAACGGTAAACGGCTTACACCCGTCTGGCAATACTAAGACTGGGGCTGAAGTCAAAGCTCTCTTCAAACATTGGAACGCATCATCACAATCTACGTCCCATGTGAAAACTAGGTTCTTCTTCGTCAAGCGTGTCAATGGAGCTGATATCTTTGCGAAGTCTTTGATAAACTTCCTTTAGTAGCCAGCCAACCCCAAGAAACTTCTCACTTCAGTAGCATTTTTAGGAACCTTCCAATCTTGGATGACCACCACCTTCGCGGGATCTACAGCTATCCCTTCTTTGGAAACCACGTGTCCTAAGAACCGTACTTCCTTCCTCCAAAAGTGATACTTAGAAAATTTAGCTTTAAGGCTATGCGCTCGTAGGGTCTCCAACACTTCCCTAAGATGTAGGGCATGCTCTTCTTCATCCTTAGAAAAGATCAAGATGTCATCTACAAAGACTACCACGAATTTGTTAAGGTACTCCCTAAACACCCTACTCATCAAATCAACAAAATATGCTGGGGTGTTTGTCAAACCGAAGGGCGTCACTAGCCATTCATAGAAACCGTCCGGAGTCCTAAAGGCAGTCTTGTCTGTGCTATCCTCAGCCACTCTCAACTGATGGAACCCAGCGGCTAAGTCCAACTGCGAAAACACTGAGGCGCCAACTAACTGATCGAAGAGATCGTCAATCCTCGGCGGTGGGTGTCTGTTCTTCTTAGTAAGCTTATTAAGTTCTCTATAGTCCACACAAAGTCTAAGGGACCCATCCGCCTTCGTGGCAAATACTACTGGAGCACCCCACTCTGATATACTTCGTCTTATGAACCCCTTCTCAAGCAACTCCTTCACTTGCTTATCGAGTTCCCTCCTTTCACGTGGAGCCATGTGGCGTACTGGCAAAGATACTGGTTTCGCATTATCCACAAGATATATTCGAAAATCTATCTCTCGCTTCGGAGGCAAGCCCTTCACCTCCTCAAACACATTTGAATATTCTCGGACCACTCTAACAGATCGTAGATTTTCCCCAGACGCGTCAAGTGATTCTAGATAACTTAGCATAACCGAATTTATGCGATTACAGAAGATTTCGAGAGTGTTGCCAAGGCGAGTCACGAGCCTAACTACTCTCCTTTCACAATCAAGAACGACCCCATTTCTGGATAACCAATCCATTCCTAAAATTAGCCCATAGCCCGTGAAGCCCAACACATAAGCATCACATCTAAATTCAACGCTAAGTATGGAAATTTTCAAATCCAAACACATCATAGACAAATAAGCTGAGCCCCTATTGGATTCGAAACAACTAAGGGATCCTCTACTAAACTGGTGTTTAAGTGCAGTGATTCAACTAATGATGTAGAGATAAACGAATGTGATGCGCCCGAATCGTATAAGGTACGGACAGGATGATCAAACAGAAAAACTAAGCTTTCAACAGAAATGGTTCTACCTCGTTCTTGCAACGGTGGGACCGCGAGAGCCTGAACTTGTCCTCTTGCCTGCCCTGGTGCCATAAGAGCCTGCACCTGTCCTCCCGAGGTAGCTCCTGCCCTCTGCCCCTTCTTTGGGCAGTCCTTCACTAAATGTCCCGCATCGCCACAATGAAAACAGCCTGTCTTCTTTTTCTTTCGGCAATCCTTGCTGAGATGGCCTGGTGTCCCACAGTTAAAACATTTCTTCTTTCCCTTGCCGTTATTGTCTTTACCACCATTCTTGTTTTGCTGTTGTGGTTTCTTCAGATCCCCCTTCTTCTCGGGTGCCTTATCAGCTTTAGCGCTTTTCTCCTCATGCATAAGCGCCATTTCTACTAACTTCTCAAAGGTGGCCCCCACAGGGATGTGGGTAATAGCCAACCCTTGCAATGGTTCATTCAAGCCATTCACGAACCTTAGAGCCTTCTTCTCCGGCGTGTTTACTAAGTCCAAGCCAAACCTTTCTAACTGATTAAATTTATTGACATATTCTTTCACTGATGAGCTTCCTTGCTTCAATGTCAAGAACCTTTCCATATATAGATTTTCTTCCGCCCTTGAGAGAAACTTCGCCTCGAACCTACGTCTAAAATCCGCCCAAGAGTCAACAGGACGCTCCCCATTAGTGACCTCCCACCAAAACGAGGCCTCTCCCTTCATCAACCAAGCTGCTAATCGAACTCTCCTCCCTTCTTCTACTTCAAAGATTTCTAGCAATTCTTCCACCTCCTTAAGCCAATCTCTAGCTTCCACAAACGTTTCTGACCCTTGAAATGGTTTTCCACCCATAGCCTTGAATTCCTTGCACGTCTTTGCAAAAGTATCTACGCGAGGAGGAGGAGGAGGAACGGGTGCAACTGGTGGTGGAGGAACATTGGCTGGACCTGCAGCGGCCCTAGCCTCCAATAGCCTCCTATACCATCCTGGTATCGTTACACCGTCGGGTAGATTAAGATCTTCAGCCATGCTGAAACGAGAAAGGAAAGATTCAAAATGGAGAATTCGAAAGATAAAGATATGTGGCTATTGGGGATTATGTTTTTCTTAAAAACTTTTCTCTTTAAATTTCTCATTAAAACATGTTTTTGAAAACACTTCTTCCAAAAATAACTATTTTTCTAAAGTATTTTTATCTGTTCTGGTAACCTTAAACTCTGATACCACTGTAACAGCCCGCACATTACTACACTGCCCCACACCAGTCACCTTATTGCTTGATCCCACTTGCTTCACACAGAAACTTTATAAATAGCCATACGTACCCCTAGCTGACTACATAGACGCCGTCTGCCCCTATCTCCACTAGGTATACCCCACTACCCACTTTCGATCGGCTCCCTACTCGTAGATACCCGTGCTGGCCCCACAGTGGGGTGTATCACTCCCCTAAAGTGGCAACCCGATACAACTTGAGAATGCACGGCTTATACCTACACGATGCAACAACGTCTTACCTACCAGCCCAGGTCCACACACGCATACGAAACCCATTGGACTTGCGTTGCCACCGCTCCCCGTTTTGGCCTCTTACAGTCAAACCCAGCGTGCGTGTCCCATCCTCGACTTGGGTCGAGCCCACAAAGATACGTTTGGGATACTGGTCGAAATGGGCCCCCACAAGCTACCCACCTAAGCTTGTCACTAGTATATCCCACTTAACCCTCTTAGTCATGTTCATTTACATGTGTGTTTGGTTAAGTCTTACTAACCGTATTTCACATGCCACTAAAGGCACGCCCTAGATTCCTCATGCCACGCAAGGCACCTACTTAACCCCCATGTCCCACCTTACATGCTTATCTGGTTATGTATGTCTTAATTCATTCAGGCCATAACCTCATAAAGACCTCTCACATTAGACTGGCATTTATGGCAGCTGGATTTGCCGGGCGGGTCCGGGCAGTCTTACACCATAAAACAGTCTAACCTCGTGTCTATACAACCGTTATGCTTTAGTTTAGGCCTAGGACCTCTCACATTGGGCTGACATTTGTGACCACTGGATTTGTCGGGCGGGTCCGGGCAGGTTTACGTCACAAACGAGTCCAACCTCGTGTCCTAAGCATTGATTAACACTTAAAATCTTTTACCCCAGTTTTAATAATTCCCTATTAAAATTATTAATTAAGTCAACTTTTAATGATGTCCATAATTGACTCAATTGGCCATCCACTTATGGCATGCAAAATCATATCAATTGCGCCCCAACTTTTTAATATTAAATCCTTAATATTACCCCTACCCCACGTTTATACGTTCGCTTATTCAACGCATAATATAGGCTAGACTTGTATAGTCTAACACCTAGCACAAAGATAAATTATCACAACATATAGACAATTAAAATAAATCTAATCATAATAGGGGTGAAACTTGCATATACTACACATGTTAAGGATCAAAAGGTGTCAACTTGTTAAATGTCTCAATTTATATGATATGATCATAGCCCAAATCTATACATAAAGTTGCATATGGGGTTTTTAGGCAACATGATGATGGTGTGAACTAGCATAGGATATCACATATGTCATAGCATAATTCTAGATGTCATTATAGATGTCTTGGTATATGTTCATAACTTTTCTAATCAATCTAACTTGCATATGTGACTTGTCATATAGATCAACATAACCCAAACATGATGATTTAATTAATATGAACTAACTAGCATAGATGGTAACATCATGGCCTTTTTAACATGAATGATTCATCACAACATAGCATAGAAACTTTCAACATACATAACATCATCATAGCATGATTTACAACATATAAGATATCATCATCACATAACATTGGATTTACAATATACATGATAGCAAAAGGGGTTTACAACAACATATATGATAATTCACATCATCTACTCATAATCCATTCATAACTCAACCTAATTAAAATGATAATAATCTTGTTAAGATCATCATACTCACAATTTAGAGAAGAAAAGAGAGAGTTTTGCTTTGCTTTAGGGTTGAGAGAATTAGAATTGAATTTACTTTTCTTCTTTCTTAATTGGCGGCGGCTCCATTGATTTCCATGGTGACGGTAACTATTCTATTTTAATTAGGTTTAGGGTTAGCATTAGGATGTATTTATAGGTGTAGGAAGTTATTTAGGACCATTAGATTAACCCTGAACCATGAGAACCAATCAAATGCAAAATCTGCATTTGAGCGAATCGGCCCACGGGTTGACAGCCAAACACCCTGGATTAACCCCTAGTCGACCCAGCGAAGCTCGGGTCGACCTCAAAAATGGGCCGTTTCGGTGGTTCCCCCTCCCAATTCGCTGTTTTGAACTTTTTCGCATATTTATTTATTTAATTTTTAATTTATATATATATATATATATCAATATATATATATATATATTTCTCTGCGCAACCCATTTCACTTAATTCTTTTCTAAAAATTAAGTATACTTTAATTTGTGAATTTTAATGTTATAAAATTATGGGGTGTTACAGGCTTATACCTACACGACGCAATAACGTCTTACCTACCAGCCCGGGCCCGCGCACGCACATGACTCCATTGGACTTGCGTTGCCACCGCTAACCCATTTTGAGCTCTTACAATCAAACCCAGTAAGCATGTCCCGTCCTCGACCTAGCTCGAGCTCACAAAGATACTTAATGGGTTACTGGTTTGAAAAGGGTCCCCGATGCTTGACACAAGCTTTCCATCTATGCTTGGCCCCCACTAGGATTTCCCACTTAACCCCTTTCTTATTCATGTCTTCTTACATGTTTCAACTTGGTTAAGTGTTTATAATTATATCCCACATGTCACCCATGTTACCCACTTATCAAATCAGCATGTGTTATTGGTTAAGCTTGTCTTAACCCTATCCGCTTATCAGATCTGTGTGTATATATATATATATATATATATATATATATATATATATATATATATATATGGTTAAGCTAGTCTTAACCCTATCCACTTATATATTATTGGTTAAGTTAGTCTTAACCCTATCTAATTATCAGATTATTATGTATTATTGGTTAAGTTTGTCTTAACACTATCCACCTATCAGATTAATATATATATTATTGGTTTAGCTGGTCTTACCCCTACCCACTTATCAAATTAATATATATTATTGGTTAAGCCAGTCTTAACCCTACCTACTTATCAAATTATCGGTTAAGCTGGTCTTAACCCTATCCACTTATATATTATTGGTTAAGCTGGTCTTAACCCTATCCACTTATCATGTTTTATGTAACATGTTTTACTTAATTTATGATTAAGTACATCTTAGTTCACAGATACATTGGTTAAGAGAATAACTCCCTAAGTATCAACCCCGAAGACCAAAATTAACATCAGATTGGCACTCAGAGAATTACTCAACTCAACCAAACTTCTGTTTGTCATTCATATTCGTCTTTGATCAGCATTAGTTAATTATTAATGCACAGACCTCTCACATTAATTCGATTGCTTGTGGCCGCTGGATATATCGGGTGGTTCCGGGCAGACTTCCATCACAAGCCAGACTTAACCTCCTGTCTAAGCATCTTTTAATTATGCCTACGACCTCTCACATTAGACTGCCGTTTGCAGTTGCTGGATATGCCGGGCGGTTCCGGGAAGTCTTATACCACAAACGAGTCTAACTGTAATGACCCGTATTTTAGAGATAGAATAATAAAGTTATTTAATTATTAAAAATATCGATTTAGGGAATATCGATAACTTGAATTAAATAATATTGAATATTTAATTAATAATTATAATATAATAATATATTATAATGTCGAAATAGTCAGAAATAGTTGAATTGTCTGAATCAGATAGTGTAAGAGATTTGGTAGCGTTTAGATTTGAAATATAATAACGAATATATTTCATTTACAGCGTTTGAACGCATAAATTATATTATAATTAAAATCGAGCTCGAAATGACGCTGCAGTTTGTAAATTGGCGATTCGAACTTCAACTGAATGTACAGGATTCATTTTAAATTGGATTTTTGTGAAACAAGAAACGTACGGAGCTGGTGGAGTATATCTTCCTAGTAGAAGAGAAAAATCGAGATTTCGTCGTGTAGATTTTTATTTATGTCCAAATCAAATTTCAGAAAAGTCGCTATGGAATTCCTTTATAATTCGTAACGCTTTATTTACATTATAAAAGGAATTTTAGTATAAAATTGAATATCGATTCAACCGGGGCTTGGAATATCGAGAATATAATTATTTTGGAGCTGTATGATATTCCACTGTAAATATACACGATAATATAAATTTATTTATATTTAATGTAATTATATTTAAATATATTTATATATTTAAATGGGTCATCCAGAGCTTTAAAAATAGCCGGTTTTGCAAACGAAGTCGGAATTCGACGAAACTAGGTTTGTTGGATCCGCAATGTCAAATTATTGTTAGATATCAAGTTTCGCGAATTTGTAGAGTCACTGTGTGGCCGTACGGATTTTTTGAGTGAAAAATAATCGATATTTCGACGGTTAAAAATACGCTGTGTGAGCATACGAAGTCGGAATTCGACGAAACCAGTTTCGTTGGGACCGTAATGTCGAACTGTAGTTGCATGTCCAGTTTCGTGATTTTTAGGTACCGTATGTGATCGTACGGATTTTTAGAAGGCGAAACGAATTAACGATGGAGAATATACCAGGAATATTCCTTCTACAAAATATCCCACCCCTCTATAAATACCACACCCTTACTTCTAAAACATAAATATCATTCCTTTGGCCAAAGAAATAACGGCCGCCAGTATCTCCTTCAAAAATAAAATGGCGATCAAAATAAATAAAAGGGAAATTAAAAAAAATTCCATAAATCGATTAACCTACATCGCTGAGATCTACATGAGATACTCTTCAATTCTACACCCACAAATCTTCATTTGGTCTTATCCGAGTTTGCTGGAAATAAAATGGAGTGCGAATAGGGTTATGATTCTTGGCGAATTTATGGGGTTTGGGTTCGATTGAGGACTGGAGCTAGTCTTACCAAGGTGAGGGGCAACCGACGCCGACATTCGGTGAGTTTCCCTGTAGATTTATGTCGCCAGTTTTATTGTTTTGGGTATGAAAGTCGGAGTGGTATTTTCTTTCTTTTCCGAAACGTGAAGGATGGCAGCAAGGTTTGGGTCAGCCTCGTTTTAAGGGCAGTGCGGTGATACAAATATGGAGGATGTGCTGAAGTCGATTTTGTGTAGGGTGTTTGCGAGTTCTTTGAGTTCAGGGAGGAAGTTTGATGGGAGGAGGCTATAACGTGTTGGAAACAGGGAGATGAAGTGATGAGTTGTGGCATTTTGTGGAGGATTCGATGGGGAGTGTACTGGGTAATGTTTGCTGCTTGATGCGATTGAAGAAAGGGGTTACGAAAGGATTAAGAAGGGATTATTGTATTAACTAATTTATATTTGTTATAAGAAAGGGATTAGTGTTGTTATATAACATGAAATGGTTTTAAGGGAAGGAGCTGTATTCGGCTATTCCAGGAACGGGTTAATAAGGAGAAGTGGGCTGATCAAAATTAAGGAAAAGCGAAGTATTTTTCTATTAATAATAAATAGAAAAGGGCCAGACTGGAGCGAAGTGGATTTGTAGAAAAACTGGGGCATCGGGAATCATGGAATGAGCTGAGGAAAAAGGGTATAGGGTTAAACAGATATGGGTTGGACTGATTGGATTGGAAATTGACGAAAACAAGAACCATTGGGATCGTATGGACGGTGGCTACACCATGGAACTGGCTGGAGGTGGATCGGAGCTCGTTACAATTTATAGAGAAATAAATTGTCCGTCTGAATCAAGCGATGGTTATCGTTACTAACGATGATCGTCTAATGTGAGTAAAACTCACCAACTCTGAACAGTTATATTTTTATAACGTATTCTTAGAACTGATAATTATCTGTTGATTGCTGTGTGTTGATTTGGTTGATTGAACTGCTAGTCAGTTAGTTGAAATTATATATATACCTTTAAATATTGATGTTGCTTATCAGAACATTTCATACTGAAACGAAGTTGATGATTAATTATATGGTTTAACATCTGTGATGCAGGGGAACAGGTTGGAGGAATCCGACGGGATTCCTCAACATTTAATTTACCGTTTTCATATATTGTGCTATATGTTGTGCTATAAAATCTGTTATTGATTTTGCATGTTTGAATGATATTGATCATTTGTTATTCGATGTTTTAAATATCATAAGAAACCCTGGGATGTAAAAAGGGATATTTCAATGTATATTGAAATAAAGGAATTTTATAAAATCAACCGATTTTATAAAAGAAAATAAATTTGAAATTAAAGCATTTATAAAAGCATAGGATATTATAAAGGAGGATATTTGTTTTGAAACAAATAGGATATTATAAAAAGGAAACCGTTATAAAAAGGAATCTGTATAAGTGGAGAAACGTTGTTAAAGGGAAATTTTTTAAAAGTGAAGAACCGTTACTAAAAGTAAATCTTTTTAAATGGATAAACGTTGTTAAAAGGGAAAATCTTTGTAAATCAATATAGTTAATCGAATATTAGTTATTCGAATAAGAGTTAATCAAATAGAGTTAAACAAAATTAGAAAACTGACTAGAATTAGTGAGTTGAATGATTTTCTGAGTGTGGATCTGATGTTGGTTTCGGCCTTCGGGGTTTATACTTAGAGAATTGTTCTCTTACTAGTTTACAGTCAGGGACTGATAAATTGTGGAATGATAGTGATGCATGAATGAGGATTGGAAATGTTTTCCAATGATAATGACGTATATTTTCAAATCGTAGAAAATAAGGAAATATGAATATATATATATATATACACATGTTGGATGATTTGATCGATAATTCCATTTGGAATTAAGATCGTTGTTTGTACACCGTCATGTTTTCATTTGATAGTTAAATCACCGACTATCAAAGTTTGACCATATTTACGTTGTTAATATGGAGAGACCGGTTGGATTCTTATCCAAAGAACCACTCTGTATTGGCATAAGCGTTGCGAATATGCCGAAGAAAATGGAAGACGGAGTAAAGTGCAAGGGCTGTTGTATAAATCTAAGATAACAATGGACTAGGATGGATGTATTGAATAGTGCCTTCGGTTTCGTTCAGTCCCAGAACGAACGTATATGGACGAGTGTCTGACAGAGTATTTCCAATGATCAAATATGATTGGTCTGTATAAATAAATATGTTTGCAACAGATTTATTCCCTTAGCATAATATCCAGAATATTTTTGTAAACCAATTAGTGATTAACGGATCTGACAATGTGGCATTCAAAGTGGTCGTGTTATAAATGAATGGAAAGTAATCGTAACCTCTGGCCTCAACAACCGGTAAATGACAAAAATCGGGCAGGCAGCATGGCTAAGTCGGTCGCACCGAAGTAGGGTGTATAATCACCTATCTAGAGAATATTCATTTGCTTCTTTAATCTATCGATGTTGTCCCCTATATATACGGGAAACGGTTGCTGATCCCAACCTTTGGTGATGTACATTCGATACACTCAAGCGAAATGAGTGGTCGGTCATGTGTGGCTGAGTTGCAAGATGTTCTTGTTGAACTCCAGTGTATTGTTCCTAGAGTACACTGATCGGAAGGTGGTTCCATACCTTGTCATAGTTGGAAATCCATTACCCAATACGTGCTTGCGGTTTTGATTGTATACTATATATGTAGAACGTGAGATGAAAGCGTTTCTACTAGATGATTATTATAGTTGTGGTTGATAGACATTATTATAATATCAAAAGGTTTTTGATATAAAGATACTTTGGATTCTCAAAAGGGAAAAACCCGTTTCGTTATACGGCGTGGTCTTATGAGATATCATTTACTTGTTCAAATTGTTTTAAACTGTTTTACTCATACCAGTCCCTTGACTGACCCGGAGTTTACTTTGTTTTGTTCTACCTAAACTCTTGGGTGCCTAAATTTGTACGGGCAGTCAAGTAGTTCAGGATTTTACAGATACACTTGGAGAGCTTGGTGCAGGAGGCTTCAAGATTCTATAGCTATTATTATTTCCGCTGTTGTTGTAAGTGTTGTACTCTGAAATGTTATTGTATACATATACTGTTTGTATTTCAAAATTTATGTTATATTTTATTCGTTCCGCTGTGAGATTCGTGTTTCCTCTGATGATGATGTTCTTCTTCTTCTTCTATTCTAATAGTTCTATCTTATCTATCCTCACCCTCTATCTTCTTTCTATTAATTTCTTGAATTTCCAGTGCAATTTGGGGTTGGAATTGTGTTATTTTTTAAAAACCCGCAACTTCCCCGTAAAGGAAAGCGTCGGATAGTTCGAGAACAAGCCACAGCAGAACGCATACAGAAGAACATTTCATTGTATATTACAACAATGCATCAGATTACAAGAATATACAGAGTATAAATGAATATTACACAGAAATATCAGAGATTTAAATTACATTTAAATACATAGCAGCGGAAAATAATACAATACACAACTAGAATGAGATATACGGATACAAAGCTTTCCGGATATCGTTCCAGCTGTAAACCAGGATCCTGTGAATATAAATCTGCAAAACCAAAACTACTAGCTGCCCGTGTCGAAAATAGGGGCACCCAGAGTTTAGGTTAAAACAATAAACTCCAGGTCAGTCATGTGACTGGTGTGAGAACTAAAACAGTTATTAATCTTTATTTCAAATCATTAGGTAAATCAAGGGACCACGCCGTATAACACGGAACGGGTTTCCTCCCAAGAATACCAGTGCATAAAACCAACAGCGCAATGCTAAATAAAGAAAAATGAAGCTGTTATAAGACCCAGGTCCCATCACACAATGCAACGCAGTCGAGGATAGGGTTTTCCCTTATAACAGCCAAAGAATGCTTGATACGTTTAAAACAAATCATTTGATACTATTATAAGTGCATAGTATATAAAACACTTCAAATCATAAGTATCAATCATAGGCGGCATGAGCGCCCCATCCCACTATGTCGCCATATATAGGATATACAATCAAAACCGCAAAGTCTCGTATTTGGAAATTGGGTTTCCATCTATGAACCGAGGCAAAAGATAGTCCTCAACCGATTCGAGACAATCTAGCCCATGTCTCAGGCAAGCGCGCAGGCAAGCCTTGGATCGTCAGGGCCGGTCCACACGGAGTGGATTATTATGCCTGAACAATACGTCTCCCCACCCTATGGGGTGTAAGTCTGGTCCGTCAGCCGACCAGAATGCATTCGGCCGAAACCGATATAACCGAGGCGCCTCGCAACAGCAACAACCACATAAGTCAAACTCGTCAGGGCGTGTAAAACCACTGACGCCACTTCTAGCTAGAAAGAAACGCATGCCCTCCCTGAGGTCCGTCTCCCGTTTTTGGTTCATACCGGGTGTGAAACACGCGAGGTAAACGTTACACAAAGCTACGCCACAAAGGCCGTGCTTTGATCATCACCACAAGACTTTGCTTTTCAACAGAAGCCTCGATCATTTGCATCTTAGCATGCCACACAGGCAAGCCATCCTATGCAACCGATATCAGTCACACAGAATGAAATCCGATGTCAGACACACAGTCCATTTACAAGTCCGTTCTGGGTCTGAACGAAACCGGAGGCACCTAGTACCCCGCATATCCATCGATCTCCAAGTACGTCTGGACGATCACTAACTGTTTCCATCTTCTTGGGTGTACAGCCCAATCAAGATCATCAGTTATCACCCAAACGACGTGAAGACTTCCGGTCTTCGACCATCGTCTTCATCTTCGACTTATCGTCGTATCAGTTATTCAGAATGGGATAAACCCGGTCTTTCCGAATAACTCGCGTATATATTATAAAAGTGTTACACAAACACAACATACGCCTCATTCCAATTCATTAGTCACTAACCGTAAATTAATCAAGAGAATAATTCCCCAAATATTAACCCCGAAGGCCGAAACCAACATCAGATCAATATCCAGAAAACCATTCTGCTTGGCTAACCGCCAGTTAGTTTCTAAATTTCACATTCAAATCTAATTAAAGATTTAACTATCGCCTGGAGCAAAACTGGTGATACTCCATTCTCGATCTTTTCAATCTAATTAAAGATTCATTAAAACTCCACTTAGTTTTAATCTGTGACTGGGTTAAAGAATCAGTGTCATTTAAAACACGGTTCACGATAAACCCAAAGTCACATCCCATTAATTATCGGGTTAAAGAACAAGTGTTATTTAAAACACTGTTCACGATAAACCCAAAAATCAATATCAATTCAATTCCAATTAAATATCATTTAATTGGTACACTTCATTAAATCTAAATAAAAAGATTTAATCTTTTCTCAACTGGGTTCAAGAACAGTGTTAGTGAAGACACCATTCACGACAAACCCAAATCACATTCGATATTCAATACAAGGCTCTGAATAGAAACTATATCGGCCTATATTCAATATCAAATTCTACGATTAACAAATGTCGTATTGGAAATAACGATATACATATATATCTTTCAAATTTCCATAACAACACCTGTAATATCACGAATTCCAACATCGAAATATTCCGAAGACAATTTCGATTCAAATCCACTCCAATGCAATCATTGGAAATTTTGGTTATTTTCAAAACCATTTCAAATTCAATTTATTTATTTAAAAATAAATAGAATTATAATTCTAGTTCAAAACTAGTTCATTTCGATAAAAATCTATTTTTATCTTTTCAAATATGGAGTTTTTCATCCCAAACTTTCACAAATCATTTCTTATGATTTTACACAAATTATTACTATTTTTAATAATTTTATCAAGGCCCGTACGGTCGATTTCCATTAACGGCCATCGAACTGCACTTACAGCGACCTTTTTCGAATTTGATTTGGACGTATCTCCAAATCCAACCGTTAGATTTCAAATTTCTAACATTCATTAGAAAGCTCTTTTCGATACGAACCCAACGGTTCCGGTTTTAGGAGAATCCGACGGTCGGATCTCCCGTAATGTCCGTTTGAAACAAATGATCGAAATTCGCGAACTGCCGCAGCGCGGCGCGTTCTATTCAGGCCATTATATTATATATATAATATATATAATATATATTTCGTCGATTACTATTTAAAACGAATTATATAAATGGTTTTAAATTCGTTTCAAAAGCAATTTCAACTTCCTTTTCAATTCAAATCAAAATTGAATTCTTCTTTATAAATTCGTTTCAAAATTCATTTCTATTCAATTCAAATTTCAATTCAATTTGAATTCATTTCAATTCGCTTTCAATTCCATTTGAATTCGTTTTCAATTCAATTCATTTCGAAATCGTTTTAAAATTCAATTCATTTCGAAATCGTTTTCAATTCAATTCATTTCGAAATCGTTTTCAATTCAATTCATTTCGAAATCGTTTTCAATTCAATTCATTTCGAAATCGTTTTCAATTCAATTCATTTCGAAATCGTTTTCAATTCAATTTATTTCGAAATCGTTTTCAATTCAATTCATTTCGAAATCGTTTTCAATTCAATTCATTTCGAAATCGTTTTCAATTCAATTCATTTCGAAATCGTTTTCAATTCAATTCATTTCGAAATCGTTTTCAATTCAATTCATTTCGAAATCGTTTTCAATTCAATTCATTTCGAAATCGTTTTCAATTCAATTCATTTCGAAATCGTTTTCAATTCAATTCATTTCAAAATATTCGATTTCGAAATCACGTTTCAATATTCATTTTAAAATGAATAAAATCGATATAAATATCGTTCACGTCAAAATGGCGTCAATCTAATCCTCACGGCTTCACATATTTCTATTTTCAAATATTCTATTTCAAATATTTCTATTTTTCTCGAAACTGGAATGAGGCCCAATCAATTACCATATAATGTTAATTATATGGATTTTCTACAACACATGTATATATCAACAACGATGAATAATCAACCATCAACCAAAGTGCACTACACTGTATAAGCATCAAATATAGACATTTAACGCTTATAGCAGCTTGTCAATCAATCGATCGACATATTTAATAAATCAGGATGAGTGAACTTCAAATTTCATCCTAACACCCGTGTGGGGTTTCAAACAATCAAACACATATTTTATTTGTGCAGTTAGGCGATGTGTAAAATTTATCGACCCAATCAACGTCATTCAAATAGGTGTACATAAACAAACCGTCTGGTTTGTAAATGAATATTTATTTATTCACATTCACGTTAAAAATTATATTTTTAACGATAACACATTTTATTTTAACATATGAATTTATATTCAGTTCATTCGTTAAATAAAATGCTAATTTTATTTTTCTAACTTATTTTAGAAAATTTCGGCGGCATAACGGCACGATACTAGAAACGGGACAAGGCCTAGCCTTATCCCCGGTCTAGTGAAGGCCCACGCCATTCACACATCAATCAAATCAATTCGTTATGCAAACCACAAACTTTGGAGTAAGGGTCTAACCTAGCCTTACTCCTTCGCCTTATAACGGCGCACGTCTAATCCTAACCAATTTATCGATTCGATTTTTCACACCACAAACCACATTCAAACCAATATCACAATCAATCACCAAACAGTCAAACAAACAAGTCCATGGTCTGTGGACGGGTGTCGGGTGCTACTAAGCACCGTCTGCATCCTAGTATATATATAACTAGAAAAATAAATTGAAAGGTGAGAAATTCTCACTTATAGCTATCCTAGCTCCACGGCTCTTCATTTGCAGAAGTCTTCGTCGTTTCGCCATTTTTGTCACCTTCGTTGTCCGCTTTCACTACATATGTAAAAATCGAATTTTTACTATGTTATTCAATAAATATAAAAATCGAATTTCCATTTCAAAGTTCAATATATAAAAATCGAATTTTTATTTCAAAGTTCAATATATAAAAATCGAATTTTTATTTCAAAGTTCAATATATAAAAATCGAATTTTTATTTCAAAGTTCAATATATAAAAATCGAATTTTTATTTCAAAGTTCAATATATAAAAATCGAATTTTTATTTCAAAGTTCAATATATAAAAATCGAATTTTTATTTCAAAGTTCAATATATAAAAATCGAATTTTTATTTCAAAGTTCAATATATAAAAATCGAATTTTTATTTCAAAGTTCAATATATAAAAATCGAATTTTTATTTCAAAGTTCAATATATAAAAATCGAATTTTTATTTCAAAGTTCAATATATAAAAATCGAATTTTTATTTCAAAGTTCAGTATATAAAAATCGAATTTTTATTTCACTTTAAACAAAATCAGTTTTTAAACATTAATTAAAATCAGTTTTTAAACAAAATGAAATTCAGATTTTAAACAAAATAAAATTCAGATTTCAACCTAAATAAAATTCAGATTTCAACCTAAACAAAATAAAATCAATTTTACTGTAATATAAAATAAGAATATAAAAAATCAGTTTTCTTTATTTTTCAAAATTCAGTTTTTACAACTTTAAAAATCAGGTTTCAAAATTCTTTTAAAAGGAATCAGTTTTATTTATTCCTTTTCAAATCAGTTTTTAACTTTGATAAAAAAAATCAGTTTTTAACTTTGATAAAAAAAATCAGTTTTTAACTTTGATAAAAAAAATCAGTTTTTAACTTTGATAAAAAAAATCAGTTTTTAACTTTGATAAAAAAAATCAGTTTTTAACTTTGATAAAAAAAATCAGTTTTTAACTTTGATAAAAAAAATCAGTTTTTAACTTTGATAAAAAAAATCAGTTTTTAACTTTTGAAGTCAATTTTTATCACCTAACAAAATCAGTGTTTATTAACTAAAGAAATCAGTTTTTAAAGCTAATAAAAATCAGTGTTTATTAACTAAAGAAATCAGTTTTTAAAGCTAATAAAAATCAGTACAAGAACTCACCGGGTTATCGAAGAAAAAGAGGGGGTTTCATCATCGTCCCTGGGGACTGGAGGGGGTGGCGCGTCTTCTGGCGGCTGCGTGAGGGTTTTGAGGGGGTTCGGGTATGTGGAGGTGGGTGGTCTGAGGGGAGTACGGGGGGGGGGGGAAGAAAGGAGAGAGGAGAGAGAGCGTCGGAGATGGGGTCGAAGATGGAGGCGCGATAGGGAGAGGCGGCGGCCAGGCCTGGCGGCGATGGCGCCTCCGTCGCCATTTCGATTTCGTTCGGTTTTTTTTTTTTTTTTTCTCTTTTCTGTTTGAAATGATTTTAGTCGGGGGGGGGGGCCTGGTAGTTAAGGGGAGAAGATATTTTTTTTTTTTTTTTTTTTTTTTATTATTTAATTATTAAAAGGTTGACTTTTTCATACGACCTCTAAACGAGGTCCACCGCCTGTCGTCCATAGCGTTTAACCCCCATTCCGAACACAATGGGATATGTATCGCTGGCTGATTCGATCGTTTGAATCAGTTTCCGTTGAATTTACATTTAAATCACTATATTGAATTTTAAACGTACATTTCAAATTACCGGGGTCACATACTAACTAGAAAAATTGCAGAAAAATATTTTCTAGCTTCGTATTGACGATACGGTCCTAACAAAACTAGTTTCGTCGAATTCTGAGACCGTTAGAAAAATGGCCAATTTCCAGTCGATTAAAATCAACTGAAACAGGTCAAACGCGTTTTCCTTTGCCACGCTCACATATTGATTCGAAAAATTATGAAATTTGGAATTTAGCAATAACTTGGCACTGCGGATCCAACAAAACTGGTTTCGTCGAAATCCGAGGTCGTTTGCAAAATGTCCATTTTTAAGGGCCTGAATTCCATAGCGACTATTCAGAATTTTCAACTGGACATATCTTTTGATTCCCGATATGAAATCTTGATTTTTCGGATTCGCTGGAAAGATATTCACTATTAGATTCCATTATTTTTGGTTTCACTAAAATCCGGATTGTTTTGCACCCGGTACATTCAATTGAAGTTTGAAATCGAATTATCGAACTACCGCGCCATTTTCAATTCTATTTATAATTATATATAATTATTTATATTCTAACGACGACGCGTATAATATATACGTTCGAATTATATTCAAAATAAATTTATTGTCGATATTATTTAAAATAATTCATTTTAAATAATCAAAATTCGCTAAAATTGCCAAAATAAAATTTTCAAACTGGCCCAGATTTTCCGGGTTGTTACAATCTCCCCCACTTAAAACTTTTCGTCCTCGAAAAGGAACAAAGTCGAAAGTGGTTTGATTATTCAACTCTACGCTCGATCTGGCTTCCATTCTCTAACTCTTCAGTTTCTGAGAATTTTCAAAATTTCAAAAATTTGGCTAACACCCTAAATTTTCGAAAAATTTCGCCATAACCTCCCCTGCACCGGGAGCATCGGGGAATTTCAAATAGCTTCCCCGGTCCTTCAGATCTCAAAAAGAAAAAGAAAAAGCCAAGCGGCTAGCCAATAGGCCCACAAAATCATCATCACCCAAACAAAACAGGAAATTATGTAGTAAACATGTACCTATTTGTCAGGCAAACAAATTTTATTCTCTGCTCTAGCCTCCTTGCTATGACCTGTTCAATGATATATATGTATATGCAAGCAAATGCAACTAATTCTCAATACAATTCAATATTGGGTTCAATTAGGCTAATGGTTCAAAATTAGCAAACAACTAAACAAACAACACAAACATCAATCAATTAGTGAATTAGAATTTCAAATTCATAATTTTGATACATATACAAAAAATCATGTTTTTGATACCAATTCACAACAATGTGTTCCTAACTATATAAGTTTTGGTTCTCACACCAGTCTAATGGAAATATATAGATATCACACCTTCGAAACACGAACATAAATACTGATGATGCACGTGCTATCATCAGTACCTTCTCCGGGCGACTAGAGTGTGATTCTATATCTATCCAGTATATTAAAACTTCGAATACACGCGGATCAGACGTATATGCAAAATCTATATATACTGGATTGTCCACATCAATATAAATAAATAATCCAATACGAATAATTGATTTAAATTTTCAAAACAAAATTTGTTTTCACTTTAAAAATTTACTCTTCACACTCGTTCTAGGACACTACTGATCCCATCTCTAACGAGTCATTCTAATTGGATATTACTAATCCAATATCTGATGAATTCTTTCGTATGGTTCTAATGTGTCTTGTTCTCTAGCTTTGTAAACCAAAGCTCTGATACCAACTTTAAAAACCCGCAACTTCCCCGTAAAGGAAAGCGTCGGATAGTTCGAGAACAAGCCACAGCAGAACGCATACAGAAGAACATTTCATTGTATATTACAACAATGCATCAGATTACAAGAATATACAGAGTATAAATGAATATTACACAGAAATATCAGAGATTTAAATTACATTTAAATACATAGCAGCGGAAAATAATACAATACACAACTAGAATGAGATATACGGATACAAAGCTTTCCGGATATCGTTCCAGCTGTAAACCAGGATCCTGTGAATATAAATCTGCAAAACCAAAACTACTAGCTGCCCGTGTCGAAAATAGGGGCACCCAGAGTTTAGGTTAAAACAATAAACTCCAGGTCAGTCATGTGACTGGTGTGAGAACTAAAACAGTTATTAATCTTTATTTCAAATCATTAGGTAAATCAAGGGACCACGCCGTATAACACGGAACGGGTTTCCTCCCAAGAATACCAGTGCATAAAACCAACAGCGCAATGCTAAATAAAGAAAAATGAAGCTGTTATAAGACCCAGGTCCCATCACACAATGCAACGCAGTCGAGGATAGGGTTTTCCCTTATAACAGCCAAAGAATGCTTGATACGTTTAAAACAAATCATTTGATACTATTATAAGTGCATAGTATATAAAACACTTCAAATCATAAGTATCAATCATAGGCGGCATGAGCGCCCCATCCCACTATGTCGCCATATATAGGATATACAATCAAAACCGCAAAGTCTCGTATTTGGAAATTGGGTTTCCATCTATGAACCGAGGCAAAAGATAGTCCTCAACCGATTCGAGACAATCTAGCCCATGTCTCAGGCAAGCGCGCAGGCAAGCCTTGGATCGTCAGGGCCGGTCCACACGGAGTGGATTATTATGCCTGAACAATACGTCTCCCCACCCTATGGGGTGTAAGTCTGGTCCGTCAGCCGACCAGAATGCATTCGGCCGAAACCGATATAACCGAGGCGCCTCGCAACAGCAACAACCACATAAGTCAAACTCGTCAGGGCGTGTAAAACCACTGACGCCACTTCTAGCTAGAAAGAAACGCATGCCCTCCCTGAGGTCCGTCTCCCGTTTTTGGTTCATACCGGGTGTGAAACACGCGAGGTAAACGTTACACAAAGCTACGCCACAAAGGCCGTGCTTTGATCATCACCACAAGACTTTGCTTTTCAACAGAAGCCTCGATCATTTGCATCTTAGCATGCCACACAGGCAAGCCATCCTATGCAACCGATATCAGTCACACAGAATGAAATCCGATGTCAGACACACAGTCCATTTACAAGTCCGTTCTGGGTCTGAACGAAACCGGAGGCACCTAGTACCCCGCATATCCATCGATCTCCAAGTACGTCTGGACGATCACTAACTGTTTCCATCTTCTTGGGTGTACAGCCCAATCAAGATCATCAGTTATCACCCAAACGACGTGAAGACTTCCGGTCTTCGACCATCGTCTTCATCTTCGACTTATCGTCGTATCAGTTATTCAGAATGGGATAAACCCGGTCTTTCCGAATAACTCGCGTATATATTATAAAAGTGTTACACAAACACAACATACGCCTCATTCCAATTCATTAGTCACTAACCGTAAATTAATCAAGAGAATAATTCCCCAAATATTAACCCCGAAGGCCGAAACCAACATCAGATCAATATCCAGAAAACCATTCTGCTTGGCTAACCGCCAGTTAGTTTCTAAATTTCACATTCAAATCTAATTAAAGATTTAACTATCGCCTGGAGCAAAACTGGTGATACTCCATTCTCGATCTTTTCAATCTAATTAAAGATTCATTAAAACTCCACTTAGTTTTAATCTGTGACTGGGTTAAAGAATCAGTGTCATTTAAAACACGGTTCACGATAAACCCAAAGTCACATCCCATTAATTATCGGGTTAAAGAACAAGTGTTATTTAAAACACTGTTCACGATAAACCCAAAAATCAATATCAATTCAATTCCAATTAAATATCATTTAATTGGTACACTTCATTAAATCTAAATAAAAAGATTTAATCTTTTCTCAACTGGGTTCAAGAACAGTGTTAGTGAAGACACCATTCACGACAAACCCAAATCACATTCGATATTCAATACAAGGCTCTGAATAGAAACTATATCGGCCTATATTCAATATCAAATTCTACGATTAACAAATGTCGTATTGGAAATAACGATATACATATATATCTTTCAAATTTCCATAACAACACCTGTAATATCACGAATTCCAACATCGAAATATTCCGAAGACAATTTCGATTCAAATCCACTCCAATGCAATCATTGGAAATTTTGGTTATTTTCAAAACCATTTCAAATTCAATTTATTTATTTAAAAATAAATAGAATTATAATTCTAGTTCAAAACTAGTTCATTTCGATAAAAATCTATTTTTATCTTTTCAAATATGGAGTTTTTCATCCCAAACTTTCACAAATCATTTCTTATGATTTTACACAAATTATTACTATTTTTAATAATTTTATCAAGGCCCGTACGGTCGATTTCCATTAACGGCCATCGAACTGCACTTACAGCGACCTTTTTCGAATTTGATTTGGACGTATCTCCAAATCCAACCGTTAGATTTCAAATTTCTAACATTCATTAGAAAGCTCTTTTCGATACGAACCCAACGGTTCCGGTTTTAGGAGAATCCGACGGTCGGATCTCCCGTAATGTCCGTTTGAAACAAATGATCGAAATTCGCGAACTGCCGCAGCGCGGCGCGTTCTATTCAGGCCATTATATTATATATATAATATATATAATATATATTTCGTCGATTACTATTTAAAACGAATTATATAAATGGTTTTAAATTCGTTTCAAAAGCAATTTCAACTTCCTTTTCAATTCAAATCAAAATTGAATTCTTCTTTATAAATTCGTTTCAAAATTCATTTCTATTCAATTCAAATTTCAATTCAATTTGAATTCATTTCAATTCGCTTTCAATTCCATTTGAATTCGTTTTCAATTCAATTCATTTCGAAATCGTTTTAAAATTCAATTCATTTCGAAATCGTTTTCAATTCAATTCATTTCGAAATCGTTTTCAATTCAATTCATTTCGAAATCGTTTTCAATTCAATTCATTTCGAAATCGTTTTCAATTCAATTCATTTCGAAATCGTTTTCAATTCAATTTATTTCGAAATCGTTTTCAATTCAATTCATTTCGAAATCGTTTTCAATTCAATTCATTTCGAAATCGTTTTCAATTCAATTCATTTCGAAATCGTTTTCAATTCAATTCATTTCGAAATCGTTTTCAATTCAATTCATTTCGAAATCGTTTTCAATTCAATTCATTTCGAAATCGTTTTCAATTCAATTCATTTCGAAATCGTTTTCAATTCAATTCATTTCAAAATATTCGATTTCGAAATCACGTTTCAATATTCATTTTAAAATGAATAAAATCGATATAAATATCGTTCACGTCAAAATGGCGTCAATCTAATCCTCACGGCTTCACATATTTCTATTTTCAAATATTCTATTTCAAATATTTCTATTTTTCTCGAAACTGGAATGAGGCCCAATCAATTACCATATAATGTTAATTATATGGATTTTCTACAACACATGTATATATCAACAACGATGAATAATCAACCATCAACCAAAGTGCACTACACTGTATAAGCATCAAATATAGACATTTAACGCTTATAGCAGCTTGTCAATCAATCGATCGACATATTTAATAAATCAGGATGAGTGAACTTCAAATTTCATCCTAACACCCGTGTGGGGTTTCAAACAATCAAACACATATTTTATTTGTGCAGTTAGGCGATGTGTAAAATTTATCGACCCAATCAACGTCATTCAAATAGGTGTACATAAACAAACCGTCTGGTTTGTAAATGAATATTTATTTATTCACATTCACGTTAAAAATTATATTTTTAACGATAACACATTTTATTTTAACATATGAATTTATATTCAGTTCATTCGTTAAATAAAATGCTAATTTTATTTTTCTAACTTATTTTAGAAAATTTCGGCGGCATAACGGCACGATACTAGAAACGGGACAAGGCCTAGCCTTATCCCCGGTCTAGTGAAGGCCCACGCCATTCACACATCAATCAAATCAATTCGTTATGCAAACCACAAACTTTGGAGTAAGGGTCTAACCTAGCCTTACTCCTTCGCCTTATAACGGCGCACGTCTAATCCTAACCAATTTATCGATTCGATTTTTCACACCACAAACCACATTCAAACCAATATCACAATCAATCACCAAACAGTCAAACAAACAAGTCCATGGTCTGTGGACGGGTGTCGGGTGCTACTAAGCACCGTCTGCATCCTAGTATATATATAACTAGAAAAATAAATTGAAAGGTGAGAAATTCTCACTTATAGCTATCCTAGCTCCACGGCTCTTCATTTGCAGAAGTCTTCGTCGTTTCGCCATTTTTGTCACCTTCGTTGTCCGCTTTCACTACATATGTAAAAATCGAATTTTTACTATGTTATTCAATAAATATAAAAATCGAATTTCCATTTCAAAGTTCAATATATAAAAATCGAATTTTTATTTCAAAGTTCAATATATAAAAATCGAATTTTTATTTCAAAGTTCAATATATAAAAATCGAATTTTTATTTCAAAGTTCAATATATAAAAATCGAATTTTTATTTCAAAGTTCAATATATAAAAATCGAATTTTTATTTCAAAGTTCAATATATAAAAATCGAATTTTTATTTCAAAGTTCAATATATAAAAATCGAATTTTTATTTCAAAGTTCAATATATAAAAATCGAATTTTTATTTCAAAGTTCAATATATAAAAATCGAATTTTTATTTCAAAGTTCAATATATAAAAATCGAATTTTTATTTCAAAGTTCAATATATAAAAATCGAATTTTTATTTCAAAGTTCAGTATATAAAAATCGAATTTTTATTTCACTTTAAACAAAATCAGTTTTTAAACATTAATTAAAATCAGTTTTTAAACAAAATGAAATTCAGATTTTAAACAAAATAAAATTCAGATTTCAACCTAAATAAAATTCAGATTTCAACCTAAACAAAATAAAATCAATTTTACTGTAATATAAAATAAGAATATAAAAAATCAGTTTTCTTTATTTTTCAAAATTCAGTTTTTACAACTTTAAAAATCAGGTTTCAAAATTCTTTTAAAAGGAATCAGTTTTATTTATTCCTTTTCAAATCAGTTTTTAACTTTGATAAAAAAAATCAGTTTTTAACTTTGATAAAAAAAATCAGTTTTTAACTTTGATAAAAAAAATCAGTTTTTAACTTTGATAAAAAAAATCAGTTTTTAACTTTGATAAAAAAAATCAGTTTTTAACTTTGATAAAAAAAATCAGTTTTTAACTTTGATAAAAAAAATCAGTTTTTAACTTTGATAAAAAAAATCAGTTTTTAACTTTTGAAGTCAATTTTTATCACCTAACAAAATCAGTGTTTATTAACTAAAGAAATCAGTTTTTAAAGCTAATAAAAATCAGTGTTTATTAACTAAAGAAATCAGTTTTTAAAGCTAATAAAAATCAGTACAAGAACTCACCGGGTTATCGAAGAAAAAGAGGGGGTTTCATCATCGTCCCTGGGGACTGGAGGGGGTGGCGCGTCTTCTGGCGGCTGCGTGAGGGTTTTGAGGGGGTTCGGGTATGTGGAGGTGGGTGGTCTGAGGGGAGTACGGGGGGGGGGGAAGAAAGGAGAGAGGAGAGAGAGCGTCGGAGATGGGGTCGAAGATGGAGGCGCGATAGGGAGAGGCGGCGGCCAGGCCTGGCGGCGATGGCGCCTCCGTCGCCATTTCGATTTCGTTCGGTTTTTTTTTTTTTTTTTCTCTTTTCTGTTTGAAATGATTTTAGTCGGGGGGGGGGCCTGGTAGTTAAGGGGAGAAGATATTTTTTTTTTTTTTTTTTTTTTTTTATTATTTAATTATTAAAAGGTTGACTTTTTCATACGACCTCTAAACGAGGTCCACCGCCTGTCGTCCATAGCGTTTAACCCCCATTCCGAACACAATGGGATATGTATCGCTGGCTGATTCGATCGTTTGAATCAGTTTCCGTTGAATTTACATTTAAATCACTATATTGAATTTTAAACGTACATTTCAAATTACCGGGGTCACATACTAACTAGAAAAATTGCAGAAAAATATTTTCTAGCTTCGTATTGACGATACGGTCCTAACAAAACTAGTTTCGTCGAATTCTGAGACCGTTAGAAAAATGGCCAATTTCCAGTCGATTAAAATCAACTGAAACAGGTCAAACGCGTTTTCCTTTGCCACGCTCACATATTGATTCGAAAAATTATGAAATTTGGAATTTAGCAATAACTTGGCACTGCGGATCCAACAAAACTGGTTTCGTCGAAATCCGAGGTCGTTTGCAAAATGTCCATTTTTAAGGGCCTGAATTCCATAGCGACTATTCAGAATTTTCAACTGGACATATCTTTTGATTCCCGATATGAAATCTTGATTTTTCGGATTCGCTGGAAAGATATTCACTATTAGATTCCATTATTTTTGGTTTCACTAAAATCCGGATTGTTTTGCACCCGGTACATTCAATTGAAGTTTGAAATCGAATTATCGAACTACCGCGCCATTTTCAATTCTATTTATAATTATATATAATTATTTATATTCTAACGACGACGCGTATAATATATACGTTCGAATTATATTCAAAATAAATTTATTGTCGATATTATTTAAAATAATTCATTTTAAATAATCAAAATTCGCTAAAATTGCCAAAATAAAATTTTCAAACTGGCCCAGATTTTCCGGGTTGTTACATATTTGGTCAGCTCAAATTGGACCGGATTTTCGGGTCATTACAGTTGGTATCAGAGCTTAAGTTAAGTTATTACCTTGGCTCTGTGGCGTGACTCAGTAGAGATGGAGTTAGTAATACCCTAGATTGAGTTGAGTGTATATATATATGAGCGCGTATATGTTATTTAATATAAAAATGGTTTTATATTGTGATGGTTTATTGGTTGAGTGGTTTATGAATTCTGGTCGATGGTGGGGCACCACAATATCGATAAGGGTTTCTAAACACTCGAATACAATGGGTCGACACGGTATGTTTTGAAAACGATTGAATGAAGTAATTTTACCCGAATTATATTTTAATATAAAGAATGGTTAAGATTTGAATCATTATAGTATATTGGATGTGTTGGTTGTTATTTAATCGAATGAGATTATAATTGAAATGGTTATATAAATGACCAAGTAGAATTCATATAAGTATAATATATGAGAATTTTAAAATCCTGGGAGATTTTAAATGTGTTTACAAACATTGGAAGGATATTTTGAAATGTATTCAAAATGGGAAATGTTTAAGAATGGTTTTGAAAATGATATAGTATTGAACTCACTTTTATAACTGGAAAATAACCCTAATGAGTGTGGCCACATCATCAGTTTTCATTTTCGAATTGCTAAGTGACGGATTACTACCAAAGATTTTATTTTTGAATTGTTTTGAGAAAACAAGTGGTTTAGAAATTCAAATGTTTTGAATTGGTATTATGATTTCAAATTGATTTGAAATAAACCCAGGGATTTAAATTCCAGAATGAGACGGTAAAAGTGAATAATAAACTAAAATTTAACTTGAACTAAGTTAAATAAAAATTGGATTTGATTAGTGAATAATCTGGAATGGTATTGGAATTGGTGAGTTAAAATTTTGAAAATCGAGAATGGAACTCGAGTTAAGAATGAGATGCGATTTGAGGATATAAACTATTTGGAGCTGATTGGTATGGCATGATATATGCAGAATTGGTAACAGGTGCAAAGTGATATAATGATATACCCGGCAAAAAGGTACAAGTTTATATTTCATATGAGTTTGGTGATTTATGAGCCGATTTGGCAAGCCGCTTGGCTGTTTGATTTTCTTTTGGTTGGAGAAGGCCCAGAGAGGCGAGTTGTGGTTTTACCAATAGGGCTGTACAACGGAGGTTATGGCGAAATTTTCCACAAAAATTAAGGCGTTAGAAAATTTTCAAAATTTTTGAAAATTTTAGTGGTCGGGATAAATTAATATTTTAGTCGATATTAATTGGTTCAGTTGAAACTGAAGTTAAGGGGTAAACCGATAAATATTTACCCAGTAGATAGGGTCGTCCTCTACCTTAGCAATTTCGAGGACAAAATTATTTTAAGTGGGGAAGAATGTAATGACCCGTATTTTAGAGATAGAATAATAAAGTTATTTAATTAATAAAAATATCGACTTAGGGAATATCGATAACTTGAAATAAATAATATTGAATATTTAGTTAATAATTATAATATAATAATATATTATAATGTCGAAATAGTCAGAAATAGTTGAATTGTCTGAATCGGATAGTGTAAGAGATTTGGTAGCGTTTAGATTTGAAATATAATAACGAATATATTTCATTTACAGCGTTTGAACGTATAAATTATATTATAATTAAAATCGAGCTCGAAATGACGCTGCAGTTTGTAAATTGGCGATTCGAACTTCAACTGAATGTACAGGATTCATTTTAAATCGGATTTCTGTGAAACAAGAAACGTACGGAGCTGGTGGAGTATATCTTTCTAGTAGAAGAGAAAAATCGAGATTTCGTCGTGTAGATTTTGATTTATGTCCAAATCAAATTTCAGAAAAGTCGCTATGGAATTCCTTTATAATTCGTAACGCTTTATTTACATTATAAAAGGAATTTTAGTATAAAATTGAATATCGATTCAACCGGGGCTTGGAATATCGAGAATATAATTATTTTGGAGTTGTATGATATTCCACTGTAAATATACACGATAATATAAATTTATTTATATTTAATGTAATTATATTTAAATATATTTATATATTTAATTGGGTCATCCAGATCTTTAAAAATAGCCGGTTTTGCAAACGAAGTCGGAATTCGACGAAACTAGGTTTGTTGGATCCGCAATGTCAAATTATTGTTAGATATCAAGTTTCGTGAATTTGTAGAGTCACTATGTGGCCGTACGGATTTTTAGAGTGAAAAATAATCGATATTTCGACGGTTAAAAATACGCTGTGTGAGCATACGAAGTCGGAATTCGAAGAAACCAGTTTCGTTGGGACCGTAATGTCGAACTGTAGTTGCATGTCCAGTTTCATGATTTTTAGGTACCGTATGTGATAGTACGGATTTTTAGAAGGCGAAACGAATTAACGATGGAGAATATACCAGGAATATTCCTTCTACAAAATATCCCACCCCTCTATAAATACCACACCCTTACTTCTAAAACCTAAAATATCATTCCTCTGGCCAAAGAAATAACGGCCGCCAGTATCTCCTTCAAAAATAAAATGGCGATCAAAATAAATAAAAGGGAAATTAAAACAAATTCCATAAATCGATTAACCTACATCGCTGAGATCTACATGAGATACTCTTCAATTCTACACCGTCAAATCTTCATTCGGTCTTATCCAAGTTCGCTGGAAATAAAATGGAGTGTGAATAGGGTTATGATTCTTGGCGAATTTATGGGGTTTGGGTTCGATTGAGGACTGGAGCTAGTCTTACCAAGGTGAGGGGCAACCGACGCCGACATTCGGCGAGTTTCCCTACAGATTTATGTCGCTAGTTTTATTGTTTCGGGTATGAAAGTCGGAGTGGTATTTTCTTTCTTTTCCGAAACGTGAAGGATGGCAGCAAGGTTTGGGTCAGCCTCGTTTTAGGGGCAGTGCGGTGATACAAATATGGAGGATGTGCTGAAGTCGATTTTGTATAGGGTGGTTGCGAGTTCATTGAGTTCAGGGAGGAAGTTTGATGGGAGGAGGCTGTAACGTGTTGGAAACAGGGAGATGAAGTGATGAGTTGTGGCATTTTGTGGAGGATTCGATGGGGAGTGTACTGGGTAATGTTTGCTGCCTGATACGATTGAAGAAAGGGGTTACGAAAGGATTAAGAAGGGATTATTGTATTAACTAATTTATATTTGTTATAAGAAGGGGATTAGTGTAGTTATATAACAGGAAATGGTTTTAAGGGAAGGAGCTGTATTCGGCTATTCCAGGAACGGGTTAATAAGGAGAAGTGGGCTGATCGAAATTAAGGAAAAGCCCAGTTTTTTTCTTTTAATAATAAATAGAAAAGGGCCAGACTGGAGAGAAGTGGATTTGCAGAAAAACTGGGGCATCGGGAATCATGGAATGAGCTGAGGAAAAAGGGTATAGGGTTAAACAGATATGGGTTGGACTGATTGGATTGGAAATTGACGAAAACAAGAACCATTGGGATCGTATGGACGGTGGCTACACCATGGAACTGGCTGGAGGTGGATCGGAGCTCGTTACAATTTATAGAGAAATAAATTGTCCGTCTGAATCAAGCGATGGTTATCGTTACTAACGATGATCGTCTAATGTGAGTAAAACTCACCAACTCTGAACAGTTATATTTTTATAACGTATTCTTAGAACTGATATTTATCTGTTGATTGCTGTGTGTTGATTTGGTTGATTGAACTGCTAGTCAGTTAGTTGAAATTATATATATACCTTTAAATATTGATGTTGCTTATCAGAACATTTCATACTGAAACGAAGTTGATGATTAATTATATGGTTTAACATCTGTGATGCAGGGGAACAGGTTGGAGGAATCCGACGGGATTCCTCAACATTTAATTTACCGTTTTCATATATTGTGCTATATGTTGTGCTATAAAATCTGTTATTGATTTTGTATGTTTGAATGATATTGATCATTTGTTATTCGATGTTTTAAATTTCATAAGAAACCCTGGGATGTAAAAAGGGATATTTCAATGTATATTGAAATAAAGGAATTTTATAAAATCAACTGATTTTATAAAAGAAAATAAATTTGAAATTAAAGCATTTATAAAAGCATAGGATATTATAAAGGAGGATATTTGTTTAGAAACAAATAGGATATTATAAAAAGGAAACCGTTATAAAAAGGAATCTGTATAAGTGGAGAAACGTTGTTAAAGGGACATTTTTTAAAAGTGAAGAACCGTTACTAAAAGTAAATCTTTTTAAATGGATAAACGTTGTTAAAAGGGAAAATCTTTGTAAATCAATATAGATAATCGAATATTAGTTATTCGAATAAGAGTTAATCAAATAGAGTTAAACAAAATTAGAAAACTGACTAGAATTAGTGAGTTGAATGATAAACAAAATTAGAAAACTGACTAGAATTAGTGAGTTGAATGTTTTTCCGAGTGTGGATCTGATGTTGGTTTCGGCCCTCGGGGTTTATACTTAGAGAATTGTTCTCTTACTAGTTTACAGTCAGGGACTGATAAATTGTTGAATGATAGTGATGCGTGAATGAGGATTGGAAATGTTTTCCAATGATAATGACGTATATTTTCAAATCGTAGAAAACAAGGAAATATGAATATATATATATATACACATGTTGGATGATTTGATCGATAATTCCATTTGGAATTAAGATCATTGTTTGTACACCGTCATGTTTTCATTTGATAGTCAAATCACCGACTATCAAAGTTCGACCATATTTACGTTGTTAATATGGAGAGACCGGTTGGATTCTTATCCAAAGAACCACTCTGTATTGGCATAAGCGTTGCGAATATGCCGAAGAAAATGGAAGACGGAGTAAAGTGCAAGGGCTGTTGTATAAATATAAGATAACAATGGACTAGGATGGATGTACTGAATAGTGCCTTCGGTTTCGTTCAGTCCCAGAACGAACGTATATGGACGAGTGTCTGACAGAGTATTTCCAATGATCGAATATGATTGGTCTGTATAAATAAATATGTTTGCAACAGATTTATTCCCTTAGCATAATATCCAGAATATTTGTGTAAACCAATTAGTGATTAACGGATCTGACAATGTGGCATTCAAAGTGTTCGTGTTATCAATGAATGGAAAGTAATCGTAACCTCTGGCCTCAACAACCGGTAAATGACAAAAATCAGGCAGGCAGCATGGCTAAGTCGGTCGCACCGAAGTAGGGTGTATAATCACCTATCTAGAGAATATTCATTTGCTTCTTTAATCTATCAATGCTGTCCCCTATATATACGGGAAACGGTTGCTGATCCCAACCGTTGGTGATGAACATTCGATACACTCAAGCGAAATGAGTGGTCGGTCATGTGTGGCTGAGTTGCAAGATGTTCTTGTTGAACTCCAGTGTATCGTTCCTAGAGTACACTGATCGGAAGTTGGTTCCATACCTTTTCATAGTTGGAAATCCATTACCCAATACGTGCTTGCGGTTTTGATTGTATACTATATATGTAGAACGTGAGATGAAAGCGTTTCTGCTAGATGATTATTATAGTTGTGGTTGATAGACATTATTATAATATCAAAAGGTTTTTGATATAAAGATACTTTGGATTCTCAAAAGGGAAAAACCCATTTCGTTATACGGCGTGGTCTTATGAGATATCGTTTACTTGTTCAAATTGTTTTAAACTGTTTTACTCATACCAGTCCCGTGACTGACCCGGAGTTTACTTTGTTTTGTTCTACCTAAACTCTTGGGTGCCTAAATTTGTACGGGCAGTCAAGTAGTTCAGGATTTTACAGATACACTTGGAGAGCTTGGTGCAGGAGGCTTCAAGATTCTATAGCTATTATTATTTCCGCTGTTGTTGTAAGTGTTGTACTTTGAAATGTTATTGTATACATATACTGTTTGTATTTCAAAATTTATGTTATATTTTATTCGTTCCGCTGTGAGATTCGTGTTTCCTCTGATGATGATGTTCTTCTTCTTCTATTCTAATAGTTCTATCTTATCTATCCTCACCCTCTATCTTCTTTCTATTAATTTCTTGAATTTCCAGTGCAATTTGGGGTTGGACTTGTGTTATTTGGTCAGCTCAAATTGGACCGGATTTTCGGGTCATTACAGTTGGTATCAGAGCTTAAGTTAAGTTATTACCTTGGCTCTGTGGCGTGACTCAGTAGAGATGGGGTTTGTAATACCCTAGATTGAGTTGAGTGTATATATATATGAGCGCGTATATGTTATTTATTATAAAAATGGTTTTATATTGTGATGGTTTATTGGTTGAGTGGTTTATGAATTCTGGTCGATGGTGGGGCACCACAATATCGATAAGGGTTTCTAAACACTCGAATACAATGGGTTGACAAGGTATGTTTTGAAAACGGGTGAATGAAGTAATTTTACCCGAATTATATTTTAATATAAAGAATGGTTAAGATTTGAATCATTATAGTATATTGGATGTGTTGGTTGTTATTTAATCGAATGAGATTATAATTGAAATGGTTATATAAATGACCAAGTAGAATTCATATAAGTATAATATATGAGAATTTTAAAATCTTGGGAGATTTTAAATGTGTTTACAAACATAGGAAGGTTATTTTGAAATGGTTTCAAAATGGGAAATGTTTAAGAATGGTTTTGAAAATGATATAGTATTGAACTCACTTTTATAACTGGAAAATAACCCTAATGAGTGTGGCCACATCATCAGTGTTCATTTTCGAGTTGCTAAGTGACGGATTACTACCAAAGATTTTGTTTTTGAATTGTTTTGAGAAAACAAGTGGTTTAGAAATTCAAATGTTTTGAATTGGTATTATGATTTCAAATTGATTTGAAATAAACCCAGGGATTTAAATTCCAGAGTGAGACGGTAAAAGTGAATAATAAACTAAAATTTAACTTGAACTAAGTTAAATAAAAATTGGATTTGATTAGTGAATAATCTGGAATGGTATTGGAATTGGTGAGTTAAAATTTTGAAAATCGAGAATGGAACTTGAGTTAAGAATGAGATGTGATTTGAGGATATAAACTATTTGGAGTTGATTGGTATGGCATGATATATGCAG
This sequence comes from Allium sativum, assembly GCA_030737875.1. Taxonomy (NCBI): domain Eukaryota; kingdom Viridiplantae; phylum Streptophyta; class Magnoliopsida; order Asparagales; family Amaryllidaceae; genus Allium; species Allium sativum. The sequence goes on along the minus strand of CM060910.1, from coordinate 223,332,250 downwards.
AATTGGTAACAGGTGCAAAGTGATATAATGATATACCCGGCAAAAAGGTACAAGTTTATATTTCATATGAGTTTGGTGATTTATGAGCCGATTTGGCAAGCCGCTTGGCTGTTTGATTTTCTTTTGGTTGGAGAAGGCCCAGAGAGGCGAGTTGTGGTTTTACTAATAGGGCTGTACAACGGAGGTTATGGCAAAATTTTCCACAAAAATTAAGGCGTTAGAAAATTTTCAGAATTTTTGAAAATTTTAGTAGTCGGGATAAATTAATATTTTAGTCGATATTAATTGGTTCAGTTGAAACTGAAGTTAAGGGGTAAACCGATAAATATTTACCTAGTAGATAGGGTCGTCCTCTACCTTAGCAATTTCGAGGACAAAATTATTTTAAGTGGGGAAGAATGTAATGACCCGTATTTTAGAGATAGAATAATAAAGTTAATTAATTATTAAAAATATCGATTTAGGGAATATCGATAACTTGAATTAAATAATATTGAATATTTAATTAATAATTATAATATAATAATATATTATAATGTCGAAATAGTCAGAAATAGTTGAATTGTCTGAATCGGATAGTGTAAGAGATTTGGTAGCGTTTAGATTTGAAATATAATAACGAATATATTTCATTTACAGCGTTTGAACGTATAAATTATATTATAATTAAAATCGAGCTCGAAATGACGCTGCAGTTTGTAAATTGGCGATTCGAACTTCAACTGAATGTACAGGATTCATTTTAAATCGGATTTCTGTGAAACAAGAAACGTACGGAGCTGGTGGAGTATATCTTTCTAGTAGAAGAGAAAAATCGAGATTTCGTCGTGTAGATTTTGATTTATGTCCAAATCAAATTTCAGAAAAGTCGCTATGGAATTCCTTTATAATTCGTAACGCTTTATTTACATTATAAAAGGAATTTTAGTATAAAATTGAATATCGATTCAACCGGGGCTTGGAATATCGAGAATATAATTATTTTGGAGCTGTATGATATTCCACTGTAAATATACACGATAATATAAATTTATTTATATTTAATGTAATTATATTTAAATATATTTATATATTTAAATGGGTCATCCTGAGCTTTTAAAATAGTCGGTTTTGCAAACGAAGTCGGAATTCGACGAAACTAGGTTTGTTGGATCCGCAATGTCAAATTATTCTTAGATATAAAGTTTCGTGAATTTTTAGAGTCACTGTGTGGCCGTACAGATTTTTGGAGTGAAAAATAATCGATATTTCGACGGTTAAAAATACGCTGTGTGAGCATACGAAGTCGGAATTCGACGAAACTTGTTTCGTTGGGACCGTAATGTCGAGCTGTAGTTGCATGTCCAGTTTCGTGATTTTTAGGTACCGTATGTGATCGTATGGATTTTTAGACGGCAAAACGAATTAACGATGGAGAATATACCAGGAATATTCCATCTACAAAATATCCCACCCTCTATAAATACCACACCCTTACTTCTAAAACCTAAAATATCATTCCTCTGGCCAAAGAAATAACGGCCGCCGGTATCTCCTTCAAAAATAAAATGGCGATCAAAATAAATAAAAGGGAAATTAAAAAAAATTCCATAAATCGATTAACCTACATCGCTGAGATCTACATGAGATACTCTTCAATTCTACACCCTCAAATCTTCATTCGGTCTTATCCGAGTTCGCTGGAAATAAAATGGAGTGCGAATAGGGTTATGATTCTTGGCGAATTTATGGGGTTTGGGTTCGATTGAGGACTGGAGCTAGTCTTACCAAGGTGAGGGGCACCCGACGCCGACATTCGGTGAGTTTCCCTGCAGATTTATGTCGCCAGTTTTATTGTTTCGGGTATGAAAGTCGGAGTTGTATTTTCTTTCTTTTCCGAAACGTGAAGGATGGCAGCAAGGTTTGGGTCAGCCTCGTTTTAGGGGCAATGCGGTGATACAAATATGGAGGATGTGCTGAAGTCGATTTTGTGTAGGGTGGTTGCGTGTTCTTTGAGTTCAGGGAGGAAGTTTGATGGGAGGAGTCTGTAACGTGTTGGAAACAGGGAGATGAAGTGATGAGTTGTGGCATTTTATGGAGGATTCGATGGGGAGTGTACTGGGTAATGTTTGTTGCCTGATGCGATTGAAGAAAGGGGTTACGAAAGGATTAAGAAGGGATTATTGTATTAACTAATTTATATTTGTTATAAGAAGGGGATTAGTGTAGTTATATAACAGGAAATGGTTTTAAGGGAAGGAGCTGTATTCGGCTATTCCAGGAACGGGTTAATAAGGAGAAGTGGGCTGATCGAAATTAAGGAAAAGCCCAGTTTTTTTCTTTTAATAATAAATAGAAAAGGGCCAGACTAGAGAGAAGTGGATTTGCAGAAAAACTGGAGCATCGGGAATCATGGAATGAGCTAAGGAAAAAGGGTATAGGGTTAAACAGATATGAGTTGGACTGATTGGATTGGAAATTGATGAAAACAAGAACCATTGGGATCGTATGGACGGTGGCTACACCATGGAACTGACTGGAGGTGGATCGGAGCTCGTTACAATTTATAGCGAAATAAATTGTCCGTCTGAATCAAGCGATGGTTATCGTTACTAACGATGATCGTCTAATGTGAGTAAAACTCGCCAACTCTGAACAGTTATATTTTTATAACGTATTCTTAGAACTGATAATTATCTATTGATTGCTGTGTGTTGATTTGGTTGATTGAACTGCTAGTCAGTTAGTTAAAATTATATATATATACCATTAAATATTGATGTTGCTTATCAGAACATTTCATACTGAAACGAAGTTGATGATTAATTATATGGTTTAACATCTGTGATGCAGGGGAACAGGTTGGAGGAATCCGACGGGATTCCTCAACATTTAATTTACCGTTTTCATATATTGTGCTATATGTTGTGCTATAAAATCTGTTATTGATTTTGTATGTTTGAATGATATTGATCATTTGTTATTCGATGTTTTAAATATCATAAGAAACCCTGGGATGTAAAAAGGGATATTTCAATGTATATTGAAATAAAGGAATTTTATAAAATCAACCGATTTTATAAAAGAAAATAAATTTGAAATTAAAGCATTTATAAAAGCATAGGATATTATAAAGGAGGATATTTGTTTAGAAACAAACAGGATATTATAAAAAGGAAACCGTTATAAAAAGGAATCTGTATAAGTGGAGAAACGTTGTTAAAGGGACATTTTTTAAAAGTGAAGAACCGTTACTAAAAGTAAATCTTTTTAAATGGATAAACGTTGTTAAAAGGGAAAATCTTTGTAAATCAATATAGTTAATCGAATATTAGTTATTCGAATAAGAGTTAATCAAATAGAGTTAAACAAAATTAGAAAACTGACTAGAATTAGTGAGTTGAATGATTTTCTGAGTCTGGATCTGATGTCGGTTTCGACCCTCGGGGTTTATACTTAGAGAATTGTTCTCTTACTAGTTTACAGTCAGGGACTGATAAATTGTTGAATGATAGTGATGCGTGAATGAGGATTGGAAATGTTTTCCAATGATAATGACGTATATTTTCAAATCATAGAAAACAAGGAAATATGAATATATATATACACATGTTGGATGATTTGATCGATAATTCCATTTGGAATTAAGATCATTGTTTGCACACCGTCATGTTTTCATTTGTTAGTTAAATCACCGACTATCAAAGTTTGACCATATTTACGTTGTTAATATGGAGAGACCGGTTGGATTCTTATCCAAAGAACCACTCTGTATTGGCATAAGCGTTGCGAATATGCCGAAGAAAATAGAAGACGGAGTAAAGTGCAAGGGCTGTTGTATAAATCTTAGATAACAATGGACTAGGATGGATATACTGAATAGTGCCTTCGGTTTCGTTCAGTCCCAGAACAAACGTATATGGACGAGTGTCTGACAGAGTATTTCCAATGATCGAATATGATTGGTCTGTATAAATATGTATGGTTGCAATGGATTTATTCCCTTAGCATAATATCCAGAATATTTGTGTAAACCAATTAGTGATTAACGGATCTGATAATGTGGCATTCAAAGTGATCATGTTATCAATGAATGGGAAGTAATCGTAACCTTTGGCCTGAACAACCGGTAAATGACAAAAATCGGCAGGCAGCATGGCTAAGTCGGTCGCACGAAAGTAGGGTGTATAATCACCTATCTAGAGAATATACATTTGCTTCTTTAATCTATCTATGATGTCCCCTATATATACGGGAAACGGTTGCTGTAACACCCCACGTCCGTTAGTGTCACTCACAAAGGGAATGCACTAAGTTCTGTGGAGCATTTAGGGTAAAAGATGCAGATAAATTACAAGACAGACAGAAATTAAACAGCGGAAAATAAAACTTTTCTTTATTGATAAAATAGTTTGTACAAATATTTCTTTACACTATCAGAGTGTCATCTGTCTTACAAAATAAAGAAGCATAAAAATACATTTATATTCCCCAATTTTAGCAAGAGCCAGCCATAGCATCCGAAAAGAGAATCCAAGCAAACTTCGTCAAATCTTCAAGCTGGGAAAGGGTGACAGTCCAACTTAACCTGAGCTATACAATTGCCTCCTTTACTACCTGGGGGGGGGGGGAACGGAAGAAAAGAAGACGAAAGAAAAACAGAGTCAGACATAAAGCCTGAGTAAGTTCAGTAACTTATAGCATGTGTACATGGAAAACAAAACGACATGAATTAACTGAATACAGGATAACACCATAATGATAGGGTCAGCAAGATTAGACAAGATCAACACAAGATATGCTAAGATAAGATAAACTGGATGTTCTCTAATACTTTCGCCGCTTCGCCATTTCCTTGTTATACGGATTTCTATTATCTCTGCACCAGCTAACTAATGTCCCAACTAGTAACGCTAACGTGATCCCAATCCCTGTATTTTTCATTGCCTTCAGGCATCCATTTATTGATTTGTTACCTAGATTTAATCTAGGGTTTTCTACCAAGTGCCTTCTAGATTCAACTAGAGTTTACGCTGTCTGCTGAACGCTTCTCGGATTTAGGATTTATGCCACCTAGTTCAACAAGGAATTATGCTACCTGTCGAATGATGCCCCCAAGTCTAGGACACACTACCTAGAGTGGTATATGTTCCTATACTTCCCCACGCATGTATCACGAATTGTTTATCGCTTGTCTAGATGCACATGTCATGTAATGTGCGACCCGAGTCCTGTGTCAGGGCAAATCAAGGAATACAGAACTCGTTCGGGAGCTTTCAGATATCTGCCGATGCAGATGCTAAGGTCTGTTTTTATTTCAGTGGCTATGGTCCCACTTGACCCCTCCCTCAACTAATGAAAGGCACACCGTGAAAAATGAGAACTATACGCCGGCCCTGGTGCCCCACTATCCTATGGCCATCCTCACCCATAACTAGATAGCAAGTATATGGTCTTTTGGAATTCTCCGCCTTTCCGCTTCACGTATCTCGATTGACTCAAGATGGATGGTAGACGACGAGTTGCTATCACCGGGCTACCGTTTTCTCGCCGAATCACGCCGGTCCATCCTAGTCTTTAGGTTGCCATGTATTGCAACCAAGGCATACCCCTGGTTCTTCTACGCAGACCTTAACCTCTGTGGGCCCAGGCGGATCATCTGCAGCCTCACAGAGGGATACCAAGAGTACCCTCACGTCCCATTGAAGCCTCGGGCTTCGTAACCCAATTCGTTGGAGCCTCCTTTTTTACTCAGACGGATGTTCGCTCCTCCTCGTGCTATACTAAGAATTACTACTTAGTTTTACTAACTAAGATTTACCACTTAGTTTCCAGAATCGTTGTTTTTTTAACTAAGGTTTACTTAGTTCTCTTTCCCGTTAGTTTAGATTGGTTAAGTGTCATAGTCAATTCAAGCTAACTTAACCCACCTTATTTATCCTGTTAAACTGGTTAAGTGTTGTCAGTAACTCATGTTGACTTAACCCTACCACAAACCAAATTATATTGGTTAAGTATTTATTACTTAACCCTACCCATTCACCCTGTGTTGGTTATGTGTTCCTTTTTAACTTAACCTTGCCCATCTGTTTTAACTAACATGTTACTATTAATGATTAAGTATTATCCCTTCATGTTTTAGACTTAACCTCATTCCTTTATCGCAACCTGATGGCTAAGTGTTCAAGTTTACTTAACCTTACGGTCTATCCCAGCTAACATATCAAATTGGCTAAGCGTATTAGATTTTACTTAACCCCAACCTCTAGTCTAGTTAACATGTTAATTTGACTAAGTGTATCAACCTTACCTAACCCCACTTTCTAGTCTAATTTACATGTTAGTTTGGCTAAGTGTTTTCTTAGTTACTTAACCCCTACAAATCTGGTCTTGTTATCATAAGTTTGGTTAAGTGTCCCTATGGACTTAGCCCTCCCATTCTAGCTCGACTGTGTTAAGTTGGTTAAGTGTTCCTATAGACTTAACCCTCCCATTCTAGCTTAACTGTGTTAAGTTGGTTAAGTGTTCCTATGGACTTAACCCTCCCATTCTAGCTTAACTACGTTATGTGTCAGTCTGAACCTAACCCCACCCATCAGTCTAGTTATCATGTTGAACTGGTTAAGTGTCTTAGTTAACTTAACCTTGCCATTCTTGTTCTAGCTTTAACTAAATAAATTAAAGTCGTTACCACTCACATTAGACAGGTATCGTTGCGACTACTGGATGTGCCGGTTGGTTCCGGGCAGGTTTACATCGCAACTCAGTCTAACCTCGGGTTAGGCATATTCAGGTTTTCTAAGTTCAAAGGGTTTCATTTTATTTTCAAATCAAGTTTTGAAAGTAACCATCCCTTCGTCGGATCAGTTAGGGATAGCCAGGGAGAGCAGGAAACTTGTATTTTCCAAACTCAAGCCTAGACACTATCCTCTCTGTCACCCTAGAACATTCTGGTGGACCATTAAAAGAGATGTCGTTAATAAACCTTTAATTTGTCTAAATTCACCTTTCCTCATTTAGGCCAGATTCTATAGGTAAATTATTCCTAATTTACTTATTTCCCAATTACTCTTTTAATGTAAATTGTCTACATTTATTTCTATGGCCCATTTCCCTTCCTAAATCATATTTATGCTTTTTGGTATGTAAACTATACCAAATTAAGTGTCACTAACCATGACTTTTCTAAACCTGACAGTTATTCTCAATTATGGCCAATTTCACATTTATGCTAATATACTTACCGTGCCAAATTAGCTAATCTAATTCCGATTCAACATTCTAATTCACGTCAAACTAGACTTATTACTCTAGTTCACTATTCATGTAAATGCTAGATTTACATGTCAATAGTAGATTCAAATTACACATCTTATAATTCATGTCAAATTTATCCAATTTGCATTTCTATGAACATGCCATAATACATGTTCCCAATTTATGCCAATTTCCAAGTTAAACTACGTTTTTAGTAAATTTCATATTTTGCCCAAACAGCATTCCCACCGTTCGTATAGTCGTGATTCATTCAAGATTATAAATAAAGCTAGGTTCGTAGAAAATAGGGAATGAACCAAAGATGTCATGCAAAAGATAGACATACTAACTGGCATAAAAAGGGTTGAATGTCGACGTCGGTTCAAGAACATGGGTAGACCTAACTTAATAGGTAAATTCCCAAGGTCTAAAACCAAAGAAAACCAAGAATAGACAGAATAGAGACATAGGTTCAAGAACGTGGGTAGACCTAACTTAATAGGTAAATTCCCAAGGTCTAAAACCAAAGATAACCAAATATAGACAGAATAGATGATCGGGTTTAGACCCAATTTCATAGTCACAGAACTTAAGCAACACTTTCCTAGTCATGAATCACAGGTGTTTAATCACAGATGTCCTTGTTATGTCATAGGCAATAGTTTATATTTCCTAATCAAAGGCATAGGCTTAGTCAAGGAAATAATCCTCATAGTCACAGTCACAGTCATAGGCAATGTTCATAGTCATAGGCAATGTCCATAGTCATAGACAATGTTCATAATCATCGGCAAATATCCATAGTCATAGGAAATGTCCATAGTCATAGGCATATGGTTTTAAGGTCCATAGTTTCATAGTCACGGTCTTATTTTTCCTCGAATCATAACAGTTCTTAATTAGGTTCAAGAGTACAGGCACTGATTCGAATAGAGAGAGAGAGATTTGGCATATTCTTTTATTCCTTTAATTTCATGTCACGAACAGAGAAAAACATTCAAATCTAGAAATAACTGACTTACAGAGATTAGATTAGAATAGAAAGGAGGTGTTGCTATGATTCATAGAAAAACAATCGTTGCAGTCGTTCGAATCTTCACTTGAATTCTAGCTTGAATCTCTTCTTCTTGAAAGTCTTTGAGCAGCATCTCCTCGTCTTGATTTATTTTATATATATTATTTTATTTATTATTTAATTAAGAGGAGGAGAGGAAGCCATGTTCACTAAGAATCTTTGCAGCATAAGGGTAGAGGAGAATTGTGAATAGAGAAGAAGACTAGGGCTGTTTATATAGTGTTAGGCGGACGAATCTAGTCAGAATGGCGTCCAGATACAGAAGAACGAACCAGGTGCAGAAAACAGGAAAAAGCAGGGGGGGTCGACCCCCAGGTCGACGGGTCGACCCCCCAGTCGACCTGGGTGACCCAGGTCGACTACCCAGTCGACCTGGGTGCCTTGGGCGGGAAAATTCCCGCCCAGCCCAGCCTGGGTCTGTTTTCGAATTTGAATTCCTTTTTCTATCCTATTTTGAAATTTGAACTTCGCTGAATCCTCCGGAGGCCATATCTTCCTCATACGGACTCCGATTTACGCAAACTCAGACTCGTTTTCGTGCAGAATTCCGAGACGAACGCAACGGTGCAGCCCGTTTCCCTTGATTTTGATTTTAACTTTTAATTATGCCCTAATTTGTGAATCCTAGTGTTACATAATTATGGGGTGTTACATTCACCTCCACTTAAAAGGATTTCGTCCCCGAAATCTTCAAGTTAGGAAGAATGTGTCCTACCATCCAATCACCCATCTACTCAACCATTCACTCACAGGCATCCATTGTCCTTAAAAGATTTCTAATGCTTTCATGTTCATATGCATAGTGTGTGTATATGTCTTTATCTACTGTAAAATCAGGCGGTCTACTGATTCAGTTGACCTCCTTAATGCGAATCATGTCAGTGTCGTGCGTCCAATCATGTATGCAAGCATCCCTAATTATGTAAATACTACATGTGTGCATAGCCATTCATCCATATGCAACATTCATATGATAACATATCAAGTTCAACTTATAAACAAATACATATCTGTAAATGCAAGATGAAAGCGTCTGAACTTGATCTAGTGCCTAATACGTATGCATATGCATTCACGAGCAACCATTAGCAACCACTTGCGACCACCAACCATAACATGTTTCAAACACATGTTTACATCCATTGGCTTTTACCTAAGGATCGAAGATACAACCTGGAGGATATACTTTGGAAAGAGAGAAACAATCATGCGTAAAGCTCCTACCAAAGAAATCAAGGATGCACCCTTAAGGAAAAGGGTATGATGCTAGTATCTAGCCTTCTTGAGCTTTACTCCACTGTATCTTAACTAATTTAACTTCACGATTGTGAAGTTCCGGATCTCCATTTCCAAAATAAACAGATGTCAATCACGGTATCAGGTATTCGTACTAAGATGATTAGAGGTTTCCCTCTTATCCGCTATGCCATAACTATAAGAGTCGAAAGGTCACTACGTGCTCTTTGGAGTGCCTGCCACAACTATTCATCTCTCCCGCAAACTATCCAAACCAAACTCGACATCCCTCAAGTACAAGTCCCGAAGGCCTAAACCAATATCAGACAAGCACCCAAGGAATTTCTCCCCCGAATTTAGACGATCTACGTGAGATGATATAAGCAAACTCAATAGCTATTCTCAAATCCCTACTAACCAAAATAAGCTGGTCGGACCATCAATTGGATATTGAGACTCTAGTGGGATCTTTCTACTATACAAATACTATGGTGCAGAGACTCAACTATGGGGAGTGGATATGAACAAATGCGAAGCACTAAAACCAAAGGAAAGAATACGAACAACAAAACTAGACTCTTCCAATAGAGCTTCACTACCCTTTCTCCTAGGTACGTTTGGTGGTGAAAGTATGTACTTGCCCTTCTGAAAATCTTGTTCCTCGTTCTTGCCCTTGTCCTTAATTATATGCCCTATCATACCCTAGTAAAGATACTTCTTCTTGTCTTAGGTTTTATAATTTCTTCCTCCTTCGTGAGCTAAATCTACATCCATGAATTCCTCATCCTAGGGTTGTGCTCCCTAGCCAAACTCCTCATCCCCTTCCGTGTGTAATCATGTTGACAAATCTCTCGAAAACCGCCTCCATCGTCCAGAAAACCCTATCAGCTTCGAAAGAAAACTGCCCGTAGATGAAACAACTACGGCTGTGGATGGATGTCGGGCACTACTTTGCCCTTCGATGAGGTTAGCTCCTAGAATGCCAGGAGCCCCAGAGACTCAAGAAAGAAGGAGACAAGAATTTAAACAGAGGAAGAGAAGATAGTGCGTATGGCTTTGGGGAATATGTCTTTAAAACAAATCTTTTCTTTTAAAAATGCTTCTTTTAAAAACCATTTTGAAAATAATTTTTCAAATTCTTTATCTGATCTGGTAACCTTCAGCTCTGATACCACGTGTAACACCCCACGTCCGTTAGTGTCACTCACAAAGGGAATGCACTAAGTTCTATGGAGCATTTAGGATAAAAGATGCAGATAAATTACAAGACAGACAGAAATTAAACAGCGGAAAATAAAACTTTGCTTTATTGATAAAATAGTTTGTACAAAGATTTCTTTACACTATCAGAGTGTCATCTGTCTTACAAAATAAAGAAGCATAAAAATACATTTATATTCCCCAATTTTAGCAAGAGCCATCCATAGCATCCGAAAAGAGAATCCAAGCAAACTTCGTCAAATCTTCAAGCTGGGAAAGGGTGACAGTCCAACTTAACCTGAGCTATACAATTGCCTCCTTTACGACCTGGGGGGGAGGGAACGGAAGAAAAGAAGACGAAAGAAAAACAGAGTCAGACATAAAGCCTAAGTAAGTTCAGTAACTTCTAGCATGTGAACATGGAAAACAAAACGACATGAATTAACTGAATACAAGATAACACCCTGATGATAGGGTCAGCAAGATTAGACAAGATCAACACAAGATATGCTAAGATAAGATAAACTGGATGTTCTCTAATACTTTTGAAACACCCCACCTCCGTTAGGGTCACTCTCAAAGGGAATGCCCTAATTAAGGTGGAGGTTTATAAGTATAAGTCACGGATATACAAGACAGATATAAGAACACATATTTTTGAACAGCGGAAAACAACAACTTTTATTTCAATAAAATACGTCTTACACCAACCATACCATAATTGTCTTACAATACTTCAAAAAAAAAACATAACATCTTCATAACTGTCTTGATTACATTATTTAAAGAAGCATAAAGAAAACATAAATAAACTGCAAAAGTCCCATAGTTGTTGTCCAAAGCCATAGTCCAAAATGAAAAGATCCAAGCAATACATTCTTTCTCTTCAAGCTGGATATGAAGGCTGGTCAAGCTGCGGTATTCCCTCCCTGTGGACCTGGGGGGGGGGGGGAACGGAAGAAAAGAAGACGAAAGAAAAGTAGAGTCAGACATAAAGCCTGAGTAAGTCTAGGACTATTCAGTCTATGAATAAAGATCTGGGTATGATAAGTATAAACTAGAAATGGGAAAGCACCATAAACTTAGTTAAGTTGTCTAGGGTCGAATATACTATCGTACCCCATACTAATCTCTGTACCCATATAAACTAGTTCCCAACAGGCACCCCTTAATTAGGGTGAAGTGATCCATTTTATGATGATCGGCTCCTACTCGCATAGTTACATGTGTCTTACGGCCCCCGATGTTGTAGTTACCTATGCTGGTCCCACCATGGGGTGTATCAAGTCCCATGGTGGCGGCCCGACACAATCCTAGAATGCTCAGGTATGCTACTGGTGCCCAGTGCCTTATTTTTCTGCACCGGAGTGTGTGCATGCCCGCACCCCGTTAGAACCTACACTGCTGCACCACCGCCGTCAATTTGACCTCTTACAGTCATCCCAGTAATCGTGCCCCACCCTGCCTAGTTTCAGGGTATCATGATACCTTATAGGGTTACTGCTGAAAAGGGTACCCCGCTACTAGGTTTTTCTATTTCTAGCCAACATGCTAAGTTGGTTAAGTGTGTTATAAACCTAACCCCCAATCAGTCTGTTTAGTTTAGCATGTTCCATCTTGATTAAGTATTAATATAATTTACTTAATCCTATCAATCCTGACTCAGCCTTAATTGTCTTATTAAAGCCTTGACCTCTCACATTAGACAGGTATTGTTGTGGCTGCCTGTTGCCGGTTGGGTCCGGGCAGTCTTACGCCACAACTCAGTCTAACCTCGGGTCCTTATTGGGCTCCATGTTTAACCACCCACATTGGATAGGTATTGTTGTGACTACTGGACATCCGGGCGGTTCCGGGCAGGTTTACATCACAACTCAATCCAACCTCGGGTTAAACACATCGTATTTTCTACATTTACATATTTTGTCTTTCTTCTTTTTATATGTAAATATTTGCGTCCCATTATTCAAATTCATCTTTATTGGTTAAGATTTATTTATGCCACTTAATTGTTTTTCAAAGTTATTGGCGTGCGTCAAACAAGCCAACACATATGTTCTATATTTTTAACCCAAACGTCATTTCCCCCGTTTTATTCGTTCGTTCCAATGTAAGGTGTGTTGGGTTTAATACTTAAACCCAATTTAGCCATATGAAAGGGGAGGCTATAACATGGTGTTTATAAGGTGACATAAAAAGGGGAGTGTGAACGCATGAACTTGCAACATACGATCTAATTATCATATGATAGGCATATGTGAACTTGCAATTGTAACAACATATAATATAAGCAATACTTAAACATGAATCATTCTATTCACATAATCATGGTGTAAACGAAACATGTAGTCATGGCATATATAGTACTTAAACATGAACCACTCTAATCATATAATTATGGCATAATCATAATTGAACATGAGTCCTTATATGGTCATGGCATAAACATAATTGATTATGAATCCAATTATTCATATAATCATGGGTTTTTGTCCAATCTATGTAACTTGTAAGGGGATGCAATTCTAGTGTAAATTTCTAATGTAACTTATGTGCCAAAAATATATTATCATATGATTAAGATAACAACATAAGCTTAGAAAACATGTTCTTAACTAGGCAGAATAACAAACATAGCTTAGACATGTTCATAAAATTAATACAAGCTTACAACGACGCTTGCTTTTGTCACTATCACAAAATCATGATTTTTATGCTTGAACTATGATGCCAATTTCAACATAACCTTCATATGAATCATAATACTTAGGTGAATCAAATTACACTAAAGATGACCATAGAATTTTACATCATGTTGTCATAACAATAGACCATAGACTTGCATGAATTTCAAAATAAACTATTACAACATATAGTTGTTGTTCAACATGAATCTTATACTGGCATTTACCAAATGGGTGTTGTAAATAACTACCACAAACATGTAGTTTTCAATATGAATCATATGCTTGCATAAGTCCCAATCAAAATTCCACAACATGTGGTTGTCAACATAAGCCATATACTTGTATGAATCAAATCATAGCATTGCCAAATCGTTTAGAATCAAAATAACATACAAATATAAGTCATTATCGCCACAATTCCATTTCGTTTCCAACGCAAATTGCGTACTTGCAAATATCCAATCGTATACCATAATATTCCCAAATCGTTTTGCATCAAAGCAACATGCAAATATAGATTATTATCGCCACAATTCCATTTCTTACATTACACAAATCAACACAATTATTTAATTCATACCGGAATAGCACTCTACTTACAGCGTATGGCGAATCTTCAATTCAGAAATCTGAATTCTGAATTTGGAGACGCTATTTTTTGTTGTTGTAGGCGTTTCTTTGATTGATTTGATGTTGCTATAAGCTTTGAATTATCTCCTAGTTGTCTCTCTATTTCTGACGTCTATCTTCAGTCTCTCCTCAGCAGCATGACGGTCTCATCTCCATTTTAGTTTATGTGAATTAGGGTTAGCCTTAGGTCCTTTTTATAGAGTTTATGAGTTGATTTAGACCGTCGATGAAGCTTGGTTCAATAATAGCCGTTCGTTTGAAGGAGAGACCAACCAGGAGCTGACACCTAGCCCTAGTGACAAGGCAAGGCTCAGAAAATCGACCAAACGCAGACCTGGCCAGCCAGGGTGGGCTGGGTTCGACCTGGCTCAGGGGCCAGGTCGACACCCCAGTCGACACCGTGTCGACTTGGCAGTCGACACGGGTTACCCAGGTCGACTGCCCAGTCGACCTGGCTAGCCCCAGGTCGACTGCCAAGTCGACCTAGGTGCTTTGGGCGGGAATTTTCCCGCCTTGGACAATTGGGCCCGATTTTGAATTTTGAATTTTGAATTAGTTTTTCTGAGCTGTTTTCGTCTGTTCGAATTTTAAACCTAATTCTGAAACTTCCGGAGGCCATATCTTGGTCATACGGACTCCGATTTTCGAAAACTCGGACTCTATTTCGCGTATTTTTCCGAGACGAACGCAATGGAGTATCCCGTTTCCCTTAATTCTTTGATTTGAAATTAATTATACTTTAATTTATGAATTTCACGGTTATAGAATACACGGGGTGTTACATTCTCCCCACTTAAAAGGATTTCGTCCCCGAAATCTTCAAGTTAGGAAGAATGTATATCCTAACATCCAAACATCCATCTACTCATCCATCAAACACGAACATCCATTGTCCTTAAAAGACTTCTAATGCTTCATGATCATATGCGAAGTGTGTGTGTACTTGTACTTATCTAATGCAAAATCAAGCGGTCTATTGATTCAGTTGACCTCCTTAATGCGAATTATGTAAGTGCTATGAATCCATTATGTATGCAAATCCTCCTATTCATGATTCTACATGAGTGCACAATCATTCATATAAATGCAACATCCATATGACAACACATTAAAGTTCAACCATATACGAATGCAAACATATATGCATATGCAATATGAAGTGACTGAGCCGATCAAAAACCTAGATTGTGTGTGTATATGCAACCACGAGCAACCACTAGCAATCACTTGCAACCACTTGCAACCATCATCCATAACATGTTTCAACTACATGTTTTCATCCAAAGAGTTTCTACCTAAAAGATAGGGTCGAGGAGATATACCTAAAAAAAAGATAGATAAAAGCGCAACTTAAGGAAAATGAAGGATCAAAGATGTACCCTCGAAAAGAAAAGGGTAGGCAGTGCGTATTCTAGCTTCAGCCTCCCAAGTTGCATCTCCTTCGGCGTCGCTCCACTGAACTTTGACGAGCTTGACTTCGCGGTTGCGTAGCTTATTCACTTTCGTTCCTAATATGCGGGTTGGAACTTTCCTCACGGTTGCTTTGCGTTCCACTTCAGCTTCTTCTAGGATATTTGGCTCTACCACTTCAGCAGACTCATGTAGACATTTTCGGAGATGTGAAACATGAAAAACGTTGTGAACTCCGGCCAGCTTTTCGGGTAGCTCTAATCTATAGGCCATTTTCCCAATTTTCTCGATGATAGGGAATGGCCCTACGAACCTTGGTGCTAGCTTTCCTGTGGTTCCAAAACGGACAACGTTCCTTAGCGGAGATACCTTAAGAAAAACTCTGTCTCCAACCTCAAATTCAAGGTCGGTCCTCCTCTTGTCGGCGTAGGACTTTTGACTGTCTTGGGCCGTCTTCATCCTTCTTCGTATTAAGTCTACTTTTTCTGAAGTCTCTCGGATCATATCTGGTCCAAGTATGAGTTTATCAGTAGACTCCCACCAACAAGTGGGCGATCGACACGGTCTTCCATATAAAGCTTCGAAGGGCGCCATCCCGATGGTTGCTTGATAGCTGTTATTGAAGGCAAATTCCACCAAAGGAAGGTGGTCTTCCCATGTCCCTCCAAAGTCAAGGACGCACAGTCTTAAAAGGTCCTCCAAAACTCTGTTCACTCTTTCTGTTTGGCCATCGGTTTGGGGATGATAGGCTGTGCTCAAGCATAACTGCGTTCCTACTGCTTCTTGCAGACTCCGCCAAAACTCACTGGTGTAGATAGGGTCTCGGTCACTAACAATGTTGGATGGTATTCCATGGAGTCAAACGATTTCCTTGAGGTAAAGAGATGCTAGGGATGAGGCAGTTCTTTTACTTTTGACAGGTAAAAAGTGGGCGCTTTTAGTAAGCCTATCCACTATTACCCAAATGCTAGTGTTGCCTCTCCTAGACCTAGGCAGCCCATCGATGAAGTCCATTGAGATGCTATCCCACTTCCACTGTGGGACCTCTAGAGGATGTAGCAGACCGCCAGGCTTTTTCTGTTCCGCCTTAACCTGTTGGCACACCATACACTTAGAAACGAATTCTGCCACGTCCTTTTTCATGCCGTTCCAGAAGAAAGTTCTTTTTATGTCCTTGTACATTTTATCTCCGCCTGGGTGTATCGTCATCTTGGAGTGATGTGCTTCCTCGAGAACCCTCTTTACTAAATCCCTTGTTTGTGGGACGCATAGTCTTCCGTCTCGCCTTATCCAACCCTTATCGTCGATGGAGTATCTGTTGAGGTGACTTGAAGTCTCACCCCTAATTAGCCTATCAATCGTTTCCACAAGCTGAGGGTCTTCGCGTTGTGCTGTCCCTATTGAGTCCACTAAAGTCGGGCGCACTTCGAGAGATGCTAGCAAGCCTGGTACAAAATCGGAGAAAGGCCTAAAGTCGAAGTTGGCTATAAACTCTAGGCTTTGTCTTTCAACAAACAGCGGGCTTAGGGTCAATTTCTTTCGGCTCAACGCGTCTGCCACTACGTTGCCTTTGCCCGGAGTGTAAAAGATCTCGAAATCGTACGAGGCAAGAAACTCCATCCATCTCTGTTGCCTCAAGTTAAGATCTTTCTACGTGAAAAGATATTTCAACGATTTATGGTCAGTGTAAAGTTCGAACTTCTCAGCTAGGAGATAGTGTCGCCAAGACTTGAGTGCAAAGACGATGGCAGCTAACTCAAGATCGTGGGTCGGGCAGTTGTTTTCATGCACTTTCAACTGCCTCCCGCCATAAGCTGCTACCCTTCCTTCTTGCATTAAGACGGTGCCTAGCTCTGTCCCACATGCATCTGTATAAACAGTGAACATCTTGCTTCCATCTGGCAACGTCAAAACTGGGGCTGTTGTAAGAGCCCTTTTTAGTCGCTGGAAAGCAAACTCGCAATCCAAGTCCCAATTGAATGCTAGATTCATCTTGGTCAATTTCGTGAGCGGAGCTGAGATTTTCGAAAAATCCTTTATGAACTTTCGATAGAAACCTGCTAGTCCTAGAAAACTTCGGACCTCAGTTGCATTCCTTGGTGTCTTCCAATCCTGTACCGCCACTACCTTAGCAGGGTCCACTGCTAACCCTTGTTTGGATACTATGTGCCCAAGGAACCTCACTTCTTCTCTCCAAAAGTGGCATTTGGAGAATTTGGCTTTTAGCTGATGGACTCGCAGAGTTTCCATGATTGCCCTTAAGTGCTGAGCATGTTCCTCTTTAATCTTTGAGAAGATAAGGATATCGTCTACGAAGACCACTACGAACTTATTGAGGAAATCTCTGAATACCCTACTCATCAGGTCCACGAAGTAAGCACGTGCATTTGTCAAGCCGAAAGGCATGACAAGCCATTCAAAGAAGCCGTCTGGGGTTCTGAATGCCGTTTTATCGATACTATCTTCAGCCACCCTTAGCTAATGAAAACCGGTCGCTAAATCGAGTTGGGAGAAAACAGACGCTCCTACAAGCTGATCAAACAAATCGTCAATTCTGGGGAGAGGGTGCCTATTCTTTTTCGTTAGCTTGTTGAGCTCCCTATAGTCAACACATAGACGGAGTGAACCATCCGCCTTTGTAGCGAACACCACTGGAGCGCCCCATTCTAAAATGCTCCTCCTAATGAACCCCTTTTCTAGAAGCTCTTTAATCTGTTTACTGAGCTCTTTCCTTTCCCATGGAGCCATGTGTCTAACGGGCAACGCAACGGGTTTTTCATTATCTACAAGGCATATGCGGAAGTCTATCTCCTGCTTCGGAGGCAAGCCCTTCACCTCTTCGAAGACATCGGGATATTCCCGGACCACTCTAACTGATTGCAAATTTTCAACAGAGGCATCTAGCGATTCAAGGTAACTAAGCATAACCGCATTCGAGGGATTACAAGAAATTTCCAAAGTATTACCGAGCTGGGTTAGGAGCCTAACAACCCTTTTCTCACAATCAAGGATGGCCCCATTACTGGATAGCCAATCCATTCCCAAAATCAAACCATATCCCAAAAAGCCCAAAACAAAGGCACTACATTTAAATTCTACGCTTAGAATAGAAATTTTCAATCCCAAACAGATCATAGACAAATGAGCTGGGCCCCCAATTGGATTTGAAACAATTAAGGGGTCCTCTACCATACTAGTTTTTAGGTGTAGAGATTCTACTAAAGCAGACGAGATAAAGGAGTGTGATGCGCCAGAATCAAATAAAGTGCGAACGGGGTGATCATAAAGATAAACTACACTTTCTACCGAAGTATTTATACCTCACTGTTGCAGAGGTGGCGCTTCTAGCACATGAACTTGTGCCCCTGAGGTGGATCCAGCCCTCTGCCTCTGTCCTCGTTTCTTTGGGCAGTCCTTAGCCCTGTGGCCTGTCTCACCGCAAGAAAAGCACCCACCATTCTCCTTGGCCTTCTTTTTCCGGCAATCTTTCACTAAGTGCCCCACTTTGCCACAGAAATTACACTTCCTCTTCTCTTTGTTGCCTTTCCCGCCCTTCTTAAAGTCTGTCTTCTTAGGCTGCAAACCCTCTTTCTTCCCTTGAGAGCTTTCTGCCTTTGTCTCCTTCTTGCCCTTATCCTCTTCATTCAGCAACGCCATCTGTACCAACCTTTCATACGTAGCTCCCATGGGTATATGGGTCATGGCCAAACTGTGTAATGGCTCATTCAACCCTTTGACAAAACGGAGAGCCTTCTTGTGCGGGGTGTTGACTAGGTCCAGCCCAAACCTAGCCAGCTCATCGAACTGATTAACATACTCTTTGACTGTCTTGTTCCCTTGTTTAAGAAATAAGAATTTTTCAAACTGCAAACTCCTTTCCGCATCTGAGAGAAATTTAGCCTCAAACCTTGCCCTAAAGTCCTCCCATGTTTCCACTGGTCTTTCTGCATTAGTGACTTCCCACCAGTAGGAAGCCTCACCTTTTAGCAACCATACTGCCAGTTGTACATTCTGCCTATCTTCTACCTCAAAGATGATGAATAAGTCCTCGGTTTCTTTCAGCCAATTTCTAGCTGCCACGAAGGACTCAGTTCCATGGAAATCCTTTCCTCCCATAGTTTTAAAATCTTTACATATCTTAGCAAACGTGTTTCCCCGTGGAGGAGGTGGAGGAAGAGGTGCTGCTGCAGCTGGATGATTTCCTGCAGCTGGGGGAGGAGGAACGGTAGGGCCTGGCTGAGTGGCCCTTGCTTCTAAGAACTGCCTAAACCAACCAGGTATTGGTACACCCTCTGGCAAGTTAAGTTCTTCGGACATGCTGAAACAAAAAGGATAGATTCAAAACGAAGGATAAGAGATAGTACCTATGGCTTTGGGGGGGGGGACTTTGCCTTTTTTTTTAAATAAAATAATAATTTTCTTTTAAAAATGCTTCTTTAAATTTCTTTTTTGAAAATAAATTTTCAAAACTTTTTATCTTATCTGGTAAACCTATGCTTTGATACCAAGTGAAACACCCCACCTCCGTTAGGGTCACTCTCAAAGGGAATGCCCTAATTTTGGTGGAGGTTTATAAGTATAAGTCACGGATATACAAGACAGATATAAGAACACATATTTTTGAACAGCGGAAAACAACAACTTTTATTTCAATAAAATACGTGTTACACCAACCATACCATAATTGTCTTACAATAATTCAAAAAAAAACATAACATCTTCATAACTGTCTTGATTACATTATTTAAAGAAGCATAAAGAAAACATAAATAAACTGCAAAAGTCCCATAGTTGTTGTCCAAAGCCATAGTCCAAAACGAAAAGATCCAAGCAATACATTCTTTCTCTTCAAGCTGGATATGAAGGCTGGTCAAGCTGCGGTATTCCCTCCCTGTGGACCTGGGGGGGGGGGGAACGGAAGAAAAGAAGACGAAAGAAAAGTAGAGTCAGACATAAAGCCTGAGTAAGTCTAGGACTATTCAGTCTATGAATAAAGAACTGGGTATGAAAAATATAAACTAGAAATGGGAAAGCACCATAAACTTAGTTAAGTTGTCTAGGGTCGAATATACTATCGTACCCCATACTAATCTCTGTACCCATATAAACTAGTTCCCAACAGGCACCCCATAATCAGGGTGAAGTGATCCATTTTATGATGATCGGCTCCTACTCGCATAGTTACTTGTGTCTTACGGCCCCCGATGTTGTAGTTACCTATGCTGGTCCCACCATGGGGTGTATCAAGTCCCATGGTGGCGGCCCGACACAATCCTAGAATGCACAGGTATGCTACTGGTGCCCAGTGCCTTATTTTTCTGCGCCGGAGTGTGTGCACGCATGCACCCCGTTAGAACCTACAATGCTGCACCACCGCCGTCGATTTGACCTCTTACAGTCAGCCCAGTAATCATGCCCCACCCTGCCTAGTTTCAGGGTATCATGATACCTTATAGGGTTACTGCTGAAAAGGGTCCCCCGCTACTTGGTTTTTCTATTTCTAGCCAACATGCTAAGTTGGTTAAGTGTGTTATAAACCTAACCCCCAATCAGTCTGTTTAGTTTAGCATGTTCCATCTTGATTAAGTATTAATATAATTTACTTAATCCTATCAATCCTGACTCATCCTTAATTGTCTTATTAAAGCCTTGACCTCTCACATTAGACAGGTATTGTTGTGGCTGCCTGTTGCCGGTTGAGTCCGGGCAGTCTTACGCCACAACTCAGTCTAACCTCGGGTCCTTATTGGGCTCCATGTTTAACCACCCACATTGGATAGGTATTGTTGTGACTACTGGACAGCCGGGCGGTTCCGGGCAGGTTTACATCACAACTCAATCCAACCTCGGGTTAAACACATCGTATTTTCTACATTTACATATTTTGTCTTTCTTCTTTTTATATGTAAATATTTGCGTCCCATTATTCAAATTCATCTTTATTGGTTAAGATTTATTTATGCCACTTAATTGTTTTTCAAAGTTATTGGCGTGCGTCAAACAAGCCAACACATATGTTCTATATTTTTAACCCAAACGTCATTTCCCCCATTTTATTCGTTCGTTCCAATGTAAGGTGTGTTGGGTTTAATACTTAAACCCAATTTAGCCATATGAAAGGGGAGGCTATAACAAGGTGTTTATAAGGTGACATAAAAAGGGGAGTGTGAATGCATGAACTTGCAACATACGATCTAATTATCATAAGATAGGCATATGTGAACTTGCAATTGTAACAACATATAATATAAGCAATAGTTAAACATGAATCATTCTATTCACATAATCATGGTGTAAACGAAACATGTAGTCATGGCATAAATAGTACTTAAACATGAACCACTCTAATCATATAATTATGGCATAATCATAATTGAACATGAGTCCTTATATGGTCATGGCATAAACATAATTGATTATGAATCCTATTATTCATGTAATCATGGGTTTTTGTCCAATCTATGTAACTTGTAAGGGGATGCAATTCTAGTGTAAATTTCTAATGTAACTTATGTGCCAAAAATATATTATCATATGATTAAGATAACAACATAAGCTTAGAAAACATGTTCTTAACTAGGCATAATAACAAACATAGCTTAGACATGTTCATAAAATTAATACAAGCTTACAACGACGCTTGCTTTTGTCACTATCACAAAATCATGATTTTTATGCTTGAACTATGATGCCAATTTCAACATAACCTTCATATGAATCATAATACTTAGGTGAATCAAATTACACTAAAGATGACCATAGAATTTTACATCATGTTGTCATAACAATAGACCATAGACTTGCATGAATTTCAAAATAAACTATTACAACATATAGTTGTTGTTCAACATGAATCTTATACTGGCATTTACCAAATGGGTGTTGTAAATAACTACCACAAACATGTAGTTTTCAATATGAATCATATGCTTGCATAAGTCCCAATCAAAATTCCACAACATGTGGTTGTCAACATAAGCCACATACTTGTATGAATCAAACCATAGCATTGCCAAATCGTTTAGAATCAAAATAACATACAAATATAAGTCATTATCGCCACGATTCCATTTCGTTTCCAACGCAAATTGCGTACTTGCAAATATCCAATCGTATACCATAATATTCCCAAATCGTTTTGCATTAAAGCAACATGCAAATATAGATTATTATCGCCACAATTCCATTTCTTACATTACACAAATCAACACAATTATTTAATTCATACAGGAATAGCACTCTACTTACAGCGTATGGTGAATCTTCAATTCAGAAATCTGAATTCTGAATTCTGAATTTGGAGACGCTATTTTTGTTGTTGTTGTAGGAGTTGCTTTGATTGATTTGATGTTGCTTTAAGCTTTGAATTATCTCCTAGTTGTCTCTCTATTTCTGACGTCAATCTTCAGTCTCTCCTCAGCAGCATGACGGTCTCATCTCCATTTTAGTTTATGTGAATTAGGGTTAGCCTTAGGTCCTTTTTATAGAGTTTGTGAGTTGATTTAGACCGTCGATGAAGCTTGGTTCAATAATAGCCGTTCGTTTGAAGGAGAGACCAACCAGGAGCTGACACCTAGCCCTAGTGACAAGGCAAGGCTCAGAAAATCGACCAAACACAGACCTGGCCAGCCAGGGTGGGCTGGGTTCGACCTGGCTCAGGGGCCAGGTCGACACCCCAGTCGACACCGTGTCGACTTGGCAGTCGACACGGGTTACCCAGGTCGACTGCCCAGTCGACCTGGCTAGCCCCAGGTCGACTGCCAAGTTGACCTGGGTGCTTTGGGCGGGAATTTTCCCGCCTTGGCCAATTGGGCCCGATTTTGAATTTTGAATTAGTTTTTCTGAGCTGTTTTCGTCTGTTCGAATTTTAAACCTAATTCTGAAACTTCCGGAGGCCATATCTTGGTCATACGGACTCCGATTTTCGAAAAATCGGACTCTATTTCGCGTATTTTTCCGAGACGAACGCAATGGCATATCCCGTTTCCCTTATTTCTTTGATTTGAAATTAATTATACTTTAATTTATGAATTTCACGGTTATAGAATACACGGGGTGTTACAACTTTCGCCGCTTCGCCATTTCCTTGTTATACGGATTTCTATTATCTCTGCACCAGCTAACTAATGTCCCAACTAGTAACGCTAACGTGATCCAAATCCCTGTATTTTCCATTGCCTTCAGGCATCCATTTATTGATTTGTTACCTAGATTTAATCTAGGGTTTTCTACCAAGTGCCTTCTAGATTCAACTAGAGTTTACGCCGTCTGCTGAACGCTTCTCGGATTCAGGATTTATGCCACCTAGTTCAACTAGGAATTATGCTACCTGTCGAATGATGCCCCCAAGTCTAGGACACACTACCTAGAGTGGTATATGTTCCTATACTTCCCCACGCATGTATCGCGAATCGTTTATCGCTTTTCTAGATGCACATGTCCTGTAATGTGCGACCCGAGTCCTGTGTCAGGGCAAATCAAGGAATACAGAACTCGGTCGGGAGCTTTCAGATATCTGCCGATGCCGATGCACATGTCCTGTAATGAGAACTATACGCTGGCCCTGGTGCCCCACTATCCTATGGCCATCCTCACCCATAACTAGATAGCAAGTATATGGTCTTTTGGAGTTCTCCGCCTTTCCGCTTCACGTATCTCGATTGACTCAAGATGGATGGTAGACGACGAGTTGCTATCACCGGGCTACGTTTTCTCGCCGAATCACGCCGGTCCATCCTAGTCTTTAGGTTGCCATGTATTGCAACCAAGGCATACCCCTGGTTCTTCTACGCAGACCTTAACCTTTGTGGGCCCAAGCGGATCATCTGCAGCCTCACAGAGGGATACCAAGAGTACCCTCACGTCCCATTGAAGCCTCGGGCTTCGTAACCCAATTCGTTGGAGCCTCCTTTTTTACTCATACGGACGTTCGCTTCTCCTCGTGCTATACTAAGAATTACTACTTAGTTTTACTAACTAAGATTTACCACTTAGTTTCCATAATCGTTGTTTTCTTAACTAAGGTTTACCTAGTTCTCTTTCCCGTTAGTTTAGATTGGTTAAGTGTCATAGTCAATTCAAGCTAACTTAACCCTCCTTATTTATCCTGTTAAACTGGTTAAGTGTTGTCAGTAACTCATGTTGACTTAACCCTACCACAAACTGTAACACCCCACCACCGTTAAGGTCACTCACAAAGGGAATGCCTTAACTTTGGTGGAGCATTTTAGTAAACAGAACAGAAACTTACAAGACAGATAAAACAGTACTTGAAAATTTTTAACTTTATTACAGCGGAAACAGATATTAATATGGTTACATCCTTCCAATTTCAGAATTCAAGTACAAAATATCAGTCTTGTACAAAAGCCTTCAAAATGCATAGTTTAAAACCATAATCCCCATGGAACGGAAGCTATACAGAGCCGAGCCATACTTTAAGCACTTCAAGCAAAGAGAAATCCGGATCAAGCTAAAGTATTTCCCTCCTTGGATAACCTGGGGGGGAACGGAAGAAAGGAGGCGAAACAACAAGGGTCAGACAAAAAGTCTGGCAAGTCCAGTGACTTTCAGCATATGAACAGATAATAATAATATGATATGAACATAAAACTGGATGTGAGATAACTATAATAGGAGTAGCAGATATAACAGAAAAACAGAATGATATAAACTATTGTTTTACACTTCTCTGCACTAATACTAGTAGAGCGGAATTAGGTGTCACCCTAATGTCTAAATTGAAGCAGGAACGGGTACAGAATACTTTAACAGAAACAGAATGCTAATAATGGGCCTTTACTACCCGATCAGAAACAGACAGAAGAAGAAACAGATTTATCCCTATGGAGACAGAATTTGGAATTAGGTGTACACTAGTAATGGGCCTTTACCACCCGAACAGACGGTACCACACAGAAACAGACAGGTGTTACCACCCAACAGAAACAGACGGTACCAACAGAAATATACAGAACTAAGCGTACCCTAAAACCCTACCCCAAGCGATCGGCTCCCTAATACATAAATATCCCGTGTCGGCCCCACAGTAGGGTGTATCACTCCCTAAAGTGACAACCAATTGGCACAGACCTATTTACAGATGTCACGGCGTCTTACATCCTCAGAGGCAGACCGGGATCCATGCACGCACATGACCCGGTTGGAACGCACCATCAACACCCCTCGCCATTATCAGAATGAACCACTTATAATTAGTTCAGTAAGCGTGCCCGGACCCTACCTACTGTTGGGTCAAAGTTTTGATACCAGAAAGGGTTACTGACTAATATGGGTCCCAAACAACAGATGACACAAGTAATTCCCCTCCTAACCTTGTGTCCCCAGACTAACAGATTTCAGATTAACTTGTTTACAAGTTCAGACATACAAAATTCAGGTTTACTAATTCACAAATTAAGTTAACAAGTTTTCAGACTAACAGGTCAGATGTACAGATTTTTCAGATTTGTCTAACTTTGTATTGGGCCTACAGATTCATGGACGGGTTTTACTACATCTATTAATCCCTTTTGTTTAACCCCATTTTCCCCAATACGTTTTAGACGTCATTCTTATCTTAGATTTGCATTAATTAATTATTAATGCACAGACCTCTCACATTAGGTCGGTAGCTTGTGGCCGCTGGATATGCCGGGCGGTTCCGGGCAGACTTCTGCCACAAGCCAGACCTAACCTCGTGTCTTACGCATGTTATGACTAACTTCTCACATTAGAACCTATTGTTTGCGGCCACTGGATGTGCCGGGTGGTTCCGGGCAGATTTACGCCGCAAACTCATTCTAACCTCGAGTTAGCCATGTTTATCTTTGCGGCCAATTAATTAATAATTTACCGTTTATGCGCACGCCCAATATATATGCCAATTCCGATTATATCAATAACAGGATGATTATATCAACATAGCAGATAACAGATTTTATACGACTTAACGGATTTAACAGATTTAGCAACTTAGCAGATTTTGGCATATAACAGGTTAGGCATTTCAACCGACAAATCTAACAGATTAGGCATTTCAATCTAATTAGCAGTCTAGGCAATATAACAAAACTAGCAGTTTAGGCAACTTGGCAAATTAGCAGATTTAGCAAATTTAATATTTCTAAAGGTTCTATTTACATGCCTTGCCTAACCATAAATTAGGCCTAAGTTCATATGCCTAAATAATGTCATGATTCACAATATGATCATATACTTCCATGTTTGCATACATTTACATAGCGCAGAATATGGACATAATTTACCCTATAACATATGTTCCAATTTTTGTTAAACTAGCATTTTACAGCAGATTCACATATAAATTATACCAAATATAACCATTAATTCCAATGCATGCCATATATCCAAAAATCCCTATTTAGGTGTAATTACAATAATAGATATCCTAATTAATGCAAATCTTTTACACCTAAGCTTCCATATCTTCTTCTTTTTGAGTCATGAATCATTATGCAAACTATACCATAGTTATAAATCTTTAAATCATATCTTCTAAAAATCAGATCTTGACTTTTATATGCATTTTGTCCAAAGTCTCAAATCATATGTAATCTTACAATAGTTCCTCTTTTCTTCTATCATAGAATATGCATAGATCCAAATCTAGTTTACAACATATGCTCATTAATTACAGTTCTAAATTACAACATAACTATGCATACAACATGCATAAATTATATGTTCATAGTCAAATTTATTCATATGTCCAATATATTTTATGCCTCAGACCTAAAGTCATACATTCAATGCATCATTCATTATTTATCCCAAAATTTGCGTTCATACGTTCATCTCTTATGAGATTAGGCACAGGCTCGTGGTAGCCTGGCTATAGAAACAGAAAAGAAGAAAAGGGATACAGAACAGTCACAGAAAACAAATCTTATACAATCTCAGATTCAGAATTAAAAACATATCAAAATTATAATTAACGTTTATAGCGGAAAATAACTGTACTTGCCTTGATTGGATTAAAGAAAGAACTTTAACTTGTTGTAGAATCTTTGCAGAAACTTTAATCTCTAGTCTGAATTGAGTTGCTTAGGCTGATGTTGATTATCTTCTAGTTTTAATTCCAGCAGAGCAGAGACGCCATTTTTATTTTTAATTAGAAGAAGAGAGCAATGGAGGCTAGAGAATTGTGTAAGAAACCTAGGTAGAGTCTAGGGTCATTTTATAGAGGTAATGAACTGATTAGGGCCATTGATGTTGCTTGGATTGATCGTAGCCATTCATCCTAAGGAGAGACCAATTAGAACTTGCCACCTAGCCCTAATGACAAAGCAGACTACAGAAAATCGACCAACACAAAATAGGCCAGCCAGGGTGGACTGGGTTCGACCTGGGTCTGGACCAGGTCGACAGCCCTGTCGACAGCCCTGTCGACCTGGCTAGACCAGGTCGACAGCCCAGTCGACCTGGGTGTCTTAGGCGGGACTTTTCCCGCCCTGGCCAATTGGGCCCGATTTTTAATTTTAAACTTGATTCAGAAACTTCCGGAGGCTATATCTTCTTCATACGGACTCCGTTTTTCGAAAACTCGGACTCTATTTCGCGTATTTTTCCGAGACGAACGCAATGGCGTATTCCGTTTCCCTTCGTTCTTTGATTTCAAATTAATTATACTTTAATTTTTTAATTCCACAGTTATAGAATACACGGGGTGTTACATTCTCCCCCACTTAAAAGGATTTCGTCCCCGAAATCTTCAAGTTAAGAAGAGTGTGTCCTACCATCCAATCATCCATCTACTCAACCATCATCCACAAGCATCCATTGTCCTTAGAAAACTTCTAATGCTGTATGAACATATGCAAAAGTGTGTGTATATGTTCCTTATCTAATGCAAAGATCAGGCGGTCTACTGATTCAGTTGACCTCCTTAATGCGAATTATGTCAGTGCCATGAGTCCAACATGTATGCAATAGAATTCTGATGATATACATTATTTCTATATGAGTGCACAACCATTCACTCAAATGCAACATCCATGTGCTGAATCAACCATTTTGCATCCACAAGAATTGAAAAATGCTCACCCATCCATATGCAGTATGAGAGTGTTTTCGAGCCGATCTAGTGCCTAGTGTGTGTATATGCATCCACGGGCAACCACTAGCAACCACTTGCATCCACTTGCAACCATCAAACATAACATGTCTCAAACACATGTTTACACCCATTAGTTCCTACCTAAAGTTCAAATATTCGATCGATAGGATACAGTCGAATGATGGAAGCGAGTACAGATAGAACGAAGACTTGGCTCCCATTAGACATTGGTTGAGAAAATAATTCCCCTAAGTATCAACCCCAAAGACCGAAATCAATATCAGATTGACACCCTACGAAAACTCAGAATGTATGCGTCATACTTGACGCCTAACACAGATATCCCTCAAACCCCAGTCTCAAACAGATGATCCATAACCCTTATGGTTCTGAGTCTATAGCGGAATTCAGAAATAATACTAGCATTAAAGTGCAGAGTATCGATTTCAAAATCAAAATACCAAATTCAGAAAAAGTCACAATCAGATAAAGAAATTAAACCTACTATAAAAAAATTCCTATTTCTATCCTAGCCACTAGCCTCAAGAGTGTTCGCCTGCCCTCCTTGTCCTCGTCTCTTCGGGCAGTCCCTAGTGAAGTGTCCCATCTCCCCACAGTGGAAGCAAGCGCCCTTACTTTTTCTGCAATCCTTGTTCAGATGAGTTGAGCTCCCATAAGTAAAGCACTTTTTCCCCTTCTTATCTTCAGGCTTCTCATCCTTCTTTTGTGTTTCCTTTTTGGGCCCCGCTTTCTTATTCTGTGGTTCTTCCTTCTTTGTCTCTTTCGGGCCCTTGTCTTCCTCGTGCAGTAGTGCCATATCCACCAATTTCTCGTAAGTTGCTCCCATGGGTACATGGGTCATGGCTAGGCTGTGCAGTGGCTCATTCAATCCTTTAACAAAGCGGAGAGCCTTTTTATGCTGAGTGTTGACTAAATCCAATCCGAATCTTGCTAGTTGGTTGAACTGGTTGACGTATTCCTTGACCGTCATACTTCCTTGCTTAAGAGATAAGAACTTTTCCAGTTGTAAACTTCGTTCAGCTTGCGAGAGGAATTTTGTCTCAAACCTTGTGCTGAAATCCATCCATGTCTCAACCGGCCTCTCGGCGTTAGTGACTTCCCACCAGTAGGAAGCTTCGTCTTTGAGCAGCCATACTGCCAACTGTACCTTCTGCCTATCGCCCACCTCGAAGATAACGAATAGATCCTCAGTTTCTTTGAGCCAATTCCTTGCTTCTACGAATGATTCAGTTCCTTTGAAATCCTTCCCAACCATGGCCCTAAAATCTCTACAGATCTTTGAGAAAGCAATTGCACGAGGAGGGGGTGGAGGAGGGGGATCATTTGCTGGACCTGCAGCGGCGGTCCTAGCCTCAAGATATTGATGAAACCAACCGGGTACATGGACACCCTCTGGTATCTCAGATGCTTCAGACATGCTAAAACGAAAAAGGAAAGGTTCAATATAAAAAGGACTGAAAGAAAGATATATGGCTCTTGGGGATCATGTTTTTCAAAATAAGCTTTAATTTTGAAAATACTTCCTTTTATAACCTTTTTGAAAATAGTTTTCAAAAACTTTTATCTAATCTGGTAACCTTTTGCTCTGATACCAAGTGTAACACCCCACCTCTGTTAAGGTCACTCACAAAGGGAATGCCTTAACTTTGGTGGAGCATTTTAGTAAACAGAACAGAAACTTACAAGACAGATAAAACAGTACTTGAAAAATTTTAACTTTATTACAGCGGAAATAGAAATTAATATGGTTACATCCTTTCAATTTCAGAATTCAAGTACAAAATATCAGTCTTGTACAAAAGCCTTCAAAATGCATAGTTTAAAACCATAATCCCCATGGAACGGAAGCTATACAGAGCCGAGCCATACTTTAAGCACTTCAAGCAAAGAGAAATCCGGATCAAGCTAAAGTATTTCCCTCCTTGGATAACCTGGGGGGAACGGAAGAAAGGAGGCGAAACAACAAGGGTCAGACAAAAAGTCTGGCAAGTCCAGTGACTTTCAGCATATGAACAGATAATAATAATATGATATGAACATAAAACTGGATGTGAGATAACTATAACAGGTGTAGCAGATATAACAGAAAAACAGAATGATATAAACTATTGTTTTACACTTCTCTGCACTAATACTAGTAGAGCGGAATTAGGTGTCACCCTAATGTCTAAATTAAAGCAGGAACGGGTACAGAATACTTTAACAGAAACAGAATGCTAATAATGGGCCTTTACTACCCGATCAGAAACAGACAGAAGAAGAAACAGATTTATCCCTATGGAGACAGAATGTGGAATTAGGTGTACACTAGTAATGGGCCTTTACCACCCGAACAGACGGTACCACACAGAAACAGACAGGTGTTACCACCCAACAGAAACAGACGGTACCAACAGAAACATACAGAACTAAGCATACCCTAAAACCCTACCCCAAGCGATCGGCTCCCTAATACATAAATATCCTGTGTCGGCCCCACAGTAGGGTGTATCACTCCCTAAAGTGACAACCAATTGGCACAGACCTATTTACAGATGTCACGGCGTCTTACATCCTCAGAGGCAGACCGGGATCCATGCACGCACATGACCCGGTTGGAATGCACCATCAACACCCCTCGCCATTATCAGAATGAACCA
Organism: Allium sativum; assembly: GCA_030737875.1. Lineage (NCBI taxonomy): Eukaryota > Viridiplantae > Streptophyta > Magnoliopsida > Asparagales > Amaryllidaceae > Allium > Allium sativum. Next base: position 223,301,038 of record CM060910.1, on the reverse strand, counting down.
CTTATAATTAGTTCAGTAAGCGTGCCCGGACCCTACCTACTGTTGGGTCAAAGTTTTGATACCAGAAAGGGTTACTGACTAATATGGGTCCCAAACAACAGATGACACAAGTAATTCCCCTCCTAACCTTGTGTCCCCAGACTAACAAATTTCAGATTAACTTGTTTACAAGTTCAGACATACAGAATTCAGGTTTACTAATTCACAAATTAAGTTAACAAGTTTTCAGACTAACAGGTCAGATGTACAGATTTTTCAGATTTGTCTAACTTTGTATTGGGCCTACAGATTCATGGACGGGTTTTACTACATCTATTAATCCCTTTTGTTCAACCCCATTTTCCCCAATACGTTTTAGACGTCATTCTTATCTTAGATTTGCATTAATTAATTATTAATGCACAGACCTCTCACATTAGGTCGGTAGCTTGTGGCCGCTGGATATGCCGGGCGGTTCCGGGCAGACTTCTGCCACAAGCCAGACCTAACCTCGTGTCTTACGCATGTTATGACTAACTTCTCACATTAGAACCTATTGTTTGCGGCCACTGGATGTGCCGGGCGGTTCCGGGCAGATTTACGCCGCAAACTCATTCTAACCTCGAGTTAGCCATGTTTATCTTTGCGGCCAATAAATTAATAATTTACCGTTTATGCGCACGCCCAATATATATGCCAATTCAGATTATATCAATAACAGGATGATTATATCAACATAGCAGATAACAGATTTTATACGACTTAACGGATTTAACAGATTTAGCAACTTAGCAGATTTTGGCATATAACAGGTTAGGCATTTCAACCGACAAATCTAACAGATTAGGCATCTCAATCTAATTAGCAGTCTAGGCAATATAACAAAACTAGCAGTTTAGGCAACTTGGCAAATTAGCAGATTTAGCAAATTTAATATTTCTAAAGGTTCTATTCACATGCCTTGCCTAACCATAAATTAGGCCTAAGTTCATATGCCTAAATAATGTCATGATTCACAATATGATCATATACTTCCATGTTTGCATACATTTACATAGCGCAGAATATGGACATAATTTACCCTATAACATATGTTCCAATTTTTGTTAAACTAGCATTTTACAGCAGATTCACATATAAATTATACCAAATATAACCATTAATTCCAATGCATGCCATATATCCAAAAATCCCTATTTAGGTGTAATTACAATAATAGATATCCTAATTAATGCAAATCTTTTACACCTAAGCTTCCATATCTTCTTCTTTTTGAGTCATGAATCATTATGCAAACTATACCCAACAATATAAATCTTTAAATCATATCTTCTAAAAATCAGATCTTGACTTTTATATGCATTTTGTCCAAAGTCTCAAATCATATGTAATCTTACAATAGTTCCTCTTTTCTTCTATCATAGAATATGCATAGATCCAAATCTAGTTTACAACATATGCTCATTAATTACAGTTCTAAATTACAACATAACTATGCATACAACATGCATAAATTATATGTTCATAGTCAAATTTATTCATATGTCCAATATATTTTATGCCTCAGACCTAAAGTCATACATTCAATGCATCATTCATTATTTATCCCAAAATTTGCGTTCATACGTTCATCTCTTATGAGATTAGGCACAGGCTCGTGGTAGCCTGGCTATAGAAACAGAAAAGAAGAAAAGGGATACAGAACAGTCACAGAAAACAAATCTTATACAATCTCAGATTCAGAATTAAAAACATATCAAAATTATAATTAACGTTTATAGCGGAAAATAACTGTACTTGCCTTGATTGGATTAAAGAAAGAACTTTAACTTGTTGTAGAATCTTTGCAGAAACTTTAATCTCTAGTCTGAATTGAGTTGCTTAGGCTGATGTTGATTATCTTCTAGCTTTAATTCCAGCAGAGCAGAGACGCCATTTTTATTTTTAATTAGAAGAAGAGAGCAATGGAGGCTAGAGAATTGTGTAAGAAACCTAGGTAGAGTCTAGGGTCATTTTATAGAGGTAATGAACTGATTAGGGCCATTGATGTTGCTTGGATTGATCGTAGCCATTCATCCTAAGGAGAGACCAATTAGAACTTGCCACCTAGCCCTAATGACAAAGCAGACTACAGAAAATCGACCAACACAAAATAGGCCAGCCAGGGTGGACTGGGTTCGACCTGGGTCTGGACCAGGTCGACAACCCTGTCGACAGCCCTGTCGACCTGGCTAGACCAGGTCGACAGCCCAGTCGACCTGGGTGTCTTAGGCGGGACTTTTCCCGCCCTGGCCAATTGGGCCCGATTTTTAATTTTAAACTTGATTCAGAAACTTCTGGAGGCTATATCTTCTTCATACGGACTCCCTTTTTCGAAAACTCGGACTCTATTTCGCGTATTTTTCCGAGACGAACGCAATGGCGTATTCCGTTTCCCTTCGTTCTTTGATTTCAAATTAATTATACTTTAATTTTTTAATTCCACAGTTATAGAATACACGGGGTGTTACACAAACCAAATTATATTGGTTAAGTATTTATTACTTAACCCTACCCATTCACCCTGTGTTGGTTAAGTGTTCCTTTTTAACTTAACCTTGCCCGTCTGTTTTAACTAACATGTTACTATTAAAGGTTAGGTATTATCCCTTCATGTTTTAGACTTAACCTCATTCCTTTATCGCAACCTGATGGCTAAATGTTCAAGTTTACTTAACCTTACGGTCTCTCCCAGCTAACAATCAAATTGGCTAAGCGTATTAGATTTTACTTAACCCCAACCTCTAGTCTAGTTAACATGTTAATTTGGCTAAGTGTATCAACCTTACCTAACCCCACCTTCTAGTCTAATTTACATGTTAGTTTGGCTAAATGTTTTCTTAGTTACTTAACCCTTACAAATCTGGTCTTGTTATCATAAGTTTGGTTAAGTGTCCCTATGGACTTAGCCCTCCCATTCTAGCTCGACTGTGTTAAGTTGGTTAAGTGTTCCTATAGACTTAACTCTCCCATTCTAGCTTAACTGTGTTAAGTTGGTTAAGTGTTCCTATGGACTTAACCCTCCCATTCTAGCTTAACTACGTTATGTGTCAGTCTGAACCTAACCCCACCCATCAGTCTAGTTATCATGTTGAACTGGTTAAGTGTCTTAGTTAACTTAACCTTGCCATTCTTGTTCTAGCTTTAACTAAATAAATTAAAGTCGTTACCACTCACATTAGACAGGTATCGTTGCGACTACTGGATGTGCCGGTTGGTTCCGGGCAGGTTTACATCGCAACTCAGTCTAACCTCGGGTTAGGCATATTCAGGTTTTCTAAGTTCAAAGGGTTTCAATTTATTTTCAAATCAAGTTTTGAAAGTAACCATCCCGTTCGTCGGATCAGTTAGGGATAGCCAGGGAGAGCAGGAAACTTGTATTTTCCAAACTCAAGCCTAGACACTATCCTCTCTGTCACCCTAGGACATTCTGGTGCACCATTAAAAGAGATGTCGTTAATAAACCTTTAATTTGTCTAAATTCACCTTTCCTCATTTAGGCCAGATTCTATAGGTAAATTATTCCTAATTTACTTATTTCCCAATTAATCTTTTAATGTAAATTGTCTACATTTATTTCTATGGCCCATTTCCCTTCCTAAATCATATTTATGCTTTTTGGTATGTAAACTATACCAAATTAAGTGTCACTAACCATGACTTTTCTAAGCCTGACAGTTATTCTCAATTATGGCCAATGTCACATTTATGCCAATATACTTACCGTGCCAAATTAGCTAATCCAATTCCGATTCAACATTCTAATTCACGTCAAACTAGACTTATTACTCTAGTTCACTATTCATGTAAATGCTAGATTTACATGTCAATACTAGATTCAAATTACACATCTTATAATTCATGTCAAATTTATCCAATTTGCATTTCTATGAACATGCCATAATACATGTTCCCAATTTATGCCAATTTCCAAGTTAAACTACGTTTTTAGTAAATTTCATATTTTGCCCAAACAGCATTCCCACCGTTCGTACAGTCGTGATTCATTCAAGATTATAAATAAAGCTAGGTTCGTAGAAAATAGGGAATGAACCAAAGATGTTATGCAAAAGATAGACATACTAACTGGCATAAAAAGGGTTGAATGTCGACGTCGGTTCAAGAACATGGGTAGACCTAACTTAATAGGTAAATTCCCAAGGTCTAAAACCAAAGAAAACCAAGAATAGACAGAATAGAGACATAGGTTCAAGAACGTGGGTAGACCTAACTTAATAGGTAAATTCCCAAGGTCTAAAACCAAAGATAACCAAATATAGACAGAATAGATGATCGGGTTTAGACCCAATTTCATAGTCACAGAACTTAAGCAACACTTTCCTAGTCATGAATCACAGGTGTTTAATCACAGATGTCCTTGTTATGTCATAGGCAATAGTTTATATTTCCTAATCAAAGGCATAGGCTTAGTCAAGGAAATGATCCTCATAGTCACAGTCACAGTCATAGGCAATGTTCATAGTCATAGGCATTGTCCATAGTCATAGACAATGTTCATAATCATCGGCAAATATCCATAGTCATAGGAAATGTCCATAGTCATAGGCATATGGTTTTAAGGTCCATAGTTTCATAGTCACGGTCTTATTTTTCCTCGAATCATAACAGTTCTTAATTAGGTTCAAGAGTATAGGCACTGATTCGAATAGAGAGAGAGAGAGATTTGGCATATTCTTTTATTCCTTTAATTTCATGTCACGAACAGAGAAAAACATTCAAATCTAGAAATAACTGACTTATAGAGATTAGATTAGAATAGAAAGGAGGTGTTGCTATGATTCATAGAAAAACAATCGTTGCAGTCGTTCGAATCTTCACTTGAATTCTAGCTTGAATCTCTTCTTCTTGAAAGTCTTTGAGCAGCATCTCCTCGTCTTGATTTATTTTATATATATTATTTTATTTATTATTTAATTAAGAGGAGGAGAGGAAGCCATGTTCACTAAGAATCTTTGCAGCATAAGGGTAGAGGAGAATTGTGAATAGAGAAGAAGACTAGGGCTGTTTATATAGTGTTAGGCGGACAAATCTAGTCAGAATGGCGTCCAAATACAGAAGAACGAACCAGGTGCAGAAAACAGGAAAAATCAGGGGGGGTCGACCCCCAGGTCGACTACCCAGTCGACCTGGGTGCCCCAGGTCGACTACCCAGTCGACCTGGGTGCCCCAGGTCGACTACCCAGTCGACCTGGGTGCCTTGGGCGGGAAAATTCCCGCCCAGCCCAGCCTGGGTCTGTTTTCGAATTTGAATTCCTTTTTCTGTCTTGTTTTGAAATTTGAAATTTGAACTTCGCTGAATCCTCCGGAGGCCATATCTTCCTCATACGGACTCCGATTTACGCAAACTCGGACTCGTTTTCATGCAGAATTCTGAGACGAACGCAATGGCGCAGCCCTTTCCCTTGATTTTGATTTTATCTTTTAATTCTGCCCTAATTTGTGAATCCTAGTGTTACAGAATTCTGGGGTGTTACAGTTGTTGATCCCAACCGTTGGTGATGTACATTCGATACACTCAAGCGAAATGAGTGGTCGGTCATGTGTGGCTGAGTTGCAAGATGTTCTTGTTGAACTCCAGTGTATCGTTCCTAGAGTACACTGATCGGAAGGTGGTTCCATACCTTGTCATAGTTGGAAATCCATTACCCAATACGTGCTTGCGGTTTTGATTGTATACTATATATGTAGAACGTGAGATGAAAGCGTTTCTGCTAGATGATTATTATAGTTGTGGTTGATAGACATTATTATAATATCAAAAGGTTTTTGATATAAAGATACTTTGGATTCTCATAAGGGAAAAACCCGTTCCGTTATACGGCGTGGTCTTATGAGATATCGTTTACTTGTTCAAATTGTTTTAAACTGTTTTACTCATACCAGTCCTGTGACTAACCCGGAGTTTACTTTGTTTTGTTCTACCTAAACTCTTGGGTGCCTAAATTTGTACGGGCAGTCAAGTAGTTCAGGATTTTACAGATACACTTTGAGAGCTTGGAGCACGAGGCTTCAAGATTCTGTAGCTATTATTATTTCCGCTGTTGTTGAAAGTGTTATACTCTAAAATGTTATTGTATACATATACTGTTTGTATTTCAAAATTTATGTTATATTTTATTCGTTCCGCTGTGAGATTCGTGTTTCCTCTGATGATGATGTTCTTCTTCTTCTTCTATTCTAATAGTTCTATCTTATCTATCCTCACCCTCTATCTTCTTTCTATTAATTTCTTGAATTTCCAGTGCAATTTGGGGTTGGACTTGTGTTATTTGGTCAGCTCAAATTGGACCGGATTTTCGGCTCATTACACTAACCTCCTGTCTTAGACATTTATTATGCATTTAATTTATGCCTTTGACCTCTCACATTAGACTACCGTTTGTGGTTGCTGGATTTGCCGGGCAGGTCCGGGCAGTCTTATACCACAAACGAGTCAAACCTCATGTCTTCGGCGTTTACTATTACACATAATTATTTCACACCATTATGAATTAATTATTCCTATTCAAATTGTCAATAATTTCGAAATTAATCTATGTCGATAATTGTCACCTAAATTATGTCCATACTTTCTATGCATATAAATTAGGCTAATTAATGTCTCAAATTTACGATATGTTTTGAGCCATTTTATGCCAATTTTCACAATATTAATATTTAATATTTTCCCATTGCCCCCATGTTGTTTGAGACGACCCGTAACTTCCCCGGTAAGGAAAGCCCGGATTGAGTTGAGGACAAGACACATCGGAACGCGAACAGAAGAACATTTCGTTGCTTATTACAACAATTCATCATAATACAAGAATATACAGAGTATAAATAATATACATTTGATAAATATCAGAGATTACAATACATTACATAGCAGCGGAAAAATAATACAAAACACAACTAAAAGTAATACACGGATACAGAGCTTTCCGAGTATCGTTCCAACTGGAAATCAGGATCCTGTGAATATAAATCTGCAAAACCAAAACTACTAGCTGCCCATGCGGAAAATAAGGGCACCCAGAGTTTAGGTTAAAACAATAAACTCCAGGTCAGTCATGTGACTGGTGTGAGAACTAAAACAATTATTAATCTTTATTTTAAAGTTAGGTAAATCAAGGGACCACGCCTTATAACACGGAACGAGTTTCCTCCCAAGAACACCAGTGCATAAAAAGACAGCGCAATGCTAAATAAAGAACAATGAAGCTATTATCAGACCAAGTCCTATCACACAATGCAATGCAAGCCAGAGGATGGGGTTTTTACCTTATAATATCCAAGAATGCTTGGTACGTGAAATTTCATGTTTTATTATTACTATAAGTGTATAGTGTCAAAACAATTTCAATCATAAGTATCAATCATAGACGGCATAAGTGCCCTATACCACTATGTCGCCATATATAGGTATACAATCAAAACCACAAAGTCACATATCGGAAGTTGGATTTCCATCTGTGAACCGAGGCAAAAGATAGTCCTCACCGAAATCGAGACGCTTTAGCTCGTGTCTCAGGATCAGAGCTCGAGTGACCCTTGGATCGTCAGGGCTGGTCCACCGATGTGGATTAAAATGCCTGAACACTGCGTTTCCCCGCCCTTTGGGGCGTCAATGAGCCAAATGACTCCATCGGCTCCACACAGTCACCGATACATCCGAGGCGCCTCGCAACAGCAACGACCACACAGGTGAAAATAATTTAAATGTCAGGACTGTTAGGTCACTGACACCACCCTAGCTAGAAGGAATCCCTGAGGTCCTCTCCCGTTTCTGGTTCACAACCGAGGCGTAAGGCTCGCGAATCAACCTAACACAAAGCTATGCCACACAGGCCGTGCTTTGATCATCAACCACAAGACGCTGCTTTTCAACAGAAGCCTTGATCATTTTCATCTTAGGCATGCCACACAGGAAATTCACTCCATGCGATTGATATCCATCAATATATAACCCCTGATCTCGTACGTCTCAGAGAAGGGCGTTAAGCAAGAGAATAAATCCTCCGCCACCAAGCAGATATATATTTAATAGAAATCAATCACACAGAATAAAATCCAATGTCAGACACACAGTCCATTTACAAGTTCGTTCCGGGTCTGAACGAAATCGGAGGCACCTTGTACCTCGCATATCCATTGATCTCCAAGTACGTCTGGACGATCACTAACTGATTCCTTCGTCTTGGGTGTACGGCCCAATCAAGATCATCAGTAATCACCCAAATGACGTGAAGACCTCTGGTCTTCGACCACCGTCTTCATCCTCGACACCACGTCGAATCAGTTATTCAGAATGGGGCAAACCCGGTCTTTCTGAATAACTCGCGTATATAATAAACAAGTGTTACACAAACACAACATACGCCTCATTCCAATTTAGAATATTCTTTTATTCAAATATTCTTATACTTTGGGAAAGGTTCCCATTAATTTATCAAAGATAAATTCTTTAAATTTATTCTTTAATCTTCCTTTGAATATCAATTCAAATTAGTCGGGGTTAGCGAACTACACCGAAGTAATCATTTATTTTATTTCCCAATCCCAACCTATTCATCCCACGAAGTAACACTGGAAATACTTCATATCTAACACCACGGTGTTATCGGTAAATTCAATTACCATTTCACGTTCAAATCTAATTAAAGATTTAACTATCGCCTGAAGCAAAACTGGTGATACTCCATTCTCGATTATTTCAATCTAATTAAAGATTCATTAAAACTCTACTTGGTTTTAATCTTCCCAATAATCACTATCAATGGTTATTTAACTTAGGAAATCATATCCTATCTTTAACTGGGTTGAAGAACCAATGTTATTTAAAACCCGGTTCACGATAAACCCAAAATCACATTCTATTAATTATCGGGTTAAAGAACAAGTGTTATTTAAAACACCGTTCACGATAAACGAAAAAAATCAATTCCAATTTAATTCCACTTAAATACTATTTAATTGGTACACTTCATTAAATCAAAAATAAAAAGATTTAATCTTTTTCTCAACAAGGCTTAAGAACAGTGTTAATGAAGACACCATTCACGACAAACCCAAATCACATTTGATATTAAATACAAGGCTCCAAATAGAAAATATATCGGCTTATATTCAATATCAAATTCTACGACCAACAAATATCGTATTGGAAATAACGATATAAATATATCTTTCAAATTCCCATAACAATATCTGTATAATCACGAAATCCAACATCGAAATATTCCAAGGACAATTTCGATTCAAATCCATTTCCACTTTATATATATTGGAAATTCGGTTATTTTCAAAACCATTTCTAATCCACTTTATTTATTTCAAAAATAAATGAATTATAATTCTAGTTCAAAACTAGTTCATTTCGACAAAAATCTATTTTTATCTTTTCAAATATGGAAATTTTCATCCCAATTATACACAAATCATTTCTTATGATTTCACACAAATTAGTACTATTTTTAATAATTTTATCAAGGCCCGTACAGTCGATTTCCATCAACGGCCATTGAACTGCACTTACAACGACCTTTTCCAAATTTGATTTGGACATAATTCCAAATCCAACCGTTAGATTTCTAATTTCTAATATTCGTTAGAAAGCTCTTTTCGATACGAAACCAACGGTTACGGTTTTAGGAGAATCCGATGGTCAGATCTCGCGTAATGTCCATTCGAAGTCAATGGTCGAAATTCACGAACTTCCGCGGCGCGGCGCGTTCTATTCAAACCATTCTATATATAAATATATATATAATACATATATTTCTTCGATTTCCTTCCAAAAGGTATTTTATAAATCGTTTTAAATTCGTTTTCGAAACGATTTCAACTTCATATTCAATTTCGAATCAAAATTGAATACTCCACATCATCGATATATAAATGATAATATTTTCAAAACATTATATTTTCAAATCACTTTCTGTTCTATATTCATTATAAAAATGAATAAAATCGATATAAATATCGTTCACTTCAAAATGGCGTCAATCTAGTCAACACGGCCTTTATTCAACACATGAATATTCTCAACACATGAGTATCGTAAAAACATGACTAATTATTCTATTCAACACATGAATTTTCTTTCATTCAACACATGAAATTTCATTTTATAATATTCTATATTTTCCAAATTGAAATGAGGCCCAACCATATAATGTTAATTATATGGATTCCATACAACACATGTATATAATAGCAACGATAAATAATCAACCATCATCCAGAGTGCAGTCTAAACTGTATAAGCATCAAATATTAATATTCAATGCTTATAACAGCCTGTCAATCAATCGATTGACATACAGCTAATTATTGGGATTAGTGTATGTCCAATTTCATCCCAACACCCGTGTGGGGATTCAAACAATCAAACACAAATTTTATTTGTGCAGTTGGGCGATGTGTAAAATTTATAGTCCCAATCAATATCAGTCAAATCGGTGTATATAAACAAATCGTTCGATTTGTAAATGAATATTTATTTTATTTCAACACATGAATATATATTTGATTTCAACACATGAATATTTATTTTATTTCAACACATGAATATATATTTTATTTCAACACATGAATATATATTTTATTCTATTCCACATCACACAATAAAATTTCACAATACAGCAATCAAACAAACAAGTCATCCATGGTCTGTGGACGACGGGTGTCGGGTGCTGCTAAGCACCATCTGCATCCTAGTATATATTTCAACTAGAAATTAAAATAAAAGTAAGGAGTACTCACATTTGGGATTCACTCCTCCATTCTTTATTTCTGAATGTTACGGATTTGGATTTGATTCTAGTCGGTTCCATCGCAATCTGTTTCACGCTGTTCATATTAAAAATCACATTTTTAATATGATGTTTTTATATTGCTATTATATATAAAAAATCAAGTTTTTATATAACTAGAATCGTATTTTTATAAAACTAGAAATCATATTTATACAAAAAAATCTCATATTTGTATTTTATATTTTTATTTTAAAAATCATACTAATTTATTTTTAAAACATCATCCTAATTTTCATTATAAACAATGCTAATTTATTTAATAAAAACTGAATTTCACAATGTACTTTATCAAACAAAAACTGAATTTTTTCTATGTTTTCATATTTTAAAAAGTGGTTTTTCTCTATGTTTTCATATTTTAAAAACTGGTTTTTCTCTATGTTTTCATATTTTAAAAACTGGTTTTCTCAATGTTCTCATATTTTAAAAGTTGATTTTTCTCTATGTTTTCATATTTTAAAAACTGAATTTTAATAATATTATTAGTAAAAAAAATAATTAATAAAAATAAATAAATAACAAAGGAACAAGACCTTTCTTCATCGTCTGTATCTTCTCCAGGTTCCTGCCTTTCACGTTGAAAAGCTTCACCCTTCTTCTTCGATTTCTAGGGCACGCCACCACCACCCACACGCTACGCCGGATCACCATCGCCGTCTGCCTCCTGAAGCGCCGGAGCGCCAGTCACTTCCTCCCCCCACTGTGGCCAACTCGGTGGGGTCCTCTCGCCGGGATCCTAGCTTGAATCGGCGGCCCTTGAGGCGGGATTTCATACGAGAAACTCCACCAAAAACTCTCAGACCAATTTAGATTTGAAGCTCTCACTTCATAATCCGATTTTGGTTTTATAATTTTCAATTATTATTGTTCAGATCGGATGATAATTGCAGAGGAAGGTTCTGACGAGTTCGTTCGTTCATGAAGAAGAGGTGGCGGCTTTCCGAATGGCCAAAAGGGTTTTAGAATCTAGGGTTATATAATAATTTAAATAATATATTTAATTCATGAATTTAGCTTTTAAATTTCGAACTCCAATTCAAGCCCTGTAACTATCTCTCCTAACTTAATACCCCCATTCCGAACACAATGGGATATGTCCGGTAAGCCAGTTCGACTGTTTCGATAGGGTTTCATCGAAATTAAAATATAAATCTGTATATATTCAATTCAAACGTACATTTCAATTTACCGGGCCACATACTAACTCTAAAAATTACAGAAAAAATATTTCTAGCTTCATATTGACGATACGGTCCTAACAAAACTAATTTCTTCAAATTCTAAGACCGTTTGAAAAAAATGGCCATTTTCTGCTCGATCAAAATTGACTGAAACTGGTCAAACGCGTTTTCCTTCGCCATGCTCACATATTGATTCGAAAAATTATGAATTTTGGAATCTAGCAATAACTTGACATCACGGATCCAACAAAAGTGATTTCGTCAAAAACTGAGATCGTTTGCAAAATTTCCATTTTTAAGGGCCAAAATTCCATAGCGACTATTCTGAATTTTCAACTGGGCATAACTTTTTATTCCCACTATGAAATTTCAATTTTTCGTATTTGTTGGAAAGACATTCTCAAATAGATTCTAATATTTTTGGTTTCACTAAAATCCGGTTTAGTTTGAATCCTGTACATTCATTTGAACTTTGAAATCGAATTTTCAGACTACCGCGCCATTTTCAATTCCTTTTATAATTAAAACAAAATATTTATTTTCTAACGACGATCTATATATATACGTTCAAATTTCTATTCAAAATAAATTTCTCGTCATTATTATTTAAAATAATTCATTTTAAATAATCAAAATTCGCTAAAATTGCCAATATAAATTTTTTTTAATTGGCTTGGATTTCCGGGTTATTACAATCTCCCCCACTTAAAACTTTTCGTCCCCGAAAAGGAACATAGCCGAAATTTGTCTAACTAATCAACTCAACTTTCATTATTTTCATTACGGCGTAAGTTCTTCAACTTTTCAGTTTCTAAGAACTTTTCAAATTTTTCAAAAATTTGGCTAACACCCTAAATTTTCGAAAAATTTCGCCACAACCTCCCATGCAACGGGAACTTCGGGATATTTCAAATAGCCTCCCATGGCCCTCATCAATCCAAAAAGAAAAATAAACAGCCAAGCGGCTAGCCAAACGGCTCATAATTCATCCAAACCCAATCAATTTGTAAACATGTACCTACTTGTCGGGCAAACAATTTTATTCTTCTGCTTTAGCCTCCTTGCTATGACCTGTTCAATGTAAGTACATGTATATGCATGTAAATGCGTCAAATTTTCAATACAATTCACTGTTTGATTCAATTTGGCTAAAGGTTCAACATTTAATTAATCAACCAATAATCAAACAATACAATCACCAATCAATTTGTTGATTATCATTTCAAACACATAATTTTGATACATATACAGAAAATCATGTTTTGGGTGCCAATTCACAACAATAAGCCCTACCTAGTTTTGGCTCTCACACCAATCAATAGGAAATATATAGACGTCCCACCTTCGAAACTCGAACATGAATACTTATGATGTGATCGCTATAGCGATCATCAGAACCATCTTCGGGCGACTAGAGTGTGATTCTATATCTATCCAGTATATTAAAACTTCAAATACATGCGTATCAGACGTATATTAAAAATCTCTATATACTCGATTGCCCAAATTCAATACAAATAAATATTCAAATATGTTGAATAAAGTTTAAATTTTCAAAACAAAATTTGTTTTCATTTTAAAAATATAATCTTCACACTCGTTCTAGGATACTACTGATCCTATCTCTAGCGAGTCATTCTCGTTGGATATTACTAATCCAATCTCTGATGAATTCTTTCATATGGTTCTAATGTGTCTTGTTCTCTGAGCTTTGTAAACCAAAGCTCTGATACCAGCTGAGACGAACCGTAACATCCCCGATAAGGAAAGCCCGGATTGAGTTGAGGACAAGACACATTGGAACGCAAACAGAAGAACATTTCATTGCTTATTACAACAATTCATCAGAATACAGGAATATCAGAGTATACACAAATAATATACATTTGATAAATATTAGAGATTACAATACATTACATAGCAGCGGAAAAATAATACAAAACACAACTGAAAGTAATACACGGATACAGAGCTTTCCGAGTATCGTTCCGGCTGAAAATCAGGATCCTGTGAATATAAATCTGCAAAACCAAAACTACTAGCTGCCCGTGCGGAAAATAAGGGCACCCAGAGTTTAGGTTAAAACAATAAACTCTAGGTCAGTCATGTGACTGGTGTGAGAACTAAAACAGTTATTAATCTTTATTTTAAAGTTAGGTAAATCAAGGGACCACGCCGTATAACATGGAACGGGTTTCCTCCCAAGAACACCAGTGCATAAAACAACAGCACAATGCTAAATAAAGAACAATGAAGCTATTATAAGACCCAGGTCCCATCACACAATGCAACGCAAGCCGGAGGATAGGGTTTTTACCTTATAATAGCCAAGAATGCTTGGTACGTGAAATTTCATGTTTTATTATTACTATAAGTGTATAGTGTCAAAACAATTTCAATCATAAGTATCAATCATAGACGGCATAAGTGCCCCATACCACTATGTCGTAATATATAGGTATACAATCAAAACCGCAAAGTCACGTACCAAAAGTTGGATTTCCATCCGTGAACTGAGGAAAAATATAGTCCTCACCGAATTCGAGACGCTCTAGCCCATGTCTTCGGATCAGAGCTCGAGTGACCCTTGGATCGTCAGGGTCGATCCACCGTTGTGGATTAAAATGCCTGAACACTGCGTTTCCCCGCCCTTTGGGACATCAATAAGCCAAATGACTCCATCGGCTCCACAAAGTCACCGATATACCCGAGGCGCCTCGCAACAGCAACAAACACACAGGTGAAAACAATATAAATGTCAGGGCTGTTGGGTCACTGACACCACCCTACCAAGAAGGAAACGCATGCCCTCCATGAGGTCCTCTCCCATTTCTGGTTCACAACCGGGGCGTGAGGCTCACGAATCAACGTTACACAAAGCTATGCCACACAGGTCGTGCTTAGATCATCAACTACAAGACTCTGCTTTTCAACAGAAGCCTTGATCATTTGCATCTTAGGCATGCCACATAAGCAATTCACTCCATGCGATTGATATCCATCA
Source organism: Allium sativum (assembly GCA_030737875.1). Taxonomy (NCBI): domain Eukaryota; kingdom Viridiplantae; phylum Streptophyta; class Magnoliopsida; order Asparagales; family Amaryllidaceae; genus Allium; species Allium sativum. Next base: position 223,286,015 of record CM060910.1, on the reverse strand, counting down.
ATATATAACCCCTGATCTCGTATGTCTCAGGGAATGGCGTTAAGAAAGAGAACAAATTCTCCGCCGCCAAACAGATATATATTTAATAGAAATCAATCACACATAATAAAATCCAATGTCAGACACACGGTCCATTTACAAGTTCGTTCTGGGTCTGAATGAAACCGGATGCACCTTGTACATCGCATATCCATCGATCTCCAAGTACGTCTGGACGATCACTAACTGATTCCCTCCTCTTGGGTGTACGGCCCAATCAAGATCATCAGTAATCAACTAAACGACGTGAAGACCTCCGGTCTTCGACCACCGTCTTCGACCACCGTCTTCATCCTCGACACCATGTCGAATCAGTTATACAGAATGGGATAAACCCGGTCTTTCGGAATAACTCGCCTATATAATAAACAAGTGTTACACAAACACAACATACGCCTCATTCCAATTTAGAATATTCTTTTTTTCAAATATTCTTATAATTTGGGAAAGGTTTCTGTTAATTTTATCAAAGATAAATTCTTTAAATTTATTCTTTAATCTTCCTTTGAATATCAATTCAAATTAGCTGTGATTAGCGAACTACACCGAAGTAATCATTTATTTTATTTCCCAATCCCAACCTATTCATCCCATGAAGTAACACTGGTAATACTTCATATCTAACACCTCGGTGTTATCGGTAAATTCAATTACCATTTCACGTTCAAATCTAATTAAAGATTTAACTATCGCCTGGAGCAAAACTGGTGATACTCCATTCTCGATTATTTCAATCAAATAAAAGATTCATTAAAACTCCACTTGGTTTAAATCTTCCCAATAATCACTATCAATGATTATTTAACTTAGGAAATCATATCCTTTCTTTATCTAGGTTAAAAACCAATGTCATTTAAAACTCAGTTCACGATAGACCCAAAATCACATTCTATTAATTATCGGGTTAAAGAACAAGTGTTATTTAAAACACCGTTCATGATAAACCCAAAAATCAATTCCAATTTAATTCCAATTAAATACCATTTATTTGGTACACTTCATTAAATCTAAAATAAAAAGATATAATCTTTTTCTCAATTGGGCTTAAGAACAGTGTTAATGAAGACACCATTCACGACAAACCCAAATCACATTTGATATTAAATACAAGGCTCTGAATAGAAAATATATCGGCTTATATTCAATATCAAATTCTACGACCAACAAATATCGTATTGGAAATAACGATATAATATATATCTTTCAAATTCCCATAACAATATCAGTATAATCACGAAATCCAACATCAAAATATTCCAAAGACAATTTCGATTCAAATCTATTTCCACTTTATATATATTGGAAATTCTGGTTATTTTCAAAACCATTTCAAATCTACTTTATTTATTTCAAAAATAAATGAATTATAATTCTAGTTCAAAACTAGTTCATTTCGACAAAAATCTATTTTTATCTTTTCAAATATGGAAATTTTCAACCCAATTCTACACAAATCATTTCTTATTATTCTACACAAATTATTACTATTTTTAATAATTTTATCAAGGCCTGTACAGTCGATTTCCATCAACGGCCATCGAACTGCACTTACAACGACCTTTTCCAAATTTGATTTGGACATAATTCCAAATCCAACCGTTAGATTTCTAATTTCTAATATTCGTTAGAAAGGTCTTTTCGATACGAACCCAACGGTTCTGGTATTAGGAGAATCCGACGGTCCGATCGCCCGTAATGTCCATTCGAAGTCAATGGTCATTCGCGAACTGCCGCGGTGCGGCGCGTTCTATTCATGTCATTCTATATATATATATATATATATATATATATATATATATATATAATATATATTTCATCGATTTCCTTTCAAAACTTATTTTATAAATCATTTTAAATTCGTTTTCGAAACGATTTCAGCTTCATATTCAATTTCGAATCAAAATTGAATATTCCACATCATCGATATACAAATGATAATATTTTCAAAACGTTATATTTTGAAATCACTTTCTGTTCTGTATTCATTATAAAAATGAATAAAATTGATATAAATATCGTTCACGTCAAAATGGCGTCAATCTAGTCAACACGGCTTTTATTCAACACATGAATATTCTCAGCATATGAGTATCGTCAACACATGACTATTTATTCTATTCAACACATGAATTTTGTTTCATTCAACACATGAATTTTCATTTTATAATATTATATATTTTCCAAATTGAAATGAGGCCCAATCAATTACCATATAATGTTAATTATATGGATTCCATACAACACATGTATATAATAGCAACGATAAATAATCAACCGTCATCCAGAGTGCAGTCTACACTGTATAAGCATCAAATATAAATATTCAACGCTTATAACAGCCTGTCAATCAATCGATCGACATACAGCTAATTATTGGGATTAGTTTATGTCCAATTTCATCCCAACACCCGTGTGGAGTTTCAAACAATCAAACACAGATTTTATTTGTGCAGTTGGGTGATGTGTAAAATTTATCGTCCCAATCAATACCAGTCAAATCGGTATACATAAACAAATCGTTCGATTTGTAAATGAATATTTATTTTATTTCAACAAATGAATATATGTTTGATTTCAACACATGAATATATATCTTATTTCAACACATGAATATATATTTTATTTCAACACATGAATATATATTTTATCGCAACACATGAATATATATTTTACTTCAACACATGAATATATATTTTATTTCAACACATGAATATATATTTTATTTCAACACATGAATATATATTTTATTCTATTCCACATCAAACAATAAAATTTCACAACACAGCAATCAAACAAACAAGTCATCCATGGTCTGTGGACGACGGGTGTCGGGTGCTGCTAAGCACCATCTGCATCCTAGTATATATTTCAACTAGAAATTAAAATAAAAGCAAGGAGTTCTCACCTTTGGGATCCACTCCTCCATTCTTTATTTCTGAATGGTACTGATTTGGATTTGATTCTAGTCGGTTCCATTGCAATCTGTTTCACGTTGTTCATATTAAAAATTACATTTTTAATATGATGTTTTTATATTGCTATTATATATAAAAAATCAAGTTTTTATATAACTAGAATCATATTTTTATAAAACTAGAAATCATATTTATACAAAAAAGATCTCATCTTTGTATTTTATATTTTTATTTTAAGAATCATACTAATTTATTTTTAAAACATCATGCTAATTTTCTTTATAAACAATGCTAATTTATTTAATAAAAACTAAATTTTACAATGTATTTTATCAAACAAAAACTGAATTTTTTCTATGTTTTCATATTTTAAAAATTGGGTTTTCTCTATGTTTTCATATTTTAAAAATTGGTTTTTCTCTATGTTTTCATATTTTAAAAACTGGTTTTTCTCTACGTTTTCATATTTTAAAAACTGATTTTTCTCCATGTTTTCATATTTTAAAAACTGAATTTTAATAATGTTATTAGTAAAAAAACTTATTAATAAAAATAAATAAATAACAAAGGAACAAGACCTTTCTTCATCTTCTGTATCTTCTCCAGGTTCCTGCCTTTCACGTTGAAAAGCTTCACCCTTCTTCTTCGATTTCTAGAGCATGCCACCACCACCCATACGCTACGTCGGATCACCATCGTTGTCTGCCTCCTGAAGCGCCGGAGCACCAGCCACTTCCTCCCCCAACCGTGGCCAACTCAGTGGGTTACTCTCGCCGGGATCCTAGCTCGAACTGGCGGCTCTTGGGCGGGATTTCGTACGAGAAACTTCACCGAAAACCCTCAGACCAATCTAGATTTGAAGCTCTCACTTCATACTCCGATTTTGGTTTTATAATTTTCGATTATTATTGTTCGGATCAGATGAGAATTAAAGAGGAAGGTTCGAACGAGTTCGTTCATTCATGAAGAAGAGGCGGCGACTTTCCGAATGGCCAATAGGGTTTTAGAATCTAGGGTTATATAATAATTTAAATAATATATTTAATTCATGAATTTACGTTTTAAATTTTGAACTCTAAGTCAAGCCCAACGACTGTCACTTCTAGCTAAATACCCCCATTCCGAACACAACGGGATATGTCCGGTAAGCCAGTTCGACTGTTTCGATAGGTTTTCATCGAAATTAAAATATAAATATGTATATATTCAATTCAAACGTACATTTCAATTTACCGGGGTCGCATACTAACTCTAAAAATTACAGAAAAAATATTTTTAGCTTCGTATTGACGATACAGTCCTAACAAAACTAATTTCGTCAAATTCTGAGACCGTTTGAAAAAAATGGCCATTTTCTGGTCGATCAAAATTGACTGAAACTGGTCAAACGCGATTTCCTTCGCCACGCTCACGCATTAATTCAAAAAAATACGAATTTTGGAATCTAGCAATAACTTGACATCAAGAATCCAACAAAAGTGGTTTCGTCGAAAACCGAGGTCGTTTGCAAAATTTCCAATTTTAAGGGCCAGAATTCCATAGCGACTATTCTGAATTTTCAACTGGGCAAAACTTTTTATTCCCGCAATGAAATTTCAATTTTTTGGATTTGTTGGAAAGATATTCTCAAATAGATTCTAATATTTTTGTTTTCACAAAAATCCGGTTTATTTTGAATCCTGTACATTCGTTTGAACTTTGAAATCGAATTTTCAAACTACCGCGCCATTTTCAATTCCTTTTATAATTAAAATAAAGTATTTATTTTCCAATGACGATCTATATATATATACACACATTCAAATTTCTATTCAAAATAAATTTCTCGTCATTATTATTTAAAATAATTCATTTTAAATAATCAAAATTCTCTAAAATTTCCCAAACAAAATTTTTTAATTGGCTCGGATTTCCGGGTTATTACATTGTTCGTACGTGTAATACATATAATACGTAGGCTAGCAAATAGCCTAACTCACAAAAACATCACAACTTGCATAACACGTAAAAATAGATCTAACTCGCAAATAAAAATAGGCTAGCATGGATCAAAACTTGCATGATTATAATTTATATAGTCATAAATTTGCATAATCAATAACTTGCATAGGCAATAGGCATAATTTGCATAAACTACAAACTGGCATGGATCAAATTATACAAGATATGATTTGCATAGATCTATACACATAAAGATGAACTTGCATATATGAACATGGTTTTCACATAAACTTGCATATGATCTACATACAAACTTGTATTAAACTTGCATATGCAATTTAGACATGTAAATTAAGACTTACATATGATTCACATACAATCTTACATATAAAGTAGCAGATGATTCACATCCAAACTTATATATAAACTTGCATATATAATTTAGACATGTAAATTAAGATTTACATTTACCCTTGCATATGATTTAGACATGTAAATGTCACAAAATGAATCAAATCTAACATATGTGTTTAGACATGTGAACCAACATCATGAATTTAAACATGTAATCTAATATCACACGTTTTACATATAAACTCGCATATGTATATACTTCATTCACATATAATTCGCATAAGATTCACATACAAACTAGCATATGTAAAAACAAATTTGCATAAGATTCACATACAAACTAGCACATGATTTACATCCCAAACTTGCATATAAACAGATGTCATAAAATGAATCAAGTTAAACATATGTGATTGGACATATGAAATAGATCTACTAACATAAGTTAACAAAACTGTCATATGTTTACTAACAAACGATAACAAAGTTAAACAAAATTACATGATTCAACAGACATGTTCTCATAATCCCAATTATAACTCATCATAATTAATTTATTAATTATTTTGTGAAAGAAATTGTACTTACAAAGACAGGTTAGAGAAGAGAATAATTCGTTCATCATTTGTATTAGAATTCTGACTTGCAAATCCCTAAGCTTTAGGAAGAAGAACTATTCTAGCAGCAGCATGGAGGCCAAGAGACTTTGGTCTAGGGTTAGGGCTTGAGTCTATGCGTGCTTATATAGAAGTTTAATTCAGCATAAGCCGTTAGATTATCATAAGAGCAATCACAACCATCCAGACTAGATAGATTTATCCAAAATTACCACCTATGCCCTAGTGACAGAAACAGGTCATGAAAGACTCAACAACAAGTCAGAATTGTCTGATTTCAGATCTACCCCGGAGGGTAGGTCGTCCCCCAGGTCGACCCCCGGTCGACCTATATAGGGTAGGTTGACCCCCAGGTCGACCCTCTGGTCGACCTGGCCTTGGGCGAGAGAAATCCCGCCCAGATCGATTTCCTGTTTGAATTTTGATTTTTGATTTTTTTTTATTCTGAACTGTTTTACTTTATATAAAATTCCTGAAACTTCCGAGGGCCATAACTTCCTCATACGATGTCCGATTTACGAAAACTTGGACTTTATTCCAAGTAGAATTTCGAGACAAACGCAATGGCGTAACCCTTTCCCTTAATTTTCACTTTAACGATTAAGTATTCTTAAATTCGTTCTTTTAATAGTCACAAAAAATTCAGGGTGTTACTGGCACTGACATAGGAAAACATGTTATTTCACATTAATTTGTAAACATGTTGGTTTGACATGAAATTGAAAAATATGTTTAATTAATGTTAATTTGAAGAGTACGCTAATTTGATGTTAATACGGAAAACACGTTAATCGTACTTAATATGACATTAAGTAAATTGTATGGGAAAACAAGTTATTCGAATTAATGATACTAATTGGACATTAACAGTAAAGGGAAAACATGTGAATGAGAATCAGATGTAAATTAAGTAAAACATGTTACTGTAATCTAGAAACATATGAGAAGGTGCCTGTCTGATTTGGGAAGGGTTGTATAAAGAATTTCATTTAATAAGAAATGTCATTTACAACCGTGGAGTATAACATAGGTTTATATTAAGCTTATTAATGAACTTAAACTTGCTAAGTTAAACCTGTTTGATTAATAAGATAAGAGGTCCAAGTTTGTTATTAAAATATTTGGGGGGGACTCTTAAAATCCACGTTTGGGGGGTCAAGCTTAAGGGTGTCAATTTGCAGTTTGTTTGGAACCCATATCAATCAGTACCTTCTAATTATCAAATGAGTCTTGCACTAGGTAGAGACTAGTACTTGCTTTAGTAATCGATGATTATAAGAGTTTCAAATTCTGGAGGTAGGTACGGGCGCGTTCCGGCAGAGTAATGAGCTTATATGGGTTCGATAGGGGAAGATAAGACGCTTTAACACCGATGGGTAGGTCTATGTCTTTTAAAATTGATGGGTTCGAGACTGATATCCCCGAATGCCATAGCTGGCATAGATTATTCACGTCTGCTAAGAACCAATTAATGGGTAGCATTAGGAAAAATCCTTTCTAATTACTTGTTTCTGTCAGAATCTATCGAAATGCAAAACAGTCATCTTCCTCTTCTGATTATTATTATCATTATTATTGTTATCATCATAAGAATAGCCAGTCCTAATTATCAATTCATATCAGCTATTTTTCACCTTTAGATATGTATGGACACTTACCCTTTTATGACACTAGAACCACTAGTTATCTATTTAACTTAACTTGGTAAGTCGAGCTGGTAATCATAGCAGCTCACCAGGCTTTATGCCAGATCTATTTCCTTTCTTCCTTTCTCTTTTCTTCCCCATGGCTTACAAGGAGAAAGTTTATAGTCCAGATTTCTTTGTTAGCTTTATCGTGATCAATTTCTGCAAGATGGATTCCTTCCTATTCTATTTCCAAAGTTAGGTTATATCTTTTTGGCTATATTTGAGGGATAATATTTGTAACGACCCGTATGTTCAACGATATATAATTAATTTAAATTATTTAAATAGTGATTTAGAGTTCTAAATGGTCGTTGAATTAAATAACTTGAATATTTAATTAAAATAATAATTAAATAATATATTTAATTCAGAAATAATTAGAATTTGTGGAATTCACAATATTGAGTGAACTGGACAATTCAAAGTATATAATTCAGTTTAAAGTTTAATTATAATAACGAATATATTATTTAAACACCATTTGAACGTAGAATTTATATTATAATTATAATCGAGCTCGAAATGGCGTTGTAGTTCGTAAATTGGCGATTCGAACTTTAAATGAATATACAGAAGCCGTTTTAAATCGGATATTTGTGAAACAAGAAACGTTAGGAGCTGGTGAAGTATATTTTTCTGAAGGAATAGAAAATTCAGGATTTTGTCATATAGATTGTGAGTTGTGTCCAAATAAAATTTTAAAATAGTCGCTATAGAATCAATTATTGACCATAACGGTTTATTCGATATAACTAGATATCCATTTCGAATTTAGACAAGATTCGACATGGTGATAATTTAATTTTTAGAATTTTACTATAATTTTTAATTAATTAAACACACGACTTTTATTTTGGATTATTTTGCACCCTATATCAGTATTTTTGGGTTTCACAATATGAGTTAACCTACTAATATTATTATATTTTTGCAATCCTGGCACATCGCTGATTATAACGGTATTTTTATTTTCGTCGATTGAGGTCCGAAAATGAGTGGAGTTTTATGAAACAAGGGTACCCTAAAAACTTATTATACAAACATATCCCAATCTATTTCTACGATCAAACAAGAAGCCACACTTCACTTCCTCAAAAACCGTCAGTTCTCCTTGGTCTTCAAAGCAAACTCGTGGCTTTCACAAATCCAAAAAAAATTTATGGAAAAATTCCCTATAAATAAGCCTATCACCATTCCTAAACCTAGACAAATCCAGTCCACTGTCAACGAAAAATTCGCCGCTATGTTTTGCTTCAGGAAAACATAATGTCGATCCTCATAAATTAAGTTAAAAACCAAATAAAAATCCATAAATCCCAAATTATATTTATTTGGATCCACCAAGAGGTTCTCTTCAAATCACTAAGGGTTTTGTGGAACTCGATTCACATTTTGGCTAGGTGGAGTTGTCGAACAGTAAACGCGAGTGTCAGGTCGAGTTGGTTTGATGAAATCGAGTGTCATGTTGTGGAGTTAAGGGGAAGGAGCTCGAGAAGAGGAGTATTTCGGTGGGTGTTGTAGGTGTTTTCGTTAAATAATGAAGTCATTAGGTGTGGTTCAAATCGCTGTAATGCTGAGGAGCAGATGCGGTGTTGTATTGAGGAAGAAGGACCAACACGCAAGCGGGTCGGTATGCAGTGCAGTGGGCTTGTCTATACTTGAGGCCCATGTATTTTGATTGAATTAAAATACAAAAGAGAGAGAAGGGAAGGATTGAAATGGTGGAGTGGAGTTTGTAAATACCTAAAGCACGGCAGTGGGGTTTACGGGAAGGAGTTAGTGGGTCGGGTTTTCTTTTGAGTGAGGATGGGCCGGTGTTGAAGGGGTGAGGCCCAATATGGTTTAAATCAATTTTAATTCAATTTTAAATAATGTACAAACTTGTATAATGTGTAACTTCGCCATACGATATCAGACTTTCGAACAGTTGGATCTGTTGGGATCGTATGGACGGACACTACTAGATGGAACTGACTGGAAGTGAATTCGAGCTCATTACAATTTATAGCAAAATAAATTGTTCGTCTGAATCAAGCAATGGTTATCGTTATTAACGATGAGCATCCAATGTGAGTAAAACTCACCAATTCTGAATAGTTATATTTTTATAACGTATTTTTAGAACTGATAAATATTGGTTGATTGTTGTGTGTTGACTATTTGGATGAACTACTAGTCAGTTGGTTGAAATTATATATATAAATCGTTAAAAATATATTGATTCTGTTGATCAAAATATTTCATGTTGAAATGAAAATAATGTTAATAATATTGTTTAACATCTGTGGATGCAGGGAAACAGGTTGGAGGGATCCAACTGGATTCCTCAACATCTATTTTACTATTTTTCATATATTGTGATATATGATGTGACATATAATCTGTTGTTGATTATGTGTGTTTGAATGATATCGATCACTGTTGTTTGGTATTTTAAATACCGTAAGAAAACCCTGGGATGAAAAAGGAAAATTTCAATAACTATATTGAAATAAAATATTTTATGAAATCGAAAGATTTTATATAGAAGGAAGATTTCAAACTGTATATTGAAATAGAATATTTATAAAATCAATGGATTTTATATAAAGGAATATTTATAAAGTCAAGGGATTTTATAAAGGGAAATATTTGTAAAACAAATAGAAAGAGGATATATTTGTAAAACATTTGCAAATAGAAATGAAAAGGATATATTTGTAAAACATTTACAAATAAAAATGAACAGGATATATTTGTAAACCATTTACAAATAGATTTGGAAAGGGAATATTTGTAACACATTTACAAATAGAGTTGAAAAGAAAATATTTATTTGTTAAATAAATAGGATTGGAAAAGAATATTTATTAGTTAAATAAATAGGGTTATAAAAGGAGATATTTATGTAGAAAATAAATAGAGTTATAAAAGGAATTTATTGTAAAATGAAAAGAATGTTATATAAGGACATATTTGGCAAATCAATAGAATTTTACATCAGGAAAGTCTAGACCCGTGCTTCGCACATGGGTACAACATGATATGAATTTAAAGTAGGTTTTTAACAGAAATCTATTTTAACAGATAAGTGGAGAAGATAAATTTATAAATAATATTTTATAAATTAAATAAAATATTTATCATTGGATAAATAGAATATATAAGTCAGGGCTTATATAGAGAAGTAAGAATCGATTTCAACATCGATATTTCAAACTGAATATGGATGTAGAGTTAATCAAAGGAGTTAATCAAAATGAGTTAATCAATTAGAGTTAATCGATTAGAGTTAGAGTTATTCGAAAGAAGTTAATCGAATATTAGTTATTCGAAAGGAGTTATCGAATACTAGTTATTCAAAAGGAGTTATCGAATATTAGTTATTCGAAAGGAGTTATCGAATATTAGTTATTCGAAAGGAGTTAATCGAATATTAGTTATTCGAAAGGAGTTATCGAATATTAGTTATTCGAAAGGAGTTATCGAATACTAGTTATTCGAAAGGAGTTATCGAATATTAGTTATTCGAAAGGAGTTAATCGAATATTAGTTATTCGAAAGGAGTTAATCGAATATTAGTTATTCGAAAGGAGTTAATCGAATATAGTTTATTCGAAAGGAGTTAACTGATAAGAGTAAATCGATTAGAGTTAATCGAATAGTGTTAATTGAATAGAGTTATTCGAATATAGGTTATTCGAAGAAGAGAGGTTATCGAATATAGTTTATTCGAGGAAAAGAGTTATCGAATAGAGATTTATTCGAAAGATAGTTACGTAAGGAAGTCTGTTAAAGATTTAATAGATAAACTTTAACTATTTCGAGGTTAAAACGTGTCTGAGAGGTAATTATACCCCAATTGATTGACTTCCTTCTTAACTATGGAATGATAAGGTTTGATAGTGAAGATTGGTTAAGTGAATATAGTTAATGAAGTTAATGGTGAATTGGCATAGAGATGTTTTATTTAAAACATCTGTTTAAATCAAAGGAATGAGTTTTGGAAACGTTTTCCAAATAAAATCAGAGATATTTTCTAATCATAGAAAATGAAATGTTGGATGGTAAAGAATACTGGAATGACAGTGATTCGTGGAAAGGAGATGGAAATGTTTTCCAATGATTGATAACGTATATTTTCTAAATTTAGAAAATAAGAATTTCTGTATATATACGGAAATAGGAAATAGAGAATGAATAAATTAATGATAAATTAATTTAAGAGATAAATGATGATTGATCGATATAATTTCCATCTGGAAATAATATCATTATTTGCACACGTGTTTTTCTTTGATAGCTAAATCACAGACTATCAAAGTTTTGACCATTTTTCTGTCGTCAATACGGGGAGACCGGTTGGATTCTTATCCAAAGAACCACTCCGTATAGGCGTTAGCGTTTCGAATCAAAAAGATCGAAGACAAATTGAAGCCGGAGTAAAGTGCAAGGGCTGTTGTATAAGTCTGGGTAGAGATAGCCTAGGATGGATGTACGGAATAGTGCCTTCGGTTTGTCCAGTCCCAGGACAACTTGTATGGACGAATGTCTGACAGAGTATATCTAAAGGATCGCATAAGTTGATCTCTTCAAACGTAGTTACATTTGATGGCGGAGGAATTTGTTTCTCTTAGCTTATACCTGTGGTATTTTTGGGTAAATCAATTTGTGATTTGACGGGTATGACGATGTGGCATTCGAAGTAAATGGAGGAGTGATCTGTTAAAAGATACGTTTTGACCTCGAGCCTCATCAACTGGGAAATGACAGAAATCGGGCAGGCAGCATGGCTAAGTTGTTTGCAACCAAGTAGGGTATATTGTCACCATCTGGAGAATATTAATATTTGTTACTTCTTTCAATTCTGTATCTCCCGGGAATGGTTATGTTGGTTTACCAACTGTAAGGTGACAATATATTCGATACACTCAAGCGAAATGAGTGGTCGGTCATGTGTGGCCGAGTTGCAAGATGTTCTTGTTGAACGCCAGTGTATCGCTTCTAGAGTACACTGAGCGGAAGGTGGATCCATACCTTGTCATAGTTGGAATCCATTCCCCAAATAAGAGCCCGCAGTTTTAATTGCATATTATATATGTAGAACGTTAGATGCAAGCGTTTCTACTAGATTGCTAAGTACTTGTATTCAGACATTATTGTAATATCAGAAGAGACTTGATATTAAGAATGATTTGGGTTATCGTAAGGTAAAAACCATCCGTATTTATGTGTGGATCGGTCTTACGATTATTCTTTCTTTTGAAAGAATTTTTAAAGTTAAACAAATGATTTGAGTTTACTCACACCAGTCCCATGACTGACCCGGAGTTTATTTTGTTTTGTTTTCCCTAAACTCTTGGGTGCCCAATTTTGTACGGGCAATCAAGTAATCGTGATTTACAGATACTTGAAGAGCTGGAGCAGGAGGCTTTAGAATTATATAGCTACGGTTTTTCCACTGTGTTGTAAGTGCTGTACTTTGGAAATGATATGTATATTCAAGTGCAGATTTATATTTCAAAGTTTTGTTATGAAATATATTTTTTCGTTCCGCTGTGAGGTTCGTGTTTACTCTGATGTTGTGATGTTCTTCTTCTTCTATTATAATTTTCTATCTTATCTATTCTCACCCTCTAATTTCTTTCATTAACTACAGGTATTTTCGATCCTTGGGTGTTCGATATGTGTTGTATATCGGATAACCAAGATCGACTTTTTCTAGGACGTTACAATATTATTTTACTCTGATGTTGTTTTTGACTGAGATTTTGAGACATGACATTTTGTAACTATTATGTTAAATAAAATAAAGATGGTTTTGTATTATATAAAATGAAAGTTTCTTCTTCCGTTGTAAATCTTTAAATTTTATGTCTTGCAAAATTTTAGTCTCTGTGATGTTTTATGTCTTTATAGCTATAATGTTCCATATTTTCTTAACGAAATCCTTATACTGGTTACATTAAGGAATGTGGGGTGTTACATTTGGTATCAAAGCTTAAGGTTACCAAGATCACGATCACTAAAGTTTTATTTTGAAAGAAAATATTTTCAAAAGAAACCACATTTTTCAGAAATCAAAAGTTACTTTTGAAAATAAAATATCCCTTATAGTTTGTTACAACCTTCCTTTGACTCTTTCTAAATTTTTATCTTTTTAGTTGAGTTATATGGCATTCTATCTAAGCTTTCCTTTATAAGTTGAAAATTTGATTAATGGACAAACCCGTTTAGCTTAATAGTTTGGAAAGGTCGAGGTTAGAAAGAAACTTACTACAAGATAAATATTAAAAATGGTTAAGTATGGATGGAACAATTGTACTAGTTCAGTAATAAAAAGGTAATTTGGAAGTAAAGAGTAACCTAGATTGATTGGTTAAGAAAAGGGAATGTATTCACATCATTGGTGTAACACCCCGTATTTTCTGTGAACTTAAGAATTACAAATCTGAGTATAATTAAAATATAAAATCAGAATCAAGGGAAACAGGTTGTGCCATTGCGTTCGTCTCGGAAAAATACGCGAAATAGGATCTGAAATTTCGTAAATCGGAGTCCATATGACCAAGTTATGGCCTTCCAAAGTTCAGAAAAAAAATTAAACAGCACAGACCAGGTCGACGGGGGAGTCGACCCTAGAGTCGACCTGCCCCCAGGGGGTCGACCCTAGAGTCGACCCTAGCGTCGACCTGGGGGTCGACCTGCCTCTCGAATCTGCTTTTCTGCCTGGGTGCGTTCTGATGTGTCTGGTCTCGTTTTCTGTCTAGATTCGTCTGCCTAAACCTATTTAAACAGCCCCAAACCCAGCCTTCTCTGCACACAATTCTATTCTGCTTCTACTCTGCCTCTGTTCTAAATTAAAAATAAAAATGGCGTTGCTACTCTGCTAGAATCAAAACTAGAAGACAATCAACATCAACCTAAATTCAATTAGAGATTAGAGCTTCTGCAACGGTTCTACAACAACTAGAGTTCTTTCTTTAATCCAATTAAGGCAAATACAGTTATTTTCCCCCATAAACGTTAATTCTGATTTTGACATGAATTGTGAATCTGAATCTGAGATTATATCTGTTCTGTTCTGATTTGATTACCTCTTTCCTCTTTCTGTTCTATAGCCAGGCTACTACGAGCCTGAGCCAATCTCATAAGAGATTAACATGGGCTAAAATGTTTGGGACAGTAAAATGAATGATGCATAAATTGGGCATGACCAATAGGTGACTAATTTGAGGAAAGAACATGGACTGTAGCTAGAACATGAATCTGAGACATATGATTGGACATGTTATATTTAACATAAAAAGGTATTGAACATATGATTTGTGGACATGACGTAAAAAGGTATATAATTGAACATAAATATAGACTGTATTGAACACATGATTTAGGATAAAGAGAATATGGCCTAGGTATAAAGATTTACATGAAAGTAGGATATCTATTAATGTAAATAAACACCTAAGTAAGGGACCTTTGGGATATTTGACATGCATAGTAATCTATGGCTATATTTGGTATAAATTATATGGATCTTCTGTACTATGCAAGTTTAATAAAAATTTGGAACATATGATATATGGTAAATTTATGACCATAATCTGTGCTATGTAAAATTTAATACAAACATAGGGTATATGATAATATTGTGAATCAAGACTATTATTTATGCACGTGAACTTAGGCAAGGTTTATAATTAGGCAAGGTATGAAACTTTAAGAAATAAGTAAATTTGTTATATTTGCGTAATTTGCAAGTTGTGTTACATTGCCTAATCTGCTAGTTCTGTTATATTGCTTAATCTGCTAGTTCTGCTCTACTGCCTAGTCTACTAGATTTGTTCATCTGCCAAATTTGTCATTTGCTAAGTCTGTTGAAAATACTAAGTCTGCTAGTTTGCTTAATCTGCTAAGTCGCCTAACCTGAGAAATCTGTTATCTGCTATATCTGTTGAGTTGGTATAATTAGTCCGCTATTGACATAATCTGAATTGGCTATAGTTATGAATAATTGACATGTATATTAGGCGTGGGTATAAATGGTAAATCATTAATTAATTGGCCGCAAAGATAAACATGGCTAACTCGAGGTTAGAATGAGTTTACGGCGTAATTCTGCTTGGAACCGCCCGGCATATTCCAGTGGTCGCAAACAATAGGTTCTAATGTGAGAAGTTAGTCATAACGTGCTTGAAACCCGAGGTTAGACTCAGATTGCGACAGAAACCTGCCCGGAACCAACCGGCCTAACTAGTAGCTGCAAACTGTCAGTTTAATGTGAGAGGTTTGGGCATTAATATTTAATTAATGAAAATCTGAGATAATTATGATGTCTAAAACGTGTTGGGTAAGGTTAAACCAATTGGACCAATGAGTCTGATAAACCCGTTTCGTGAATCCGTAGGCCCAATACAAAGTTAGATAATCTGGAACCAGTTAATCTGTAAGCCTGTTAATCCGAACATCTGATCCGTTAGTCTGAAAACCTGTTAACTTGATTTCCTGATCTGTGAACTAGTTAATCTAAATTTTGTATGTCTGAAACTTGTAGACAAGTTAAACTAAAATCTATTAGTCTGGGGACACAAGGTTAGGAGGGAAATTACTTGTGTCATCTGTTGTTTGGGACCCATATTAGTCAGTAACCCTTTCTGGTATCAAAACTTTGACCCAACAGTAGGTAGCGTCCGGGCACGCTTACTGAACTAATTATAAGCGGTTCATTCTGATAATGGCGAGGGGTGTTGATGGTGCGTTCCAACCGGGTCATGTGCGTGCATGGATCCCGGTCTACCTCTGAGGATGTAAGACGCCGTGTCATCTGTAAATAGGTCTGTGCCAATTGGTTGTCACTTTAGGGAGTGATACACCCTACTGTGGGGCCGACATAGGATATTTATGTATTAGGGAGCCGATCGCTTGGAGTAGGGTTTTAGGGTACACTTAGTTCCGTCTGTTTCTGTTGGTACCGTCTGTTTCTGTTGGGTGGCAACACCTGTCTGTTTCTGCGTGGTACCGTCTGTTCGGGTGGTAAAGGCCCATTACTAGTGTACACCTAATTCTACATTCTGTTTCCGTAGGGATTAATCTGTTTCTGCTTCTGTCTGTTTCTGATCGGGTAGTAAAGGCCCATTATAAGCATCCTGTTTCTGCTAAATTATTCTGTACCCGTTTCTGTTTCAGTTTAGACATTAGGGTAACACCTAATTCGGTTATACTAGTATTAGTGTAGAGAAGTGTAAAGCAATAGTTTATGTCATTCTGTTCTTCTGTTATATCTGCTACACCTGTTACAGTTATCTCTCATCCAGTTTTATGTTCATATCATATTATTATTATCTGTTCATATGCTGAAAGTCACTGGACTTGCCAGACTTTTTGTCTGACCCTTGTTGTTTCGCCTCCTTTCTTCCATTTCCCCCCAGGTTATCCAAGGAGGGAATACTTTAGCTTGATCCGGATTTCTCTTTGCTTGAGGTGCTTAAAGTATGGCTTGGCTCTGTATAGCTTCCGTTCTATGGGGATTATGATTTTAAACCATGCATTTTGAAGGCTTTTGTACAAGACTGATATTTTGTACTTGAATTCTGAGATTTGAAAGGGTGTAACCATATTGATTTCTGTTTCCGCTGTAATAAAGTTAAAAAATTTCAAGTACTATTTTATCTGTCTTGTAAGTTTCTGTTCTGTTTTCTAAAATGCTCCACCAAAGTTAAGGCATTCCCTTTGTGAGTGACCTTAACGGAGGTGGGGTGTTACACTTGGTATCAGAGCTGAAGGTTACCAGATTTTATAAAAAGTTTTGAAAACTATTTTAAAAAAAAAGATTTTGAAAGGAAGTATTTTCAAAAATAAAGCTTATTTTGAAAAACATAATCCCCAAGAGCCTTATATCTTTCTTTCAGTCCTTTTTGTATTGAACCTTTCCTTTTTCATTTCAGCATGTCTGAAGCATCTGAGATACCAGAGGGTGTTCATGTACCCGGTTGGTTTTGTCAATATCTTGAGGCTAGTACCGCCGCTGCAGGTCCAGCAAATGATCCCCCTCCTCCACCCCCTCCTCGTGCAATTGCTTTCTCAAAGATCCATAGAGATTTTAAGGCCATGGGTGGGAAGGATTTCAAAGGAACTGAATCATTCGTAGAAGCGAGGAATTGGCTCAAAGAAACTGAGGATCTATTCGTTATCTTCGAGGTGGACGATAGGCAGAAGGTACAGTTGGCGGTATGGCTGCTCAAAGACGAAGCTTCCTACTTGTGGGAAGTCAATAACGCCGAGAGGCTGGTTGAGACATGGATGCATTTCAGAACAAGGTTTGAGACAAAATTTCTCTCGCAAGCTGACCCATGGGAGCAACTTACGAGAAATTGGTGGATATGGCACTACTGCATGAGGAAGACAAGGGCCCGAAAGAAACAAAGAAGGAGGAACCACAGAATAAGAAAGTAGGGCCCAAAAAGGAAACACAAAGGAAGGATGAGAAGTCTGAAGATCAAAGGAGAAAAGTGCTTTACTTGTGGAAGCTCGACTCATCTGAACAAGGATTGCAGGAAAAGGAAGGGTGCTTGCTTCAACTGTGGGGAGATGGGACACTTCACTAGGGACTGCCCGAAGAAACGAGGACAAGGAAGGCAGGCGAACACTCTTGAGGCTAGTGGCTAGGATAGAAATAGGAAAATTTCTATAGTAGGTTTAATTTCTTTATCTGATTATGGAGTTAAGACTTTTTCTGATTCTGGTATTTTGATTTTGTAATCGATACTCTGCACTTTAATACTAGTATTATTTCTGAATTCCGCTGTAGACTCAGACCCATAAGGATTATGGCTCATCTGTTTAAGATTGGGGTTTGAGGGATATCTGTGTTAGGCGTCAAATATGACGAATATATTCTGAGTTTTTGTGGGATATGATTTTATCATGCTTAGCTTCCGAAGAATCATTAGGGAACCTGATCTGTACCAGTAGTCTGTAAATATCTGAATATTTCTGATAAGATTTCCTGTTTTGACATTGTCTAAAGAGGGTAACCCTCTGGGTGTCAATCTGATGTTGATTTCGGTCTTCGGGGTTGACCCTTAGGGGAATTATTTTCTCAACCAATGTCTGATAGGAATCAAGTTTTTGTTTTATCTGTACTCGCTTCCATCACTCGACTGTATCCTATCGATCGAGTGTTCAACTTATAGATAGGAATCCTAGTGGGTGTAAACATGTGTTTGAGACATGTTATGTTTGATGGTTGCAAGTGGATGCTAGTGGTTGCTAGTGGTTGCTCGTGGACGCATATACACACACTAGGCACTAGATCGGCTCGAAAACACTCTCATACTGCATATGGATGTGTGAGCATTTTAAATTTTTATGGATGCAAAATGGTTGAATCAGCACATGGATGTTGCATATGAGTGGATGGTTGTGCACTCATATAGAAATGATATGTATCAAATAGGAAAATTGCATACATATTGGACTCATGGCACTGACATAATTCGCATTAAGGAGGTCAACTGAATCAGTAGACCGCCTGATCTTTGCATTAGATAAGGAACATATACACACACTTTTGCAAATGTTCATACAACACTAGAAATTTCTAAGGACAATGGATGCTTGTGGATGATGACTGAGTAGATGAGTGATTGGATGGTAGGACACATTCTTCTTAACTTGAAGATTTTGGGGACGAAATCCTTTAAGGAGGGGAGAATGTAACACCCCGTATTTTCTGTGAACTTAAGAATTACAAATATGAGTATAATTAAAATATAAAATCAGAATCAAGGGAAACGGGTTGTGCCATTGCGTTCGTCTCGGAAAAATACGCGAAATAGAGTCCGAAATTTCGTAAATCGGAGTCCATATGACCAAGTTATGGTCTTCCAAAGTTCAGAAAAAAATTAAACAGGACAGACCAGGTCGACTGGGGAGTCGACCCTAGAGTCGACCTGCCCCCAGGGGGTCGACCCTAGAGTCGACCTGCCCCCAGGGGGTCGACCCTAGAGTCGACCCTAGTGTCGACCTGGGGGTCGACCTGCCTCCCGAATCTGCTTTTCTGCCTGGGTGCGTTCTAATGTATCTGGTCTCGTTTTCTGTCTAGATTCGTCTGCCTAAACCTATTTAAACAGCCCCAAACCCAGCCTTCTCTGCACACAATTCTATTCTGCTTCTACTCTGCCTCTGTTCTAAATTAAAAATAAAAATGGCGTTGCTACTCTGCTAAAATCAAAACTAGAAGACAATCAACATCAACCTAAATTCAATTAGAGATTAGAGCTTCTGCAACGGTTCTACAACAACTAGAGTTCTTTCTTTAATCCAATTAAGGCAAGTACAGTTATTTTCCGCTATAAACGTTAATTCTGATTTTGACATGAATTGTGAATCTGAATCTGAGATTATATCTGTTCTGTTCTGATTTGATTTATCTTATTCTGTACCTCTTTCCTCTTTCTGTTCTATAGCCAGGCTACTACGAGCCTGAGCCAATCTCATAAGAGATTAACATGCGCTAAAATGTTTGGGACAGTAAAATGAATGATGCATAAATTGGGCATGACCAATAGGTGACTAATTTGAGGAAAGAACATGGACTGTAGCTAGAACATGAATCTGAGACATATGATTGGACATGTTATATTTAACATAAAAAGGTATTGAACATATGATTTGTGGACATGACGTAAAAAGGTATATAATTGAACATAAATATAGACTGTATTGAACACATGATTTAGGATAAAGAGAATATGGCCTAGGTATAAAGATTTACATGAAAGTAGGATATCTATTAATGTAAATAAACACCTAAGTAAGGGACCTTTGGGATATTTGACATGCATAGTAATCTATGGCTATATTTGGTATAAATTATATGGATCTTCTGTACTATGCAAGTTTAATAAAAATTTGGAACATATGATATATGGTAAATTTATGACCATAATCTGTGCTATGTAAAATTTAATACAAACATAGGGTATATGATAATATTGTGAATCAAGACTATTATTTATGCACGTGAACTTAGGCAAGGTTTATAATTAGGCAAGGTATGAAACTTTAAGAAATAAGTAAATTTGTTATATTTGCCTAATTTGCTAGTTGTGTTACATTGCCTAATCTGCTAGTTCTGTTATATTGCTTAATCTGCCAGTTCTGCTCTACTGCCTAGTCTGCTAGATTTGTTCATCTGCCAAATCTGTCATTTGCTAAGTCCGTTGAAAATACTAAATCAGCTAGTTTGCTTAATCTGCTAAGTCGCCTAACCTGAGAAATCTGTTATTTGCTATATCTGTTGAGTTGGTATAATTAGTCCGCTATTGACATAATCTGAATTGGCTATAGTTATGAATAATTGACATGTATATTAGGCGTGGGTATAAATGGTAAATCATTAATTAATTGGCCGCAAAGATAAACATGGCTAACTCGAGGTTAGAATGAGTTTGCGGCGTAATTCTGCCCGGAACCGCCCGGCATATTCCAGTGGTCGCAAAAAATAGGTTCTAATATGTGAAGTTAGTCATATCGTGCTTGAAACCCGAGGTTAGACTCAGTTTGTGACAGAAACCTGCCCGGAACCAACCGGCCTGACCAGTAGCCGCAAACTGTCAGTCTAATGTGAGAGGTTTGGGCATTAATATTTAATTAATGAAAATCTGAGATAATTATGATGTCTAAAACGTGTTGGGTAAGGTCAAAACAATTGGACCAATGAGTCTGATAAACCCCTTTCGTGAATCCGTAGGCCCAATACAAAGTTAGATAATCTGGAACCAGTTAATCTGTAAGCCTGTTAATCCGAACATCTGATCCGTTAGTCTGAAAACCTGTTAGCTTGATTTCCTGATCTGTGAACTAGTTAATCTAAATTTTGTATGTCTGAAACTTGTAGACAAGTTAAACTAAAATCTGTTAGTCTGGGGACACAAGGTTAGGAGGGGAATTACTTGTGTCATCTGTTGTTTGGGACCCATATTAGTCAGTAACGCTTTCTGGTATCAAAACTTTGACCCAATAGTAGGTAGGGTCCGGGCACACTTACTGAACTAATTATAAGTGGTTCATTCTGATAATGGCGAGGGGTGTTGATGGTGCGTTCCAACCGGGTCATGTGCGTGCATGGATCCCGGTCTGCCTTTGAGGATGTAAGACGCCATGACATCTGTAAATAGGTCTGTGCCAATTGGTTGTCACTTTAGGGAGTGATACACCCTACTGTGCGGCCGACACAGGATATTTATGTATTAGGGAGCCGATCGCTTGGGGTAGGGTTTTAGGGTACACTTAGTTCCGTCTGTTTCTGTTGGTACCGTCTGTTTCTGTTGGGTGGCAACACCAGTCTGTTTCTGCGTGGTACCGTCTGTTCGGGTGGTAAAGGCCCATTACTTGTGTACACCTAATTCTACATTCTGTTTCCGTAGGGATTAATCTGTTTCTGATCGGGTAGTAAAGGCCCATTATTAGCATCCTGTTTCTGCTAAATTATTATGTACCCGTTTCTGTTTCAGTTTAGACATTAGGGTAACACCTAATTCGGTTATACTAGTATTATTGTAGAGAAGTGTAAAGCAATAGTTTATGTCATTCTGTTCTTCTGTTATATCTGCTACACCTGTTACAGTTATCTCTCATCCAGTTTTATGTTCATGTCTTATTATTATTATTATCTTTTCATATGCTGAAAGTCACTGGACTTGCCAGACTTTTTGTCTGACCCTTGTTGTTTCGCCTCCTTTCTTCCGTTTCCCCCCAGGTTATCCAAGGAGGGAATACTTTAGCTTGATCCGGATTTCTCTTTGCTTGAGGTGCTTAAAGTATGGCTTGGCTCTGTATAGCTTCCGTTCTATGGGGATTATGATTTTAAACCATGCATTTTGAAGGCTTTTGTACAAGACTGATATTTTGTACTTAAATTCTGAGATTTGAAAGGGTGTAACCATATTGATTTCTGTTTCCGCTGTAATAAAGTTAAAAAATTTCAAGTACTGTTTTGTCTATCTTGTAAGTTTCTGTTCTGTTTACTAAAATTCTCCACCAAAGTTAAGGCATTCCCTTTGTGAGTGACCTTAACGGAGGTGGGGTGTTACACTTGGGTTTTGAAATTAACATAGAAAACGTTATTGCAAGAATGAATCAATTGGTTGAAAATATGGATTTTACCGTATTGCACACTATACGCCAACTTAATGATAACTAAAAAGAAATGTCGTGTAATTATTGATTTCTATGAAATTGATTTTCTACTACTATGGAAATAGTTTTTTATATGTTTTCGGTAACCAATCAATTAGGGAACTTTCAAAAAAGGAAAATTTAAGGATGGTAAGTGAAAAATCAAAATGAATATATTAACGACAAAAGGATTATAAGGAAAGGTGTGGATCAAAAGTGGTCGAGGGATGGTAGAAGGTAAGATTGGTGGAGGAAAGATTGTTATCCATCTTTAGTTCTTGCTAGTTTTCCAATTTTGTATAGGAATATTTTGTCCTTTATCCCTTGATGTGTTGGCTGTGCGGAGCCATATCCATGGTAAGGAGAATCGAACATCTGTATTGCAGGCTTAATGGAGCGGTCCTTTATAGATATAATAAATCCCCTAGGATCCGGTGATAACACCAGTGACTATTTTGCGCTTAGGCCCAGTAGTATTTTTTGAATCCCGTTGGAACCGGCTTGGTTATCTATGGTGGGTCGAAGTTGAAATTAAAATCTTCCGGATATGGTTGGTTTTGGGCCTAGATAGTACAACCACATAATTGATTATCCCATATTTTTTTTCATACCAGTAGAATTCGATTGGGGTGCTTATGTTCTAAGGTTTTGAAGTAGGAAAATTTGAAGGATGGATTAGCCAATTGGGGGCTATTTTGACTGCAAGAAGAAAATGGTCAGACTAGGACTAATTTTTGGAGATTCTTGTGACCCGAGGGGCCAGTCATATTGATATTCCTATTTTCTTCAGCCCATCTCTAGACAATAACGATTAAGTTCTCTTTGTGCTATATATTCTAAATATGGTAAACGGTCGAAGGATTACCTCTAGGAGAGAGACTGGTTTTCGGATCTACAAACTTGTAGCATTTTGGGTAAAGCACACGGTTTTGGGATTGTAAGTGAGAATTGAGTTTCATAGTTGGATTTGAATATTTTACTCCCTAAACCCTATCTTTTGAAAAGGATATTTGGACTTTTATGTTGGATCATTCCACATGTATTTAAAGGAAGTAACTGGATCTTAGTTGTAATGGAAAAAGGTTTTTAGAAAAAATCAAGTACAAGAATTTTTGAAATAGTTGTCTTAACTTTTTAGCTTTTTTTTTGTGGATGTTTAAGGGTTTATGGAATATTAATGGAAACATTTTGTAAACCCAAGATTTAACCCGAGATTGTATATCAAGATTGTATAGGAATTCACCATTTGCAAAATATATTATTGAGTCTCAATTCTTATAGGATTTTTGTCATTTTGACAAAATGGGTAGATTTCAGAACTTTTGAGTAAATCTTTGTACGACCACGGAATTAAGGCAAGTAATAGGTTTGGTTATTGAATAGGTGAATAAAGAGAATAGGGAGATTCCAAACGAATAATTATGACCCTAAGCAAGAGTGTAACAAGGTATGTTTTATGGAAATTTATGAAACCACTTTGAGTCGAAACCTCATATGTATAAAGTTTTAAGAAACGAGAATTTTTTAAAGACAAAAACATTTTGATATGAATTTCATAAAAGAAATTATGTACAAAAAGGAATTTTTACAACTGAAATTTTTCCATATTAAGATTTTTCAAATAACGTTTTAAAAACTATATATATAAAAAAAAAGTGGAGCGATAGGTAAAGTCTTCAAGGGGTTGGACAATATAAGTGAAATGAGCCAAGGAACACAAGTAGGTAAAGTAGAGACTAGAAATTTGAGGACAGAAAGAAGGAAAAGTGTGACTTTACTTGTAAAATTAAAATAAGCATTTGGATTCAAGTTTCTTACCCATATTGTTTTGATAAGTATTTCCTCTTTTATATTCTATCAGTAGCTTCTAGGGACTTCCTTACAGTATATCCTTGGGAAGTGTAGATCGTAGGATTTGATCTTATAGATGATAAGATATGGTTGAAACATGTGTTTGATGCAAGTGTTTGCTATTGGATACAATGGATGCATATGTGCACACACACAACACTAGATTAGGGAACGACTCAGACACTTTCATATTGCATATGGACGTGTGCGCATTTTAATTTATTTTCACTATGGATGAAAAAATGGTTGAATCATCACTTGGATGTTGCATTTTGGTGAATGGTTGTTGCACACATATGTGTAACACCCCACGTCTGTTAATGTCACTCACTAAGGGAATGCATTAAGTTCCGTGAAGCGTTATAGGTAAACAGATGGAGAATATTACAAGACAAATATAAATAAGATAGCAGCGGAATTTCAAATTTTTATTTCAAAAAATCATCACATCGTGGTTCAAAATACCATAAGTCACAAAAACGATTACAATAATATAACTTTTGCTTCGTACCATCAAAGTACATAAGTATATAAAAACATAATTCCTCAAATAAAAGAGCTAAGCCATAGTAGAGAGAAGAACTTGAGCTATACTTCAAAAGAAGCTCCTACAAGATGATAACTGAGTCTTGACTAAGCCTGAGAATTCCCTTCCTGCGAACCGGGGGGGGGGAACAGAAGAAAGAAGAGGAAACAAAAAGGGTCAGATATAAAGTCTGGCGAGTCCAGTTACTTTTAGTAAGTAAATAAATAAATAAAAGTAGCATGATAGGCATATAAAGTGAATAAGAGTGAGATAACTACATAAAGGCAGGTATGATAAGGTAAACATGATAGGATAAATATGCTTCCCCAATGATTACTCTGCACTAATACAAGTATATCAAGAATGGGATGACCCTTTCCACTATAAGGTGGTAGACTTAGGCATACGTCCAAATGTACCCTAACTACTACCCTGATCGATCGGCTCCCTAATCCGCGTAGATAGTCTGTGCTTTCCCCAACGTAGGATGTATCACGTCCTAAAGTGGCAACCCTCCGCTGATATGCACAACCCCATATCTACAGGTGTCATGGTCATCTTATCCCCTTCTGCCCAACTCATCCACGCACATGGCTCGGTCGGTTTGCACCGCCTACACCGTCCTCCACGTTTGGATCTTTTACAATCAGTTCAGTAAGCGTGCCCCTTCTCCGATCGAGTTCGGAGCATTCTATTCGGTACCTACTCCGGGTTACTGACTGAAATAGGTCCCACACAATATGATACAAGTTCTCCCCTTGTCTTGTAACCCTACTAGGTTTTCCATAGGTTATATTTACCTAAAAAGGCGTCTTACTTATATAACCCCAATCTTTCTACCGGTTATGCTTACCTGTAGTTGTCTTTAATACATAACCCCCAATCGGTTAAGTCTCGTGGGCCTATATCAAATATTACCCACCCAACTCAGATATACTAACTTAACCTTTCCTTTGTTCAACCAAGTTTACTTAACCCCTATTTATATTCAAACCATCCCTATGGATTCAACTAGGTTAAGTATTTCAATTCATTACCATGTCCATTTATGGTTTATATTGGGCTAGACCTCCCACATTAGGCCTATGGCTTGTGGATGCTGGATATGCCAGTCGGGTCCAGGTAGACTTATTCCACAAGTTGGGCCTAACCTTGTGTTTTAGCCCGTCTCGTATTTGCGCACTTAGATCTCCCACATTAGGTTGAACATTAGTGGTTGTTGGATATGCCGATCGGGTTCGGACATTCCACCACTAATGCAACCTAACCTCGTGTCATAAGTGCAATTACAATTTCTAGTTGTAATCCTAGGCATTTCATTCTGATCCAATTTTACCTATGTCATTATAGGTTATAGATTATAGGTTTCATGCCCCCTTTTCCCCAATTATGTTCATTGTGAATTGTATGTCCATGTTCATATTCATTAACCAAGTTATACCAATTCTAATATTTTCCCCCATTCCCTAACTAACGTATTCGCATAAATTTGGCGGCATGCTTTAGGCTAGAAAGTAGCCTAGTCATAATCAATAAAAAAAGGGAACGGTGATGGGAAGATGACAATAGTAACAATTCTAACATAACTGGCACAAACATATACATACATACATACATACATACATACATACATACATATAATGGCATAGAAATGTAATTGGCATAATAATATGGTGGACATAAAACAGATCTAGTGAGCAAAGGTGATGTTAAAACTAGGTCTAACATAATAAGGATGCCACAAGAAGCATGAATGGATCTACATATGAATTCATATATCCAATTACAACAAGATGATCTAGAACTAAACAAGAATTTAACTGTCCAAATAATGATAGATCCATGTTAACCACAATCCTAGGTAAAGGTTCAGATCCACAAAGGTGACATGATAAACTATCCACAAATGAATTAGATCTATAGAAATAAATCTAGCATATTAAAGTTAGAGATCCAAGAAAATCATAGATTCATGATTTTAGACAGATCCAAATCACATTACAATCATGTTTTACTTTTAATCATTTAAATCTAAAAGTAACCTAGAACTCACAGTGTTTGGATTAAGAAGAGAGAACTAGAAGAGAGACTTATTGAGTTGCAGATCTATGTTTGAATCTCTAATTGGTTTGCTTTAGTTGATTATTGTAGAAGATAACTCGGTTCAGTTCAGTCACCAGCATAGTTTGGCCTCCATAAATTCAATTAAAATATTAATTCATTTTTATCAACGAAAATTTTCAAAAATCCTGAAAATTTTCTAAAGCCTTAACTTTTCGAAAAATTTCGCCAGCACCTCCTTTGTACGGCTCAATCGGTACAACCACAACTCGCCTCTCTGGGCCTTCTCCAACCCTTAAAATATTAACTCATTTTTATCAATGAAAATTTTCAAAAATCCTGAAAATTTTCTAAAGCCTTAACTTTTCGAAAAATTTCGCCAGCACCTCCTTTGTACGGCTCAATCGGTATAACCACAACTCGCCTCTCTGGGCCTTCTCCAACCCAAAAGAAAATCAAACAGCCAAGCGGCTTACCAATTTGGCTCATCAAAATCTCATACCATATGAAATATAAACTTGTACCTTTTTGTCGGGCATATCAACTCTATCACTTCCATATGCTATCAAATCATCATATACCAGTGTTATCCCAATCAAATTCTGCAATCACTTTTATATCCAACCCAACCATTCGCTTTTTATCAAGCCAAATTTTCATTTCAAACTCAAGTTTTATTCTTGATACCAAACTCTTATTTTACCAAACCAATTCTAATCCAATTCAATTACCACTTAACTGGCTTTATTTTAATCCCAATTTGTTTTCACCATTTACTGTTTAATTTGTTCTTAATTCAAACAATCTTCTTCCTGGGAGTTTTAAACAGTTTACCTCTTTCAAAAATCAAATTTTCCTTTTTGAAATTCAACACAACTTGTTTTTCCCAAAACAAATTCAAAAACAAAAAATTTGGTAGTAATCCATCACTTAGAAACCCAAAAATGAACACTGATGATGCTGCGCAGTCATCATCAGAATTATTTTCTAGCGACCAAAGTGAGTTCAATACTATATCTCTTTCAAAATCATTCTTAAACACTTTTATTTTGAAATTAGTTCAAAATATCATTTACGAATGCTTGGGATACAATTTAAAATCTCTCAGGATCTTAAAATTTACATATATTTAATCCAAGTCTATTTACAAACTCTGTTCCAAATTTCCATTGTTTTAATTTCAATTCTGATTCAAATTTCGATTTTATTCATTTTGTAACATTTATACGAATATTATTTGGTTATATACGTAACCATTTCACTTTTTATAATCTTACTCGATTATAATAACAACCAATATATCCAATATATTATAAGTCCAATATATATACTTTCTCAATATCAAATTATACTTCAGGTAAAATTATTTCATTTACCCTCCTTTCAAAACATACTATGACGGTTCATCGTATTCGAGTGTTTATAAACTGCTACCGATACAGTGGATCAAACTGATCGACCAGAACCCATAAACAACTCAATCAATAAATCCCCATAATATAAAACAATTTTATATTGAATAACAAATACGCTCTCATATATATACACTCAAGCTCAATCTAGGGTATTACTAACCCCATCTCTACTGAGTCACGCCACAGAGCCAAGGTAAATCGCTTAACCTTATGCTCTGATACCAACTGTAATGACCCGGAAAAGTGCGATCTTGGTTATCCGATATACCACACATATCGACCTTCCAAGGATCAAAAATACTGGTAGTTAATGAAAGAAATTAGAGGATGAGAATAGATAAGATAGAAACTTAGAATAGAAGAAGAAGAACACACAACATCAGAGTAACACAAATCTCACAGCGGAACGAACAACATATAATAAATAATATATCCTTGAAATAAACCAATATATGTATACAATAACATTATCAGAGTACAACACTTACAACACAGTGGAAATAGCTATACTTATATAATCCTGAGGCCTCCTGCTCCAAGCTCTCCAAGTATACCTGTAAATCCCGACTACTTGACTGCCCGTACAAAATTAGGCACCCAAGAGTTTAGGGAAAGCAAAACAAAATAAACTGCGGGTCAGTCATAGGGCTGGTATGAGTAAAATAGTTTAAAATAGTTTGAACAAGCAAACGATATCTCATAAGACCACGCCGTATAACGAAACGGGTTTTTCCCTTATGAGAATCCATATCAGTTTGATTGAACTTTCAGATCATTTTGAAAGTAACGATAAATCTTTATATCAAAAACCTTTTGATATTATAATAATGTCTATCAACCACATTATAATAATCATTTAGCAAAATGCTTTCATCTCACGTTCTACATATATAGTATACAATCAAAACCGCAAGCACGTATTGGGTAATGGTTTTCCAACTATGACAAGGTATGGAACAACCTTTCGCTAGTGTAACTCTAGAGAGGAATACACCGAATTCAACAAGAACATCTTGCAACCCGGTCACACATGACCGACCACTGATTTCGCTTGATTGTATCGAATGTATATCACCAACGGTTAGGATCAGCAACTGTTTCCCGAATGGGACAGCATCAACAATAGATTTTTAGAAGAAAATTAAACTCTAGATCAGGTGATTATACACCCTAAAAGGTGCGACCTACATAGCCATGCTGCCTGCCTGATTTTTACCATTTCCCGGTTGTGAGGCTAGAGGCCACGCTTATCTCTGACAGATCACACATTTATTCACTTTGAATATCACATCGTCATACCCACCAAATCACAAATTGATTTCCCCAATAATACAATGGGTATACAGCTAAGGGAAACGAATTCCTCCCCACCAAACGTAAATACGTTTGAAGAGATCAACTTACACGATCTATTAAATATACTCTGTCAGACATTCTTCCATACAGGTCGTCCTGGGACTGGACAAACCGAAGGCACTATTCAGTACAACCATCTTAGGCAATCTTTACCTAAGATTTTTACAACAGCCCTTGCACTTTACTCCGTCTTCAATTATCTTTGGCATATATGATTCGCAACGCTTATGCCAATACGGGGTGGCTCATCAGATAATAATCCAACCGGCCTCTCCATATTAACAACGTTAAAATGGTTAAAAACTTCGACAGTCAGTGAGTTAACTATCAAATAAAAACAGGTGTGCAAACAACGATATTATTTCCGCGTGGAAATTATATTGATCAATCATCATTTAACATTTATCTCTTTAGTTCACTAATTTACTTATCTCCTGTTTCCATATATTCTAAATTCTTATTTTCTATTATCAGAAAATAATTCTGATTCTTATTTGGAAAACATTTCCAAAACTCCTTCACGATCAAACCTTACCATTCCTTAGTTAAGAAGAAAGTCAATCAAGTTGGGGTATAATTACCTCTCAGACCTTAATTGAACAATGTTTTAACTTCGAAATAGTCAAATTTATCTTTTAAACCTTTAACAAACTTCTTTACGTCTCTCTCGGATTCAATTTGCGAATCCACTTCTTTTATAAAAACATTTTTTATAATGATAACGTTATAATCCCTACTTTCGAATTATCTAACTTCAAATTATAACTTCCATTTATTACTAAATTCGAATAATTAAACAAGCACTAATTCATTTATATATTCTCTTGATTTAAAAACCGGAAAGCATAAGTACTTTCCCGAAATAGATATAATTGAATTCGACGTATAACTCTCTTTCGAGAAATCTCTATTTGATTAACTCTTCTTCGAATAACCTATATTCGATTATCTCTCTTCGAATAACTTATATTCGATCTCTTTCTTTCGAATACGCTATATTCGATAATCTCCTTTCGATTAAACTATAATCGATAACTCCTTTCGATTTAACTAACAACGATTATCTCTTTTAACTCTATTCGAATAAACTATATTCGATTAACTCCTTTGGATTTACTCATTTGGATTAACTCAGTTTGATTAACTCATATTGACTAACTTAACTTAATTAACTCAACTTATTTAACTCCTATCGAATAACTAATATTCGATTAACTTATATTCGAATTACTAATATTCGATTTACTCGACTTGATGAACTTAAGTCGACTAACTCGACTCGATTAACTCGACTCGACTAACTCGACTCGACTAGCCATATCCGACTAACTCGACTTACTTGGGTTGACTAACTCGATTCGAATAGCACCTTTCAAATAACTACATTCGACTAACTCCTTTCGATTAACTATAATGGACTAACTCGACTCGACTAACCATGTTCGTTTAACTTGACCAACTCGACTAACTTTCAAATACCATATTCGATTTACTAACTTTCGAATACCATATTCGATTTACTCGTTTCGAATATCTAAATTCGATTCAACTCCTTTCGAATACTAAATTCGATTTAACTCATTCGAAAACTAAATTCGATTAACTCCTTCGAATACTAAATTCGATTAACTCCTTCGAATACTAAACTCGATTAAACTCCTTCAAATACTAAATTCGACTAACTCCTTCGATTACTAAATTCGATTCAACTCCTTTTCATTAACTCTATTTATTTTTCTAAATAAATATTCCTTTATTCTATTTATTTAACAAATAAATATCTCTTTTATAATCTATTTATTTAACAACTAAGTATCTCTTTTATCTTTCTATTTGTAAGTGTTTTACAAATATCTCATTTGTAAAGGTTTTACAAATATTTTTCTTTTTATTTCATTTGTAAAGGTTTTATGAATATTTCTCTTTCTATTTCTGTTTCACAATTATGTCCTTGTATATTTGTTTTCACAGATATTTCCTTGTATATCTTTATTTATTTTCTAAATAAATAATTCGTTTATGATATCCTATTTATTTACTAAATAAATAATTCGTTTAATATCTCCTATTTATTTAACAAATAAATATCTCCTTTATAAAATCTTATGATTTTATAAATATTTCCTTTTATAAATATTTCATTTATAAAGATTTTCCTTTATTTATAATTCCATTTATAAATATTCTCTTTTTATAAAATCTTATGATTTTATAAGCATTTCCCTTTTTATAAAATCTTTTGATTTTATAAACAAATTCCTTCTTTAAAAGCTTTGGATTTTTAAAATAAATCCCTTTTATAAAATCTTCTTTGATTTTATAAATAATTTCTCCTTTATAAAATCCTTTGATTTTATAAATAATTTATTTTCAATATTCACTTTGATAAATCCCTTTTCAACATCCCGGTATGCTAGGGTTTTTAACCTATCAAATCATGTTGACCAGTATCGTCCAAACACACATAATCGACAACAGATTATATGTCACATCATATATTACAATATATGAACAAAACAGTATTATAAATATTGAGGAACCCAGTTGGGTCCCTCCAACCTATTTCCCTGCATCACAGATGTTAAACAACACGAATATAAAATATTATGTTAAATAGAATCAATATTCGATTAACGATATATATATATATATATATATATATATATATCGTCATCTGTGATTTCAATCAATACACAAGCAATTCAACCAAACAGTTAACACACAACAATTAATAGATGATTAACAGTTCTAAAAATATGCTATAAAAATATAACTATCAGAGTTGGTGAGTTTTACTCACATTGGACGATCATCGTTAATAACGATAACCATCGCTTGATTTGATTCTGACAATTTATTTCACCATAAATTGTAACGAGCCTCATTTCACTCCCAGTCAGTTCCATGGTGTTGTCGTCGTCCATACGATCCCAACGGATCTGACGTTTTGAAATTCTGATATTGTATGAGTAAGATATACGTTATACAAGTGCATATACTA
The DNA here is from genome assembly GCA_030737875.1 of Allium sativum. Lineage (NCBI taxonomy): Eukaryota > Viridiplantae > Streptophyta > Magnoliopsida > Asparagales > Amaryllidaceae > Allium > Allium sativum. Next base: position 223,253,092 of record CM060910.1, on the reverse strand, counting down.
TTTTAAATTAAAACAAAGAAACTAAATTTCCTTTTATACTTTATAATTGGGCCTCACCCTTATAACAACTTTGGCCCATTTCCATACTGGCCCGCCACTTAAACCTTTCTTCCCCAAACAGGAAATGGCCACGCTCCAGTAAATACCACCCCACCATTTAATTGACTTCCATCTCCATATCTCCACCAATGCTCAGTGAAAACCAAAACCGACAACACCATTGTTATCCCATCACAATCTCCATCTTCCCATCACGATATAATCCAGCTCGAGGCCATCATCAAATTTGCGTCCTCCGCCATTGTTCGTTCTCCTACAGTGTCCACTCAACAAAAATTTCCACTAAATTGCCTCAAAAACTCACAAGAGATGCTATTCCATCCTACGAACTCAAATAGGATAATGAAAACTTGCAATGATCTTCCTATTCGCCACAAACTCCAACCCTTCACACTAGAACGCACGCTGTACAATATTTCACCGTACAAAAATTTCACCGAACCCATCAATAACTACCTGGAATCGAAGCTCTTCACTCTAGGATGCCAATTATATAAGTATTGTAAATTATATAATTTTATTTCTATTTGTTTTGATTTTTTGAAGATCCAGATATTTCACTGGAAGGAAAGAGTTACGGCAGAAATGGTTTGACCACCGAATGATTTTTTCCTAGGTCACAACATGTTAAGGAGTATTTATAGAAGCTTTAATTATTTTTAAGTTGTATTATATTATTTATTTTTAGTCAAATCTTGATATGTGTTCGTCTGTAAAAATTCCTATGATCACATAAAATATCCAAAAATCATGGAAATTGACATGTAGCTAGAGTTCGACATTACTGTCCCAATAAAACTGGTTTCGTCGAATTCCGACTTCGTTTGCTCACACGGCGTATTTTTAACCGTTAAAATATCGACTGTTTTCCACTTTAAAAATCGGTACGACCACATATTGACTTTAAAAATCACGGAACTTGAAATCTGGCAATAATTTAACATTGCAGATCCAGTAAAATTAGTTTCGTCGAATTCTGAGGTCGTTTGCAAAACTGGCTATTTTTAAAGCTCTAAATAACCCATTTAAATATTAAATATATTTAAAAACAATTAAATTAAATATTTATAAATAAATATTATCGTATATATTCACAGACGATATCATACAGCTCCACAATACTCCTATATGAATTTCTAACTCAATATTTCAAATCCCCATATAAATCGATATTCGATTTATAATGAAATTCCTTTTTAAAAATATAAATAAATCGTTATAAATTATAAAGGATTTCCATAGCGACTTTTCTAAAATTTGATTTGGACATAAATCAAAATCCACACGACGAAATCCCAAATTTTCTCTTCCATTAGAAAAATATATTTCATCAGCTCCTAATATTTCTTGTTTCACAGAAATCCGATCTAAAACAGACCATGTATATTCAGTTGAAGTTCGAATCGCCAAATAGCAAACTGCCGTGCCATTTCGAGCTCGATTATAATTATAATATAATTATATGTTCAAACTGTCATTATTTAAATATATTCGTCATTCTATTTCAATTCTAAACTGAATTAAATATTTTGAATTGCCCCATTTACACCATATCGCTATTTCAGCCCATTCTGATTATTCCAGAATTAAATATATTATTTAATTATTATTTTAATTAAATATTCACTATTATTTAATTCAAAGACCATTTGAATTCTAAATCATTATTTATATAATTAAATAAGTTAATTATATATCGTAGAAAATACGGGTCATTATAGGGAGCTACTTGAGGGAGGGTTCATAAGATGTATTTCGGAATAGAGTGCTCCGGTTGTTTTTGCTACGAAGGTTGATGGTTTGCTAGTTTGTGCATGGACTATAGGGAGCTGAACAAGCTCACGAAGAAGAACAGACACCCATTGCCGAGGATAGATGACTTGTTCGATCAGTTGGTTGGCGCTTTGGTTTTCTTGCAGTTGGATTTAGCTATAGGATTTCGTTAGCTAAGGGTGGCTGAGGATAGCATAGATAAGACTGCATTTGGGAATCCTGGCGGTTTCTTTGAGTGGCTCGTCATGCCTTTTTCATTTAACAAAGCACCCGCATATTTTTTAGACTTGATGAGCAGGGTGTTTAGGGAGTTTCTACACAAGTTTGTGGTAGTCTTTGTAGATTGTATTTTGACTTTCTCTAGAAGCGCGGAAGAGCGTGCCTTACATCTAGGGAAGTCTTAGAGACCCTACGAGTGCATTAACTCGAACCTAAGTTCTACAAATGTCATTTTTGGAGGAAAGAAGTGAGGTTCTTAGGACACGTGGTCTTTAAGGAAGGGATAACAGTGGACCTTGGGAAGGTGGTGGCAATCCAAGATTGGAAGGTTCCTAGAAAAGCAACGGAAGTAAGAAATTTTCTAGGGTTGGTGGGCTACTATAGGAAGCTCGTTAAGGACTTTGCGAAGATATTAGCCCCCAGTTTTGACTCTGCTAGATGGGAGCTAACCGTTCACTGTATATACCGGTGCTTGCGAGACAAGGCTTGGAGCAGTTTTCAATGCAATAGGAAAAAGGTGACATGCAAAAGGCGGTAGGCACGTAGCTTTGTTTGAGCATCGCATATTATCCACAGACGAATGGACGAACAGAAAGGGTGAATAGAATCCTTGAAGATCTTTTTGAGGTTACGTATCCTAGGTTTTTCTGGGACATGAGGAGAGCACCTTCCATTTGTGGAGTTCGCTTATAACAACAGTTATTAAGCTAGTATTAGGGTCTTTATGGACGACCGTGTCGATCACTAACTTGTTTGTGGGAGTCTACGGATAAGATTTTGCCTGGACCCGAGTTGATTAGAGAGAAACTTCGGAAAAGATGGACTTGATTCGAAGATGAACGAAGATGCCACAGGACCGGAAAAAGTCAAACGCTGACAAGAGATGGACCGATCTTGAGTTTGATGTTGGGAACATGGTTTTTGTCAAAGTGTCGCCATTACGGAGCGTAGTTTGCTTTGGAGCTGCAGGGAAATTAGCACCAAGGTTTGTAGGACCCTTTCCCATTACAGAGAGGAACGGACAGATGGCGTACAAAGTGATGTTGAAGGAGAAGCTTAGTAGTGTTCATGATGTGTTTCACATTTCGTATCTGCAGAAGTGTTTACAAGATACCACGGAAGTAGTGGAGTCGAGCATGCTTAGAGAAGTGGAGGTGGAGCGAGATGCCACGATTAGACGAGCTCCTACATGCATCCTTGGATCAGATATCAAGAAGTTACGCAACCGAGAGGTCAAGTTGGTCAAAGTGCAATGGGAAGATGATCAAGGAGACGCGACTTGGGAGATGGAAGACAAGATACGTACGTTGTAGCCTTTCCTTTTGTGAGGATATGTTGTTAACTTCTTCCTTTTCTACCGCTTTGTTTATACTGGTTTTGTCGTTTAGTATGTCCTCTCGTTTACATCCTCGATCTTTAGATAGGTAAATCTTATGGTTGTAAACATGTGTTTGAGATATTTTATGTTTGGTGGATGCTAGTGGACGCAAGTGTTTGCTAGTGGTTGCTCGTGGATACATTTACACAAACATTAGGCACTAGATTGGCTCAATCACTTTTATATCGCATATGAATATGTGTGCATAATTAATTAAATGGATGTACACTGAATGTGTTATCATATGGATGTTGCATTTGAATGAGTAGTTGTGCATTCATGTAGAAATAATTGTATAATTAGGATTCTTTTGCATACATAATGGACGCATAACACTATCATGATTTGCAATAAGAGGTCAACTGAATCAGTAGACCGCCTGATTTTTGCATTTAGGTAAGGACATATACACACACTATGCATATGTTCATGAAAAGCATTAGAAACCTTTTAAGGACAATGAATGCTTGTGATTGAATGGTTGAATAGATGGATGTTGGATGGTAGGATATACATTCTTCTTGACTATGAGATTTCGGGGACGAAATCCTTTAAGGAGGGGAAAATGTAACACCTCGTAATTTTAAAACATTAAAATTAACAAATTTAAGAACACTTAATTTTTAGAAGAAGAATTAAGGGAAACGGGTTACGCCATTGCGTTCCTCTCGGAATTATGCTTGAGATAGATTCCGAGTTTACGTAAATCGGACTCCGTATGAAGAAGTTATGGAGGTTAGGGCATTCAAACCAGCAAGAAGAGGTGGGCGGGAAAATTCCCGCCAGAGGGTGTCGACCCCCTTAAGGGGTGTTGACACTAGTGTCGACCCCCCTATAGGGGTGTCGACATGGGGTGTCGACCCCCTTGTAGGGTCGACCCCTACTGACTGTTCTGGACAGTGACGATTTTCTGAGTCATAGGGCTACGTAGCGATTTCTGATTGGCCTGATGACGCATTTTCTTGGACTGGATGGATTGGATGGATCCTAGGTTGATCTAAAGGCTCAAGTTAATCTTATACTTCTATATAATCACATCAAACCTAAACCCTAATCAAAACTAAATTGATTCTTGAGCCACCATGTTGTCCATCTCTTAGCTTACCTAGCCTCCACCATAACTAATCAAATTCAAGATAAAAGAGAGAGAGAGAGAGATCAAACCCAACATCAACGGATTAGCTTATCAACTTCAAAAATCAGATTCCAGATCTTCTCTTCTTTCTTAATCTTTGTGAGTTCATGTAGCTTTCACAAGATAATTCAACTAAAGTAATTATGATAAGTTGTAAATTGGGATCATATTATTATGCCTGTAATGGATCTAATCAAATTTGCAAGTTGTCATCTTTTTTGATTCATAACCTATGCTTTTCTGATCAATTCTATCAGTTCATGCATGTTTATGCTCGTATATTTATGCCTATTTTGATACCATGATTCCCTTCCCTCTTCCTCTTTTTCTTTTTATGAGTAGGCTAACTTTGAGCCTAATATATTATGCGAAATTCGCACACGTATAAGCTTGAATGATAGGGAATTTTTTTTGGAATTGTTGAATAACGTGTGATTTGTAAAAAAAGCATAAATTGTTGATGGCTATGGTTTGGGAAAAATTGTATGTAATAAGCAAACATGAAACCTGACGTAAATGGGTTTGGTTGTAAACTTGTGATAATTTAGTAAGTCCAGTTATTTCTCAGATTTGGAACATGTAATAGGAATCATGACTTGTAATGAATCGAATCTAGGACTATGCCTAATTGTAAGATAATCAATTCTGGTTCATGCTTATCCTTTTTGTCAAAACTGAATTACTTATGCCTATGAGATTGTTGTGGTGGAACCTATCATGTTGTACACCAAATTGGTGATTCTTTTATGTTCAATTCTATCGAATCTTTATACCTATGATGTAACTTGCTCAGTTTAGCCATACTCATTGTTAATGTACAACATGTCTATTGGAAACATGATTCTTGAGTTGGGAACACCTTTACTGTGACGGTCTGGAATTTTGCTCGATCCTAATCAGTCGTTAAACCGATCTAGACCGTTCGAAACCCCTGATCGTTTTGAGAACAGGACAAATCAGAACGCAGACGGAAGAACATTTCATTGCTATTACAACAATTCCATCAGATACAAGAATATACAGAGTATAATTGAATAAATTACATTCGATAAATATCACAGATTAAAATACAGTACTACAGCGGAAAAATAATATAAAGCACAACTGAAGGTGATACACGGATACAGAGCTTTCCGAGCATCATTCTAGCTGTAAACCAGGATCCTGTGAATATAAATCTGCAAAAACCAAAACTACTAGCTGCCCGTGTAGAAAATAGGGGCACCCAGAGTTTAGGTTAAAACAATAAACTCCAGGTCAGTCATGTGACTGGTGTGAGAACTAAAACAGTTATTAATATTGGTTTTAAAGTTAGGTAAATCAAGGGACCACGCTGTATAACACGGAACGAGTTTCCTCCCAAGAATACCAGTGCATAGAACAAACAGCGCAATGCTAAGTAAAGAAAATGACGCTGTTATAAGACCCAGGTCCCATCACATAATGCAACGCAAGCCGGAGGATAGGGTTTTCCCTTATAACAGCCAAAGCATGCTTGATACGTTTAAAACACATTATCTGATACTATTACAGGTGTATAGTGTCAAAACAATTTCAATCATAAATATCAATCATAGGCGGCATAACTACCATCTACTATGTCGCCATACTAGTTCTACAATTAAAACCGCAATATCACGTATTGAAAATTGGATTTCCGTCATGAGTCGAGGCAAGGGGCAAGCTCCTCTCCGCGTTCGAGACACTCTAGCAAATGCCTCAGGACTACACACTCTGGGCAATCCTGGGATCCTCCAAGGCCGGTCCTCTCTTACGTTTGAGGATTAGTTATTCCTGAACACACGTTTCCCGGCCCTATAGGACCTATAATCGAGGCGCCTCGCATCCAAACCACAAGGTGAAAATTATATAAATGTCAGGGTTGGTAGGTCACTGACACCACCCATAGCTAGAAAGAAACGTCGTGCACTCCTTGGGTCCTCATCCCGTTTTTGACTCATACCGAGGTGTGAGGCTCGCGAATCCACGCTATACACACAGCTGCCACGTAGGCTGTGCTTTGATCATCAACCACAAGACTTTGCTTTTCAACAGAAGCCTTGATCCATGCAACTCAGCATGCCACACAGGCAATTCATGCCATGCGATTGATATCTATCGATATATAACCGCTAAGCTCATACGTCTCAGAGAAGGGCGTTAAGCAAGAGAATAAATTCTCCGCCGCCAAACAGATATATATATTTAACAGAAATCAATCAACAAGAATAAAATCCAATGTCAGACACACAATAGATTTACAAGTTCGTTCTAGGTCTGAACGAAACCGGAGGCACTTTCCTCGCATATCCATCGATCTCCAGGTACGTCTGGACGACCACCAACTGATTCCCTCATCTTGGGTGTACAACCCAATCAAGATCTTCAGTAATCACCCAAACGATGTGAAGACTTCCGGTCTTTGACCACCGTCTTCATCTTCGACATATCGTCGAATCGGTTATTCAGAATGGGTATACACCCGGCCTTTCCGAACAACCCGCGTATATTAAAAACAAATGTTACACAAACACAACATACGCCTCATTCCAATTTATCAGTCACTAACCGTAAATCAACAAGAGAACAATTTCCTAAATATTAACCCCGAAGGCCGAAACCAACATCAAATCAATACCCAGGAAACCATTCTTCTTAGCTAACCCACAGCTAGTTTCTAAATTTCATATTCTTAGGGAAAGGTTCCCATTAATTTTATCCAAGATAAATTCTTTAAAATTTATCCTTTAATCTTCCTTTGGATGTCGTTTCAAACTAAATTATGGTTTTCTAAACTAGTCGAGATTAGCGAACCACACCGAAGTAATTATTTATTTTATTTCCCAATCCCAACCTATTCAACCCATGAAGCAAAACTGGTAATACTCCATATCTAACACCACAGTGTTATCGGTAAAATTAATTACCATTTCACGTTGAAATCTGATTAAAGATTTAACTATCGCTTTGGAGCAAAACTGGTGATACTCCATTCTCGCTTAATTTCTAAATTTGATAATTTAGATTATCAATTCACATTTCAATCTAATTGCAGATTCATTAAAACTTCTTTTCTGGGTTAAAGAACTAGTGTCATTTAAAACACAGTTCACGATAAACCCAAATCACATTTAAAACCCCTTTTTAAATCTAATTTATTTATTTAAAAATAATTGGGTTTTAAATTTAGTTCAAAACTAGTTCATTTCGATAAAAATCTATTTTTATCTTTTCAAGTATGGAGTTTTCCATCCCAATTTTTCCCAAATCATTTCTTATGATTTTACACTAATTATTACTATTTTTAATAATTTTATCAAGGCCCGTACAGTCGATTTCCATCAACGGCCATCGAACTGCACTTACAGCGACCTTTTCCAAATTTGATTTGGACGTATCCCCAAATCCAACCATTATATTTCAAATTTCTAATATTCGTTAGAAAGCTCTTTTCGATACGAACCCAACGGTTCCGGTTTTAGGAGAATCCGACGGTCGGATCTCCCGTAATGTCCATTTGAAGTTAATGGCCGAAATTCTCGAACTACCGCGGCGCGGCGCGTTCTATTCAGGCCATTTTATTATATATATAATATATATAATATATATTTCGTCGATTTCTTTTGAAAACGAATTTTATAAATAGTTTTGAATTCGTTTCAAAAACAATTTCGAATTCAAATCAAAATTGAATTTTCTATTATAAATCCTGTTTATTTTCATTCCTATTTGATTTCAATTCAAATCGATTTTTTAAATTCGATTCGAATTCATTTTCTTTTCAATTCAATTCAATTCGAATTCGTTTTCTATTCAATTCGAACTCATTTCGTTTTCTATTCAATTCAAATCAAATTCGTTTTATATTCAACTCAAATCAAATTCGTTTTATATTCAATTGAAATCAAATTCGTTTTATATTCAATTGAAATCAAATCCGTTTTCTGTTCAATTCAAATCAAATTCGTTTTCTATTCAATTCAAATCAAATTTGTTTTATATTCAATTGAAATCAAATTCGTTTTATATTCAATTGAAATCAAATTCGTTTTCTATTCAATTCAAATCAAATTCGTTTTATATTCAATTGAAATCAAATTCATTTTATATTCAATTGAAATCAAATTCGTTTTATATTCAATTGAAATCAAATTCGTTTTATATTCAATTGAAATCAAATTCGTTTTATATTCAATTGAAATCAAATTCGTTTTCTATTCAATTCGAATCAAATTCATTTTCTATTCGATTCAATTCAAATTGGTTTTCGATTCAATTCGATTCAAATTTCATTTCAAAATTTTCGATTTCGAAATCATTTTTCAATATTCATTATAAAATGAATAAAATCGATATAAATATCGTTCATGTCAAAATGGCGTCAATACAATCAACACAGCTTCATATATTTCTATTTTCAAATATTCTATTTCAAATATTTCTATTTCAAAATATTTCTATTTCAAATATTTCTATTTCAAATATTTCTATTTCAAAATATTTCTATTTCAAATATTTCTACTATCAAAATGTTTCGTTCAACACATGTAAGAACCCGTAACTTCCTCGTGAAGGAAAGCACGGATACTTTGAGGACAACACACAAATGAACACAGACGGAGAGACATTTCATTGTTATTACAACAATTCCATCAGATACAAGAATATACATAGTATAAATGAATAAATTACATTCGATAAATATCAGAGATTTAAATTACATTTAAATACATCGCAGCGGAAAATAATACAAAAGCACAACTAGAAGTAATGCACGGATACAGAGCTTTCCGAGCATCGTTCCAGCTGTAAATCAGGATCCTGTGAATATAAATCTGCAAAACCAAAACTACAAGCTGCCCGTGTGGAAAATAGGGGCACCCAGAGTTTAGGTTAAAACAATAAACTCCAGGTCAGTCATGTGACTGGTGTGAGAACTAAAACAGTTATTAATATTGGTTTTAAAGTTAGGTAAATCAAGGGACCACGCCGTATAACACGGAACGGGTTTCCTGCCAAGAATACCAGTGCATAGAACAAACAGCGCGATGCTAAATAAAGAAAAATGAAGCTGTTATAAGACCCAGGTCCCATCACACAATGCAACGCAAGCCGGAGGATAGGGTTTTCCCTTATAACAGCCAAAGCATGCTTGATACGTTTAAAACACTTTACTTGATACTATAATAAGTGTATAGTGTCAAAACAATTCAAGCCATAAATATCAATCATAGGCGGCATGGGTACCTTCTATCATGTTGCCATACTAGTTCTACAATTAAAACCGCAATACACGTATTGGAAATTGGATTTCCGTCATGAGTCGAGGCAAGGGGCACGCTCCTCTCCGCGTTCGAGACACTCTAGCAAATGCCTCAGGACCCCACTATGATCCTTGGAATCGGCTAGGCAGGTCCTCTCTTACTTTTGAGGATTGGCAATTCCTGAACACACGTTTCCCGGTCCTTACAGACCTATATCCGAGGCGCCTCGTATCCAACAACCACACAGGTGAAAAGTATATAAATGTCAGGGCTGGTAGATCACTGACACCACCCTAGCTAGAAAGAAACGTTGTGCTCTCCCAGCGGTCCGTCTCCCGTTTTTGACTCATACCGAGGTGTGAGGCTCGCGAATTCACGTTATACACAAAGCTACGCCACACAGGCCGTGCTTTGACCATCAACCACAAGACTTTGCTTTTCAACAAAAGCCTTGATCAATTGCCACTTACGCATGCCACATTGGCAATTCACTCCATGCGACTGATGTCCATCGATATACAACCTCTGAGCTCGTATGTCTCAGAGAAGGGCGTTAAGCAAGAGAATAAATTCTCCGCCGCCAAACAGATGTATATTTAATAAAGATCAATCAACACAGAATAAAATCCAATGTCAGTCACACAATCCATTTATAAGTTCGTTCTGGGTCTGAACGAAACCGGAGGCACTTTCCTCGCATATCCATCCATCTCCAAGTACGTCTGGACGATCACCAACTGATTCCCTCATCCTGGGTGTACAGCCCAATCAAGATCATCAGTAATCACCCAAACGATGTGAAGACTTCCGGTCTTCAACCACCGTCTTCATCTTCGACATCTCGTCGAATCGATTATTCAGAATGGGTATAAACCCGGCCTTTCTGAATAACCCACGTATATAATAAACGAATGTTACACAAACACAACAAACGCCTCATTCCAATTCAGAATATTCTTTTATTCACAAAAACACATTCTTAGGGAAATGTTCCCATTAATTTTATCCAAGATAAATTCTTCTAAATTTATTCTATAATCTTCCTTTGGACATCATTTCAAACTAGTCGGGATTAGCGAACCACACCGAAGTAATTATTTATTTTATTTCCCAATCCCAACCTATATATCCCATGGAGAAAACTGGCAACACTCCACATCTAACACCACGGTGTTATTGGTAAAATTAATTACCATTTCACGTTCAAATCTAATTAAAGATTTAACTATCGCTTTGGAGCAAAACTGGTGGTACTCCATTCTCGATCACCTTTCAGATTTGATAATTTAAATTATCAATTCACAATTTTAATCTAATTAAAGATTCATTAAAACTCCACTTAGTTTTAATCTTTTCAAAAATCAACATCTTGCCTTTAACTGTGTTAAAGAACCAATGTCATCTAAAACACGATTCACGATAAACCCAAATCACATTCTATTGTTAATTGGGTTAAAGAACAGGTGTTGTTCAAAACACCGCTCACGATAAACCTAAAAACCAATTCAAATTCAATTTCAATTAAATATTATTTAATTGATACTCTTCATTAAATCTAAATAGAAAGATTTAATCTTTTTCCCTATTGGGCTTAAGAACAGTGTTAATGAAGACACCATTCACGACAAACCCAAATCACATTTGATATTAAATACAAGGCTCTGAATAGAAAATATACCGGCTTATATTCAATATCAAATTCTGAAACCAACAAATATTGTATTGGAAATAACGATATAAAATATATCTTTCAAATTCCCATAACAATATCTGTACAGTCACGAAATCCAACATCGAAATATTCCGAAGATAATTTCGATTCAACTCCAGTCCAATTCACATATTGGGAATATTGATTATTTTTAATAATTTTATCAAGGCCCGTACAGTCGATTTCCATCAACGGCCATCGGACTACACTTACAGCGACCTTTTTCAAATTTGATTTGGACATAATTCCAAATCCAACTGTTAGATTTCAAATTTCTAATATTCATTGGAAAGCTCTTTTCGATACGAACCCAACGGTTCCGGTTTTAGGAGAATCCGACGGTCGGATCTCCCGCAACGTCAATTCGAAGTCAATGGTCGAAATTCACGAACTGCCGCGGCGCGGCGCGTTCTATTCGGGCCATTATATATATAATATATATATATCGTCGATTTCCCTTTAAAACGCATTTTATAAATCGTTATACATTCATTTTCAAAACCATTTCAACACTATATTCAATTTCTAATCAAAATTGAATATTTCATATCATTACTATATAAATGATAATATTTTCAAAACGTTATATTTTGAAATCACTTCTTTTCTATATTCATTATAAAAACGAATATAATCGATATAAATATCGTTCACGTCAAAATAGCGCAACTCTAATCAACACGGCTTTATATATTTCAATAAATTCGTTATCCTATTCAACAAATGAATATTTATTCTATTCAACACACGAATCTATATTTCTTCCAACACCTGACTAATCTCAACACATGAGTACTGTCAACACATCACTATTTTTGTTATGTAAAATATTTTATAAAACTATGGTATCTATCTTTTGATTTTTAATTAGACTTCTACTGGGAAGTAGTTCTAATTTTAAATAAGATAAAGATGTAATTTTTATTATTTAAAATATTTTACTCAACACACGAATATTTTCAACACATGAACATCGTCAACACATGACTATTTTTATATGCAACACATGAATTTTCTTTTATAATATTCATTGTTGTCCCGATTGGAATGAGGCCCAATCAATCACCATATAACGTTAATTATATGGATTCCATACAACACATGTATATAATAGCATTGATAAACAATCAACCATCAACCAAAGTGCACTACACTGTATAAGCATCAAATATAAATATCTAACGCTTATAACAACCTGTCAATCAATCGATCAACATATTTAATCAATGAGGATGAGTGAACTTCAAATTCATCCCAACACCCGTGTGGGATTTCAAACAATCAAACACAGATTTTATTTGTGCAGTTGGGCGATGTGTAAAATTTGTCGACCCAATCAATGTCAGTCAAATCAGTGTACATAAACAAACCGTCCGGTTTGTAAATGAATATTTTATTTATTCACTTTCACGTTAAAAATTATATTTTTAACGATAATATATTCTATTTTAACACATGAATTTCTATTCATTTCATTTACACAATAAAAATGATATTTTTATTTTTCTAACATATTTTAGAAAATTTCGGCGGCATAACGGCACGATACTAGAAACGGGACGAGGCCTAGCCTTATCCCCGGTCTAGTGAAGGCCCACGCCATTCACACATCAATCAAATCCATTCCATTTCACCAAACAATTCAATTCAAACCAATTAGACTAACCAACTACACAACCAAACAATTTAACAAATAAGCCATCCATGGTCTGTGGATGACGGGTGTCGGGTGCTGCTAAACACCATCTGCATCCTAGTATATATATAACTAGAAAAAGAAATTGAAGAGTGAGAAGTTCTCACCGATAGCTATCCCAACTCCTCGACACTTCATTTATAGAAATCTTCATCGTTATCGCATCTTTGTCATCTTCGTTGCCCGTAGCCACTACACATATAAAAATCACATTTTTACTTCGCTATTCAATATGAAAAAACCCAATTTTTACTTTGATGTTCAATATATAAAAATCATATTTTTGCTTCGATGTTCAATATATAAAAATCATGTTTTTACTTCGATGTTCAATATATAAAAATCATATTTTTACTTCGATGTTCAATATATAAAAATCTCGTCTTTTCTATTATAAAAATCTTGTCTTTTCTTAACGTAAAGATCAAAGCTTCCCTATAAATAAAAACTACATCTTTTCATGGATAAAAATTAATTCTTTTCTAATCCTAACTAAAACTGCAATCAAACAATGTAATTTAAACAAAATAAAAACTGAATTTAAAGTCAAACAAAAAGGGAGAAGCTCACCGATGTAATCGGCGCAAGGGGATGGCGGAGGAGGGGCTGGTGGCTCCGGTTTTGGGTGCTAAGGCACCACGACGTGGGCTGGAAGGAGAGAGGGCAACGAGGGGGAGGCGCAGGTGGAGAAGAGGGGGCGGAGGTGGTTGGATGCGGGTTGGGGGGGGCTGCTTGCATCACGCGGCGCCTGGGGGGGTCTCGAAGGAGGAGATGGAAACGGAGGAAGGGAAGAAGGAAGGAGGAAGAAGAGGAAGCAGCGGCGGCGGCAGCGTCGCTGGGGGGGGGGGGGCGATGTGGTGACGGCGGCTCACCCCCCCCCCCCCTCCCCCCCTTCGCCCTTCTTTCTCTCTCTCTTTTTTTTATTCTAATTTGGTAACGGTATGGGGAGGAGAGGGTTAAAGGGGATTATATATTTTATATTTATTTATTTTATTATTTTAAATTTCAAAAAGGTACTTTAAAATACGAACTCGAAATCAAGCCCACCGACTGTCGTCCATAGCTATTTATCCCCATTCCGAACACAATGGGATTTGTATCGTAGGTTGATTCGATCGTTTGAATCAGTTTCCGTTGAATTAACATTTAAATCACTATATTGAATTTTAAACGTACATTTCAAATTATCGGGGTCACACACTGTCTCTAAAAATTCCATAAAAATATTTTCTAGCTTCGTATTGACGATACGGTCCTAACAAAACTAATTTCGTCAAATTCTGAGACCATTGGAAAAATGGCCATTTTCCAGTCGATTAAAATCAACTTAAACTGGTCAAACGCGTTTTCCTTTGCCACGCTCACATATTGATTCAGAAAATTATGAAATTTGAAACTTAGCAATAATTTGACATCACGGACCCAACAAAAGTGTTTTCGTCGAAATCCGAGGTCATTTGCAAAATGTCTATTTTTAAGGGCCTGAATTCCATAGCGACTATTCAGAATTTTCAACTGGACATATCTTTTTATTCCCGCTATGAAATTTTGATTTTTCGGATTCGTTGGAAAGATATCCTCAAATAGATCCTATTGTTTTTGGTTTCACTAATATCCGGATTGTTTTGCACCCGGTACATTCAATTGAAGTTTGAAATCGAATTATCGAACTACCGCGCCATTTTCAATTCTATTTATAATTATATATAATTATTTATATTCTAACGACGACGTATATAGATATATACGTTCTAAATATATTCAAAATAAATTTCTCGTTGATTTTATTTAAAATAATTCATTTTAAATGTTCAAAATTCGCTAAAATTGCCAAAATAAAAATTTTAAACTGGCTCAGAATTTCCGAGTTATTACAATCTCCCCCACTTAAAACTTTTCGTCCCCGAAAAGGAACAAAGTCGAAAGTGGTTTGATTAATAAGCTCTACATTTGATCTGGCTTCCATTCTCCAACTTTTCAGTTTCTGAGAATTTCCAAATTCTTCAAAAATTTGGCTAACACCCTAAATTTTCGAAAAGTTTCGCCATAACCTCCTTTGTACGGGGAGCACGGGAAAATCCCGAAATTGCCATACAGGCCTTCTGATCTCAAAAAGAAAAAGAAAAAGCCAAGCGGCTAGCCAATAGGCTCATAAAATCATCATCACCCAAACAAAACAGTAAATTATAGTAAACATGTACCTATTTGTCGGGCAAACAAATTTTATTCTCTGCTCTAGCCTCCTTGCTATGACCTGTTCAATGTAAGTACTTGTATATGCAAGCAAATGCAACCCATTTTCAATATAATTCAACATTTGGTTCAATTAGGCATAGTGGTTAAAAAATTAGCAAACAAATAAACAAGCAACTCAAACATCAATCAATTAGTGAATTAGAGTTTCAAATTCATAATTTTGATACATATATAAAAAATCATGTTTTGATGCCAATTCACAACAATGTGTTCTAACTATATAAGTTTTGGTTCTCACACCAGTCTAATGGAAATATATAGATATCACACCTTCGAAACACGAATATAAATACTGATGATGTGGCCACATCACCAGAATTATCCCCGGGTGTCTAGAATGTGATTCTATATCTATCCAGTATATTAAAACTTCGACTATACGTTCATGACGCATATACGCGAAATCTGTATATACTCGATTGTCAAAATTCAAAATAAATAAATAATCAAATACGTATAAAGCGATTTAAATTTTCAAAACAAAATTGTTTTCATTTGAAAAATATACTCTTCACACTCGTTCTAGGATACTACTGATCCTATCTCTAACGAGTCATTCTAATTGGATATTACTAATCCAATATCTGATGAATTCTTTTGTTTGGTTCTAATGTGTCTTGTTCTCGAGCTCTGTAAACCAAAGCTCTGATACCAACAGTAAGAACCCGTAACTTCCCCGTGAAGGAAAGCATGGATACTTTGAGGACAACACACAAATGAACACAGACGGAGGGACATTTCGTTGTTATTACAACAATTCCATCAGATACAAGAATACACAGAGTATAAATGAATAAATTACATTCGATAAATATCAGAGATTTAAATTACATTTAAATACATCGCAGCGGAAAATAATACAAAAGCACAACTAGAAGTAATGCACGGATACAGAGCTTTCCGAGCATCGTTCCAGCTGTAAATCAGGATCCTGTGAATATAAATCTGCAAAACCAAAACTACAAGCTGCCCGTGTGGAAAATAGGGGCACCCAGAGTTTAGGTAAAAACAATAAACTCCAGGTCAGTCATGTGACTGGTGTGAGAACTAAAACAGTTATTAATATTGGTTTTAAAGTTAGGTAAATCAAGGGACCACGCCGTATAACACGGAACGGGTTTCCTCCCAAGAATACCAGTGCATAGAACAAATAGCGCGATGCTAAATAAAGAAAAATGAAGCTGTTATAAGACCCAGGTCCCATCACACAATGCAACGCAAGCCGGAGGATAGGGTTTTCCCTTATAACAGCCAAAGCATGCTTGATACGTTTAAAACACATTATTTGATACTATAATAAGTGTGTAGTGTCAAAACAATTCAAATCATAAATATCAATCATAGGCGGCATGGGTACCATCTATCATGTCGCCATACTAGTTCTACAATTAAAAACGCAATACACGTATTGGAAATTGGATTTCCGTCATGAGTCGAGGCAAGGGGCAAGCTCCTCTCCGCGTTCGAGACACTCTAGCAAATGCCTCAGGACCCCACTATGATCCTTGGAATCGGCTGGGTCGGTCCTCTCTTACTTTTGAGGATTGGCAATTCCTGAACACACGTTTCCCGGTCCTTACAGACCTATATCCGAGGCGCCTCGTATCCAACAACCACACAGGTGAAAAGTATATAAATGTCAGGGCTGGTAGGTCACTGACACCACCCTAGCTAGAAAGAAACGTCGTGCTCTCCCAGCGGTCCGTCTCCCGTTTTTGACTCATACCAAGGTGTGAGGCTCGCGAATTCACGTTATACACAAAGCTACGCCACACAGGCCGTGCTTTGATCATCAACCACAAGACTTTGCTTTTCAACAGAAGCCTTGATCAATTGCCACTTGCGCATGCCACATTGGCAATTCACTCCATGCGACTGATGTCCATCGATATACAACCTCTGAGCTCGTATGTCTCAGAGAAGGGCGTTAAGCAAGAGAATAAATTCTCCGCCGCCAAACAGATGTATATTTAATAGAGATCAATCAACACAGAATAAAATCCAATGTCAGACACACAATCCATTTACAAGTTCGTTCTGGGTCTGAACGAAACCGGAGGCACTTTCCTCGCATATCCATCCATCTCCAAGTACGTCTGGACGATCACCAACTGATTCCCTCATCCTGGGTGTACAGCCCAATCAAGATCATCAGTAATCACCCAAACGATGTGAAGACTTCCGGTCTTCAACCACCGTCTTCATCTTCGACATCTCGTCGAATCGATTATTCAGAATGGGTATAAACCCGGCCTTTCTGAATAACCCACGTATATAATAAACGAATGTTACACAAACACAACAAACGCCTCATTCCAATTCAGAATATTCTTTTATTCACAAAAACACATTCTTAGGGAAATGTTCCCATTAATTTTATCCAAGATAAATTCTTCTAAATTTATTCTATAATCTTCCTTTGGATATCATTTCAAACTAGTCGGGATTAGCGAACCACACCGAAGTAATATTATTTTATTTCCCAATCCCAACCTATATATCCCATGGAGAAAACTGGCAACACTCCACATCTAACACCACGGTGTTATTGGTAAAATTAATTACCATTTCACGTTCAAATCTAATTAAAGATTTAACTATCGCTTTGGAGCAAAACTGGTGGTACTCCATTCTCGATCACCTTTCAGATTTGATAATTTAAA
This sequence comes from Allium sativum, assembly GCA_030737875.1. NCBI lineage: Eukaryota > Viridiplantae > Streptophyta > Magnoliopsida > Asparagales > Amaryllidaceae > Allium > Allium sativum. The sequence continues at coordinate 223,234,937 of CM060910.1, read as the reverse complement.
TTATCAATTCACATTTTTAATATAATTAAAGATTCATTAAAACTCCACTTAGTTTTAATCTTTTCAAAAATCAACATCTTGCCTTTAACTGTGTTAAAGAACCAATGTCATCTAAAACACGATTCACGATAAACCCAAATCACATTCTATAGTTAATTGGGTTAAAGAACAGGTGTTGTTCAAAACACCGCTCACGATAAACCTAAAAACCAATTCAAATTCAAATTCAATTAAATATTATTTAATTGATACACTTCATTAAATCTAAATAGAAAGATTTAATATTTTTCCCTATTGGGCTTAAGAACCGTGTTAATGAAGACACCATTCAAGACAAACCCAAATCACATTTGATATTAAATACAAGGCTCTGAATAGAAAATATACCGGCTTATATTCAATATCAAATTCTGAAACCAACAAATATTGTATTGGAAATAACGATATAAAATATATCTTTCAAATTCCCATAACAATATCTGTACAGTCACGAAATCCAACATCGAAATATTCCGAAGATAATTTCGATTCAACTCCAGTCCAATTCACATATTGGGAATATTGATTATTTTTAATAATTTTATCAAGGCCCGTACAGTCGATTTCCATCAACGGCCATCGGACTACACTTACAGCGACCTTTTTCAAATTTGATTTGGACATAATTCCAAATACAACCGTTAGATTTCAAATTTCTAATATTCATTGGAAAGCTCTTTTCGATACGAACCCAACGGTTCCGGTTTTAGGAGAATCCGACGGTCGGATCTCGCGCAACGTCAATTCGAAGTCAATGGTCGAAATTCACGAACTGCCGCAGCGCGGCGCGTTCTATTCGGGCCATTATATATATAATATATATTTCGTCGATTTCCCTTTAAAACACATTTTATAAATCGTTTTAAATTCGTTTTCAAAACCATTTCAACACTATATTCAATTTCTAATCAAAATTGAATATTTCATATCATTACTATATAAATGATAATATTTTCAAAACGTTATATTTTGAAATCACTTCTTTTCTATATTCATTATAAAAACGAATATAATCGATATAAATATCGTTCACGTCAAAATAGCGCAACTCTAATCAACACGGCTTTATATATTTCAATAAATTCGTTATCCTATTCAACAAATGAATATTTATTCTATTCAACACATGAATCTATATTTCTTCCAACACCTGACTAATCTCAACACATGAGTACTGTCAACACATCACTATTTTTGTTATGTAAAATATTTTATAAAACTATGGTATCTATCGTTTGATTTTTAATTAGACTTCTACTGGGAAGTAGTTCTAATTTTAAATAAGATAAAGATGTAATTTTTATTATTTAAAATATTTTACTCAACACACGAATATTTTCAACACATGAACATCGTCAACACATGACTATTTTTATATGCAACACATGAATTTTCTTTTATAATATTCATTGTTGTCCCGATTGGAATGAGGCCCAATCAATCACCATATAACGTTAATTATATGGATTCCATACAACACATGTATATAATAGCATTGATAAACAATCAACCATCAACCAAAGTGCACTACACTGTATAAGCATCAAATATAAATATCTAACGCTTATAACAGCCTGTCAATCAATCGATCAACATATTTAATCAATCAGGATGAGTGAACTTCAAATTCATCCCAACACCCATGTGGGGTTTCAAACAATCAAACACAGATTTTATTTGTGCAGTTGGGCGATGTGTAAAATTTGTCGACCCAATCAATGTCAGTCAAATCAGTGTACATAAACAAACCGTCCGGTTTGTAAATGAATATTTTATTTATTCACTTTCATGTTAAAAATTATATTTTTAACGATAATATATTCTATTTTAACACATGAATTTCTATTCATTTCATTTACACAATAAAAATGATATTTTTATTTTTCTAACATATTTTAGAAAATTTCGGCGGCATAACGGCACGATACTAGAAATGGGACGAGACCTAGCCTTATCCCCGGTCTAGTGAAGGCCCACGCCATTCACACATCAATCAAATCCATTCCATTTCACCAAACAATTCAATTCAAACCAATTAGACTAACCAACTACACAACCAAACAATTTAACAAACAAGCCATCCATGGTCTGTGGATGACGGGTGTTGGGTGCTGCTAAACACCGTCTGCATCCTAGTATATATATAACTAGAAAAAGAAATTGAAGAGTGAGAAGTTCTCACCGATAGCTATCCCAACTCCTCGACACTGCACATATAAAAATCACATTTTTACTTCGCTATTCAATATGAAAAAACCCAATTTTTACTTTGATGTTCAATATATAAAAATCATATTTTTGCTTCGATGTTCAATATATAAAAATCATATTTTTACTTCGATGTTCAATATATAAAAATCATATTTTTACTTCGATGTTCAATATATAAAAATCTCGTCTTTTCTATTATAAAAATCTCGTCTTTTCTTAACGTAAAGATCAAAGCTTCCCTATAAATAAAAACTACATCTTTTTATGGATAAAAATTAATTCTTTTCTAATCCTAACTAAAACTGCAATCAAACAATGTAATTTAAACAAAATAAAAACTGAATTTAAAGTCAAACAAAAAGGGAGAAGCTCACCGATGTAATCGGCGCAAGGGGATGGCGGAGGAGGGGCTGGTGGCTCCGGTTTTGGGTGCTAAGGCACCACGACGTGGGCTGGAAGGAGAGAGGGCAACGAGGGGGAGGCGCAGGTGGAGAAGAGGGGGCGGAGGTGGTTGGATGCGGGTTTGGGGGGGCTGCTTGCATCAAGCGGCGCCTGGGGGGAGGGGGGTCTCGACGGAGGAGATGGAAAGGAGGAAGGGAAGAAGGAAGGAGGAAGAAGAGGAAGCAGCGGCGTTGGGGGGGGGGGGGGCGATGTGGTGACAGCGGCTCACCCCCCCCCCCCCCCCCCCCCCCCCCCCCCGTCGCCCTTCTTTCTCTCTCATTTTTTTTATTCTGATTTGGCAACGGTATGGGGAGGAGAGGGTTAAAGGGGATTATATATATTTTATATTATTTATTTTATTATTTTAAATTTCAAAAAGGTACTTTAAAATACGAACTCGAAATCAAGCCCACCGACTGTCGTCCATAGCTATTTACCCCAGTTCCGAACACAATGGGATATGTATCATAGGTTGATTCGATCGTTTGAATCGGTTTCCGTTGAATTAACATTTAAATCACTATATTGAATTTAAAAGTACATTTCAAATTATCGGGGTCACACACTGTCTCTAAAAATTCCATAAAAATATTTTCTAGCTTCGTATTGACGATACGGTCCTAACAAAACTAATTTCGTCAAATTCTGAGACCGTTGGAAAAATGGCCATTTTCCAGTCGATTAAAATCAACTGAAACTGGTCAAACGCGTTTTCCTTTGCCACGCTCACATATTGATTCAGAAAATTATGAAATTTGAAACTTAGCAATAATTTGACATCACGGACCCAACAAAAGTGGTTTCGTCGAAATCCGAGGTCATTTGCAAAATGTCTATTTTTAAGGGCCTGAATTCCATAGCGACTATTCAGAATTTTCAATTGGACATATCTTTTTATTCCCGCTATGAAATTTTGATTTTTCGGATTCGTTGGAAAGATATCCTCAAATAGATCCTATTGTTTTTGGTTTCACTAAAATCTGGATTGTTTTGCAACCGGTACATTCAATTGAAGTTTGAAATCGAATTATCGAACTACCGCGCCATTTTCAATTCTATTTATAATTATATATAATTATTTATATTCTAACGACGACGTATATAGATATATACGTTCTAAATATATTCAAAATAAATTTCTCGTCGATTTTATTTAAAATAATTCATTTTAAATGTTCAAAATTCGCTAAAATTGCCAAAATAAAAATTTTAAACTGGCTCAGAATTTCCGGGTTATTACAACACATGACTAATCTCAACGGATGAGTACTGTCAACACGTGAACCTTTATTTTATATTGATAAAGATGTAAATTTTATTATTAAAATATTTCGTTCCATACATGACTAATCTCAACGGATGAGTACGGTCAACACATGAACCTTTATTTTATATTGATAAAGATGTGAATTTTATTATTAAAATATTTCGTTCAACACATGACTAATCTCAACGGATGAGTACGGTCAACACATGAACCTTTATTTTATATTGATAAAGATGTAAATTTTATTATTAAAATATTTCGTTCCACACATGACTAATCTCAACGGATGAGTACGGTCAACACATGAACCTTTATTTTATAATTCTTTATTTTCTAAATTGGAATGATGCCCAATCAATTACCATATAAAGTTAATTATATGGATTCCATACAACACATGTATTAATAGCAACGATAAATAATCAACCATCATCCAAAGTGCACAACACTGTATAAGCATCAAATGTAGATATCTAACGCTTATAACAGCCTGTCAATCAATCGATCGACATACAATTAATTAATTGGGATTAGTGTACCCAAATATCATCCCAACACCCGTATGGGGTTTCAAACAATCAAACACAGATTTTATTTGTGCAGTTGGGCGATGTGTAAAATTTATCGACCCAATCAATGTCCTTCAAATAGGTGTACATAAACAAACTGTCTGGTTTGTAAATGAATATTTATTTATTCACATTCACGTTAAAAATTATATTTTTAACGATAAAACATTTTATTTCAACATATGAATTTCTATTCAGTTCATTCTTTAAATAAAATGATATTTTTATTTTTCTAACTTATTTTAGAAAATTTCGGCGGCATAACGGCACGATACTAGAAACGGGACAAGGCCTAGCCTTATCCCCGGTGTAGTGAAGGCCCACGCCATTCACACATCAATCAAATCCATTCCATTTCACCAAACAATTCAATTCAAACTAAATAATCTAACCAACTACACAACCAAACAAACAAGTCCATGGTCTGTGGACGATTGTGTCGGGTGCTACTAAACACCGTCTGCATCCTAGTATATATCATAATATAACTAGAAAAAGAGATTGAAGAGTGAGAAATTCTCACCGATAGCTATCCAACTTCACGACACTTCATTTATAGAAATCTTCGTCATTCTCGCCTCTTATCACTTTCGTCGCCCGTAGTCACTACATATGTAAAAATCACATTTTTACTTCGCTATTCAATATATAAAAATCGAATTTTTACTTTGCTATTCCATATATAAAAATCGAATTTTTACTTTGCTATTCAATATATAAAAATCGAATTTTTACTTCGATGCTATATAGATAAAAATTCTATTTTTCTAATGCTACTATATAGATAAAAATTATATTTTTACCTCGCTATTCTCTATATAAAGATTTCGCCTTTTCAAATATAAAGATTTCGCCTTTTCAAATATAAAGATTTCGCCTTTTCAAATATAAAGATTTCGCCTTTTCAAATTTAAAGATTTTATTTTTTTATACTTCCTATATGCTAAAAATCATATTTTTATTCCTTTTTATAATATAAAAATCCTATCTTTAACTGAATAAAAATCTTTTCTACCTTTTCCTCATATAAAAATCATATTTTTATAAATAAAAATATAATCTTTTCAATTCAAAAATCACTAAACGTAAAACTGATTTTTGTTTTTATATATACATATATATATATATATATATATATATATATATATATATATATATATATTTAAAACTAATTTCTTTAAACAAAAATAGAAATAAAGTAAATGCTCACCGTTTTCAGCGAGAGGAGGTGCCGGAGATGGGGGTGCTGGTCGGAGCAGTTAGCGGAAGGGGCGGTGGTGGGCCAGGGGATGGTCTGGCTCGGTGGCGCGAGGTGGATGGAGGCGGAGGGCGGTGGGGTCTTGGGCGATCGACAGGGCGAGGGGGTTTTAGGGGGGGGGGGGGCTGCGTCGTTTCTCCAGAGAAGAGGAGGGTGAGTCGGGAGAGAGGGGGGGCTTAGCGGATGGCGTCGGAGGTGGTCCCCCAGGCGGTGGCGGCGAACAAGGAGGCGGCGATCGATGCTTTCCCCCCGTTTTCTTCTTTTTTTTCCTTTTACTGAATGTCGATTTGGTTTATACGGGGGGGGGGGGGGGGGGGGGGCAGAATGAATTAAGGGGAGGAGAGAAGGATTTTTTTTTATTTAATTATTTAATTCAAAAACTGGACTTTTATTTTCGACCTCGAAACGAGGCCCACCGCCTGTCGTCCATAGCGTTTTACCCCCATTCCGAACACAATGGGATATGTATCGCAAGCTGATTCGATCGTTTCGATCAGTTTTCGTCAAAATCAACATATAACTCTATATATTGAATTTGAACGTGCATTTCAATTTACTGGGGTCACATACTAACTCGAAAAATTCAAAAAAATATTTTCTAGCTTCGTATTGACGATACTGTCCTATCAAAACTAGTTTCATCGAATTTTGAGACCGTTAGAAAAATGGCCATTTTCCAGTCGATTAAAATCAACTGAAACTGGTCAAACGCGTTTTCCTTCGCCACGCTCACATATTGATTCGAAAAATTATGAAATTTGGAATCTAGCATTAATTTGACATCACGGATCCAACAAAAGTGGTTTCGTCGAAATTCGAGGTCGTTTGCAAAATTCCCATTTTTAAGGGCTTGAATACCATAGCCACTATTCAGAATTTTCAACTGGACATATCTTTTGATTTCCGCTATGAAATTTCAATCTTTCGGATTCGTTGGAAAGATATTCTCAAATAGATCCCAATGTTTTTGGTTTCACTAAAATCCGGATTGTTTTGCACCCGGTACATTCAAAGTTTGAAATCGAATTATCGAACTACCGCGCCATTTTCAATTCCTTTTATAATTATATATAATTATTTATATTCTAACGACGACGCGTATAAATATTTACGTTCTAAATATATTCAAAATAAATTTTCCTCGATATTATTTCAAATATTCAAAATTCGCTATAATTGCCAAAATAAAAAATTTAAACTGGCCCAGATTTTCGGGTTGTTACAATCTCCCCCACTTAAAACTTTTCGTCCCCGAAAAGGAACGAAGTCGAAAGTGGTTTGATTAATCAACTCTATATTCGATCTGGCTTCCATTCTCCAACTTTTCAGTTTCTGAGAATTTTTCAAATTTTCAAAAATTTGGCTAACACCCTAAATTTTCGAAAAATTTCGCCATAACCTCCCCTGCACCGGGAGCCACGGGAAAATCCCGAAATTGCCATACAGGCCTTCTGATCTCAAAAAGAAAAAGAAAAAGCCAAGCGGCTAGCCAATAGGCTCATAAAATCATCATCACCCAAACAAAACAGTAAATTATAGTAAACATGTACCTATTTGTCGGGCAAACAAATTTTATTCTCTGCTCTAGACTCCTTGCTATGACCTGTTTAATGTAAGTATATGTATATGCAAGCAAATGCGACCCATTTCTCAGTATAATTCAATATTTGATTCAATTAGGCATAATGGTTCAAAAATTATCAAATAAATAAACAAACAACACAATCATCAATCAATTAGTGGATTAGAGTTTCAAATTCATAACTTTGATACATATACAAAAAATCATGTTTTTGATGCCAATTCACAACAATGTGTTCTAGCTATATTTGTTTTGGTTCTCACACCAGTCTAATGGAAATATATAGATATCACACCTTCAAAACACGAACACAAATTCTGATGATGATATATCAATCATCAGAATCATCTCCGGGTGTCTAGAATGTGATTCTATATCTATCCAGTATATTAAAACTTCGAATATACATTAATGACGCGTATATGCGAAATCTATATATACTCGATTGTCCAAATTCAAAATAAATAAATAATCAAATACGTATAAAATGGTTTAAATTTCAAAACAAAATTGTTTTCAATTGAAAAATATACTCTTCACACTCGTTCTAGGATACTACTGATCCCATCTCTAACGAGTCATTCTAATTGGATATTACTAATCCAATATCTGATGAATTCTTTCGTGTGGTTCTAATGTGTCCTGTTCCCGAGCTTTGTAAACCAAAGCTCTGATACCAAATGTGACGGCCTGGAATTTCGCTCGATCCTAATCAGTCGTTAAACCGATCTAGACCGTTCGAAACCCCTGATCGTTTTGAGAACAGGACAAATCAGAACGCAGACGAAGAACATTTCATTGCCATTACAAAAATTCCATCAGATACAAGAATATACAGAGTATAATTGAATAAATTACACTCGATAATGATCAGAGATTAAAATACAGTACTACAGCGGAAAAATAATATAAAGCACAACTGAAGGTGATACACGGATACAGAGCTTTCCGAGCATCATTCCAGCTGTAAACCAGGATCCTGTGAATATAAATCTGCAAAAACCAAAACTACTAGCTGCCCGTGTAGAAAATAGGGGCACCCATAGTTTAGGTTAAAACAATAAACTCCAGGTCAGTCATGTGACTGGTGTGAGAACTAAAACAGTTATTAATATTGGTTTTAAAGTTAGGTAAATCAAGGGACCACGCTGTATGACACGGAATGGGTTTCCTCCCAAGAATACCAGTGCATAGAACAAACAGCGCAATGCTAAATAAAGAAAAATGAAGCTGTTATAAGACCCAGGTCCCATCACACAATGCAACGCAAGCCGGAGGATAGGGTTTTCCCTTATAACAGCCAAAGCATGCTTGATACGTTTAAAACACATTATCTGATACTATTATAGGTGTATAGTGTCAAAACAATTTCAATCATAAATATCAATCATAGGCGGCATAGCTACCATCTACTATGTCGCCATACTAGTTCTACAACTAAAACCGCAATATCACATATTGGAAATTGGATTTCCGTCATGAGTCGAGGCAAGGGGCAAGCTCCTCTCCGCGTTCGAGACACTCTAGCAAATGCCTCAGGACTACACACTCCGGGCAATCCTGGGATCCTCCAAGGCCGGTCCTCTCTTACGTTTGAGGATTAGTTATTCCTGAACACACGTTTCCTGGCCCTATAGGACCTATAATCGAGGCGCCTCGCATCCAAACAACAAGGTGAAAAGTATATAAATGTCAGGGCTGGTAGGTCACTGACACCACCCATAGCTAGAAAGAAACGTCGTGCACTCCTTGGGTCCTCATCCCGTTTTTGACTCATACCGAGGTGTGAGGCTCGCGAATCCACGCTATACACAAAGCTGCCACGTAGGCTGTGCTTTGATCATCAACCACTAGACTTTGCTTTTCAACAGAAGCCTTGATCCATGCAACTCAGCATGCCACACAGGCAATTCATGCCATACGATTGATATCTATCGATATAAAACCTCTAAGCTCGTACGTCTCAGAGAAGGGCGTTAAGCAAGAGAATAAATTCTCCGCCGCCAAATAGATATATATTTAACAGAAATCAATCAACACAGAATAAAATCCAATGTCAGACACACAATACATTTACAAGTTCGTTCTGGGTCTGAACGAAACCGGAGGAACTTTCCTCGCATATCCATCGATCTCCAGGTATGTCTGGACGATCACCAACTGATTCCCTCATCTTGGGTGTACAGCCCAATCAAGATCATCAGTAATCACCCAAACGATGTGAAGACTTCCGGTCTTCGACCACCGTCTTCATCTTCGACATATCGTCAAATCGGTTATTCAGAATGGGTATAAACCCGGCCTTTCCGAACAACCCGCGTATATTAAAAACAAATGTTACACAAACACAACATACGCCTCATTCCAATTTATCAGTCACTAACCGTAAATCAACAAGAGAACAATTTCCCAAATATTAACCCAGAAGGTCGAAACCAACATCAGATCAATACCCAGGAAACCATTCTTCTTATCTAACCCACAGCTAGTTTCTAAATTTCATATTCTTAGGGAAAGGTTCCCATTAATTTTATCCAAGATAAATTCTTTAAAATTTATCCTATAATCTTACTTTGGATGTCATTTCAAACTAAATTATGGTTTTCTAAACTAGTCGAGATTAGCGAACCACACCGAAGTAATTATTTATTTTATTTCCCAATCTCAACCTATTCATCCCATGAAGCAAAACTGGTAATACTCCATATCTAACACCACAGTGTTATCGGTAAAATTAATTACCATTTCACGTTCAAATCTGATTAAAGATTTAACTATCTCTTTGGAGCAAAACTGGTGATACTCCATTCTCGCTCAATTTCTAAATTTGATAATTTTGATTATCAATTCACATTTCAATCTAATTGCAGATTCATTAAAACTTCTTTTCTGGGTTAAAGAACTAGTGTCATTTAAAACACAGTTCACGATAAACCCAAATCACATTTAAAACTCCTTTTTAAATCTAATTTATTTATTTAAAAATAATTGGGTTTTAAATTTAGTTCAAAACTAGTTCATTTCGATAAAAATCTATTTTTATCTTTTCTAGTATGGAGTTTTCCATCCCAATTTTTCACAAATCATTTCTAATGATTTTACACTAATTATTACTATTTTTAATAATTTTATCAAAGCCCGTACAGTCGATTTCCATCAACGGCCATCGAACTGCACTTACAGCGACCTTTTCCAAATTTGATTTGGACGTATCTCCAAATACAACCGTTAGATTTCAAATTTCTAATATTCGTTAGAAAGCTCTTTTCGATACGAACCCAATGGTTCCGGTTTTAGGAGAATCCGACAGTCGGATCTCCCGTAATGTCCGTTTGAAGTTAATTGTCGAAATTCTCGAACTGCCGCGGCGCGGCGCATTCTATTCAGGCCATTTTATTATATATATAATATATATAATATATATTTCGTCGATTTCTATTTAAAACGAATTTTATAAATATTTTTGAATTCGTTTCAAAAACAATTTCAACCTTTATTTCAAATTCAAATCAAAATTGAATTTTCTATTAGAAATCCTTTTTATTTTCATTCCTATTTGATTTCAATTCAAATCGATTTTTTTAATTCGAATCGAATTCATTTTCTTTTCAATTCAATTCAATTCGAATTCGTTTTCTATTCAATTCGAACTCATTTCGTTTTCTGTTCAATTCAAATCAAATTCGTTTTATATTCAATTCAAATCAAATTCGTTTTATATTCAATTGAAATCAAATTCGTTTTATATTCAATTGAAATCAAATTCGTTTTCTATTCAATTGAAATCAAATTCGTTTTCTATTCAATTCAAATCAAATTCGTTTTATATTCAATTGAAATCAAATTCGTTTTATATTCAATTGAAATCAAATTCGTTTTCTATTCAATTCAAATCAAATTCGTTTTATATTCAATTGAAATCAAATTTGTTTTATATTCAATTGAAATCAAATTCGTTTTATATTCAATTGAAATCAAATTCGTTTTATATTCAATTGAAATCAAATTCGTTTTATATTCAATTGAAATCAAATTCGTTTTATATTCAATTGAAATCAAACTCGTTTTCTATTCAATTCGAATCAAATTCATTTTCTATTCGATTCAATTCAAATTGGTTTTCGATTCAATTCGATTCAAATTTCATTTCAAAATATTCGATTTCGAAATCACTTTTCAATATTCATTTTAAAATGAATAAAATCGATATAAATATCGTTCACGTCAAAATGGCGTCAATCTAATCAACACGGCTTCATATATTTCTATTTTCAAATATTCTATTTCAAATATTTCTATTTCAAAATATTTCTATTTCAAATATTTCTATTTCAAATATTTCTATTTCAAAATATTTCTATTTCAAATATTTCTATTTCAAATATTTCTATTATCAAAATGTTTCGTTCAACACATGACTAATCTCAACGGATGAGTACTGTCAACACGTGAACCTTTATTTTATATTGATAAAGATGTAAATTTTATTATTAAAATATTTCGTTCCACACATGACTAATCTCAACGGATGAGTACGGTCAATACATGAACCTTTATTTTATATTGATAAAGATGTAAATTTTATTATTAAAATATTTCGTTCAACACATGACTACTCTCAACGGATGAGTACGGTCAACACATGAACCTTTATTTTATATTGATAAAGATGTAAATTTTATTATTAAAATATTTTGTTCCACACATGACTAGTCTCAACGGATGAGTACGGTCAACACATGAACCTTTATTTTATAATATTCTTTATTTTCTAAATTGGAATGAGGCCCAATCAATTACCATATAAAGTTAATTATATGGATTCCATACAACACATGTATTAATAGCAACGATAAATAATCAACCATCATCCAAAGTGCACAACACTGTATAAGCATCAAATGTAGATATCTAACGCTTATAACAGCCTGTCAATCAATCGATCGACATACAATTAATTAATTGGGATTAGTGTACCCAAATATCATCCCAACACCCGTGTGGGGTTTCAAACAATCAAACACAGATTTTATTTGTGCAGTTGGGCGATGTGTAAAATTTGTCGACCCAATCAATGTCCTTCAAATAGGTGTACATAAACAAACCGTCTAGTTTGGAAATGAATATTTATTTATTCACATTCACGTTAAAAATTATATTTTTAACGATAAAACATTTTATTTCAACATATGAATTTCTATTCAATTCATTCTTTAAGTAAAATGATATTTTTATTTTTCTAACTTATTTTAGAAAATTTCGGCGGCATAACGACACGATACTAGAAACGGGACAAGGCGTAGCCTTATCCCCGGTCTAGTGATGGCCCACGCCATTCACACATCAATCAAATCCATTCCATTTCACCAATCAATTCAATTCAAACTAAATAATCTAACTAACTAACATTTAAAACCCCTTTTTAAATCTAATTTATTTATTTAAAAATAATTGGGTTTTAAATTTAGTTCAAAACTAGTTCATTTCGATAAAAATCTATTTTTATCTTTTCAAGTATGGAGTTTTCCATCACAATTTTTTCCAAATCATTTCTTATGATTTTACACTAATTATTACTATTTTTAATAATTTTATCAAGGCCCGTACAGTCGATTTCCATCAACGGCCATCGAACTGCACTTACAGCGACCTTTTCCAAATTTGATTTGGACGTATCTCCAAATCCAACCGTTAGATTTCAAATTTATAATATTCGATAGAAAGCTCTTTTCGATACGAACCCAACGGTTCCGGTTTTAGGAGAATCCGACGGTCGGATCTCCCGTAATGTCCGTTTGGAGTTAATGGTCGAAATTCTCGAACTGCCGCGGCGGCGCGTTCTATTCAGGCCATTTTATTATATATATAATATATATAATATATATTTCGTCGATTTCTATTTAAAATGAATTTTATAAATAGTTTTGAATTCGTTTCAAAAACAATTTCAACCTTTATTTCAAATTCAAATCAAAATTGAATTTTCTGTTATAAATCCTTTTTATTTTCATTCCTATTTGATTTCAATTCAAATCGATTTTTTTAATTCGATTCGAATTCATTTTCTTTTCAATTCAATTCAATTCGAATTCGTTTTCTATTCAATTCGAACTCATTTCGTTTTCTATTCAATTCAAATCAAATTCGTTTTATATTCAATTCAAATCAAATTCGTTTTATATTCAATTGAAATCAAATTCGTTTTATATTCAATTGAAATCAAATTCGTTTCTATTCAATTCAAATCAAATTGGTTTTCTATTCAATTCAAATCTAATTCGTTTTATATTTAATTGAAATCAAATTCGTTTTATATTCAATTGAAATCAAATTCGTTTTCTATTCAATTCAAATCAAATTCGTTTTATATTCAAATGAAATCAAATTTGTTTTATATTCAATTGAAATCAAATTCCTTTTATATTCAATTGAAATCAAATTCGTTTTATATTCAATTGAAATCAAATTCGTTTTATATTCAATTGAAATCAAATTCGTTTTATATTCAATTGAAATCAAATTCGTTTTCTATTCAATTCGAATCAAATTCGTTTTCTATTCGATTCAATTCAAATTGGTTTTCGATTCAATTCGATTCAAATTTCATTTCAAAATATTCGATTTTGAAATCACTTTTCAATATTCATTTTAAAATGAATAAAATCGATATAAATATCGTTCACGTCAAAATGGCGTCAATCTAATCAACACGGCTTCATATATTTCTATTTTCAAATATTCTATTTCAAATATTTCTATTTCAAATATTTCTATTTCAAATATTTCTATTTCAAATATTTCTATTATCAAAATGTTTCGTTCAACACATGACTAATCTCAACGGATGAGTACTGTCAACACGTGAACCTTTATTTTATATTGATAAAGATGTAAATTTTATTATTAAAATATTTCGTTCCACACATGACTAATCTAAACGGATGAGTACGGTCAATACATGAACCTTTATTTTATATTGATAAAGATGTAAATTTTATTATTAAAATATTTCGTTCAACACATGACTAATCTCAATGGATGAGTACGGTCAACACATGAACCTTTATTTTATATTGATAAAGATGTAAATTTTATTATTAAAATATTTCGTTCCACACATGACTAGTCTCAACGGATGAGTACGGTCAACACATGAACCTTTATTTTATAATATTCTTTATTTTCTAAATTGGAATGAGGCCCAATCAATTACCATATAAAGTTAATTATATGGATTCCATACAACACATGTATTAATAGCAACGATAAATAATCAACCATCATCCAAAGTGCACAACACTGTATAAGCATCAAATGTAGATATCTAACGCTTATAACAGCCTGTCAATCAATCGATCGACATACAATTAATTAATTGGGATTAGTGTACCCAAATATCATCCCAACACCCGTGTGGGGTTTCAAACAATCAAACACAGATTTTATTTGTGCAGTTGGGCGATGTGTAAAATTTGTCGACCCAATCAATGTCCTTCAAATAGGTGTACATAAACAAACCGTCTGGTTTGTAAATGAATATTTATTTATTCACATTCACGTTAAAAATTATATTTTTAACGATAAAACATTTTATTTCAACATATGAATTTCTATTCAGTTCATTCTTTAAATAAAATGATACTTTTATTTTTCTAACTTATTTTAGAAAATTTCGGCGGCATATATAACGACACGATACTAGAAACGGGACAAGGCCTAGCCTTATCCCCGGTCTAGTGAAGGCCCACGCCATTCACACATCAATCAAATCCATTCCATTTCACCAAACAATTCAATTCAAACTAAATAATCTAACTAACTAACATTTAAAACCCCTTTTTAAATCTAATTTATTTATTTAAAAATAATTGGGTTTTAAATTTAGTTCAAAACTAGTTCATTTCGATAAAAATCTATTTTTATCTTTTCAAGTATGGAGTTTTCCATCACAATTTTTCCCAAATCATTTCTTATGATTTTACACTAATTATTACTATTTTTAATAATTTTATCAAGGCCTGTACAGTCGATTTCCATCAACGGCCATCGAAATGCACTTACAGCGACCTTTTCCAAATTTGATTTGGACGTATCTCCATATCCAACCGTTAGATTTCAAATTTCTAATATTCGTTAGAAAGCTCTTTTCGATACGAAGCCAACGGTTCCGGTTTTAGGAGAATCCGACGGTCGGATCTCCCGTAATGTCTGTTTGAAGTTAATGGTCGAAATTCTCGAACTGCCGCGGCGCGGCGCGTTCTATTCAGGCCATTTTATTATATATATAATATATATAATATATATTTCGTCGATTTCTATTTAAAACGAATTTTATAAATAGTTTTGAATTCGTTTCAAAAACAATTTCAACCTTTATTTCAAATTCAAATCAAAATTGAATTTTCTATTATAAATCCTTTTTATTTTCATTCCTATTTGATTTCAATTCAAATCGATTTTTTTAATTCGATTCGAATTCATTTTCTTTTCAATTCAATTCAATTCGAATTCGTTTTCTATTCAATTCAAACTCATTTCGTTTTCTATTCAATTCAAATCAAATTCGTTTTATATTCAATTCAAATCAAATTCGTTTTATATTCAATTGAAATCAAATTCGTTTTATATTCAATTGAAATCAAATTCGTTTCCTATTCAATTCAAATCAAATTCGTTTTCTATTCAATTCAAATCAAATTCGTATTATATTCAATTGAAATCAAATTCGTTTTATATTCAATTGAAATCAAATTCGTTTTCTATTCAATTCAAATCAAATTCGTTTTATATTCAATTGAAATCAAATTCGTTTTATATTCAATTGAAATCAAATTCGTTTTATATTCAATTGAAATAAAATTCATTTTATATTTAATAGAAATCAAATTCGTTTTCTATTCAATTCGAATCAAATTCGTTTTCTATTCTATTCAATTCAAATTGGTTTTCGATTCAATTCGATTCAAATTTCATTTCAAAATATTCGATTTCGAAATCACTTTTCAATATTCATTTTAAAATGAATAAAATCGATATAAATATCGTTCACGTCAAAATGGCGTCAATCTAATCAACACGGCTTCATATATTTCTATTTTCAAATATTCTATTTCAAATATTTCTATTTCAAAATATTTCTATTTCAAATATTTCTATTTCAAATATTTCTATTTCAAATATTTCTATTTCAAATATTTCTATTATCGAAATGTTTCGTTCAACACATGACAAATCTCTACGGATGAGTACTGTCAACACGTGAACCTTTATTTTATATTGATAAAGATGTAAATTTTATTATTAAAATATTTCGTTCCACACAATACTAATCTCAACGGATGAGTACGGTCAACACATGAACCTTTATTTTATATTGATAAAGATGTAAATTTTATTATTAAAATATTTCGTTCAACACATGACTAATCTCAACGGACGAGTACGGTCAACACATGAACCTTTATTTTATATTGATAAAGATGTAAATTTTATTATTAAAATATTTCGTTCCACACATGACTAATCTCAACGGATGAGTACGGTCAACACATGAACCTTTATTTTATAATATTCTTTATTTTGTAAATTGGAATGAGGCCCAATCAATTACCATATAAAGTTAATTATATGGATTCCATACAACACATGTAATAACAGCAACGATAAATAATCAACCATCATCCAAAGTGCACAACACTGTATAAGCATCAAATGTAGATATCTAACGCTTATAATAGCCTGTCAATCAATCGATCGACATACAATTAATTAATTGGGATTAGTGTACCTAAATATCATCCCAACACCCGTGTGGGGTTTCAAACAATCAAACACATATTTTATTTGTGCAGTTGGGCGATGTGTAAAATTTGTCGACCCAATCAATGTCCTTCAAATAGGTGTACATAAACAAACCGTATGGTTTGTAAATGAATATTTATTTATTCACATTCACGTTAAAAATTATATTTTTAACGATAAAACCTTTTATTTCAACATATGAATTTCTATTCAGTTCATTCTTTAAATAAAATGATATTTTTATTTTTCTAACTTATTTTAGAAAATTTCGGCGGCATAACGGCACGATACTAGAAACGGGACAAGGCCTAGCCTTATCCCCGATCGAGTGAAGGCCCACGCCATTCACACATCAATCAAATCCATTCCATTTCACCAAACAATTCAATTCAAACTAAATAATCTAACCAACTAACATTTAAAACCCCTTTTTAAATCTAATTTATTTATTTAAAAATAATTGGGTTTTAAATTTAGTTCAAAACTAGTTCATTTCGATAAAAATCTATTTTTATCTTTTCAAGTATGGAGTTTTCCTTCCCAATTTTCCCCAAATCATTTCTTATGATTTTACACTAATTATTACTATTTTTAATAATTTTATCAAGGCCCGTACAGTCGATTTCCATCAACGGCCATCGAACTGCACTTACAGCGACCTTTTCCAAATTTGATTTTGTACGTATCTCCAAATCCAACCGTTAGATTTCAAATTTCTAATATTCGTTAGAAAGCTCTTTTCGATACGAAGCCAACGGTTCCGGTTTTAGGAGAATCCGACGATCGGATCTCCCGTAATGTCCGTTTGAAGTTAATGGTCGAAATTCTCGAACTGCCGCGGCGTGGCGCGTTCTATTCAGGCCATTTTATTATATATATAATATATATAATATATATTTCGTCGATTTCTATTTAAAACGAATTTTATAAATAGTTTTGAATTCGTTTCAAAAACAATTTCAACCTTTATTTCAAATTCAATTCAAAATTGAATTTTCTATTATAAATCCTTTTTATTCTCATTCCTATTTGATTTCAGTTCAAATCGATTTTTTTAATTCGATTCGAATTCTTTTTCTTTTCAATTCAATTCAATTCGAATTCGTTTTCTATTCAATTCGAACTCATTTCGTTTTCTATTCAATTCAAATCAAATTCGTTTAATATTCAATTCAAATCAAATTCGTTTTATATTCAATTGAAATCAAATTCGTTTTATATTCAATTGAAATCAAATTCGTTTTCTATTCAATTCAAATCAAATTCGTTTTCTATTTAATTCAAATCAAATTCATTTTATATTCAATTGAAATCAAATTCGTTTTATATTCAATTCGAATCAAATTCGTTTTCTATTCGATTCAAATCAAATTCGTTTTATATTCAATTGAAATCAAATTCGTTTATATTCAACTGAAATCAAATTCGTTTTATATCCAATTGAAATCAAATTCGTTTTATATTCAATTGAAATCAAATTCGTTTTCTATTCAATTCTAATCAAATTCGTTTTCTATTCGATTCAATTCAAACTGGTTTTCGATTCAATTCGATTCAAATTTCATTTCAAAATATTCGATTTCGAAATCACTTTTCAATATTCATTTTAAAATGTATAAAATCGATATAAATATCGTTCACATCAAAATGGCGTCAATCTAATCAACACGGCTTCATATATTTCTATTTTCAAATATTCTATTTCAAATATTTCTATTTCAAAATATTTCTATTTCAAATATTTCAATATTTCTATTTCAAATATTTCTATTTCAAATATTTCTATTTCAAATATTTCTATTATCAAAATTTTTCGTTCAACACATGACTAATCTCAACGGATGAGTACTGTCAACACGTGAGCCTTTATTTTATATTGATAAAGATGTAAATTTTATTATTAAAATATTTCGTTCCACACATGACTAATCTCAACGGATGAGTACGGTCAACACATGAACCTTTATTTTATATTGATAAAGATGTAAATTTTATTATTAAAATATTTCGTTCAACACATGACTAATCTCAATGGATGAGTACGGTCAACACATGAACCTTTATTTTATATTGATAAAAATGTAAATTTTATTATTAAAATATTTCATTCCACACATGACTAATCTCAACGGATGAGTACGGTCAACACATGAACCTTTATTTTATAATATTCTTTATTTTCTAAACTGGAATGAGGCCCAATCAATTACCATATAAAGTTAATTATATGGATTCCATACAACACATGTATTAATAGCAACGATAAATAATCAACCATCATCCAAAGTGCACAACACTGTATAAGCATCAAATGTAGATATCTAACGCTTATAACAGCCTGTCAATCAATCGATCGACATACAATTAATTAATTGGGATTAGTGTACCCAAATATCATCCCAACACCCGTGTGGGGTTTCAAACAATCAAACACAGATTTTATTTGTGCAGTAGGGCGATGTGTAAAATTTATCGACCCAATCAATGTCCTTCAAATAGGTGTACATAAACAAACCGTCTGGTTTGTAAATGAATATTTATTTATTCACATTCACGTTAAAAATTATATTTTTAACGATAAAACATTTTATTTCAACATATGAATTTCTATTCAGTTCATTCTTTAAATAAAATGATATTTTTATTTTTCTAACTTATTTTAGAAAATTTCGGCGGCATAACGGCACGATACTAGAAACGGGACAAGGCCTAGCCTTATCCCCGGTCTAGTGAAGGCCCACGCCATTCACACATCAATCAAATCCATTCCATTTCACCAAACAATTCAATTCAAACTAAATAATCTAACCAACTACACAACCAAACAAACAAGTCCATGGTCTGTGGACGATTGTGTCGGGTGCTACTAAACACCGTCTGCATCCTAGTATATATCATAATATAACTAGAAAAAAAGATTGAAGAGTGAGAAATTCTCACCGATAGCTATCCAACTTCACGACACTTCATTTATAGAAATCTTCGTCGTTCTCGCCTCTTATCACTTTCGTCGCCCGTAGTCACTACATATGTAAAAATCACATTTTAACTTCACTATTCAATATATAAAAATCGAATTTTACTTTGCTATTCCATATATAAAAATCGAATTTTTACTTTGCTATTCAATATATAAAAATCGAATTTTTACTTCGATGCTATATAGATAAAAATTCTATTTTTCTAATGCTACTATATAGATAAAAATTATATTTTTACCTCGCTATTCTCTATATAAAGATTTCGCCTTTTCAAATATAAAGATTTCGCCTTTTCAAATTTAAAGATTTCGCCTTTTCAAATTTAAAGATTTCGCCTTTTCAAATTTAAAGATTTTATTTTTTTATACTTCCTATCTGCTAAAAATCATATTTTTATTCCTTTTTATAATATAAAAATCCTATCTTTAACAGAATAAAAATCTTTTCTACCTTTCCCTCATATAAAAATCATATTTTTATAAATAAAAATATAATCTTTTCAATTCAAAAATCACTAAACATAAAACTGATTTTCTGTATTTATATATACATACATACATATATATATATATATATTTAAAACTAATTTCTTTACACAAAAATAGAAATAAATTAAATGCTCACCGTTTTCAGCGAAAGGAGGTGCCGGAGATGGGGGTGCTGGTCGGAGCAGTTAGCGGAAGGGGCGGTGGTGGGCCAGGGGATGGTTTGGCTCGGTGGCGCGAGGTGGATGGAGGCGGAGGGCGGTGGGGTCTTGGGCGATCGAGAGGGCGAGGGGGTTTTAGGGGGGGGCTGCGTTGTTTCTCCAGAGAAGAGGAGGGTGAGTTGGGAGAGAGGGGGGGGCTTAGCGGATGGAGTCGGAGGTGGTCCCCCAGGCGGTGGCGGCGAACAAGGAGGCGGCGATCGATGCTTTCCCCCGTTTTTCTTCTTTTTTTTCCTTTTACTGAATGTCGATTTGGTTTATACGGGGGGGGGGGGGGGGGGGCAGAATGAATTAAGGGGAGGAGAGAAGGATATTTTGTTTATTTAATTATTTAATTCAAAAAGTTGACTTTTATTTTCGACCTCGAAATGAGGCCCACCTCCTGTCGTCCATAGCATTTTACCCCCATTCCGAACACAATGGGATATGTATCGCAAGCTGATTCGATCGTTTCGATCAGTTTTCTTCAAAATCAACATGTAACTCTATATATTGAATTTGAACGCGCATTTCAATTTACTGGGGTCACATACTAACTCGAAAAATTCAAAAAAATATTTTCTAGCTTCGTATTGACGATACGGTCCTATCAAAACTTGTTTTATTGAATTCTGAGACTGTTAGAAAAATGGTCATTTTCCAGTCGATTAAAATCAACTGAAACTGGTCAAACGCGTTTTCCTTCGCCACGCTCACATATTGATTCGAAAAATTATGAAATTTGGAATCTAGCATTAATTTGACATCACGGATCCAACAAAAGTGGTTTCGTCGAAATCCGAGGTCGTTTGCAAAATTCCCATTTTTAAGGGCCTGAATTCCATAGCGACTATTAAGAATTTTCAACTGGTCATATCTTTTTATTTCCGCTATGAAATTTCGATTTTTCGGATTCGTTGGAAAGATATTCTCAAATAGATCCTAATGTTTTTGTTTTCACTAAAATCCGGATTGTTTTGCACCCGGTACAATCAATTGAAGTTTGAAATCGAATTATCGAACTACCGCGCCATTTTCAATTCCTTTTATAATTATATATAATTATTTATATTCTAACGACGACGCATATAAATATATACGTTCTAAATATATTCAAAATAAATATTCGCCGATATTATTTAAAATAATCTATTTCAAATATTCAAAATTCGCTATAATTGCCAAAATAAAAAATTTAAACTGACCCAGATTTTCGGGTTGTTACATTTACATGCCTATTTTTTTACTTATGTTTCTCCTCTATCCCTCTCCGTTTTATTTTTGGACCTTGTTGTACGTGCGATTGAAACACGGGGGAATTGGGTATAACTTAACTAAGTAATTTTGGGCATAACAAGTAAATGTGGCATAACTTGAATTGACCACACTTATGGATAATTTACATATAAATCTAGTCTGAGACTGTAAATATGTAAATTGGCTAAAAGAAGAATGCCTAAGACACGAGGTTAGACTTGGTTTGCGGTATAAGACTACCCGGAACCGCCCGACATATCCAGCAACCGCAAATGGCAGTCTAATGTGAGAGGTCAAAAGCAAAAATTAGATGCTTAGACACGAGGTTAGGTCTGGCTTGTGGTGGAAGTCTGCCGGAACCGCCCGGCATATCCAGCAGCCACAAATGATCGACTTTATGTGAGAGGTCCGTGCATTAATAACTAATTAATGCTGATCAAAGATGACTATGATACCTAAACGAGTTAGGTGGGTGGGGTTAAGTTAACATGGGTAAGAAGACAACTCAACCAATATTACATGAACAAAGTGGATAGGGTTAAGGCAAGCTTAATCAATAATACATATGGACTTAATAAGTGAAAGGGTTAAGTAAATCTTGGGTAGGTGGGTAATATTAGTATATACAGGCCCACAAACTTAACCGTTAAATAAACATGCATGAATCAGTGGGAAGGTTAAGTGATATATGGATAGGCGACACTTAACCAATACAACATGTTAATTAAACAAATGGATGGGGTTAGGTTAAATTGGGAACACTTAACCGTTATAACATTTTGGTTAGGAAACCCTAGTAACAGGGACCCATTTCAGCAGTAACCCATATAGATGTATCACGGTACCCTGAACTAGGTAGGGTGGGGCACGATTACTGGGCTGATTATAAGCGGACAAAATAGCGGCAGGTTGTGCGTCAGTGTAGGTTCTGACGGAGTACGGGCGTGCACGTGCTCCGGAGTGGAAAAAGCAGGCAATGGGCATTAACAGTTATACACCGTGCATCTTGAATTGTGTTAGGTTGCCATCGTAGGGATTGATACAACCCATGGTGGGATCAACACAGGTATCTACAAACAAGCGGGGCCGAATGACACAAGTAATAAATACATGCGAGTAAAGGAGCCAATTTATTAAGCGATAATGGGGTACTGTGGGGACATCTCATATTTAGTAAGGGCAAGTAGGCTGTCAAGGATTGTATGGGGTGGATACCTCTTACTAGATGTTACGCCTGAGGACTACCAATTACAAGATTGTGATCAACTTTCGGTATGAAACTAGTAACGATGCGATATATTTAGCATTGGTGCAGTGTAGTAATTACCTATAGTGATTAAAAGCGCAATCAACGTTTATCTAATTCATCTTTCCTACCTTGTCATGCATGCTTATGTATAGTCATTTCTTACTCTCCAGTATATTTTCTTACCCAGTTGTTTTAATGATTATATTGTTAAAGTTACTGGACTCACCAGACTAATGTCTGACCTAGTTTGTTTCGCTTCTTTTCTTCCGTTCCTCCCCCCAGGTTCTCATTGAGGAAATACTCAAGCTTAGTTCAGACATCTCTTTCTTCTAGCTTGAAGTTGAAAGATGTATTGCTTGGCTTTGATTCTGCTTGTGGCATTTTCTGTTGGGGGTTATGGCTTTAAAATTATGTACTCTGAAGGCTTTTGTATAAGATTAATATTATGTACATGGTTTTTTTGTTTTGAAGGTGTAACCAAACCTATTTCTGCTTCCGCTGCAATTAAGTAATAAATTTTTCAAGTACTACTTTATTCGTCTTGTATTGTTTCGTTCTGTCTGCTTACAACGCTCCACGAAACTTAATGCATTCCCTTTGTGAGTGACATTAACGGATGTGGGGTGTTACACAAATGGTTACATTAAGTTTAATTAAGGAGTTTTAATAATTTAGTTAACCTAAATCTAAAGTTAAATTCTTGTTTTAAATCGTGATACGTTTTGGGATTGAACGCATAATGAATCGCAAGAGTTTTAAAAGACTACCTGTTTTGGTGTTAAACAAAGAAGTATTGGCCGTTTGAAAAATTAAAATGTAATTAACTTGATAGTTTAGGGTTAGGTCAATAATTAGTTTTAATTAAATTATATTAACTAAATTATGAATTTTCAAGCGTGTACTGCCTTGTTTGAACATAAAGGCACGAGAAGGACGAATACAGATGAAATTGGCCAGCACTTTTAATCGCAGTATAATTAGTTTTAACTAATTAGGTAAGTAGAAGAATAAATCATAATTAAGATAATTTGTTAAATTTTAATAATCGTACATACTAAATTGTGAAATTTTGAAATTTTGTGTATAGGCGTGATTATTGTTTGAAGCTTGGAGGGGATGCAAGGATCAGATAAATCTACCGGCCTAGTTTTTCTAATACATGTAATTAGGCTAATTTAAAGAATAATCAAGGAGTTAATTAACGATTAATTTATCGTTAACTTGAAATATTTATAATGTATGCACATGTTATCGGAATCAGACAACCCAGGTGCCGTTAAACTCAACTTAACAAGCACTACAATATGGAACAGATCTGGATGCAATTGGAATCAACCATGATTTTTAATTAAATTGAACACCCTTTAATTTAATTTAATCCAACCGGTCAAACAATGGTATCAACCCAAGGTGAGTTAAGCTCACTCAGTTCATCCCACTTATATTTTATATAAATCGGGTTTTATTTTTGTGTGCTATGGTTGCTAATGGTTGACTATTTGTTAAATATATATTCGTATATTATTTGAATTGATAAAATTAAAACATTGTTTAATTTCAGTGAAACACCAAAGCGTTATTTTAACGATTGGTCCCAATTAAGGTAACTTACCTTATTGGTCACGTTTATAAAATAAACGTGTTTAATTTAATGAATTTGTTTGAATTGTTATGGTTATGTTAAATAAATTGATTGATATTGAAGTGTCGTTATTGACTATTATGAAACCATTATTTATTTGAATTGAATGGTTATATTTGAGATAACATATTGAGATGTGGGGAAACATAGGTTGGAGGGATCCAACGGTATTCCTCAAATATATTAAATATTATTTATTTCCATATTATCATTATATGAACTGTTTTGATTGAATGATTGATTTGGCTATTGACCATTGACTTGAAATTCAACATTTTGTGGAATATTAATAGTAAATAATTTGCAAATGATATTTATATAAGAATACTTAGAATGTAATGAAGTTTATTAAAATAAAACAAAATTCATTAAATTAGACAATTGAATTAAAACAAAATTCATTAAATTAAGTGGGTAATGTTTAATTCAATTACCCACTTAATTCAGTTTTCTTTTATGGATGAGTAGTTGTTTAATTGATAGTTAAATAATTGACTATAAAATATAGATTACACGATTGTTGGTATGGGAAGATCGGGATCGAATTTATATTCAAAAACCATTCCAAACAACGAACACATAAACGTTAAAAGATATCAGATATTGATCATGATGGAGCAATTGAAGACCGTGGATCTTGATAAAACAGAAGAACTACTTAAAATCTTTGGTTTAGATGAAGAGCTATATTGTAAGTCTATTGTAATTCAAATCTACAGATTGCAAGGACTGCTCGCTACTGATCTATAGGGTGGTGCTTAGGATGTGGAAGGAGGATGCATTTAGTTTGTCCAGTCCTAGGAAAACTTGTATAGACAAATGTCTGACAACTTGTTTGCAAAGGATCACGTTCATTGACTTCTAAAAACATAATTTTGTTGGCGGTAGAGGAAATCATTCTTGTTGCTTAGACACCCAGAATATTTTTGTAGACGTCAATTAGTGATTTGATGGATCTAACGACGTGACATTAAAAGTGAATGATGGCCAGTTGTTTTGTAAAGGTAATTAAAACCTCAAGCCTCATCAGTGGGAAATGACAAAAATCGGGCAAGAAGCTTGGCTAGGTGGATCGCTCCCATCTGGGTGCATTATCACCATCTAGAGAAAATTCATTTATATTCTTC
Organism: Allium sativum; assembly: GCA_030737875.1. Taxonomy (NCBI): domain Eukaryota; kingdom Viridiplantae; phylum Streptophyta; class Magnoliopsida; order Asparagales; family Amaryllidaceae; genus Allium; species Allium sativum. The sequence goes on along the minus strand of CM060910.1, from coordinate 223,208,831 downwards.
TCTCACTTCTGTATCTCCCAGCAATGGTTATGTTGGTTCCAACCGTTAGTGATAAGACATTCGAAACACACAAGAGTAATGAGTGCTCAACATTGTTTGCCGGGTTGCAAGATGTTCTTGTTGAACCCCCGTGTATTCCTCTTTAGAGATACACAATCAGAAGGTGGTTCCATACCCCATCATAGTTAAAAATCTATTCCCTAAAAAGTGCCCGCGGTTTTTGATTATATATGATATCTATGGAGCGTGAGATTCAAGCGTTCGGCTAGATGATTATATATTTGAGATAGAAACTATTATATATCAGAAAAGTTTTCATACAAAGAATTGTTTTGGGTTATCGTAAAGTAAAAATTGTCTGCGTTTTATGTATGGATTGGTCTTACAATTATCTTTTTCTTTCAAAAAGATTTTTAACTTTAAATCAATTAGATGATACCAATATTTAATGATATTTCTCACACTAGTTCACCAGACTAATCCTGATGTTTGTAATGTTTGGGTCAGACCAATTTTTATGGGTTCAGGATAGGAGACTATGAATTTCAGGTAACGAGATGGAGGAGTTCGAATGTATGATTCGTATATAGTAATTATTCCATTGTGTATTGTAAATGAGGAGAGGTTGATATAATTGTTCAGTTGTATTGGATGTCCTCTGTTTTCTGATAATTGTAAGTGTTATTTCAAGCTCTCGATAAAGATTTATTTCTGTATTATATTTTATTTCGCTGTGATGTGAGACTCTGTGTATTGTTGATCTGTTTGGTCAGTTGTATTGGATATCCTATGTATTCTAATAATTGTAAGTATTATTTCAAGCTCTCAATAAAGATTTATTTTTGTATTATATTTTATTTCGTTGTGATGTGAGACTGTGTTTGTTGATCTGTTTGGTTCTTCTTTTATTTTGTTCTGAACTATCTTTCTTTCTTTTCTTATCCTCTAATTTCTTTCTTTTAGCGTTCTGGATTTTTGGTACATAAGTTTGGACACATTAATACATTGTAATTATTAGTGTCTAAAATTCGACATCTGAATTTTTCGAGATGCTACAATTGGTATCAGAGCGTAAGGTTTGGTAATTACCTTGGTTCTGTGGTATAACTCGATAGAGATGGGGTTAGTAATACCCTAGATTGAGTATGAGTCTATATACATATATATGAGAGCGTATTTGCAGAGTTTATAAAAATGTTTTATATTATGTTATTTGATCGGTTCAATTTTGAACTAGCAACTAACACGATATTGTTTTATAAAAAGGATAAATGAAAAAAATTCCCAAATTATATTTTTATATAAAAAATGAATAATTTTCTTAAATTATATAGGTATTTGACTGCTTGATCTATTTGAATGGAATTCAAACTGAATTATGAAATGTGAATGGTTTAATATAACCAGTAGATGAAATAAAGGATTTTTTGAAACAAAAATCAGAACTTGAACTTTAAATTGGAAGCTAAGGAGGAAAAGTTCCAATATAATGAGTTGAATGGAATGAATTTCATTAAAGGGAAGTTAAATGGATTTGGATTTGAATTTAAATTATACTAAATTAAAAACGAAATCATCACATCGCAGTAGTTCATAATTTGATGATTTTAACTTCAACTGAGTATACAGGATTCAATATGAGTTAGAATTCTTTGAAATAAGAATCGTCCGGATCTACTGGATTATAATTTTCCAATGAAAGAGAAAATTTCAAATTTCATACTATAGATTTAGAGTTATGTCAAAATCAAATTTTCAAAAAGTTGTTATGAAATTGTTTATAAATTAAATGAATTATTAATTCAAACGGAAGGATTTTTAAGGGAATAAAATTCAGAATCCCATAAATAAAATTCAGAACTGAGTTAGCGAAAATTTTTGTAATGAAAATCGGGTTTTGAATTATGAAATGAAGATAACTTATGTAAGAAATCAATTAGTTATGAATAAAATATATAACTTGGTTAAGAAAATGAATGTGTAAATTAAAATTTTAGAAATCGGTAAGGAATGGAAATAATTGAATTCAAGTTGAGATGTCAATAAATTGAACGTTGATAATCTAAATGGATCTGGATACATATAATTTGAATGTTTCGAGTGAAATAAGAAATAAACTGGAATAAGTTCAATTCGAGTAGAAATAGTTGAATACGATTTGAAATATTATTTAGTTAAGCTTGGGGTATGGAATGAATTTTGAACTGTTAGTTAATATGTGAATATACTGAATAGCAAAAATAAACTAGGATTATAAATAAAACTCGACTTGTTTGTAACAAAAAATATATACATTTGAACTTGGATGTTTAAACTACCATGAATTGAGCAAGATAACAAATTAATGAATAAATTGTTGAACTGGAAGTAAGAAGCTAAATTGACTATAATCAATTAGAAATAGATGTGTATATGATTGAACATGTCTAATGGATGGAAGCAAATGTTAAATAAGATTGGTTGCCCGACAAACAGGCACACATTTAATTCAATATGAGATTTTATAAGCCTATTTGGTAAGCCTCTTGGCTTTTTGATTTTCTTTTTGATTGGAAGAGGTCTAGAGATACGATTTGTAGTTGTACCGATCAAGCCATACATAGGAGACGCTGGCTAAAAATTTTGAAAATTTTAGGGAGTTAGATTTTTTTTCAAAAGTTTTGAAGATGTCTGTTAACAAAAAGTTAATTTTCAAATGAAAATTGAAGTAAGGATTTTTGAGTGAAATTGGAAACTAATGGGTTGGTTGCATAATAAGGATGTAGAGGTGAGTGTCGAGTTGCATGAGTGGATTGTTAGAAGTTAATAAGGTGTAGCATCTTTTCCTGCTTAGAATTTTCAGGGATGAAATTCTTTTAAGAGGGAAGAAATGTAACGTCCCGTATTTTTGGTCATTTGACTGTGATCATTTGAAACGTTTAAATATTGAATTTAAATTTAAAAAGATATGTTAATAGGAAGTTTACCTAGTTAATTTGTGAAATAAGAATTTTTTATCGATAAGCATAAGTGTCTAAAATCGATTTATTATAAAATCGATTTTATTGATACGTGGAAATAGCGATGTTTGAAACGATCTCCGAATTCGATGAAACTAATTCCAACGAATCTGCAATAGTGTATTATTATCGGATTTCGAATTTTGTAATGCTTGGATTTACCGATTGAACATATGATCAGAAAATGCCTAAGAATAATTAAATAAAATTTAATTTTTTATCGTCAATTTAAATTGATATCTTTTCCTTACGATCGAATGAAACTTCGAAATATTTTTTAGTGTGTTCAGAATAGTGGTATAACCCTAGGAATGCTAGTTTCTATGTTCAAATAGGAGTTCGAAACAAAAGATAATTAAATTAAATAAATTTACATTGGTTCAAAATAAATTGGATAGCCGACCTGTATATTTTCAAACACAGGCTCTTTTTAAATTGCCTACCCTATTCCTTTCGAACGAAGTATTTTCTACGCATACCTAAGTTATAGCTACCTCTTCTTTCAATTTAGGTCCTATTTGTTCCTTACCTTCACTACAAAGGAAAACATTGATTTAATGACGATGTACATATCGTCCCTCGTTCTCACATATATAAACAACACAAAGCCTTTTGTTAATTTTAGAAAACCCACAAAGCCATTTCGAACCCTTTTCTTCGTTCCATTTTTTTCCAATTATGAAAACCAAATCGAATTCAGCAATTAAATAAAAAATTGGGTATCGCGACAAGCTCCTGAAGCTTGACTCAACCTGGAAGCTCGTGATTAGGGTATGACGTTGGGTTGTCAATCTCTAGGTCGAGCAAGGATGCGGAAGGGGATTCGACCATCGGTTGAGCAATGCAATTTGGAAGAAACCGACGCCAACGTAGGTATTGATTTTCAAGCTGGGTAGATTTTGAAGTTACGTATGTTGAACTAAAGTAGTTCAAATTTTCTGATGTGGAATGGGTGTTCGACAATGGATATGGAGTACGGTTCTGTGTTTATTTTTTGATGGTGGACCGTCAATTTGGAGGATATTTGGCAGGGAAGTTTTGAATGCAGATAAATTTGAGGCATTTCAGTGGAAATGCAGTGGTGGCCGGGAAGTATGGAGCTGATAGGTGGAGGCGTGAATGGTCAGTTGACATTGGGGAAGGTGATGCGCATGACAAGAAATAAGGAAGGTTAGGCTGTTCTTATTCTGGGATGGGGAAACTCAGATGGATGCAGGCGTGAATAGGCCATATGTTGAAGGAAGTTTGTCTAGACGATGAGAACTAATGGCATTGAGGTATTTCATTATTGATCTTGGTTCGGAGGATGACGGTCTGATAGTGGTTAGGTGTAACAGTCCGCCATTTTGACCACCCCCAGTCGGTGTTTAAACCAACTAGAAGCTTTCAAAGCGACGGATTGTTTTTGGCTTACAGGGTTCAAAATGGAATTTTACACAGTATCACAGAGTGCAAATATTAACAGCAGAATAAAATTTTATACAAATATCAATTTACATTATTTTGTATAGCGAAAATAATAATGATAAAATACATGGATATTAAATGAATAAAATTCTATAGTTTTGTCGCGTCTACCGCGCGTGTGCGTCTTTACGTTCCTCTCCTCTTTATGAGCTAAAAACCATGCCTCTGTAACATTTGGGGCAAAGCGAATAAATAATAGATTTTCTTTCTTTACTTCTAATATTCTCGCGATTTTTTTTTTCTTTACTTCTAATATTCTCGCCTTAACATCAGTAATAGTGGTCCTTTTGAACAAGACCATCTACAATAGTCTCTAACGTAGTACCAACATCAAGACCACATGCTACATTGAAGTCACCATTCATCAACTTAAGCCATTCCTAGGAAACGTTCTCAACGCCAATCCAATGAAAATATTCCCTTTTGTTTGACGAACTGGTATGACTCAAACGTAATATTATTATTGAGTTTGCAATGAAATGTTAAACACTTCATTTTTTATAGTAGAAATATATTAGAATAACAAATATTTTACTTTCAAATAAATAGTCCTCATACATCAATCATTATCCATGGAGAAGAATAAAATTAGCAATGTTATGATGAACTAGCTACATCTAAATGCTAGTTTATTGCAACTTCTTAAACAACGAAACCATTGCTTGAACTACTCTAATTGAAACAATTTCAAATTTAAGTCAGATAAATATTAACAAAGAAGATAGTTTGACTGGTAAACCATCGTAAGTAATAGCTATGCACTAACATGGTTTAATCAAAGGTATAATGTTTAGAATTATGCATAAGACTTTCACATGTTTGGTATTGAACTGTAGACAAACAACACAAACAATGTCATTGTCATTATAAGCTTTTTCTTAATCCAAAACTATAACCAAAAATAAATGAAAACATATATTTCTTAAGAAGAAATATATTTGTGTTAGGTTCAAAAGCTAACATTTCTGCATTACGCTTCGTTATGAGACATTAAATAAAATCTCTATTGAAACTCACAAAAAAAAATTATGTATTATAGAAACAGGCCTCAACCAAACTTATTTCTAAAATAAACCCATTCCAAGTCAGTACATTTGCGATTCAGCACTATAAAAGTGCACATGCACAATATTGAAATTTACATATGAGCATTAAACAATTTTTTTCTTTTTTTTTCTTTTTTTCTACCAAAATTGAGATTCATTTGTGCTATGTTCTTAAGCTAGATCTTTTTTTTTGTTTAGATTACATCGTTTGCCATCATACTTGATTATTGAACAAGTTTCCAGAAAACATTAACAAAATTATATTCTGTGAAAGTCTACTTTTATTAGTGTGAGTATTTGTCCTTACTGCAAATAACTATTTGAACAAAATCAAAAACAAAAAAACTGCAACTCTACTAAAAATAATACCTAATGTCATCTCTTTAAACCTGATATTGAAATTAGGTAAACTGTATACTAAAACTTATGCAAGGAAAATTACTTCAGTTTAAAAAGGTTGGCGTTGTAAAATAAAACCTGACAAAATTATTTAGACATTATAAGAAACACACGCAATTCAAAAGAATTGTCACTGTTCACACACTGTCTAAACAGATAGATCAAGGATTGCATAGGAAAATTAGAAAGAAAATGCAATTCTTATTAGAGAAGGAAAAATAGTAGTAGTAATTGTTCCTGTCAAAAACAACCCAACAAAGTATAGTGCGTGCCCCAAAACAAATTTATTGATAAAATCACACAATAGAGAAAATGTTTGCAAAGCTTCGGAACACGAAAAGGTAAGCATTAGTAATATTTCCTACGAACAGAGAAGCAGGTAGCCAATACAATGGAAGAAATGCAAGGAGAAAAACAGTCAATAACCAAGATAGATCTTTATACTCCAGTGCATATAAAGTAGGGCTGTATCGGTTCCAATTTTCACCGCCTAACCGCATAAAAAACACCGTTAGAAACCGCTAAAACAATTGTCAAACGGTTTCCGTTTGATCAAAGACGGTGCGGTTCTCTCACCGTGACTATTCCAGAATGGAAATGGTGGCAATTTCCACAACCGACGGCCTACCGTACCACTTCAATTTCACCATCGCCTAAAAATTAGGGTTTAACTTGTGTTCTTTCGGACCGTTGATGTAAAAAGAAACAATCTCGTCCGCTTAATTTCTTTATAAGTTCCATTTTGGGAGAAAAAGGAGATTCATTATCTTATTGAATCCGCTCCAGTCGTCTTGCAAAATCCATGCCTTTCGTGTTTAATCACTCATCACCACACTCGAATCCACTTGAAGATCCATTCATTCAAGTATAATCTGAAACTAGTGGTTAACTTTTTAGTCTTTTTGTTCATTTTTCTTCAAAATACAGCAATTCTGATTCGAAAGCTAGTGGTTTTATAAATTAATGGGTTTTATTACTTTGTTTAATTCAAGGTTATGACAGAGGTTACCAGCGCAGAAACAATTCAAGTTGTTGAGTGTTATTCATGGTCGGTTTTATAAATTAATGGGTTTTATTACTTTGTTTAATTCATGGTTTTGATAGAGATTATCAGCGCAGAAACAATTCAAGTTGCCGAGTGTTATTCATGGCCTTCTCAAGCATTTCATTACGGTTTTTTTTCTGGCATTTCATTTCAGGTACATCACCATTTCATTATTTTGTTACTGGAAAAGTTTGATGACTTGTTGTATACTTGCTGTAATTTAATGACTTGCTGTTAGTAGTACTTCTGCAAACTTAGTCTAACATTGTTCTTTTAGTATTTTTCCTTATTTAGATGTTTAATTGCAGTGGCAAGGAAACAGAATTTCCTATCGAGCCTGAGTTGGCTTATTTAGATGTTTAATTGCAGTGACAATTGATGTGTAATTGTTAGTGTTAACTATTTCAGACTTTCAGAGCATGAATGTAAGTTTGTTTATGTAATGTTAATGTTTGTGCAAGCATTTCAATGCATCCTGATGTATACTAAATGCGCCTATGGTGTTTTTTCTGTGTATGTTTTCATAACAGCGGTAGCAGCTTAACCATACCGCAACCGATCAAATGACAACCGTATCATTTAACGGTTAACCGTCACCAATGGCTGATGGTTGCGGTTGGCAAAATGAACTAACCGTCAAAGACCGGTATGGCAACGGTTGGCTTTAATGACAACGGTTGTTGCACCGTATACACCCCTAATATAAAGGATGAATGCTTTGCATGTAGCCAATACAACGGAAGAAATGGAAGGAGAAAAACAGTCAATAAACAAGATAGGTCTTTATACTCTAGTGCATATAAAGGAGGAGTGCTTGAAACGAAGTAATGGTGAGAGGGTACACACCTTTGGTGATGGAAAGGCAGCGATTTCTACTGTTAATGGTGGCAACCACACCCAAGACGGTTTCAAGATAGGAGGCTCAATCCTGATTTCAATGGGATGGAAGGCTATGGCAGTCGAAGTTGGAGACTGGCGGCCTGACGACAACCTGGCCTTGGGTAAGCAAGAGCGGCGGATGCATGTAGAGGCCATGCGATGGTGGTGAGCGTCGGTAGGCTGCACTAGAGAGATCAAGCGGTGGTTCCTTGGTTTAGGGCGGAGGAGGCGAACCGAAGAGATTTCAACCAGTGGTCATGTATTTGCGTTTAGGGATAACGTATTTTTGGACAAACTTGATTCTGCTGGAGCCACCCCATAGATCGGCTTCCCCCCCAAAATATAAGGAGTGGTGGAAAATTATAGGTAGTGGACACGCGGTGTTTTAATCAAAGTAAAAGGGGCGAGTGTTTAATCTTCTCAGCACAGTTTATGCAAGTGTCATAAATTTTCAGCATATATAACAAGTGGAAAAAACCCAATAAACAAATATATTTTCAATACTAAATGTTATACCATATGTTTGTTAGGTATACAAACTCAATACAATGTATTTATAGATTTCCAAATATAATTCTTAAATTATCATTATTATTAAAACAAATTAAAATTTATTAAAAATATCAAGCTAAGTTTAAAATATTAAATTTATGGATTCTCAAATAAAATATTTCAATTAATTTTTATCATTGAATTTAATAATACAACTCAAATTTAAATATTAAATTTTGAATTCACACGTGTAAAATTAATGCAGAATGGAATTGAAAATAAACTAGATTTCTTAATTAAATTACAAGATCCGTATTTCAAACTTTGGATTTATTTCTAAGGATACATTTTCGAATATTCAATTAAATTCACATTAATAACATTTATTTTTCTATAACGTTCGTATTAAAATAACAAAAGAATCACGTTTATTAGACAAAATCTCTGTAAATTTACGAAAGGAATCATTCTATAAATGAACTCAAATATCGCCCCAAATAGATGAAATTACCAATATAAATATTTATTTCCACGTTAAATTTTAATTTATTTTATATCAAAATCTCTGAGTAGTTACTATCACCCTTCAAGAATCCGGGTTGTTACAGACTCCTCCCCCCCCCCCCCCAAAAAAAAAGAAATTACGTCCTCGCAATTTACTTATTCAACATTGCAAAACCGCAATATCGCATTTTACCTTCCTCCCTAACTTATTTAGATTACTCATTTTTGTTGAAATTTCAACTCCTATCCCAAGTAAAATACACTTATTAGGGTACCTACTCCATGTTTCCAATATAGGGGTATCGTTTATAAATCAATACGATTCTAATAGTATTATATATATAATATGATATGATAAAATTAGACAGGATATCATATATAAACCCAATATGATATCCATAAATATCATATACAAGGCGTTCACTAATTAAGTCAAAGAGTTATCTACAAGCCAGTAAATCTTTATTGTGTATATCATGCGTAAATACAATATGATCAATTAATCAAATCAGAGTATCATGCGATACTCATAGAAAATACTGTAATAGAGTATCATATATAATCAATATGATAAGATAAATCAAAACAGAGTACTACATATAAATTAATGCAATGCTATTAACAAATATCATATATAAATCAATATGATAAATCAAAACAGAGTATCGCATGTAAATCAATGCGAAGCTCCCAACAAATCATATATAAAATAATAGGATACTCATAATAATTAAGTCAGAGCATCATATAAATTAATGAAATCCACATGACATTTATCATATAAAAAACAATATGATAAAATGACACAAATCAGAGTAATGTATATAAATCAATACGATACTCGTAACAAGTACGTATACAAAACAATAAGATAAATATTTTATGATAATTAATCAAATCAATAAAATCTTCATGGATTTTGTCATTTTTCACTCAAATTAGAGAATAAATCAATATAACAATTATCATACATGTTATCTACAAAATTGCATACACATTGATAATGGGTTGGATCAGTCTCACAGTAAAGAGTGGATCGGGTCGGTCAGATCGGTAAGAGGTGGGTCAGTCCTGTCATCAAGAATGGATTGGTGCAATTTATCATGGAACGGATCGGCCTAGTACGACGGATCGGGTTGGACTGTTCTGAACATGACATGTTGGATCGGTCTGATTATAAAGAAGTGGATCGGCCAGGTTACAAATCATCAGGTCGGCCTGCTCTGTTATGTTTGGATCAGGTCGGAAGGACCTATTCTGCTCTGTTCGGATTGGGCAAGTGCAATGGCAGGTGACGAATCATTATTTGAGTCAACCAGTTGAATGAGGATCGGATCGGCTTGGTCTGGAAGCATTGGGTCAGATCAGCCTAGTTTGGATCGGGTCGGGACAAGTTCTGGATCGGTCAGGAACATAAAAGTTGGCAATTAGCTAGCAACAACTAGCGACAGCTGGCAGTTGCGTATTCGTAAATACCCAATAGGCCGACCCAAAACCTGAAAGCTAGATTATTGCCATTCCTCATTTTTATAAATAGGGGTTCAACTTCACTTCAAAGGGAAAGGAATTTTCATGGCCCCGAAGGGCTGCCCAATTCAATTCTCAATCTTTCCAAAAGGATTTTATCATCTCCAACCACTTCCAATTAAAGATCAAACCCCGAATTCATCATGAAGTCATGCAAATTCATCGAAGATCATAAGAAAGTCTGGATTTGTCCAATCACTTGCCATGTTTGAAGAACTCTATCAAGTCTCTCCCCAACTGTTTCTAGTAGATCTAAAGAGAGAGATAGCGAAGTTAATAATGAATGTAATAAGAGGATATCCTTGCTTTGTAAATCTAGATGTGATAATGGAATTATTCTTTAAAGTGAACGTAGATCACGCTTGATCGAACCACTATAAAACCTTGCACCCTCTACTTGCATTTTTACTATTGTGTGGCTCCATTTCTTCTATTTTCTATGCTTTGTAAAGTATTTTCAACACCTTTGTTGTTGATTCTAATTTTGGGATCAACATTTAGCGCCCACCGTGGGGCCCGCATTCGATCTTCCATCCTCTCACACTCACTCTCACAAGGTTTAAGGTCTTGTGTTGAGATTCTAAGCCAATCTCACTACGATCTAATCAAAACTCTTGCCCAAAATCATTGGTAAACCAGGTAGACCATCAAAAAGAGTCATTAGCCAAAATGTCGAGAATGATGATAATGCCGCCAACAACGAGAATACTCCCCTCACCAACCAATTTGAAATTGGGGAAAGTTCTAAGGCCGGAGCCGCCATGACAAGACGAGAATTGGATGAAGTTGCCGCAACTTTAACGAGCCAAATAGACATTGCAAACAATGCCATGAGAAAGAAACTTGAATCCATGTTCGCCATGCAAGCCACTACGACGAAAGTTATTATGAATGTCGCTCGTGCTAAGCCCATTCAAACTAATCGTATGAAGAATGCAGGCTCCTCTTCTTCAAGTCCAAACCGAGGAGATTCTATTCAAGAGATTCCAGGTTCCTAAGATCCTCAACATAAGGAAGCCAAGTCACCTATGCGCAACTATACCGATAAAGCGACTTCTCGACAAGCGGTTGGAACCACCAAAGGGGCACCTCCTCAAGTCGGAGGCCCAAGACCCCGTAATCTGAACCGCGACCATTTGTTTAGGCAAAAATCTGGTAAATATGACGGCATCTGCCCTGTGGTCCAGCTCAACGAAGAAGAGCGTGTAACGGAAATGGTGCACAAAATTATGGAAAAGAGTTCGAGGAAGCCGGATGATGAGAAGGACCGGGGATTTGCACCTACCAAAACCCTACTTACAGAAAGGATAAAGATGGCACTATGCCCAAACAAATTTAAAACACCAACAGTCTAGGACTACAATGGAACAAGTTACCCCAACATATTTCTGTTCAAATACGATTAGCATATGGAGGGACACGGGCCACTGATGAGTTGAAGTGCTTGTATTTTTCGACTTATCTCGAGGGAGTGGCATCACTTTGGTTCACAAAGCTACCACCCAGATCTGTGGATGACTTAGCCACCTTTGCCAAACTGTTTCGAGAATAATGCAGACTTCAAGTGATGAAAGTACGAGATGTCATGGAGTTAAACGAGCTTGACCAAAGGCCAGGGGAATCAATAAGGGCTTTTCTCACCCGTTTCAACACCACTGCGGCTGAGGTTGGAAACTTTGAGCCACGTTTGGTTTTAATGGCTTTGAAAGGAGCTATAAGCAAGACAACCAAGCTCAGTCGATGGATTAAAAAGAAGAAACCTAGTAATATAGAGGAACTGTTCGATAAAGCTGAGGAGTATATAGGCATGGATGAGGATCCAGCCTATACTATGGATGTTCTAGAAAACAATATACAGCCGGAGAAGAAGAATAATAATGCAGAAAGTGGTCAGAAGAATCCCGGTAATCAGAAAAGAGGGAATGATGAAAGAGACAACTGACCAGATAAAAAGCTTCGTTTCTTTAAGAGTTTGAAATGACTCCATTGAATGATACTATCGAAAACATCTTCATGGTGACCAACGACACTGAAGATTACCCAGTACCAAAACAAGTGAAGGTCGGTGATGCAACAGTCAAGTCAGGAAGGTTCTGCCAATTTCATAATCAGCTAGGTAACAATACAAACGAGTGTAGACACCAAGAAAGCTTAATCAAAGAGCTGATAAGGAAAAACGGACTTCAGCGGTATACAAAGAACCCGCAGAATACCCAGAATGGTCAAGGCCAAGGAACCTCTATGGGACAACCTCGGCATAATGAGAATGCTTCGATCGTTATTATCCTAAGGTTGATTATCAATACTATATTAGGTGGGCCACACCCAGCAAGGAAAAACATGGGGGGACATTGTGAAATACTAATGTAACTAAGAACCTTCCAAAAGAAGAAGAACTTATGATCATGAATGAAGCTCTATTAGCAAAGATGCAGAGAATTCCGAGGGATGACATCGTGTTCAAAGATGAGGATGCAAACGGACTCATTACCCCAACGGTGGATCCCATGGTAATAACCATTGGTTTGGGACCAGCCACTGTTAGAAGGGTCTAATTCGATAGTGGGGCATCGGTCAATGTCCTCTTCATCAGTGGATTCCGTAGAATGGAACTCTCAATGGATGATGTGAAAGCTTACCCAAATAAAATTCACAGATTCACGGGGTAGGCCGTTCAACCAATTGGCATCATCAATTTGCTCGTTGAGCTTGGGGAAAGAGAGTGTAAGGTGTCACTAAAACAAGATTTTGTCATAATAGATGAGTTCTTTGCTTACAATGCCTTCCTTGGAAGGCCAATCCTCGCAACATTCAGAATAACGATGGCTCTGTGGTGTCTCACGATGAAGTTCCCTACTTAAAACGGAATTGGCACAGTCAAGGGCGATTAATAGATAGCAAGGGAGTGCTATCTAGTTGAGCTTGATGAAGCAAGAAAGAAGGAAGTGAAGAAGGATGTGGGGCTCCCGCTCCGCATCTATGATCCCCCCTTAGCAATTAGTGCAGGGACCCCATACTAGTAGCATAGCGAAGACTAGAAGGAAACTGATCAAAGAAAGACCAGTTTGGGGCAAAACAGAGCGATACCAGCTGAGGACACCATCTCTGTTCCAGTACACGATAAAGATCCTGACCGAGTCCTAAAGATAGGTTCCCAGCTGGGCCTAAAATTGTACAAGGATTTGATATTGTTTTTAAAAGCAAATTTAGATGTATTTGCATGGAGGCACTCTAACATGTGCGGAATATCGCCAGATGTAATTGTTCATAAGTTGAATGTTAATCCTAGTTTGACTCCTGTGAAACAAAAAGGCCGGATGCAAGGACCTGAAAGATCGTTGGAAATAAAAGAAGTGGATAGATTGTTCAAAATTAATTTTATAAGAGAATCTACCTATCCTGTTTGGGTTTCCAATCCGGTCTTTGTTAAAAAATCCAACGGCAAATGGAGCGTGGGCATAGACTACTCGGACCCTAACAAAGCATGTCCCAAAGACAGTTTTCCATTACCAAGAATTGACCAACTTATCGACGCAACTGCAGGGCATGAATTGTTATCCTTCATGGACTCATACTTCGGGTATAATCAAATCATGATGCATAAGCCGGATGAAGAAAACACGAGTCTCATAACCAATAGAGGCTTATATTGCTACGAAGTTATGGCATTTGGGGTAAAGAATGCGGGTGCAACCTACCAACGCCTTGTGAATTCCATGTTCAAATCCCAAATCGGGAACACTGTGGAGGTCTATGTAGATGTTATGATGGTAAAATCAAAGAAGGTAGAGAATCAGCTAGAGAATCTAGCCGAGTTTTTTCATATCCTTAAAAGTATGATAAGAAGTTAAATCCTCTAAAATGCTTATTCGAAGTTTCATCAGGGAAATTTCTAGGATTTATAGTCAACGCTAGGGCAATTGAAGCGAATCCTTCCCAAGTCATGGCATTATGAGAAATGCGAGCTCCAAGGACAAAGAAAGAGCTTCCAAACTTGAATGGGAAAGTTGCTGCCCTTAACCGATTCATCTCAAAAGCAACTGATCGATGCATCCTACTTTTCGATGCTTTGAAAAAGGGAAAGAAAGATTTCCAATGGACTCCAGAATGTCAAATAGCCTTCGAAGAATTGATTAAGCACAAGGAATCACCACCGCTGCTTTCTAAGCCTAGAAATGGAGAAGAGCTTTTCCTATATCTAGCTGTCTCATCACATGCTTTGAGCACCGCACTTGTCCGAGAGGATGCTAAAGTCCAATGGTCGGTTTATTACATTAGTAAGCGGCTCGCGGAAGCATAATTAAACTACCCAAGGTTGGAAAAAAATTGCATACTATCTGTATTGCGTCAAAGAAGTTTAGACCATATTTCCAATCTCATCCTATAGAAGTTCTCACTAATCAACCACTAAGACAAGTTCTATTTCGTCTAGAAACTTCAGGAAGGTTACTGAAGTGGAACATTGAGCTTAGTCAATACGACATCACTTATCACCGCCGAAGAGCTATTAATGGGCAAGCCTTAGTGGATTTCATCGCTGATTTCATGGACATGGGGGAGGTAAATGAGGAAACGAAAGGGACAGTGGCTAGTTGGAAGCTATACATTGATGGATCCAAAAACGATTGCTGTTTAGGGGCCGCGATTGTCTTGGAAACTCCAAATGGTCATTCTCTGTGCTATGCCTTGAGATTGGAATTCCCATCGACAAACAATGAGGCTGAATACGAAGCATTAATAACAAGGATGAAGTTAGCAAAGGAGTTGAATCTGAAAACCTTACAAATCTTTAGTGATTCTCAACTGGTATTGTGTCAAGTCCTTGGAGAATTTCAGACTAAAGTTGGATACCTTCCTTATCTTATCAAAGCCATGGAACTTCTCAATGACCTCGACCATTACACTATATCTCACATTCCGAGGAAAGAAAATTCAAAGGCAGATTCTCCCGCTAAATATGTCATTTCTTCATAAGCACAGTTGCTTGGCCTTATTAATGTTGAAGTCTTTTCAACTCCCGCCATTGAGGAAGCGGATGTTGACTGGATCATGGAGACAATCGAAGAGCCCATGTTATTGATGACGCCGATCAAGAAATATATCCTAAACGGGACACTCCCTGAATTGCCGAAAAAGCGAAAGAGGATATTACGCAAAGCTCCCCAATACCTTATTCAAGACAGAATGCTTTATAGACGAGGATTCTCTATGCCATTGCTCCGGTGTGTAATAAAGGAGGAATCAAAAATAATTTTAGCTGAGTTACATGAGGGAGATTGCAGTGGTCACATAGGCGGTCGAAAACTTGCCAAGAAAATTCTATGATACGGCTATTTTTGTCTCGATGTGAACCTAGATGCGATGACCTGTGTTAAAAAGTGTGATATATGCCAAAGACTTGCAAAAACTCCAAGAGCGCCTCCCATTGTGTTGACCAGATGGTCGGCCGGTTGAAATTTCCTGTCTGGGGCATAGACTTGATTGGAGCATTACCCACAGCTAAATCAAATATGAAGTACGTAATAGTAGCAATTGACTATTTTACTAAATGGACTGAAGCTGAACCGCTAGCTAGTATTACCTCAAAGAAGGTGATTAATTTTGTATTGAAGAACAACATCTGCAGGTTCGGTGTTCCACAGAAAATAATCACCGATAATGGAACTCAATTTGAGAGCAGTGAGTTTCTAGATTTCTGTGCCAACTACAAGATTAAGAAGAGTTTTGCAGCCGTTTCCCACCCGCAATTAACGGGCAAGTCGAAGCGATCAGTAAAATCTTGAAGTCAACCATTATAAAGAAACTTGAAAAAGTTAAGGGTGCTTAGGTAGACGAGCTTATGCTTGCACTACGCGCATATCGTACCACTCATAAAACTGCGACAGGGCACACTCTGTTCTCACTTGCGTTTGGATGTGAGGCTATGATCCCGGTAGAACCGGAGGTTCCAACTCATAGGAAAATCCACTTCAACCAAGAAGAGAATGAGAAAATGCAACTCGAGGCACTCGATTTTCTTGAAGGGAACACAAGTGAAGCAGAACTCAGAGTCATGGCACATCAATGAAGAATAGCTCGTCATTTCAATGCTAAAGTAAAGCACAGAACCTTCCAAGTTGGGGACCTTGTTTTGAAAAGAATTATGACAGGAACGGGAGTACTCGGACCCAACTGGGAGAGACCATATATGATTAGCTGGAAATTCTGAGACGGTACATTTGAGTTAAAAACAACGGAAGGAGTCCGACTTCCAAGGGCATGGAATGCTATACATCTCCGTCACTCGTTCACTTAATGCTTCTTTCATATGTTCTGAAAAAGTTGTAAATATCATGCACTGTAAATATCATGCAACATCATTACAAGTTCTATACGTACTAATGAAATAAATTGCTTTACTTTCCTAAATCATATGATTTGCAAATTGTTTGCTAAGATTCGATTTTGATTGCAGGTCTCTTAAAAGAACGCTGACGCACATACGACTTAATAAGACCTTGTGACCATTACAACACACCCCGATTGGTATAGCTCAAGTATTCGTTGCTCAATGCTTAGAACATCTTACGAAACTAACTCAAAGATGTAGAGCATATCAGAGCAAGGAGAAGACAGCAGGGATTGAATGGTCAAATGGCGTGGCATTCGATGTTACAAGTAAAGCTTCAAGTTTTACAAAAGGGGCACCTTCTTAATTGCAAGGCTCCAAGCCCCAGCTCTAACAAATCGTGGTAAAAACCAGATAAATGAACCGGCAGCTAACCCATGAAATAACGCAACCGTGAAACCAAAGACCTTCCCGAGGGGCACACGGTTGATCGTCGATGCCATTGATACATGGGCGGATAACTATGTAAACATTGGGCTTTAAAACCAAAGACCTCCCTGAGGGGCACTCGGTTAATCGTCGAAGCTATTAATACATGGTTGGACAATGATACAAACACTGGGTTCTAAAAGACCCCTTCATGGTCATTCAATCAGATGTTGGGTCTTCCAAATCCAGCTATTGATTCCGGGTCTTTCAAATCTAGTTACTGACGGACCCAAAGCCCTTTTCGAAGGCGCCTTACAAATTCTACAAGTGGCTGAATCATTCAGTCACAATGAATAACAGGTCTACAAACAAACACTCCTCAGAGGAATGAAATGTAAGACCTCTTTGGGGGCATATGTTCAAAACTAATCTTCGAAGGGCTCTGATTTCCAAGCTCGCGAGGAATACGATTGAATTTACAATAAGACCTCTCAAGCAGGGGCACCAAAACAGGATTTCATCTCTGTAAAAAGGTATAAATAAGACCAACTAAATTGTAAACCTTCGATCGGATTCATACCAAAAAGTCCAACAACGGCAAGAACACATGGCCTAAAGAATCCAAATCAAGTTGGTCGCATAACGCTGCACCTTGTTTATAAAGTCTGCAACGAATTTTGGTATAGGGGAATCACCACCGTATTAAAGAGATTTAACGATGCTCATTTCTTAAGACATACCACAAACTTGTCACAACTTTAAAATTAAGGGTTAAGTGTTTACAAGAGCTAAATTGACTAATAAAAAAGGAACTTTGAAATGATTAAGGAAAATCAGTAACCCCGCTATTATGACAAGTATAAAGGCGATTACTCATATAAAACTCAAAATTGCCATAGTCAAAATCAAGGAAATCTAGCAAAATTGGTCAAGTTAGGCCCAACCAATAACGATTCGTGGCTATAACTGAAAAATCATTTTCTAAAAGTACCATGAAATCATTTTAGTATAAACTATTGCGATAACAAATGATTTGCAGTGTAAAGATTTTGTATTGTAAGCATGAAAAGAAAACAAGTATGGAATGCAAAGCAGCAAAGTACGACAAAACTCAAGCATAATAAGCAGAACACAGTTTCATTTTAGCAGCACAAGATCAGATCACAAATTTACAAGGCATCAAACATAAAAGTGTGTAGAGAAGTAAGCGGAAAAGTAGAATGCGAGGGCCGATACCCGCATAAACGACCGGTCTGAATGCGGTACATAAAAAGAAAACGATAAGAAATAAAGGAAATAGGTTGTAAGCATTATTTCTTCTTCCCATTTGGATCCTTGGACCTTAAACCCGGTCTGTCAACTTTAGAGAGAGGAGAAGGACCAGCTGATTGACCTTCACCTTGGTCAATGGCCTACTAGGACTCTCCTGGGAGGATATAGTGATAACACCCTTCTTCTTCTTAGTAGCCACCTTCGTGCTCTTTCGCCCAATGACGTTCCTCGATTTAGTAGGGTTTTGGTGTCCTGCACCGGGGTATCGTCAGTTTGCTCGGAATCTTCTTCACTAGGAAGGTAGTCTTCATCATTATCCAAGTCAGCAATTGCACCAATCTTTGTATCCTATGACCCCGGAGTTTTAGCATCAGGCATAAATCCATCGCCTGGACTGGGAGTATAGGCTAGACCAGGAGGTGTCGATATCAGGGCCGAGTCTGTAGTTATGGCTTCAGTCATCATAGCAGTAAATCCGCCAAAAGGAAGCTTTAGTGAAATCAGACCTAAAGAAGAAAAACAGACTATAGTGAGCCAAGAATGTGGTTGTACTAGGAGAAGGGAATAGGTAATCTAAGTTCGGTATAATATGAGCAACCTCGGTTTTACCTACAATTGTAAGACTCGCTTCAATATTGCTACGTGCCTCAATCTCAAACCCGCTTGCATCAAGTGTACCAACATCATCGTCATTCCTACCTTTATCCTTTTAAGGGGTAGGACGATCAGCGGGGGACTGTGAACCAGAGGTCTCAACATCGTCAGTAATTGAACTGGCTTCAACGTTAGTATCCTGAATGAGTTCTCCTGAAGGCCCGACTATATCATCAAGAAAGCCCTTGCCACTACCAAAGGCCTTTCCCACGACCAAAGCGTCAAGAAACTCTGGACCTAAGGGGTCTTCTAGGAGATCATCTTTGCTGCGCTGGCCTTCGTTAATCTCTAAGTTTCGTTCACAGACAAGAGCTAGAGTGATCACGAATTTTCCCTTTAAGTAGCGTAAACTCCCTTTGTTCATGGCACCATAGACATAAAGTTGAATAAAGAAGTGTTAGAATTCAAGTGGGCATTTTCAAGATCAGCGGCAGCTTTGAGCTTTTCTCCCACTAGGGCCTGTTGTGTTGAGGAAAGAATTGTACTTACGGAAGAGATCCTCTCATGAACGGCAGTGTTCTCCTGTCGTAAAGCGGCAGAATTTTTTTCTCTTCAGCTAGTTGAGCCTAGGCAGATTGTTGACCAATTTGCGCTTCTTATGCATGCTTTTCAAGTGTATCTTCTCTCTGCTTAGCGATAGCAAGTTCTTCTTTAAGCTTGGCAACCTCATCCTCTAAGTCCTTTTTTGAACCCTGAGATTTAAGCGCACAGATTAGAGCAGCCTTGTCATTCTCCAACACTTCAATATGGTCAAGAAGGATTGAATTATGCTTTTGGAGGTCGAAAGGAAATGTGTTCCATTCAGAAAGCTGTTTTTCGATGTGATCCTTCAGCTTGTCTAATTTAACCTCAGCCTGGCTTTAAGCGACTTCATACTGAGTAACCATACTATTTTTGGTGCCAGCTATTTCCTCAAGAAGATCTCGTTTGCCATTGGGATGCAGATCCACACTGAAATGCATTCCTCTTAAGTCCCATCCATGAAAGCGCTCAGGAAGCATTAAACTGCTCGACCTTATATGATAACGAGGCCTATCTATGATAGCTTGGAGATCAGAAGAGGTAGGAGTTGCCAGAGGCGGGTCCAAAGGTGTGTTATCGTCATTATTTTGAGTGTTTGGCACTGAATAATCCAACATTGGACGTTTGTCCGATCTGAGATGCTTCCCATGACCACTGTCATCTTTACCACTCCTTCCCCTCTTCTTACGATGCTTCTTCTTCTTTTCTTGCTTTTCCCTCTCCTGAGCTTTGATCATCTCAAAATGCTCATGCCTCCACTTCCTTTGTTGTTCAGTCTCAATAAGATCACCAATCTGGTGAGGTTGATAAGAAAGTTGTGGGTGCTGTGGGTATTTTGAATGCTGCGGAGGATGGGATTTCTATAAAAATCACTTTAGGTCTTGGTGGCTTATCACTTCATTGAAATCTTTCATGAATGAAGTCTTCGGCATCGTTTTTGTACCTGAAGAAAAACATGTAACAAGGATTTAGTGTTCATATCGATAAAAGATAAGACAAGTTTAAGAAAGCAAATACGAAGAACAAAAAAGCAATGAGAATAGTAAGCGCTAGATAGTGCGTATCTTGCAACGAACCAGTTCTCATAGTTTGTTCTAAAGCTGGCACAGTGATAGGGGGTCCGACTATATTTTCTGTACTCATGACTTGAGGTTTGGAAGGTTGAATAACAATTTCACCTTGGACAATGTCTCTGGTTGAACTAAGGTCACTTAAACTCTTAATAGTATCCATAGAACTCTCACCTATAGTAACTTGGACAGTAGGACCTTTGTCAGACTTATCTGCAGCATTCTTGAAAGGAGATCCCATGTCCCTAGAATGTTTGGCCATTGTATCAGAAGAAGTTTCAATTGAAGCCTTCTCTTTTCCAGCC
This sequence comes from Allium sativum, assembly GCA_030737875.1. Taxonomy (NCBI): domain Eukaryota; kingdom Viridiplantae; phylum Streptophyta; class Magnoliopsida; order Asparagales; family Amaryllidaceae; genus Allium; species Allium sativum. The sequence continues at coordinate 223,187,893 of CM060910.1, read as the reverse complement.
GGCTCTGTATCCTTCTTAACTTCCTTATTTATATCCTCATGTTGTTCAGACTCCCCTTCTTGAATAGAAATCAATTTGGGTTTGGGGGATGTTTTGCTACTACGAGCAATGTCTGAATACTTTTGTAAAGGAGATTTCTTGATGGAAACGTTGCTGACAGTTTCTTTTCTTGAAAATAGTGCCAAATTCAGAATACGTGATGGGTACAACGAAAGATGTTGATAAAGAAATTGTTCCATGATCAGGTATCTCCTACTCCTTTGAGCTTCAACTATAGTCTGCAAAGTGTCTTACAACTCTTGGCCAGAAGTATCATCTGTGTCAAAGGAAGGGAGCACTGCAAAAACAAAGGAAGAATTTAATGCCTGAGAACTTATTGTATGGATAAAAAAGGAAATATGATAACAAGCTCTCGCCTCCTTCCATCCACTTTCCATAGAAATTATCGGGGCAGCGCACAAAGCGATAATTTTCCAGAAACCCCTTGGCGCTATCCATCAGTTCAGTTATAATTTTGGGATATTTTCCTTCTAAATTGATAATCGATGATGTAACTTGCCTCTTTTTGAAAAGATACAATGAATAGATTTCATCGAAAGTAGGAGCGGGCTGCTTGGTCGTCATGAAGAGTATGTAAAGACCGGTTATAATGGCATATCCAATAGGATGCAATTGCATGGGGGAAATGGTTAAATGCTTCAGAAACATTTCTATGAAGGGATTGAATGGAGGAACGCCACCCATTGTCATCAAATGTCGATTAACTGTAACATATCCGGGAGGAGGAGAGTCTGCAAATTCATTTTCCTCTGGGAGTTTTGTTTCAGTATCTGATAAACTAAGTTGAGCACATAAGCTTTTGTATGCACGCTCGCCCATTTTATTTAGTTTCCTATCACCAGGCACTCCTGTGAGGGGTTTGGGTATAGGAAATTCTGGGTCGGTATTTGACCTAGGAACATTAGTCGTAGCGACATCCTTAACCTGAGTAGTAGTATCGGCTTGTGTAGATTGCGATGATGTTTCGAGATGTTGGCGAGATTTTTGTCTGGTAACCATTTCTACACAAATGACTGTGTTTGACAACAGGCTACTGGTATATTCTTTTTATAATAGAAAGTTTTATGTGCAACTAAATAAAGGAAAAACTTGAGACTTGTAAATCATCGTAAGATGATTGCTAAATCTCAAGTTTTACTACGAGCTTACACTCAAATGTCTAAGTGTAATGGTCAATAGAACCTTATAACACAATCAAACAATTTCAGTACAAGTCATAGAAAGGCCGCATACACACATTTTCTGAATCATTACCTAACTTATTATCGACATGGGTCATCGATAATTGAGTATTTTGGCCTAAAGCATGTGTCTTAGTTACAGGAAAAAAATAATAGGAAAAGGATGTTCACTAAAATTTCAAGGTATGAACAACCAGTTTAGAACCAGAGAGGATTGATCAAGACTAACCCAAAACTGGATCAGCCATAGTCGATCCAGAGTTGGATCGGCCATGGCTGATCCAGAAACGGGTCGGCTATGATCGATCCATAACTGGATCTGCCGTGACCGATCCAGAAATGGGCCAGTCATGGAAGATTCATAACTGGGTCGGCCGTGACCCAAAATTGGGCCAGCTAAAACCGACCCAGAAGTGGATCGGCTATGACCAATCCAAAAATGGATCAGTCATAGTCGATCCAGAATTGGATCGACCATGACCAATTCAAAACTGGATCGGTCTTAACCACCCAGAACGGACCAGTCAAGACCAATTTTGGATGACTCATTGGTAACCGAAACTCCATATGATGAGATTGAAATTTTGGCAAATGAGAGCAACTCAATGAGTTCAAAACTCAGATGAGAAAATTGTATGGTCACCATGGAAAAATGTGTACAAAGTATAAGTATTCAACATGGTTCCAACATCACAAGCATTTCTACAAACACGTAACATGCATCAAGCAAAAATCAAGTTTGGTGGGGCTTAATACAACCCGAAGTCACCATATACTTATACAAATTCACTGCAAAAACCACAATTCTGTTTTACAAAACATCAACATCGAAAATATGTAATCTAAAACCCTATTACCCAAAAACAAACTCAAATTGGCAAGCCACGAATTCCCATCGTCACCTTGGCCTTAATTCACTCCAACCTAGATTAAAAATCAAAATTGCCAAGAAGAGCGCAAAATACCTGCAATTGGATGAGTTTGAAGAGACGGTTCGTGTTTGAGTAGGCACAGTTTTGAAGGGACAAATCAATGGCTTGAGTTAATCGAGAGTTTGGGTGCAAATCGAAGCATGGAGTTGAAGTCACGTGATAAGCAAATTTGCTTTAGACAGATGTCGCCGCCATTAAAGAGCTCGGCTCAGAAATTGTGAGCAATGAAGAAAATGAGAGGCCAAAAAGTGTTATACAGCTAATGTGTGAAATGGAGCGGACATTCCATTGTAAGCAAACGACCCGATCCGTGGAAGCTTTACCACCGATCTAGAATTAAAACCTGAGGGCAAGACGTGGGTGATCCATCAGAATGCAACAAGTTAAAAGTGTTTCAGAGCCCATGATTTTCTACGAACAAAAACCTTAGACTCTGAGGTGCAAAATGTTATCCACAAAATTGTATACACATTGATAATGGGTTGGATCGGTCTGACAGTTAAGAGTGGATTTGGACAGTCTGATTAGTAAGAGGTGGGTCAGTCCTGTCATCAAGAATGGATCAGTGTAATTGATCATGGAACGGATCGGCCTTGTAAGGTGGATCGGGTCGGACTATTCTGAATATGACAGGTTGGATCGGTCTGATTATAAAGAAGTGGATCTGCCAGGTTACAAATAAGTAGGTCGGCCTGCTTTGGTGTGTTTGGATCGGGTCGGAACGATCTATTCTGCTATGTTCGGATCAGGCAAGTGCAAAGGCAGGTGACGAATCATTATTTGAGTCAATCAGTTCAAAGAGGATCGGATCGGTATGGTCTGGAAGCAACGGGTTGGATCGGCTTAGTTTGGATCGGGTCGGGACAAGGTCTGGATCAGTCAGGAACATAAAAGTTGGCAATTAGCTGGCAACAACTAGCTACAACTGGCAGTGGCATTTTCGTAAATACCCAGTAGGCCGACCCAAAACCTGAAAGCTAGATTTCAGTCATTCCTCACTTCTGTAAATAGAGGTTCAACTTCATTTCAAAGGGAGAGGATTTTTCATGACCCCGAAGGGTTGCCCAATTCAATTCTCAATCTTTCCTAAAGGATTTAATCATCTCCAACCACTTGCAATTGAAGATCAAACTCTGAATTCATCGTGAAGTCATGGAAATTCATCGAAGATCATAGGAAAGTCTGGATTTGTCCAATCTCTTGCCATATTTGAAGAACTCCATCAAGTCTCTCCCTAACCGTTTCAAATAGATCTAAAGAAAGAAGTAGCGAAGTTAATGATGAGTGTAATGAGAGGATATCAGTGCTTTGTAAATCTAGATGTGATAATGGAATTATTCTTTATAGTGGACGTAGATCACGCTTGATCGAACAACTACAAAACCTTGCATCCTCTACTTGCATTTTTACTATTGTGTGGCTCCATTTCTTCTATTTTCTATGCTTTGTAATGTATTTTCAATACTTTTGGTGTTGATTCTAATTTCGGGATCAACAATACATAAATCAATATGATAATATAATCCATATTAGAGTATGATATATAAATCAATACGATACTCATAAAAATTATCATATATAAAGCAATATGATAATATAATTAAATCAGAGCATCATATATATATATATATATATATATATATATAATACGATACTCATAACAATTATCAAATATAAAGCAATATGATAATATATTCAAATCAGAGCATCATATATAAATCAATACGATACTCATAAAATTATCATATATAAAGCAATATGATAATATAATCAAATCAGAATATCATATATAAATCAATACAATACTCATAACAATTATCATATATAAAGAAGCAATATGATAATATAATCAAATAAGAGTATCATATATAAATCAATATGATACTCATAACAATTATCATATATAAAACAGTATGATAATATAAAATTAACCATTTATAGTAAAGTATTCAAATATTAGGGGATTATGGGATAAATATAACTCGACTCATAACATACCAAATAAACAGACGTTAATATTGTAAAAATCACAGTGGTAGAGTTCAAGCGGGCATCGATACATCAGCACCGTAACCCACTCATAGCACCATAACACACCTGGCGATCAACCCAGGATAACAAAGATGGTCTAAGCCGAAGGCCGTAATCTACCCGCTCACGACACTACATGTGGGACCCCCACACCTCCATCTAATATAGTTTATGACGAACCGATCGGGAATCCCGATCAAAAATAAAATTGCCTAATGTAGCAGACCGTTGACCTTTGGTGGTTGTTGGGCGAATGAGAAACCACCGATTCAAGTAGCGAACCTGAATTAGGTCGGCCAAGATGGAGTTTTGGCCCATTGGTACAATAGAGTCTAATTTATCCCAACCCAAAATCAAAAGCCTTTTTGAAAAGCTATTTTATAATAAATATGCCATGATGTTCAAAGTGTTTATAACGTCAAAACACTTTATAAACTTAATCATGTTTTGAAAATATACCATCACATGCGAAACAAAATAATACTCACAACCCTAGTTAAACAAAACAAAGTTAATATTCAGCTTTATCATATATAAAAACAATATGAAAAAATAAATCAAGTCAGAGTATCACATATAAATCAAAAGATACTCATAATAAATATCATACACAAAACAATATGACAAAATCAAAATCACAACAGTTGTGATATAGAACAAAAAGTATCGTCATACTAATGACATAAAAGCGGTACGACTTAGAAAATACTTCAATTTAGTAATAGAAGTATACTTTCAAACATTAATTATCCCAACATAACACATAATCCTATATTGCATTATGTTTACAAGTATATTTCACTACCGAGAATACAAAACAACCGAATATTTCATATGAGAAGTCAAGAGAGTAATCAGAAAAGTATTACCAAACATCCCATACCGCTAGGTATTACTTAGTCAATTACTGAAAATCCTCCTCATGTAGAATTATTCTGTCATCTCAATAAAAAATGTGTTCAGTTCAGATGATACATACATATATGTCAAAATATTTAAAATAATTAGTTTACACATGGTTCTTTTTATTATTTATTACCACCGGTATTCTTACTTTATTATAGGAAAACTAACACTACGTTAGTTAATACCAAATTCAAGTAATTGAGCACCCTTGACAAAATCAATTTATTGATCACTTATACTTTCTTGATGATGAACCCCAAAAATTCTCGCCACAAAGGGCCTTTAGAAAGGAAATTTATTTTTCAAAAGTATTTCCTTCCAAATATTCATTATATTTTATTTATCTATTAATTCTAAATTTTTTTTCTTTAGAAAAAGGCGCTCTCTCCCGAGTGATTCTAGTATCAATTCTGCTCATTCTAGGGTATTTCCACCCAATCTCTAATGAGTTTTTAAACCCAATAAGCCAAGTTTTAGAAAAACCATAGCTTTGATACCAAATGTAAAAATCCTCCATTTTTACCGCTCCAAGTCGGTGTTTAAACTAACTAGAAGCGTTCAAAGCGATGGATTATTTTTGGCTTACAGGGTTTAAAATGGATTTTAACACAGAATCACAGAGTGCAAATATTAACAACAGAATAAAATTTTATCCAAATATCAGTTTACATTGTTTTGTGTAGCGAAAATAATAATGATAAAATGCATGGATTTTAAATAAATAAAATTCTACAATTTTGTCGAGCCTACCACGCATGTGCACCCTTATGTGCCTCTCCTCTTTATGAGCTGAAAACGTTAGATCTGTAACACTTGGGGCAAGGTGAATAAATGATAGATTTAATTTTTTTTCTTTACTTCTAATATTCTCTCCTTGACATCTCTAATAGTGGTCCTTTTGAACAAGACCATCTACAATAGCCTCTAACGTAGTACCAACGTCAAGACCACACGCTGCATTTGAAGTCACCATTCATCAACTTAAGCCATTCCTGGAAAACAATCTCAACGCCAATCCAATAAAAATATTCTGATTTGTTTGACTCAATGGTTTGACTCAAACATAATATTATTTTTGAGTTTGCAATAAAATGTTAAACACTTCATTTTTTATGGAAGAAATATGTTAGAACAGCAAATGTTTTACTTTCAAGTAAATAGTCCTCATACATCAATCATTATCCATGGAGATGAATAAAATTAACAATGTTATGATGAACTAGCTACATCTAAATACTAGTTCAATGCAACTTCTTAAATAACAAAACCATTGCTTGAACTACTCTAACTGAAAAAAATTCAAATTTAAGTCCGAAAAATATTAACAAAGAAGATAGTTTGACTGGTAAACCATCGTAAGTAATAACTATGCACTAACATGGTTTAATCAAAAGTAAAATGTTCATAATTATGCATAAGACTTTCACATGTTTGGTATTGAACTATAGACAAACAACACAAACAATGTCATTGACATTATAAGCTTTTTCTTAATCCAAAAATATAACCAAAAATAAATAAAAACATACATTTCTTAAGAAGAAGTATATTTGTGTTAGGTTCAAAAGTTAACATTTCTGCATTACGCTATGTTATGAGACAATAAATAAAATTCCTGTTGAAACTCACAAAAATAACTGATGTATTATAGAAACAGGCCTCAACCAAACATAGTTCTAAAATAAACCTCATTCCGAGTCAGTACATTTGCGATTCAGCACTATAAAAGTGCACATGCACAATATTGAAATTTACATATGAGCATTAAACAATTTTATGCCTTTTTTTTTCTTTTTTTCCTACCAAAAATGAGATTCATTTGTGCTATGTTCTTAAGCTGACTCTCTTTTTTTCGTTTAGATTACATCGTTTACCATCATACTTGATATTGAACAAGTTTCCAGAAAACATTAATAAAATTATATTCAGTGAAAGTCTACTTTTACTAGTGTAAATATTCGTCCTTACTACAAATAACCATTTGCAAAAATAAAACAAAAAACAAAAAAAAAAAAACTGCAAATCTACTGAAAATAATACCCAATGTCATCTCTTTAAACCTGATATTGAAAACAGGTAAAGTTATACTGAAACTTATGCAAGGAAAATGACTTCAGTTCAAAAAGGTAGGCATTGTAAAATAAAACCTGACAGAATTACTTAGATATATTATAAGCAACAAACGCAATTCAAAAGAATTATCACAGTTCACACACTGTCTAAACAGACAAATCAAGGATTGCATAGGAAAATTAGAAAAAAAATGCAGTTCTTATTAGAGAAGGAAAAACAGTAGTTGTAACCGTTCCTGTCAAAAAAAACCCAACAAAGTATAGTGCATGCCCCAAAACAAATTTATTGATAAAACCGCACAATAGAGAAAGTGTTTGCAGAGGTTCGGAACACGAAAAGGTAAGCATTAGTAATATTTCCTACGAGCAGAGAAGCATATAGCCAATATAATGGAAAAAAATGCAAGGAGAAAAACAATCAATAACCAAGATAGATCTTTATACTCCAGTTCTTATAAAGGAGGAATGCTTGGCATGTAGCCAATGCAACGAAAAAAATGCAAGGAGAAAAACAGTCAATAACCAAGACAGATCTTTATATTCCAGTGCATATAAAGGAGGAATGCTTGAAATGAAGCAATGGTGAGAGGGTACTCAACTTAGGTGATGGAAAGGCAGCGATTCCTGCTATTAATGGCGGCAGCCACACCCAAGACGGTTTCAAGACAAGAGGCTCAATCCTGATTTCAATGGGGTGGAAGGCTATGGCAGTCGAAGTTGGAGACTGGCGGCCTGACGAGAGTTCTGGCCTTGGGTGAGCAAGAGCGGCGGAGGCGTGTGGAGGCCATGCGATGGTGGCAAGCGCCGGTAGGCTACAGCGAAGGGGGCAAGCGGTGGTTCCTCGGTGTATGGCGGAGGAGGCGAACATAAGAGATTTCAATCGGTGGCCATGGAATTGAATTTAGAGATAACATATTTTTAGTCCAACTCTATTCTACTAGAGCCTCCCCGTAGATCAGCTTCCCCCCAAAATGTAAGGAGCGGTGGAAAATTCTAGACAGTGGACATGCAATGTTTTAATCAAAGTAAAAGGGGCACGTGTTTAACCTTTTCAGCCTAATTTTTCCAAGTGTCATGAATTTTCAGCACATATAACATGAGGCAAAACCCAATAAACAAATATATTCTCAATACTAAATGTTATACCATTTGTTTGTTTTGTATACAAACTCAATACAATGTATTTATAGATTTCCCAATATAATTCTTAAATTATCATTATTATTAAAACAAATTAAAATTTAATAAAAATCTCAAGCTAAGTTTAAAATGTTAAATTTATGGATTCTCAAATAAATTATTTCAATTATTTTTTATCATTGAATTTAACAAAACAACTCAAATTTAAATATTAAATTTTGAATTCACACTTGTAAAATTAATGCAGAATGGAATTGAAAATAAACTACATTTCTTAATTAAATTACAAGATCCATATTTCGAACTTTGGATTTATTTCCAAGGATACATTTTCGAATATTCAAATAAATTACCATTAATAACATTTACTTTTCTATAACGTTCGTATTAAAATAACAAAAGAATCACTTTTATTAGACAAAATCTCTGTAAATTTATGAAAGGAATCATTCTATAAATAAACTCAAATATCGCCCTAAATAGATGAAATTCCCAATATAAATATTTATTTCCATGTTAAATTTTAATTTATTTTATATCAAAATCTCTGAGTAGTTACTATCACCCTTCAAGAATCTGGGTTGTTACATTAGGAAGGTAGTATAATGACGGGCAGAATGTTCAGCAGTGGCGTAAGTTGACAAAAAGAATAGTGGGGCTAGATAGCAAGATGCTTGAGGAAATGTCGGGAAAGAGTAGAGCAGTCTTGAGCTGTTTGCAAAAGAAGTTGATCGATGATTATGGAGCACGCTTATAGTTGGTTGAGTTAGTTGCAAAGCAGTGAGGTATTCATTTTTACAAATTTAAATATTTATAGAAGAATTAACTTATTTAATTTTTAGTAGTTAATGTAATTATCAATCATTTGACCATTAAATAAAAATAAATAATCGTAGGTTTAAAAAAAAATCGAGATGATTCATAAATGCGACGTGTAACATCCCGCAACTTTTATGGTTCTAAAAATTAAGTAATTAAGAATTAATTATTACTTGAAGATAAACTGGATGTCGTATTTATTACCAGTACGAAGGTTTTTCCGAGACGATCGGTCTGATATACAATTTTGATATATTTGAAATTATCATTTACAAGATATTTCTTTTTTTAAAATGAAAAATATGCACATGAAAACATTAATTCTCAACGTTCCTATTTTAAGAACAAGAAATGTGTTCGGTGTAGTTGTTAAGTTAGTGTACTTTGATACATGAGATCATGAGTTTGATTCCCGTCATTGACATATTTTTGAATTTTAAGTAAAACAAACAACGGAAAAAAAAAGAGATATTTGTTCCAAGCAAGAAGTATGTGTGTATGGAGGAATATAAAAATGAGGGACATATAGGATTTAAAAGTTGCAAATAAGTAAAGTTTTTATATGTAATGTGTTTATATATTTGTATGTATGTATACACATATATAGGGCATATGTTGTTTCCAAATTATAAAACATTAATTTCATAGGTTGTGAATCAATTACACATTACATGTTATTCAAATCCTGTGCGTATGTATGTGTGTGTATAAATATATATGCATGTAAATAAATTGATTATGAATTAAATTTGTATGGGATAAAGAAAAAAAAGAATTCAAATTATACGCTTATTTCCACTTTTGAAGATATGTTAACAATAAATTGTACATTAATTGTTCATGTATGGATGGGGTTTATTGCATATTCTTGCAAAGGTTAGACATTAATTAGTATAAATCTAAATTTCACTATATATGTGTAAATATGTAAATGCGTTAATTTTATTATGGAGAAATAACTGAATAATTGCACATGTAAAGATTTAGTAGGCATTGATTGGCATGCATGTTGTTTTATTAGAGATTTATTTCATAAAGAATGGAATTAATTCTCTTATATAAATGGACATTTCTAAATAGGTTTTAAAGCTTATTCATTTATTACCCTTTTTAAATGGTATTCAAATTTCTTTTTGTCTTATGTTGCATGAAGAAAATACTAATAGACATATAGATTCGTGTAAAGATATTACTTTGTTATGAAGTAATTAGAAGAGCGGTTGTGATGTAATTTAACAATTTTTAGGGTTAATCTAATGGACTGAATCAATTCCTAACTTCTATATAAGCAAGCTAAACCTAACTGATGAGGGGCAGCCATCTATTTTTCTCTCTTCTTCTTCCTGTAGAAAAATTCTTCAAATACAATTCTCAACTTCTATGTATATTAAAAAAAAGATAATTCAATCTTTTCCTAGAGAGGAAGAACTACAACTTTTGGAATGAAGGAATCCATTTTGATCGTTCCATTTCAGGTGTGGAAATATCTCTTAGATCTGTAATTGTAGGAGAATGCAAGTGTCAATTTCTCATTTTTGTAAGTCAATGATGTCTCCTGAAAATTTATTTAAAACTTGATGGAACCATTTTTATTCATAAAGTTATATGATTACGCATTTTTGCAAATAAGTTCTAGGTTCCTATCTTAGATCTATAACATGTTGAACCTTTAAAAATCAATTAGTTGGATATATGCCCTCTTACGCGTAAATTTATTCTTAGATATAAATTTCATCAAACATGCAAGCTGATTGATTTGATGTATGCATTCTTATATCTAAATATCTTAAATTTGTTTAAAATGGAAAGTTATATTCTTTTATATAGGTAAAATAATGGAAAATGCCTGTGACGACCCCAAACCCCATAAGACGGTGGCAAGGGTAATCTTTGGAATATAACACATAAACAGATAACGGAAGAACATAAATAATTAAATATACCAGATAATGTACAACAGAATACACTGGATAAACATAATCATCAGAGTTACACAGTATATAGGATCATACTTAGTACAAATACAGTTTAGCTATACATAAATGTCTACAGCGGAAAACAAAAACATAATATGTACAACGGGAACTGAACAACAAAAAAAGAGATAAATGATAGAATCCATCTTCAGCTCCAGCTATCCAGAAAGAGCCTGCTAAAACCTGAATACAAGGCTGCCCGTGTAGAAATAGGGGCACCCGAGTTTGCAAGTGAAACAAACTACGAGTCAGTCATGGGACTGGTATGAGGAATCTACTTAACACACTTTACAATATGGCTAATCACAAGACCACGCCACTTTCGCGGAATGGGTTTACTCCATTGGATTGCCAGTGCTTTAAAACAAGTAAATCTTTTAAACATCGCAATGCTTTTTATAAATACGAAGCCATTATAAGACTCAGTTCCCATCACACAATGCAACACAAACTGGAGGATAGAGTTTTACCTTATAATGGCCAAAATATGCTTGATACGGGCAAAAAAGCATTTGATATTATTACTAGTGTTTATATGTTTCAAAAACAAATTTCAATCATCACTATCAATCATAGACAACATTAATGCCCCATACCACTATGTCACCATATATAGGTATACAATCAAAACCGCACGATGTCGTATTTGGAAATTGGATTTCCTTCCTGAACCAAGGCAAAAGATAGTCCTTACCGAATTCGAGATGCTCTAGCTTGTGTCTCAGGAACAACCGCAACTGCACCTTGGATCGTCAGGGCCGGTCCACCGATGTGGATTATAATGCCTGAACACTGCGTCTCCCCGCCCTATGGGGCGTCACTGGTCATATCCAACCAAATCATCGGCTCCAAAGAGACAGAACTAACCGAAGCCTCGCTTTCTATCATCCACATAAGTAAAATACTCGGGCGTGCAAAACCCAAAGCACCTCTCCTAGCTAGAAGGAAACGCATGTCCTCCCTGGTGTCCTCTCCCATTTTTGGCTCATACCGGGGTGTGGGCTCGCGAAACAACGCTATACACAAAGCTATGCCACACAGGCTGCACTTTGATCATCAACCACTAGACTTTGCTTTTCAACAGAAGCCTTGGTCATCCTCCACTTAGGCATGCCACACAGGCAATTCACTCCATGCGACTGATTTCTATCGATATATAACCTTTGAGCTCGTACGTCTCAGAGAAGGGCGTTAAGCAAGAGAATAAATTCTCCGCCGCCAAACGGATATATATTTAATAGAGACCAGTCAGCACAGAACAAAATCCAATGTCAGATGCACAGTCCATTTACAAGTTCGTTCTGGGTCTGAATGAAACCGGAGGCACTCAATACCTCGCATATCCGCACAATCAACAAGTACGTCCGGAAGACTACTACTTCAGCCCCATCAAGGTAGCTACTCCCACAATGAGCATCAGTAGCACCCCTCCATTCGACGTAAAGATCATCGGTCTTGCACCGTCTTCATATCTTCGACTTTCACTCATCGATCAATTATTTGAAATGAGAATTAACTCGGCCTTTTCAAATAATTCACGTATATTTAGAATTTCAAATCAATTCATTTCAATGCTTAAATTATTTGATATCACTAATTCTGTTCTTTAATGCAATTTTCATGCCAAACACATTCAACCATCAAATATCACATAAACCGAGCAAATTCAGTTTATTTCCATTCCATATCATTTATAATATTTTATCACGATTTATCGCTATTTTTATTCATTTAAAAATAGCCAATTCACTCAAACGACGCTTCAGGCCATAACGCGCTGTGGCGCTGTTTTTCTTCAGATTTGATTTACACTTATCTTAAAATCTAACCGTTGGATCTTCACAAATTTTATATCATTAGAAAGATCTTTTCAAAACGAATCTAAAGGTTTCAATTTCGGGAAAATGCGACGGTCGGATCTCCCGGTACAATCATTTGAAGTTACGATTTCAAAATACGAACTACAGCGTTGCTATTCGATTTAATTTAATTATATATATATAATCGATTCTGGCGCTTTTTTTCTTCAGATTAGAAATAAACATTCCAGACAATCCAACCGTTGGATCTTCATACAGTGAATGTCGTTGGAAAGATATTTCCAAAGTGAACCCACGGGTTTCGGTTTCGGGAAAATCCGATGGTCGGATCTCCCGCACTAATCGTTTGAAATCACGGTTTCAAAATACGAACTGCAGCGTCGTTATTCGATTTAATTTAATTATATTTATATATCTATATATAATTCATCCTTTGATTTTAAAACCATCTTCACTTCATGTCTTTGATAAAAACGATATTTTTATCATCAAAAATATTTATTCAACACATGAATAATATTGAAAATTTCGGTAGCATAACGGCAGGGTAGTTAAAACCGGGATCGTCCCTAGTACGACTCCTCGCTCTACCTTAAAACCTCGCGGTTTTTGACAATGAGGATTTTCAATATCTAGTTTGTACGTAGACGAATTTTCCCATATACTAATCCTATTGTGATTTCAGTCACAGTCAATCATTTCAAATCAACCATTCATGATATTCACCAAATTTTCACATCAACCAACAATCCAAAAAACATCACAACCAATATATATATATATATCGTCCAGGGTCTGTGGACGAGGGGAGTATATATATACATATATAACTATATTTCGATTCATTTCAATTCATTTCAACGCATATATCACTTTTACAACAAATATATAATTTATACATCGAACATACAACTTATACAACGCTTATACATGTGGTGTACAACGCTTATATAACTCATACATCGACTATGTAATTTATACATCGTTGTTTTCCATATCGTTTATAAATTAGAAATCTCACATTGGGTTCCACTCCGCCAAAAATTGTAGAAGGCTCAGAAAAATATGCGGTCTCTTCTAGAATGTAGAAGACATCCACACGAGTCCACTGTCTCTTGTTTCACTGGATTTCGTCAACATAGCAAAAATATATGATTTTTACAGTGAAATCAAAACCTGTAGCGCTTTAAAGCGTTGTAATCTATTTAAAATTAACACTGCCGTACCATTCTAAATGGGTTCAAATATAGGTTTGCCGTTTTCGTTTAATCCGTTGCTTGAGACCCAGATCCAGTTGTGCCACGACGTAGGCCTTCGAAAGTGCTTTCCGGTGATGGCCACCACCCTCAGTTCGAACTCCTGCTGGCGGCGCTAGGAGGCGCGACGCGGGCCCACATTGAGGCGGTGGTTCGCAATGATGGGGCGATGAGGGTGGACGTGGTCGGTATTGATTTAAAGAGGAGGACGAGGGCTTCAGAAAACCCTAAAGGATCGATGGGTTTTATGGCTTGTGGAGAGAGAAAATGAGGAGAGAAGGAGGGAGCACGGTTTCGCCGTCGATCGGGAGAGGGAGAGAGAGAAAGCGGGGAGAGAGACATTTAAATGGGCCAATAGGATTTTTTTAATTTATTTATATATTTTTAAAACTCTAAAATGCCCCTCTTCACATACTAGCTCCAATCCAAACCTAACGACTGTCGTCCCCTGCTAAATACCCCCATTCCGAACACAGTAGGATATGTTTCGTAGGCCCATTCGACAGTTTCAGTCAGTTTTTCTTCAAATTAAAATATAAAACATTCAATATTTGATTTGAACGTACATTTCAATTTGCCGGGGCCACATACTGATCCCAAAAATTTCAGAAAAATAAATCTAGCTATGTTTTGACGATACGGTCCCGAAAAAACTAGTTTCGTTTAATTCTGAGACCGTTTGAAAAATGGCCATTTTCTGGCCGATCCAATTTAACAGAAATTCACCAAACACATTTTCCTTCAACATGCTCACATATTAACTTCAAAAATTATGAAATTTGAAACCTAGCAATAATTTGACATCCCGGATCCAACAAAAGTGGTTTCGTCGAATTCCGAGGTCGTTTGCAAAATATCTATTTTCAATGGCTATATATTCTCTATAGCGATCTTTCTGAAAATTCATTTGGCCATAACTTTTGACTCCCGCTATGAAACTTCGATTTTTCAGATTCTTTAGAAAGATATTCACTAACAGATTTAAATATTTTTGGTTTCACTAAAATCCGTTTTATTTTGCACCCGGTACAGTCAGTCAAAGTTTGAATTTAATTTTTGAAACTACCGCGCTATTTCATGCCTTGTTTATAATTTAAAATAATTATATTTATTTTCAAACATCGATTCTAACATACTTTTCATCATTATTATTTAAAATAATTATTTTATATATTTAAAATCCACTAAAATAGCCAATTTAAATTTTTTAAACTGGTTCAGATTTTCCAGGTTGTTACAATCTCCCCCACTTAAAACTTTTCGTCCCCGAAAAGGAACAAAGTCAAAAGTAGTTTAATTATCCAACTCAACTTTCCTTCTGGCTTCCATTCTCCAACTTTTCAGTTTCTAAGAATTTCCAAGTTCTTCAAAAATTTGGCTAACACCCTAAATTTTCGAAAAATTTCGCCATAACCTCCTTTGTACGGGGAGGGGTTTGGAAATTTATTGGGCCGTATTAGGTACCCAATAAATCGTAATAAGCATGCGCATATTTATAGTGATATATTCTGGTATCCACAGGGGAGTGTGTATAGATCATAACTCCAGAGAATAAATTCTCGTCACCCTATGAATGGATTTTGTGCCTTAATGACCAGAGAGACGTGTTTATTGTCATCTGCAGACCCGAGTGGGGTTTTTATTAATCTTGCAATTTACCGTTACATTTTATATAGTCCAGATCAGTCATCAGTTCAACCTGTAATATATAGTCATCGCCATACAAGCCTCTCGCTCGTATGGTAAATCTTCAACCTCGTCACACAAGCTCCAAATGCTTATGTGGTATATGATGAAGTATGACTATCTTCCAGAATTATGCCATGTAGTGTAGTTCAAAATTAATTGTTACTATCCTATGGAGACATTTATTATTACACATAGAACAACCAGCACTCCGCATCCAATGGCATTCACAGGAGTTGATATAGTAATAAAATTGCGCAACCAACTCATTAAGGTTTACCTATTTGTCGGGCATGGAAATAAAATCTTTACTCAACAGCTATTCCATTCTTCCTGTTCAAACATATATCATGCACATGTATATATTTCAATCTATTTTTAAATCAGTTCAATACTTGATTTAATTGCATAGATTTACCATTCATTCATTGATTAAATTAGTTATCATTCTAATAATTTGATTAATCAAATTCTCAATCACACAACACAAACAACAATCAATTTGTCTTTAACTTTTCAAAAATATACCAATAAATTCATACACTCTTTTAAATTAATCAGACTATATAATTAAAAAGTTTACATCTATGCAAAGAAAACAACAGCAAAGTAAAGAACAGAATGGAAATGCAAAATATGGTAGATGTACCTTGCACCAGAGTCAATCAGAGACATCCACCTTGCACTTAGGATAGGCTTTCTTAATAGTCTCCTCTGTTTCCCAAGTACAATCTCGAGGTTTTCCACTCCACTGCACTTTCACTAAGTGAACCTTCTTGTTCCTCAGTTCTTTGGTTTCTTTGCCAATGATCTTCATCAGCTCTCTTCTAACTACCAATTCTGGAGTGATTTCCAAATCCTGTTGTGTGGCTTCTTCTACAACGAGATCTGGATCATGCACATGCTTTCGCAGTTGAGATACGTGAAATACATCATGCACTCCAAGAAACCAATTAAGCAATTGAACCCTATATGCGAGAGTTCCAATCCGTTCAAGAATAGGAAACGGACCAATGAATTTGGGCGCCAATTTCCCAGTTTTACCGAACCGGATTAATCCTCTCATCGGAAATACCTTCAAATATACATAGTCGCCAACAACAAATGATATATCTCTTCTTCTCTTATCTGCATAGCTCTTCTGTCGGCTTTGAGCGACTAGTAATCGTTTCTTAACGAAATCGACTTTGCCCGCAGCATCGCGAATCATATCAGGCCCCAATACGAGTCTATTGCTAGGTTCTACCCAACAAGCAGGGGATTGGCACGGTCTACCATACAATACTTCGAATGGAGACATTTTCAGGCTCGCCTGGTAGTTGTTGTTATATGAGAATTCGGCCAAATGTAAATGGTCTTCCCATGATCCGCCAAAATCAATAATACATGCCCATAATAGATCTTCAAGAATATGATTCACCCTCTCAGTTTGGCCATCTGTTTGAGGATGATATGCGGTGCTCAAATTCAGCTTCTTTCCCAATTGCTTGGAATGCTTCCCAGAATTTACTAGCAAAAATCGGGTCACGATCACTAACAATGCTCATGGGAACTCCATGCAGTCTAACTATTTCCTTGAAATAAATCTGCGCCAGACTTTGAGCAGTTCTATTCGATCAGACAGGTATGAAATAGGCGGTCTTCGTGAAACGATCTACGATCACCCAAATACTGCCATTTCTTTCCTTGTTCACCATCTATGAAATCCATAGAAATCTGTTCCCACTTCCCACCTGGAATTTCGAAAGGTTGCAACAATCCAGCGAGTTTCTGCTGATCGCTCTTGACTTGCTGACAGGTGGAACACCGGCTAACATAGACAGAGATATCTCTTTTCATTGCCTTCCACCAGAAAGTTCGCTTGAGGTCATTGTACATTTTACTAACCCCTGGGTGGATGCTCAGTTTGGACTTGTGGCTTTCGTCCATTACTTCTCTTTTGAGCTCAAGATTGTCGGGAACACAAATTTTACCTTTCAATCTTAGAACTCCTGCGCCATCCACTTGGAAACTGGAGACTTTGCCCTTTTGAATTCTTCTGATCATCTCCTTAATAAAACTATCGTCTTTATGAAGAATAGCTATTTTATCAATCAACGATGGTGTAATGATAATACTGGCGACGATCACATTCTTCCTACTGAGTGCATCAGCTACAACATTGGCTTTTCCCGGAGTATATAAAATATCTAGATCATAAGCTGCGAGAAATTCTAACCAACGCTGCTGCCTCATATTCAGATCTTTTTGGGTGAATAAATATTTCAATGATTGATGATCAGTGTATAATTCAAACTTCTCACCAAATAGATAATGCCCCCAGATTTTCATAGCAAACACGATAGCTAGCAATTCAAGATCGTGAGTAACATAATTCTTTTCATGTGGTTTCAATTGACGGCTAGCATAATGGACTACATGGCCTCTTTGCATTAACACTGCGCCAAGGCCTTCTTTAGAAGCATCGGTCCAGACTTTTAAATCCTGGTTGCCGTAAATAATTGTGAGCACTGGAGCAGTCATCAATTTTAACTTCAGCTCCTGGAAAGCTGCCTCACATTTGTTAGTCTAGTTGAATCTCGAATGTTTCTTAGTAAGCTTCATTAAGTGACTGGATATCTTCGAAAAATTCTTAACGAACTTTCGATAATAACTGGCCAACTCGAGAAAACTTCTGTCTTCTGTGGGCGTATGAGGCTGTTTCCAATTCTGAATAGTAGTGATTTTACTGGGATCCACTGAAATTCCTTCTTTTGACACGACGTGGCCAAGAAATTTGACTTCTTCTTGCCAGAATATACATTTGGAAAAAATTTCTTTTAAAACATTCTTTCTTAGAATTTCTAACACTTGTTCCAAATGTTTTTCATGCTCATTTTCTGACTTAGAGAAGATTAGAATATCATCAATGAAGACAAGCACAAAATTATTCAATACTTCTCTGAATACCCGGTTCATTAGATCGACAAAATAAGCTGGAGCGTTACATAAGCCGAACGGAATTACTAACCACTTGTAGAATAAGTCTGGACCCCTGAATGATATCAAAGGAACACACTCTTCGGCAATACGAAGCTGATGGAAACCTATAGCTAGGTCCATTCGTGAAAATACTTGTGCGCCATTCAATCGATATAACAAATCATCAATCCGCGGCAATAGATAATTGTTCTTTAGCGTCTGCTTATTCAAGTCACGATAATCTACACATAATCTGAGAGTACCGTCTGACTTCGGGACAAATACCACTGCTGCTCCCTAATCAGAGAAACTCGGCCTGATTAGACCTTTCCATACAAGCTGTCGGGTTTGATTATCTAACTCTTCTTTCTCTTTCAAGGTCATTCTTCAAATAGCATGAACTATAAGCCTTGCATTCAGAACCAAAGAGATTTTAAAATCAATTTCCCTCTGTGGAGGTAAGTTAACAACTTCTTCGAACACGTCCGCATATGTAACACACCGTATTTTCTATGAACGTATAAGTAACAAATCAGAGAATAATTAATTTTTAAAATAAGAATGAAGGGAAACGGTTGTGCCATTGCGTTCGTCTCGAAATTCTTCTTGAAAACGAGTCCGAGTTTTTGAAAAACCGAGTCCGTATGACCAAGTTATGACCCTCCGAAGTTTCAGGAATTTAAATAAAATAAAACAGCTCAAAAATAAAGCCAGAAATTCGAAATTCAAACCCAGAGAAGGCTGGTGGAAAAATTCCCGCCAATATACCCAGGTCGACTGGGGAGTCAACCCCCCCCCCCCCAACCAGGTTGACAGGGGAGTCGACTGGGGTGTCGACCTCCCCATGACCAGGTCGACTGGGGAGTCGACCTGAGGGTCGACCTGCTCCCGAAACCCAGTTTTTGAACCAGGTTCATTCTGATGCATCCGGTCTCGTTTTCTGTCTAGATTCGTCCGCCTAATCCTATATAAACAGCCCCCTAGACTCATTTTCTCTACACAATTTCATTCTGTCTATATTCTTCCTCTGTTCTAATTAAAAATAAAAATGGCGTCGCTACTCTGCTGGAATCAAAACTTGGACTAATGCATCTTCTTCCAACCTGAATAGAATTAAAAGCTAAATCAAATCTCAAATCAAAGTTTAGAGCTACAACAACAATTAAAGAGGAGTAATTCAACATTTCTACATCAACAACAGTTTATTATCCTTTCTTAAAACCACTAAAGGCAAGTACAGTTATTTTCCGCTATAAACTGTAATTTTAATTGTGACATGATTGTAAATCTGAATTTGAGGTTGTGTACGTTCTGTTCTGATATATTTTATTTTGTACCTTTTTCTTCTTTTTGTTCTATAGCCAGGCTACCACGAGCCTGCACCTCATCTCATAAGAGATTAACGCACGAACGCTAAATTTTGGGACAAATAGTAATGCATAATTGTACACGAAACTGTTGCCTTTGAGACTGTTGCCTATGAATATGATTCACTGACTATGGGACTATTGCCTATGACTATGATTCATGACTATGAGTCTATTTCCTATGACATTGAATAAGAAACTATTGTGATTAGTCGCCCATGACTATTGTGGTTAGTTGCCTATAACCATTGTAGTTAGTTTCTTATGCCTATTCCCTTAATGATGTTAGATCTCTTATTTAGTATGTAACTTTGCTAGTTTATTCCCATTCACTGTTATGTACATCGAGCCTATAGGGCCATTTCATGAGTATTTAGAGAACTTGTGGAAACATGTTATACGGGGATTGGGCGTAGCTTAATTAAGTAAATCTGGCGTAGCAAATATGTTGGCATAATCTGAGTAGGATATAATAGAGAATGATTTACATGTGTATTAGTCTTGGACATAAATGGTGAACTAGAATATTAAATCTAGTTTTGACATGAACTGTAAATGGGAATATTAAGGCTAAAATTTGGGGCATATATTGTATTATGAGTTATGACCTTGATTTAGGCATGTAAGTTTAGGCCAAATTTATGATTAGGCAAGATATGTAAATAGAGTTTTAGATATATATATATATATATATATATATATATATATAATCTGCTAAATCTGTTAAATTGCCTAATCCGTTATCTGCTAAAATTATTGAATTGCCTAAACTGCTAAATCAGTTATCTGCTAAATCTGTTGAATCGCTTAAACTGCTAAATTTGCTACCTGTTGAATTGTTTGATCTGTTGAAACTTGATAATGGTAATCTGGGTATGGAAATCCGTAGGCTCGACCTAAGATTTAGTAGAACATGGAAATTTGATTAACTTGTTATATCCTATGAAGAAGTTTAATCTGTTAAATAAACAGAATTAGTCTGATATCTGAAAAATCTATATTGGAGTGAATTGGCTATGACACGAGGTTAGACTCTGTTTACGGTAGAAGCCTGGCCGGAACCAACCGGCTTAACCAGCGACAGCAAACTATCAGTCTAATGTGAGAGGTCGTAGGCATAATTAAAATATGCTTAGACACGAGGTTAGGTCTGGCTTGTGGCAGAAGTCTGCCCGGAACCGCCCAGCATATCCTGCGGCCACAAGCTACCGACCTAATGTGAGAGGTATGTGCACTAATATTTAATTAACGCAAATCTGGGATAAATATGATGTCTAAAACGTGTTGGGTGGATAGGGTTAAACCAAACGGACTAATGAATTTAACAAACCCGTTTCGTGAATCTGTAGACCCAATTACAAAGTTAGACAAATCTGTAAATCTGTTAAATCCGTATATCTGATCCGTTAGTCTGAAACTTGTCAAATCTGTGAACTAGCTGATCTGAACTCTGTATGTCTGAAATTGTAAACAAGTTAATCTGAAATCTGTTAGTCGGGGGACACAAGGTTAGGAGGGAAATTACTTGAGTCATCTATTGTTTGGGATCCATATTAGTCAGTAACCCTTTCTGGTATCAAACTTTGACCCAATAGTAGGTAGGGTCCGGGCACGCTTACTGAACTAATTATAAGCGGTTCATTCTGATAATGGCGAGGGGTGTTGATGGTGCGTTCCAACCGGGTCATGTGCGTGCATGGATCCCGGTCTGCCTCTGAGGATGTAAGACGCCGTGACATCTGTAAATAGGACTGTGCCAATTGGTTGTCACTTTAGGGAGGATACACCCTACTGTGGGGCCGACATAAGGTATTTATGTATTAGGGAGCCGATCGCTTGGGGTAGGGTTTTAGGGTACACTTAGTTCTGTCTGTTTCTGTTGGTACCGTCTGTTTCTGTTGGGTGGCAACACCTGTCTGTTTCTGCGTGCTACCGTCTGTTCGGGTGGTAAAGGCCCATTTACTAGTGTACACCTAATTCTACATTCCGTTTTCGTAGGGATTAATCTGTTTATGTTTCTGTACTTTCTGTTCGGGTGGTAAAGGCCCATTATTAGCATTCTGTTTCTGTATGCTTCTATTGGGGTTGTAAACGCCTATTACTGTCATTCTCTTCTGTGGAAATTATTCTGTTCCCGTTTTTGTTTCAGTTTAGACATTGGGGTGACACCTAATCCTGTTATACTAGTATTAGTGCAGAGAAATGAAAAGTAATATTATTCTGTTTCTTCTGTTTAACCTACGTACATCAGTTGCTCCTGTTACTGTTATCTCTTATCCAGCTTATTTTCATGTCATAATTATTATTATCTGTTCATATCCTGAAAGTCACTGGACTTGCCATACTTTATGTCTGACCTTGCTTGTTTTCGCCCCCTTTTCTTCCGTTTCCCTCCCCCCCCCCCCCCGGTTTTCCAAGGAGGGAACACTTTAGCTTGATCCGGAATTCTTTTGCTTGAAGTACTTAGAGTGCTTAAAGTATGGCTTGACTCCTTATGGAAGCTTCTGTGGGGATTATGAATTTAAAGTTTTGTACTCTGATGATTTTTTGAACAAGACTGATATTTATGTACTTGAGTTTTTGGTAAAGATGTAACCAAACTGATTTTTGTTTTCCGCTGTAATAAAGTTATAATTTCTCAAGTATTGTTTATCTGTCTAGAAATTTTCTGTTCTGTTTATAAAATGCTCCACCAAAGTTAAGGCATTCCCTTTGTGAGTGACCTTAACGGAGGTGGGGTGTTATAGCATAATTCTTGACAACTGGGATATTTTCAATGTCGACCGAAATATTCTCAGGAACGACAGGAACAGGATCTATTTGAGCAGGAGAAACATCTAGAGTTGCCCAGAAGTCCTTTCTATCATAATTCGAACCTTCACATGGAATGGTTATATAATTGCCTGATTTAATCTTCGCCCTTGTGACTCTGTCGGCGCATTTAACCTCAGCTTCATATTTGGTTAACCAATCCATTACCAGAATAAGATCAAACTCTGTAAAATTCATGACGATCGTGATAGTAGGCAATCGATAGCAGGAAAAAGAAACTGGAACCCCACAAACCCAACTAAGATCGACAGAACCCCTAACCGGATTATGAACAGTCGTGGGTTCTCTGAGCTTTTTCAAATTCAAATCTAGTTTTTTAACCGCATTCTTTGCAACAAAGCTTCGCGACGCACCTGTATCAAGCAGTACTTTAACTGGGATGTTTTTGACAATAAGCATGCCTTCTAAAACATCTGTCCTTTCTTGACTAGATAAGGGGGCAGGGTCTTCTGCCACTTCATTTATCTGTACCATTTCAGATTTCTTTATTAGCCGGCAATCTTGCTTTACATGGCCAGCCCGATGGCAAAGATTGCATCTTCTATCCTCTTGAAACTTGCACTTGGATTTAAATTTATCCTTCATTCGTTTCTTTAAGGGTCCGCAATTTATCGACAAATGTCCTGGTTTCTTGTAATTGTTGCATATTGCAGTCATTACAGGTACTTCTTCAGATTTAACCTTTTTCTTGTCGACTCTAGGCTTCTTTCTGAACTCAGACTTCGTACTGGCCTCAGGCTGTGTACTCGTCTCTGGTCCATCAGTTTCAAATTTCCTTTTGTTGCTCGAACTATCTTCCTCTTCATCGACTAAAATACCACGATTATTTATATCTTCATACTGATAAGCCATGTATATCATTTCAGAAAAAGGAAGCTTCACATGCCCCATTACTTTATTCTGATATTTTCTTTGAAGACCATTAATAAACCTCAGATTCTTCCTCTTTGGATCTTGAATTAGATGAGGGAAAAAATGAGTAAGTTCATTGAATTTCTTATGATATCCTGGAATGGTCATATCTCCTTGTATCAGATAATAGAATTCATCACATAACCACTCAATTGCTTCGGGAGGAATAAATTTTTCACTGAAAATCTCCTTAAATCTATCCCAAGTAATATTACCTTCTAGATTATTCTCAATAATCGAATCCCACCAGAACAAAGCTTCTTCTTTGAGTGCCCAAGATGCCTGTAATCTTTTCTGGTCGTCACTCACCTTTAAGCCTTCAAAGATCTTCTCAGCAGAACGAATCCAAGCTTGTGTTTCCATAATGGATTCTTTGCCCAAGAATGGTACTCCACCCAGATTTCGATACTCTTTACTAGAGCTTCAATATCCGGGTCTGCATTACTTCTTCTGTTTCTGCCACTCATTTTCTAGTGCGTCTCCAAATAGCAGACCAAGTGTCAGGTCAACAGAAAAGATATTTCAAAACATAGAAACATATACTTGAATGTAAATGTGTCTATCGAGGGGTATTTCATTCTGCTATACTCATACTAAGATATTACTGATCCTATCTGTAATGAGTTATTCGTCTTAGAACACTACTGGTTCTACTTCTGACGAATTCGTTAATATGTTATATTCCAGAACTAAGCTTAACCAAATCTCTGATACCACGTTTGTGACGACCCCAAACCCCATAAGACGGTGGCAAGGGTAATCTTTAGAATATAACACATAAACAGATAACAGAAGAACAGAAATAATTAAATACACCAGATAATGTACAATAGAATACACTGGTTAAACATAATCATCAGAGTTACACTTTATATGTGATCATACTTAGTACAAATACAGTTCAGCTATACATAAATGTCTACAACGGAAAACAAAACATAATATGAACAACAGGAGATGAACAGCATAAAAAGAGATAAATGATAGAATCCATCTTTAGCTCCAGCTATTCAAAAAGAGCCTGCTAAAACCTGAATACAAGGTTGCCCGTGTAGAAATAGGGGCACCCGAGTTTGCAAGTGAATCAAACTACGAGTCAGTCAAGGGACTGGTATGAGGAATCTACTTAACACACTTTACAATATGGCTAATCACAGGACCACACCACTTTCGCAGAACGGGTTTACTCCATTGGATTGCCAGTGCTTTAAAACCAGTAAATCTTTTAAACATCGCAATGCTTTTTATAAATATGAAGCCATTATAAGACTCAGTTCCCATCACACAATGCAACACAGACCGGAGGATGGAGTTTTACCTTATAATGGCCAAAATATGCTTGATACGGGCATAAAAGCATTTGATATTATTACTAGTGTTTATATGTTTCAAAAACAAATTTCAATCATAACTATCAATAATATACGGCATTAATGCCCCATACCACTATGTCGCCATATATAGGTATACAATCAAAACTGCACGATGTCGTATTTGGGAATTGGATTTCCGTCCTGAACAAAGGCAAAAGATAGTCCTTACCGAATTCCAGACGCTCTAGCCCGTGTCTCAGGAACAGCCGCAACAACACCTTGGATTGTCAGGGCCGGCCCACCGATGTGGATTATAATGCTTGAACACTGCATTTCCCCGCCTTATGGGGCGTCACTGGTCATATCCGACCAAATCATCGGCTCCAAAGAGACCGAACTAACCGAGGCCTTGCTTTCCATTATCCACATATGTAAAATACCCGGGCGTGCAAAACCCAAAGCTCCACTCCTAGCTAGAAGGAAACACATGTCCTCCCTAATGTCCTCTCCCGTTTTTGGCTCATACGGGGGTGTGAGGCTCGCGAACAAAGGCTATACACAAAGCTATGTCACACAGGCTGCACTTTGATCATCAGCCACTAGACTTTGCTTTTCAACAGAAGCCTTGGTCATCTGCCACTTAGGCATGCCACACAGGCAATTCACTCCATGCGACTGATTTCTATCGGTATATAAGCTCTGAGCTCATATGAAACACCCCACCTCCGTTAGGGTCACTCTCAAAGGGAATGCCCTAATTTTGGTGGAGGTTTATAAGTACAAGTCACAGATATACAAGACAGATATAAGAACACATATTTGTAAACAGCGGAAGAACAACAAACTTTTATTTCATGAAGTCAAATACGTGTTACAACAACATCCTTTCCAAAAACATAACATAACACTTTCATAATCTGTCTTGAGTACATTATTTAAAGAAGCATAAATAAAACGTAGATAAACTGCAAAAGCCCCATAGTGGATTGTCCAAAGCCATAGTTCAAAACAGGAAAGTCCAAGCAATACATTTCTCTTCTTCAAGCTGGATGTTGAGGTAGGTCAAGCTGCTGTGTTCCCTCCCTGAGGACCTGGGGGGGGGGGGGAACGGAAGAAAGAAGACGAAAGAAAAATAGAGTTAGACATAAAGCCTGAGTAAGTCTAGTACTATTTTGTCTATGAATAAAGAACTGGGTATGATAAGTAATAACAAGAAGTGGGCAAACACTATAACTTGGTTAAGTTGTCTAGGGTCGAATATACTATCGTACCCCATGTTAATCTCTGAACCCATATAAACTAGTTTCCAATTTGCACCCCATAATCAGGGTGATGTGATCCATTCTATGATGATCGGCTCATACTCGCATAGTTACATGTGTCTTACGGCCCCCGATGTCTGTAGTTACCTATGCTGGTCCCACCATGTGGTGTATCAAGTCCCATAGTGGCAACCCGACACAACCTTAGAGTGCACAGGTATGCTACTGGTGTCCAGTGCCTTATTTTTCTGCTCCGGAGTGTGTGCACGCCCGCACTCCGTTAGAACCTACACTGCTACACCACCGTCGTCGCTTTGACCTCTTACAATCAGCCCAGTAATCGTGCCCCACCCTGCCTAGTTTCAGGGTATCCTGATACACCTTTTAGGGTTACTGCTGAAAAGGGTCCCCCGTTACTAGGTTTTCTATCTCTAGCCAACATGCTAAGTTGGTTAAGTGTTTCCTAACCTAACCCCACCAGTCCGTTTAGTTTAGCATGTTCCATTTTGATTAAGTCTTTAGTTCACTTAATCCTAACAATCCTGACTCAGCCTTAATTGTCTTATTAAGGCCCTGACCTCTCACATTAGACAGGTATTGTTGTGGCTGCCTGTTGCCGGTTGGTTCCGGGCAGTCTTACGCCACAACTCAGTCTAACCTCGGGTCCTTGCTGGGCTCCATGTTTAACCTCCCACATTGGATAGGTATTGTTGTGACTACTGGACAGCCGGGCGGTTCCGGGCAGGTTTACATCACAACTCAATCCAACCTCGGGTTAAACACATCGTCTTTTCTACATTTACATATTTTGTCATTCTTCTTTATTTCTTATATGTAAATATTTGCGGCCCATTATTATGTTAATGGTGTAAAGGTTACACCAACCATGGGCCCAACCCATACTCGACTTTGGGCCCTTCTATTTCATATTTTCATTCATTAATTAATTTTTAACCCAACGTTATTTTCCCCCGTTTTACACGTCCGTTTATATATATATTGGGCTTAGCCTTTTAAAGCCCAATTTAGCCATGCGAAAAGGGGAGGCTTATGGCGTATACACAAAGAGGGGAAAGTGAGCGCATGAACTTGCATATGACGTTGGAAAATACATAATAGAAATTGGTGTACTTGCATAGTGGTGACATGTATTTTGGTCATAAAACATAGGTGACATAAATCAAGGCATGTAAACTTGCATAGGTTTAACTACAACATGAACCTATATTCTTATTTAGGCATAATGTCAAACATAAGCATGGCCTAAATACTTCTAGCATAAACATGGCATATTGTCAAACATAAGCATGGCATAAAATACTTCTTGCATAGGCATGGCATATTGTCAAACATAAGCATGGCATAAAATATTTCTAGCATAAACATGGCATAATGTCAAACATAAGCATGGCATAAATACTTCTAGCATAAACATGGCATAATGTCAAACATAAGCATGGCATAAATACTTCTAGCATAAACATGGCATAGGTATAGTTAAATTTGTTCATGGCATAAATATAAACAAGTCATGTTCATAAGGTTTCTACATGTTTACAAAGAGGATACTTTGTTACTAACACAAAAGCATAGTTCAACTTAATTAAATTTAATCACATAACGATGGTATACTTATGCATAAATATTCCTAATCATGGTGTTTGCTTTTAACTTGCAAAAAAAGGGATTTTTGTGTCTAACTTAGCCATGTCTCACATATGTCATCAGATAATTCTTTTAAACAAGATAGACTTAATCATGAATTTCAATTATGCCCAATATCATTCATAGCCTAGCCATATTCATAAGTTTTGCAAAAGCATGACTTAATACATGGATTATGGTGTCAAAATTCCAACATAGTTTCATATGAACTATAACAACCAAACTTGTCTCAATTACTTGCAAAATGATTTATGCACAAAATAGACATCATGATGGCATAATAACAAAGCCCCAAACTTGCATGAATTTCAATCAACTACATACATGTAGCTTCAACATAGACTACATAATTTGCGCAATATTCCAAACGTATATTTGCATAGAACTACCGCATGTAGTTCTTTATAATTGAATGACATAATTCAGAATATCCAAAAGTATATAAATCGCACAAATACGAATTTCATTGCCACAATTCAAGCATACATATCTACACAATCATTTGTTCATACCAAAGTAATACTCTACTTACAATGGTTGCGGCAAATTCTCTAATTAAGAGATATGATTCCTTTGTTGAATTGATTAGCTTTAGGTTGCTTGAATTGCTTTAGGCTTTAGAACTTTCTCCCTAATCCTCTCTCTCTAGATGGCGGCTACTCTTAGTCGTTCCTCAGCAACATGGCGGCTATGCTCTTAATTTGAATGAATAGATTAGGGTTTAGTCTAGGGTTGTTTATATAGAGGTTAGGAATTGATTAGAACCATTGATGTTGCTAGGTTAGATCGTAGCCATTCATTAGATAGAGAGACCAATTAAAACTTGCCACCTAGCCCTAATGACAAAGCAACCCACAGAAATTCGACCAAACACAGACCAAGCCAGCCAGGAGGGACTGGGTTCGATTTTCAAAAATTAAACTTTAAATTGAGCTGTTTTAGTCTATTTGAATTTTATCTATTGTATACATATATTTTTGCATATATATATATATTCTCATATATATACATATATTTTCTTTATTTCCTTATATGTACGTTCTTATCCTTTCAAAATTTGAATTTGTATACGTACATGTATTTGCATGCTCAGTTGGCCCTCTCTAAAACAGAGATAAAAATTATGTCGCCGCCGGGGTTCGAACCCCCGACCTCCATGCTACAAATCCAATGCCTTAACCAACTGAGCTACAGAGGCTTTTGTTAATAAGTCTTAGAATAATAATAATTATTGTCCTCTCCTTACTTCTCTTTTTTTCATGTTTTGCTGTAATATTTAAATTAAAGATATCTTCTTCATACGTTATCCGTTTTGCGCAAACTCGGACTCTATCTCAAGCAGAATTCCGAGACGAACGCAATGGTGATGTCCGTTTCCCTTAATTTTTCTGTTACAATTTAATTATACTTTAATTTGTTAATTTACTATTAACGGAAAAATCCGGGGTGTTACATTCTCCCCCACTTAAAAGGATTTCGTCCCCGAAATCTTCAAGTTTAGGAAGAATGTAAATCCTAACATTCAATCATCCATCTACTCATCCATCAAACACGAGCATCCATTGTCCTTAAAAGACTTCTAATGCTTCATGATCATATGCGAAGTGTGTGTGTTCATGAACTTATCTAATGCAAAATCAGGCGATCTACTGATTCAGTTGACCTCCTTAATGCGAATCATGTAAGTGCCATGTATCCATTATGTATGCAGATTTTTCCTATTCATGATTCTACATGGGTGCACAATCTTTCATACAAATGCAACATCCATATGACAACACATTACAATTCAACCATATACGAGTGCAAACATATATGCATATGCAATATGAAGTGACTGAGCCGATCTAAAACCTAGATTGTGTGTGTATATGCAACCACGAGCAACCACTAGCAATCACTTGCAACCACTTGCAACCATCATCCATAACATGTTTCAACTACATGTTTCCATCCAAAAAGATTCTACCTAAAAGATAAGGTCGAGGAAATATACCTAAGAAGATAGATGAAAGCGCAACTTAAGGAAAAGGAAAGATCAAGGATGTACCCTCGAACAGAAAAGGGTAGGCTGTACGGATTCTAGCTTTAGTTTCCCAAGTCGCGTCTTCCTCGGCGTCGCTCCACTGAACTTTGACGAGCTTGACTTCACGGTTGCGTAGCTTCTTCACTTTCGTTCCTAAGATGCGGGTTGGAACTTTACTTATGGTTGCTTCGCGTTCCACTTCGGCCTCTTCGAGGATATTTGGCTCTACCACTTCAGCAGACTCATGTAGACATTTTCGGAGATGTGAAACGTGGAAGATGTTGTGGACTCCAGCCAACTTCTCGGGTAGCTCTAACCTATAGGCCATTTTCCCAATTTTTTCCTATCTAAAGGTATAGTCGAAGTAAAAACTTTGTGCCCATTAGGCAATGTCAAGACTGAAAACCTATGCCACATATATATTGATTAGGAGAAGAACTCTCTAAGCATCAGCCCCGAAGACCGAAATCAACATCAGACTGACACCCAAAGAATTACTCAACCCAACCACCATATATGATTCTAGGCAACTAAGCATGATGGACTCCTTTTAGGTCACAAGGGAGTCCCTTCCTAAGACCAATCTGTATCCTATAAAACCCTAAAACTTTAGTCAAACCGATGAACACCCTCGAGCCCCAACATGTGTTACTAACAGATGAGTTATACTCCCTATGTGGTTTGCAACAGAAATTGGATTGAGAATGGGACCGAGAGGATATACTCTTAAGAAGAGATACGATGCACGAATCTAGTCTTCAATCTTCAAAGCCGCATTTCTTGAGCTTAACTCCGTTATGCTTTGTCCGTCTTTAACTTCACAATTTCGTAGCTTCTTAATCCTTGTTTCCAAAATATGAGTTGGAACCCTTGCCTCTTGTTCCTCTTTCACTCATTCTCCTTCTAGAATACTTGGCTCAAGCCTAACTGCGTACTCATGGTTCCATGCAAGCTCTCCAAAATTCATTAGTGAATCTTGGATCTTGTTCACTTACTAGAAGGTATTCCACATAGATGAATTATCTCTTGAAAATAAACAAATGTCAACTATGTTGCCAAATGTACTTACTAAGGTGATTCTTTACAACTCATGCACCAGCGAAATGAACCTTCAGCCTTAGTGGCGAATACTACTGGAGCGCCCTATTCTGAAATGCTCCTCCTAACGAACCCCTTTTCTAGAAGCTCTTTAATCTGTTTACTGAGCTCTTTCCTTTCTCGTGGAGCCATATGTCTAACGGGCAACGCAACGGGCTTTACATTATCTACAAGATATATGCGGAAGTCTATTTCCCGCTTCGGAGGCAAGCCCTTCACCTCTTCGAAGACATCCGGATATTCCCGGACCACTCTAACTGATTGCAAATTTTCAACAGAGGCATCTAGCGACTCAAGATAACTAAGCATAACCGCATACGAGGGATTACAAGAAATTTCCAAAGTATTACTGAGCTGGGTTAGGAGCCTAACAACCCTTTTCTCACAATCAAGGATGGCCCCATTACTGGATAGCCAATCCATGCCCAAAATCAAACCATACCCCTAAAAGCCCAAAACAAAGGCACTACATTGAAATTCTACACTTAGAATAGAAATTTTCAAATCCAAACAGATCATAGACAAATGAGCTGGGCCCCCAATTGGGTTTGAAACAATTAAGGGGTCCTCTACCATACTAGTTTCTAGGTGCAGAGATTCTACTAAAGCAGACGAGATAAAGGAGTGTGATGCGCCAGAATCAAACAAAGTGCGAACGGGGTGATCATAAAGATAAACTACGCTTTCTACAGAAGTATTTATACCTCGTTGTTGCAATGGTGGCGCTTCTAGCACATGAACCTGTGCCCCTGGGGTGGATCCAGCGCCCTGCCCCTGTCCTCGTTTCTTTGGGCAGTCCTTAGCCCTGTGGCCTGTCTGACCGCATGAAAAGCACCCACCATTCTCCTTGGCCTTCTTTTTCCGGCAGTCCTTTACTAAGTGCCCCACTTTGCCACAGAAATTGCACTTCCTCTTCTCTTTGTTGCCTTTTCCGCCTTTCTTAAAGTCTGTCTTCTTAGGCTGCAAACCCTCCTTTTTCCCTTGAGAGCTTTCTGCCTTTGTCTCCTTCTTGCCCTTATCCTCTTCATTCAGCAATGCCATTTGCACCAATCTTTCATACATGGCCCCCATGGGTATATGGGTCATGGCCAAACTGTGTAATGGCTCATTTAACCCTTTGACAAAACGGAGAGCCTTCTTGTGCGGGGTATTGACTAGGTCAAGCCCAAACCTAGCCAGCTCATCGAACTGATTCACATACTCTCTGACTGTCTTGTCCCCTTGCTTAAGAAATAAGAATTTTTCTAACTGCAAACTTCTTTCTGCATCTGAGAGAAATTTAGTCTCAAACCTTGCCCTAAAGTCCTCCCATGTCTCCACTGGTCTTTCAGCATTAGTGACTTCCCACCAGTAGGAAGCCTCGCCCTTCAATAGCCACACTGCCAATTGTACTTTTTGCCTATCTTCTACCTCAAAGATGATAAATAGGTCTTCAGTTTCTTTTAGCCAATTCCTAGCTGCTACGAAGGACTCAGTTCCATGGAAATCCCTTCCTCCCATAGCTTTAAAATCTTTACATATCTTAGCGAAAGTGTTTCCCCGAGGAGGAGGTGGAGGAAAAGGTGCTGCTGCAGCTGGATGGTTTCCTTCCGCTGGAGGAGGAGGAATGGTAGGACCTGGCTGAGTGGCCCTTGCTTCTAAAAATCGTCTAAACCAACCAGGTATTGGCACCCCTTCCGGCAAGTTAAGATCTTGGGACATGCTGAAACAAAAAGGATAGATTCAAAACGAAGGATAAGAGATAGTTCCTATGGCTTTGGGGAGTGGACTTTGCCTTTTAAAAATAAAATAATATTTTCTTTTAAAAATGCTTCTTTAAATTTCCTTTTTGAAAATAATTTTTCAAAACTTTTTATCTTATCTGGTAAACCTATGCTCTGATACCAAGTGAAACACCCCACCTCCGTTAGGGTCACTCTCAAAGGGAATGCCCTAATTTTGGTGGAGGTTTATAAGTACAAGTCACAGATATACAAGACAGATATAAGAACACATATTTGTAAACAGCGGAAGAACAACAAACTTTTATTTCATAAAGTCAAATACGTGTTACAACAACATCCTTTCCAAAAACATAACATAACACTTTCATAATCTGTCTTGAGTACATTATTTAAAGAAGCATAAATAAAACGTAGATAAACTGCAAAAGCCCCATAGTGGATTGTCCAAAGCCATAGTTCAAAACAGGAAAGTCCAAGCAATACATTTCTCTTCTTCAAGCTGGATGTTGAGGTAGGTCAAGCTGCTGTGTTCCCTCCCTGAGGACCTGGGGGGGGGGGGGAAACGGAAGAAAGAAGACGAAAGAAAAATAGAGTCAGACATAAAGCCTGAGTAAGTCTAGTACTATTTTGTCTATGAATAAAGAACTGGGTATGATAAGTAATAACAAGAAGTGGGCAAACACTATAACTTGGTTAAGTTGTCTAGGGTCGAATATACTATCGTACCCCATGTTAATCTCTGAACCCTTATAAACTAGTTTCCAATTTGCACCCCATAATCAGGGTGATGTGATCCATTCTATGATGATCGGCTCCTACTCGCATAGTTACATGTGTCTTACGGCCCCCGATGTCTGTAGTTACCTATGCTGGTCCCACCATGGGGTGTATCAAGTCCCATAGTGGCAACCCGACACAACCTTAGAGTGCACAGGTATGCTACTGGTGTCCAGTGCCTTATTTTTCTGCTCCGGAGTGTGTGCACGCCCGCACTCCGTTAGAACCTACACTGCTACACCACCGCCGTCGCTTTGACCTCTTACAATCAGCCCAGTAATCGTGCCCCACCCTGCCTAGTTTCAGGGTATCCTGATACACCTTTTAGGGTTACTGCTGAAAAGGGTCCCCCGTTACTAGGTTTTCTATCTCTAGCCAACATGCTAAGTTGGTTAAGTGTTTCCTAACCTAACCCCACCAGTCCGTTTAGTTTAGCATGTTCCATTTTGATTAAGTCTTTAGTTCACTTAATCCTAACAATCCTGACTCAGCCTTAATTGTCTTATTAAGGCCCTGACCTCTCACATTAGACAGGTATTGTTGTGGCTGCCTGTTGCCGGTTGGTTCCGGGCAGTCTTACGCCACAACTCAGTCTAACCTCGGGTCCTTGCTCGGCTCCATGTTTAACCTCCCACATTGGATAGGTATTGTTGTGACTACTGGACAGCCGGGCGGTTCCGGGCAGGTTTACATCACAACTCAATCCAACCTCGGGTTAAACACATCGTCTTTTCTACATTTACATATTTTGTCATTCTTCTTTATTTCTTATATGTAAATATTTGCGGCCTATTATTATGTTAATGGTGTAAAGGTTACACCAACCATGGGCCCAACCCATACTTGACTTTGGGCCCTTCTATTTCATATTTTCATTCATTAATTAATTTTTAACCCAACGTTATTTTCCCCCGTTTTACACGTCCGTTTATATATATATTGGGCTTAGCCTTTTAAAGCCCAATTTAGCCATGCGAAAAGGGGAGGCTTATGGCGTATACACAAAGAGGGGAAAGTGAGCGCATGAACTTGCATATGACGTTGGAAAATACATAATAGAAATTGGTGTACTTGCATAGTGGTGACATGTATTTTGGTCATAAAACATAGGTGACATAAATCAAGGCATGTAAACTTGCATAGGTTTAACTACAACATGAACCTATATTCTTATTTAGGCATAATGTCAAACATAAGCATGGCCTAAATACTTCTAGCATAAACATGGCATATTGTCAAACATAAGCATGGCATAAAATACTTCTTGCATAGGCATGGCATATTGTCAAACATAAGCATGGCATAAAATACTTCTAGCATAAACATGGCATAATGTCAAACATAAGCATGGCATAAATACTTCTAGCATAAACATGGCATAATGTCAAACATAAGCATGGCATAAATACTTCTAGCATAAACATGGCATAGGTATAGTTAAATTTGTTCATGGCATAAATATAAACAAGTCATGTTCATAAGGTTTCTACATGTTTACAAAGAGGATACTTTGTTACTAAC
The DNA here is from genome assembly GCA_030737875.1 of Allium sativum. Classification (NCBI taxonomy): domain Eukaryota; kingdom Viridiplantae; phylum Streptophyta; class Magnoliopsida; order Asparagales; family Amaryllidaceae; genus Allium; species Allium sativum. The sequence goes on along the minus strand of CM060910.1, from coordinate 223,152,556 downwards.
ACAAAAGCATAGTTCAACTTAATTAAATTTAATCACATAACGATGGTATACTTATGCATAAATATTCCTAATCATGGTGTTTGCTTTTAACTTGCAAAAAAAGGGATTTTTGTGTCTAACTTAGCCATGTCTCACATATGTCATCAGATAATTCTTTTAAACAAGATAGACTTAATCATGAATTTCAATTATGCCCAATATCATTCATAGCCTAGCCATATTCATAAGTTTTGCAAAAGCATGACTTAATACATGGATTATGGTGTCAAAATTCCAACATAGTTTCATATGAACTATAACAACCAAACTTGTCTCAATTACTTGCAAAATGATTTATGCACAAAATAGACATCATGATGGCATAATAACAAAGCCCCAAACTTGCATGAATTTCAATCAACTACATACATGTAGCTTCAACATAGACTACATAATTTGCGCAATATTCCAAACGTATATTTGCATAGAACTACCGCATGTAGTTCTTTATAATTGAATGACATAATTCAGAATATCCAAAAGTATATAAATCGCACAAATACGAATTTCATTGCCACAATTCAAGCATACATATCTACACAATCATTTGTTCATACCAAAGTAATACTCTACTTACAATGGTTGCGGCAAATTCTCTAATTAAGAGATATGATTCCTTTGTTGAATTGATTAGCTTTAGGTTGCTTGAATTGCTTTAGGCTTTAGAACTTTCTCCCTAATCCTCTCTCTCTAGATGGCGACTACTCTTAGTCGTTCCTCAGCAACATGGCGGCTATGCTCTTAATTTGAATGAATAGATTAGGGTTTAGTCTAGGGTTGTTTATATAGAGGTTAGGAATTGATTAGAACCATTGATGTTGCTAGGTTAGATCGTAGCCATTCATTAGATAGAGAGACCAATTAAAACTTGCCACCTAGCCCTAATGACAAAGCAACCCACAGAAATTCGACCAAACACAGACCAAGCCAGCCAGGAGGGACTGGGTTCGATTTTCAAAAATTAAACTTTAAATTGAGCTGTTTTAGTCTATTTGAATTTTATCTATTGTATACATATATTTTTGCATATATATATATATATATATATATATATATATATATATATATTCTCATATATATACATATATTTTCTTTATTTCCTTATATGTACGTTCTTATCCTTTCAAAATTTGAATTTGTATACGTACATGTATTTGCATGCTCAGTTGGCCCTCTCTAAAACAGAGATAAAAATTATGTCGCCGCCTGGGTTCGAACCCCCGACCTCCATGCTACAAATCCAATGCCTTAACCAACTGAGCTACAGAGGCTTTTGATAATAAGTCTTAGAATAATAATAATTATTGTCCTCTCCTTACTTCTCTTTTTTTCATGTTTTGCTGTAATATTTAAATTAAAGATATCTTCTTCATACGTTATCCGTTTTGCGCAAACTCGGACTCTATCTCAAGCAGAATTCCGAGACGAACGCAATGGTGATGTCCGTTTCCCTTAATTTTTCTGTTACAATTTAATTATACTTTAATTTGTTAATTTATTGTTAACGGAAAAATCCGGGGTGTTACATCGTACGTCTCAGAGAAAGGCATTAAGCAAGAGAATAAATTATCTGCCGCCAAACAGATATATATTTAATAGAGATCAATCAGCACAGAACAAAATCCAATGTCAGACACACAGTCCATTTACCAGTTCGTTCTGGGTCTGAACGAAACCGGAGGCACTTAATAACTCATATATCCACACAATCAACAAGTACGTCCGGATGGCTACTACTTCAGCCCCATCAAGTTAGCTACTCCCATCATAAGCATCAGTAGCACCCCTCCATTCGACGTGAAGATCATCGGTCTTGCACCGTCTTCATATCTTCGACTTTCACTCGTCGATCAATTATTTGAAATGAGAATTAACTCGGCCTTTTCAAATAATTCACGTATATTTAGAATTTCAAATCAATTCATTTCAATGGTTAAATTATTCGATATCACTAATTCTGTTCTTTAATGCAATTTTCACGCCAAACACATTCAACCATCAAATATCACATAAACCGAGCAAATTCAGTTTATTTCCATTCCATATCGTTTATAATATTTTATCACGATTTATCGCTATTTTTATTCATTTAAAAATAGCCAATTCACTCAAACGACGCTTCAGGCCATAACGCGACTGTGGTGTTGTTTTTCTTCAGATTTGATTTACACATATCTTAAAATCCAACCGTTGGATCTTCACAAATTTTATATCATTAGAAAGATCTTTTCAAAACAAATCCAACGATTTTAGTTTTGGGAAAATCCGACGGTCGGATATCCCGGTACAATCGTTTGAAGTTACGATTTCAAAATACGAACTGCAACGTCGTTATTCGATTTAATTTAATTATATTTATATATACATATAAATATAATAGATTCTGGCACTGTTTATCTTTAGATTTGAATTAAACATTCCAGACAATCCAACCGTTGCATCTTCACACAGTGGGTGTCGTTGGAAAGATATTTCCAAAGCGAAACAAACGGTTTCGATTTCGGGAAAATCCGACGATCGAATCTCCTGCACTAATCGTTTGAAATCACGGTTTCAAAATACGAACTGCAGCGTCGTTATTCGATTTAATTTAATTATATATATATATATATATATAATTCGTCCTTTGATTTTAAAACCATCTTCACTTCATATATTTGATAAAAATGACATTTTTATCATCAAAAATATTTATTCAACACATGAATATTATTGAAAATTTCGGCAGCATAACGGCAGGGTAGTTAAAACCGGGACCGTCCCTATTACGACTCCTCGCTTTACCTTGAAACCTCACAGTTTTTGACAATGGAGATTTTCAATATCTAGTTCTTACGCAGACGAATTTTCCCATATACTAATCCTATTGGGATTTCAATCACAATCAATCATTTCAAATCGACCATTCATGATATTCACCAAATTTTCACATCAACCAGCAATCCAAACAATATCACAACCAATATATGTATCATCCATGGTCTATGGACAAGGGGAGTGTGTATATATATACGTATATAACTATATTTCGATTCACTTCAATTCATTTCAACGCATATATCACTTTTATAATGCATATATAACTTATACATCGAACATACAACTTATACAACGCTTATACATGTGGTGTACAAGGATTAATAACTCATACATCGACTATATAATTTATACATCGTTGTTTTCCATATCGTTTATAAATTAGAAATCTCACATTGGGTTCCGCTCCACCAAAAATTGTAGAAGGCTCGGAAAAATATGCGGTCTATTCTAGAATGTTGAAGACGTCCACACAAGTCCACTGTCTTTTGTTTCACTGGATTTCATCAACATAGCAAAAATATATGATTTTTACAATGAAATCAAAATCCGTAGCGCTTTAAAGCGTTGTAATCTATTTAAAATTAACACTGCCGTACCTTTCTAAATGGGTTCAAATCAAGGTTTGCCGTTTTTGTCTAATCCGTTGCTCGAGACCCAGATCCAGTTGTGCCATGACTTAGGCCTTTGAAAGGGCTTTCCGGAGATGGCCACCACCCTCAGTTCGAACTCCTGCTGGAGGCGCTAGGAGGTGCGACGCGGGCCTACTTTGAGGCGGTGGTTCGCGATGATGGGGCGACGAGGGTGCACGTGGTCGGTGATGATTTAAAGAGGAGGACGAGGGCTTTAGAAAACCCCAAAGGGTCGATGGGTTTTATGGCTTGTGGAGAGAGAAAATGAGGAGAGAAGGTGGGAGCACGGTTTCGCCGTCGATCGGAAGAGGGAGAGAGAGAAAGCGGGGAGAGAGAAATTTTAATGGGCCAATAGGATTTTTTTAATTTATCTATATATTTTTAAAACTCTAAAATACCCCCTTCACATACTAGCTCCAATCCAAACCCAACGACTGTCGTCCCTAGCTAAATACCCCCATTCCGAACACAATGAGATATGTTTCGTAGGCCCATTCGACTGTTTCATTTAGTTTTTCTTCAAATTAAAATACAAAACATTCAATATTTGATTTGAACGTACATTTCAATTTGCCGGGGCCACATACTGATCCCAAAAATTCCAAAAAATTAAATCTAGCTATGTTTTGATGGTACGGTCCCGACAAAACTAGTTTTGCCGAATTCTGAGACCGTTTGAAAAATGGCCATTTTCTGGCCGATCCAATTTAACAGGAATTCACCAAACACATTTTCCTTCGCCACGCTCACATATTAACTTCAAAAATTATAAAATTTGAAACCTAGCAATAATTTAACATCCCAGATCCAACAAAAGTGGTTTCATTGAATTCCGAGGTCGTTTGCAAAATGTCTATTTTCAAGGGCTATATATTCTCTATAGCGACCTTTCTGAAAATTCATTGGCCATAACTTTTGACTCCCGCTATGAAACTTCGATTTTTCAGATTCGTTAGAAAGATATTCACTAATAGATTTAAATATTTTTGGTTTCACTAAAATCTGTTTTATTTTGCACCCGGTACATTCGGTCAAAGTTTGAATTCTACTTTTGAAACTACCGCACCATTCCAGGCCTTGTTTATAATTTAAATTAATTATATTTATTTTCAAACATCGATTCTAACATACTTTTCATCATTATTATTTAAAATAATTATTTTAAATCCACTAAAATAGCCAATTTAAAAATTTTAAATTGGTTCAGTTGTTCCGGGTTGTTACAATGCCATTCATGCATATGTATATATAATTAATTGTCTTGTAATTTCATAATGATTAAAAAAAGTTTGTTTTTTATTTAATGCAATGAATTTACAATGCCATTCATGCATATGTATCTATAATTAATTGTCTTGTAATTTCATAATGATTAAAAAAAATTGTTTTTTTATTTAATGCATTGAATAAAGTGAAATTGAGAAATTTTGTACATTTGTGGGTTTTCTGATATTTCAATGTATTAGAAAATGAAATATTACAAATCTCGCAAATTGTCAAGATAAAAATAAATAAACGTTTAATGTTTGGAATAACAAGGAATTCACCTAAAAAGAAAAGGGAAGAAAATTAATTCCTTGCAGTTACAAATACCATACAACCCATTCTTCCTATGAAGAAATTTACAATGTAGATAGTGATAAGTAACGAAATAAGAAATTAATAATTAAAGTATGATTGAAATATTTGATTAGTAACTGATTTTATTTATTTTATGTGTTGTCTCTAGATAATGGACCGCAAAAAGAATGTTTATGCGTTGTCTCACAATTGATTACTACAATTTGATGTGTAGTCAACAATGGTTATTAAATTGATGTTGTGTTATTAACATTGATTGGATACCATGCCTTAATGACTGTGTAACTAGTTTAGAGTGATTAGTATACGCAAAATGGTTGTAATGGCTGGATTTTTCAAGCATCTGATATCTATTTTAATGAGGAAATTAAAATATATTTGAGTTGCTCAACCAATTAAAATGTATATAATCACCTATATGTATGTATATACATATATGATTTGCACTAAATACATAAGCAACAATTTTAGTCATTAAATCCTAACAAAGATAAATGTTGGAAATATTAGCAACATATATAAGTGTAACTTAATCTCTTTGCAAATTAAAGCTTAAAACCAACATCAAATGATAATGACAAAGCCTACATGTAAAAGGATAGTGATCACTTAAAGGACTGGAAAATAAATCATGAAGTAAGCACATGAAAACAATTCGGCCACACACATATACACATAAAAGGGTACACAAAACAATTGACAAATTGATTTAAACATCAATTACAACGAAGTTTGTCAAGGACCTTAATTCAACATCATTTATTATAGCTAAGAATTTAGAACCATCACCTAAATCGTCTCAAATATAATACATACGCATGGATAAAGACTTTCAGCAAAATATCCAAGGAAGGAAATCATTCTTTATCTTGACAAGAAGGGTTAAGCTTTGCATTTAATGAAAACAAGATGGGCATTTAATGAAAGTGTGAGGCGTGTGTACTTATAGGAGAGAAAAACGGGTTGGTAGAATTTTCTTTTATGCAATGTACTTTGGTGTATGCTGTAACATTTGTGAGCCATTCGAAGAGAGAGAGGGAGAAGGGGTATGTAGAAAAGCTTTTTGCTGTAGAAAACTATAGTGTGATGTTGCCTATAAATACATACCCATTTCCAAGCATTTCCTTTTACACAAACTCAAGAGCTTTTGCTGAGATTTATAACCTTTCACAAGCAAGAAATTTGAAGAGTTTATAAGTGAGTAAACCTCACTTAGCTAATGTTTGATGTTGTTTACTGTAAACAGTTTTACTCATTTCATGTATATATGTTACTACAAGTTATATCATGATGTTAACACTCTTTTATATGCTAGAACACCTCGTTTATATTCATCAGTAAACTCTGTATATAAGGGATAGTAGGTTGGGAAATGGATTTATAGTTTAAACTGTGAACAAGGAAAATACTGCTATGTTTCCTCTGTTAAAACCAAATACTCTCTGATTTTAAACTACACTTTGATTTGTTTTAAAACACAAGACATGTGTGCATACGTAGGAGTTAATTATGTACACTCAAACATTTACAAACATTTAGAGAGATCAGAGCGTGAACATTTTGTTTTGAAAACCCAAACAGACAAGAACAGTTTGTTCTCTGTCTCAAACTCAACACTTAAATTTTCAAACACCACAGAATCAAAATACAGGTTTATTAATGTAATCGACATGCCAAACGATGATTTTTAAAATGTTTTCAAGATTTTAAACGTTGGGACTGGGTAGATAAGTCGAGCTGGACGAAAATGGCATTTTCGCCAAAATTCGTTGATCAACGTCGTTGAACGCCAAGGCGTGGAGCGTGGAGGAGGTTGAGACTTCGGGGATCATGGGAAAAATATCAGATAATTTTTCCAGCAAGTGGATTGAGCTAACGAGCTCGATTTATGTTCTGAGAAGCAAAATGGGTTCGAGCATTTCCATAGGTCGTGTGGGCTCCACGCTGGATCGACTGGGCCAGGACGAGGCGTGGAGCAGCGTTGGGAGTTGGGGAAGCTAACGGCGGCGGTGCAAGGTCTCCAGGTGGTCGGAGATGGCCGGACGAGGTCGATGTCGGTGGGGGTATCGAAGAAGCAGTTTCGGTTTGAAAATGTTGAAGGGGGTTTTAGAGAAGGAGGTGACTGGTGACGGCGGTGACTGGTCATAGATGATCGGAGAAGGCAAGGCGACTTGTCGGAGGGGGATTGGAGGTTTGCAGTTGGCCAGTGGCGGTGTGCAAGTGCACAGCTGCGCACGGTGTAGCTGGATCAAGGCAGAAGGTCTTGGCAAGGGAAATGGAGCTGATCGGGAGGCTTGGCAAGGCAGGAAGTTTGGCAAGCTGAAGATGGTGATCCAGTCGAGTTTGGTAAGGGAAAATCGGTGATCAACCCATGATTGATCATCAGTTTTGAAATGCCGAGTTCGACTTGGCAATGAAAGAAAGAAAACGGTTTTCAAATCCAAGAATTTAATTAAAAACCGTTTTAATTAAATTAGTAAATAAAATATAATTAACTAATAATTAATTAAATAAATAAAAATAGAATGTTTATTTAATTTGTCTTAGGCAAGTGGAACAATGAAAGTGACAGTGATGTCAGAGAATCGAAGTTGTCCGAAGGAGATCGACGAGTTGGAAACTTAAGATATTAAGATAATTAAATTTAAATAAATTATTAAACAATTTATTTAAGTTAAAATAAACGTAATAAATATTTTACAAAGAAAACTGGAGTATAGAACATCGTCTAAACATCGATGATGAGCAAAGAAAGATACCGTGTGCGAAGCACGGGCTTTTTCTATACACATCCAAATAATGATAAAAACTGTATAACATCTTGTGTGCGACGCACACACCTTAACTATACAATTGTAAAAGATATTTAAGATATCCAGATATGAACCAGAGAAATATATACTGTATATAAACTCTAAATAACAGAACGTGCAACTGAAATAAAGACAATTAAGCTGATAATCAATTATCGACTATAAAAGATATTTCGTACACCGTTTCGAAGAGTCCGGAATCTACATCCCACTTCGACTCGAATTTATACGACGTATACCGGGAATCGATAAAAATGAAGGATGCCAGGACTATTCCAAAATAGTATCCTCGGTCTGTTCAATCCCAGAACAGATCCGAACAGTCGGATGTCTGACAACGTATATTGATCAGATTTTACACATCGACTTTACATAAGTGTGTTATGTTGATGGTGGAGAGATTCGTTTCTTTAGCCTTATACCCAAAATATATTTGTGGAAACAAATGAGTGATCTGTCAGATAGGACGGTGTGACATTCAAAGTCGTTGAAGAATAATCCGTGAAACGGTAAACATGACTTCAAACCTCACCACCCGGAAAGACAATAATTGGGCTAGGCAGCATGGCTAGTAGGGTCATACCCAAGCAGGGTATATTATCACCATCTAGAGTAATTCCTTTTGTTTCTAAATCTATATTCACTTCTGTTACCTTCGGTAATCGTTGGGTCATTCCCGACCGTGGAGGTGGTAATATATTCGTTACACTCAAGCTAAATGAGTGGACGGTCATGTGTGGCCGGGTTGCAGGATGTTCTTGTTGAACCCCAGTGTATCCTCTCTAGACTACACTGATCGGTGGGTGCTCCCATACCCTGTCAGTTAGAAACCAAATTCCAATAAGCGCTCGACGATTTTAGAATTTTTTTTATGTACGTGAACGTGAGATGCAAGCGATTCACTAGATGATTATTTATTTGATAAATACTATCGTAAATATCAAACGTTTTGATATCAAAATACAAGGGTCATTTTCCATATGTTAGTTATGGAATTGGGTTTAAGATTTCTAAAGTAATTGAATCTATTAATAACGGAACACCTTATTCCTTATCTCCCTGTTTACATCTTTTTAACTGTGTTTACTCACACCAGTCCCCTGACTGACCCGGAGTTTATTTTCTGTGTTTTCCCTAAACTCTTGGGTACTCATAATATTTATTATGAGTAGGCAAGTAATTCAGGTTGGCAAATGGAACCTTACGAAGTTCAAGTTGCAGGACAAGTCTAGTAGTTTTTACTACACCTATGTATCCAGTTAGATTTGTATTTCCCTATCATGATGTATTATTATGTGAATGTACTATGATGATGTAAGTTGTTGATGTATTATGATGTATCAGACCCTATGATGTAATGTATTTGTATTTTTAAATTCCGCTGTGAGATTTCTGATAACTTCTTATTCTTCTTCTATTCTATTAGTTCTATCTTTTCTATCTCATCTTCTAATTTTTTTCAATAATGACACGGTTTTCGGAGGGTCGAAAATCGCGCCGTTACAATGGTTTATGCTTACATTGATGGTGTACAATTATTGATTGATAAGTAATATTTCTGTAAGTACATTGATATTGTTACCTTCTTTTATAAGTTGAAAGTTCCGTTGGATGTGGTTGGTTTTTAATGACTACATGTTAATTTTATTTTGTTTACTTCATATGGTGGTATGTCTGGACAATATTTTCTTCTCTTATTTGATTGTGTTATTACAGTGATGGCATAAATTATGTTGATTGTAATGTTTATATTGGTTGTATTGAATTACAGTGATTGCAATGGTTGAATGGATGAAATGGTTTTAATGTAATAATGTGTATTTGGATGCAGGAGAAGGGAAGGAGCCTAGCAATAGCCACCTGAACCCTTAGATTGGGTCGGGGTGTATAGGGTTAGGCGCAGTCCAAACATAGTTGAAAATCTTTTTCCTCTTTGAATTGAATTTGTATAGTTGGAAGGTACGAGATCGCAAAAGAACAATAATGAAGAAGAAAGGAGCCTAGCCTGCATGTTAGATCTAGAGGTTGTTTATTTAAATTCAGTTCTTATTGTATCGCTGTTGTTTTGTTATGTGCATGTTTAATGTAATAAAATAGATTATGATGTTTTAGTCATGTAATTGTTTATTTTTATTCCATCATGAAATCTTCCATATTATTAATCATCTCTAGTATTTTTAATCTTATATACTTAAGGTCCACAGTTTTTAATATCTAAAATTAGTTATAAGTATTTTTGATGATATTTATAATTGATTTTGGACCTTTAAAAATAGTGGGTCTTCACATTTGGTATAAGAGCTTAGGTTTAGCGATTTCTAGAGCCTTAGGTAGGTTTGACTGTTATGTTATAATGATTTGCACCTTAAGGTTGGTTTAAATATACGGGAAAATATTTTGATTTATAATTTCATGCTTGAAGTGTGTGTACTATTTGTTTGGTCATTATTAACTCACTATGCAACATTGTTCATTTATGAGAAACCTTTTGTGGAGGATAAAGAAAAGAACAGTGATACAAGATGAACAATCATAGGGTGAGTTATGTGTTTGGTCATAGCCTAAATAACATACACAAGATTATTAGATTGCAACTGAAACCCAACTTTTATAAAGATGGAATAATTTTGACTTTAAGAGAACAATAATGGTTTGGAATTATTATTGTTAATATATATCCCTTATTTTAAAAAGCTATTTCATTAGTTAGTTGAAAATGGTCATTTTTGAGTGATTTGTTTACCTTTTGATGAGAACAAAGTACTACATTTGAAAATAAATTTATACTTTTCATGATTGTATTTTCAAAAGGTAAAGCGAAAAATGAAAAAAAATTATTTAAGCTTGATTTATGATGAAGCACCTAAATTTGATTGTTTTTGAAACACTTTTATAAATGAAGTAAGTTCATTAAAAGGCATTTTAAAAAGATATAATGTAAGAGTTTTTATTTTAAAAACAGTATTGAGTATAATACAAAATTTACAATGTTTTTATAAAGAAGATAACTTGGTTGAGAAAATATAATAAAAACCTCTTCTTTAAAGGAAGAAATGTTTTATTAAAACATTCTTTGCCAAAGAATATTTAATGACTTCATTTTTAGAATAACTATTTTCTTAAAAGAAGTATGTGAAAATAATACAATAAAAATACGGGAAACTAAGTATGTTTTTATTTAAGAAGCAAGGTGACATGATAGAAATAATTTTTTATGTGAAAAATTCTAGAATCCTATTTTATGTCATATATATGAATTTGGGTTAATTTGGATTAAGTTTGCTAATACCAGAATTTAGGGGATTAAGGGGAAAATCATGGATTTGGGTATGTTTAATCTAATATAGCCTATGTGATTGATGTTTTAATCTTTTTGATTTAACCTATATGTTGTTATTGTTGTTTGGAATGTTTTATGATTGTTTAGTAAAGTTAGAATGGTTGAAAACGTCGTCGCATGGCGAGAATGAACGAAACAAGTTTGCTAGAAGGACCGGGTTTGGTTCGACCAAGGCGGATCAGATCGGTAGCCGAACCGAGTCGGGCTGGGAGTCCGGAGGGGATGAACCGAACTAGGACCTAAGCATAAGGAAGTATGGCAATAAGGAAGGCCACTTGTATCGTGTTGGAGTTGGAGTAGAGATCAGATCGTACTGGAGTAGAGCGAGCTGAAGCATCAAAGCGGATGAGAGGAGCTGGAGCAACCAGATCGGATGGGATTGATTCGACATAGCCAAACTGACTCGAATGGAGGGATTGAACACCATATACCAGAACCAAACCGAACTAGATGATGGCCAAAAACCCGAGATGCAAAGGAAGTCCAAATGGGAGGTTATTACTCAGGGTTCAGTTGGGAACCAACGAGTAAACTTCAAGGGTTGGACTTTGCTGCGGGACGTGTGCAAAGGGGTTATCAATATTTATAACTTTGATTCACTATTGATGGGAGGGGCATTGACTATGGACCAGTGCAGTGGGGTCAAAGTTGTATGGAGTCGAACTCCATCAAGACCCCAGGGGCTAAGTGGTCGTAGTAAGGTTTGGATGGAGATGATCTCCGTCATGGCCCCAAATGGTTCTGGTGCTCAAAGTGGTGGATATTGTATACTTTATGCACTGAGTGAGAGATGTGAGGATGATTGCTATGTTTGATTTTTGCTTATTAGTTCATGTCATGATTGTTTGGATTAATTCTTTTAATTAAGTTGATTATTGTTTTCTTATTGATATGTTTAGTGTGCTTGTATGTTATTTGTTTGTTTGTTGTTTATATTAATTGTATGATAAGATAGTAAGCAAGTGTTGAATATTGATTGAATTTACACTCGAGAAACAAAAGGATTGAAGGGGAACATGATTAATTTAGGCATAGTGTGAATATTTTTTTTCCAAAACTAAGAAAGATTAGTATTTGGAATGACTAAAAGTTTTGAAGATGTTCCTTGAAGGTGAGAAGGGTAAAATGCAGAATTTTTAAGATTAAAGACTTAATGTTTACCATTTAGGAATATGTATGAAAGGTGGAGTGATTCAAAATGCATAATTAATGTTTTTCAAATAATTACTAGCTTCCATAACTTAAAAAAAAATTTTTACAAACTTGAGAATTTTGCCGAAGGATTTTTGTTTTTCTTTTAAACATAGATGGAAGTTTTGATTTGAAAGCAAAATCTTAATTTTTTTTTAAAAGGCGTATGAATCACTCCTATTTAGTGGATCCCTCTTTGGTATTTTGGACGGTTTAACTTTATTACCAAATGAAGGAACTTGCTATATATGGATTACAACTACTCCAATACAACGATGAAGAACTCTTTAGAAGATAAACTCCAGTTGATTAAAATCCAAGATACAAAGGTAGCTCAAAAAGGAAGTTGTCTTTAAAGGTCCAAGTAGGGAGCAAGGGTTTCAAGATGGAATCAAGGTATTCAAGTAGGAACCAATGTGCCAACTTCCAAATTTGAGATTTGCTGCAGGACATTTGCAAAGGAGTGGTTGGGGTTTCGAGACTACAGTGCATCCTCGAGAGGTTGGTATAGGGAAGGTAGGGGACTCCACCATGTAAGGTTAGAAATTTATTAAAGAGGAAAGAAAGAAAGGGCACATCATTACTACAAATGTGAGTCTTTAAGGAATTTCATCACATTTTTATAGGGTGCACATATTAGGATGATTATATGGTTAGCACATTAGTGAACATACATGTGTTCATTGTTAGTTTGATGATGTTCTCTTGGTTTACATATGCTTTCTTCTTGTGAACCACGTTGATTATTAATTTATGAGTGTTCTTTTATTTGTATGAGGATGTAGTAATAACTATTGTTTGCTATGGATTTCAATTATAGCCAATTAACGTTGAAATACCATATTGTCAAGTAGTGGTTGTCATTATCTTACACTTTGATAATGGATTATTATTTTTACACACCACATGTTCCATAGAATGACAAGGAAGTATAAATTTTATTATAAGTGTGTTGTGTGTTAAGATTGGTAAGAAGATATGGCTATTACATGTAGGAAGTTAACTTATGATGGATGACTTTATCCTAATGAAGGATTTATTATTTTGAATGGGTTTTATATTCAGGGAATTGCAAGGGCACAATTCTTTTAAGGAGGGAAGAATGTAACATCCCGCAACTTTTACGGTTCTAAAAGTTAAGTAATTAAAAATTAATTATTACTTGAATGTAAACCAGATGTCGTATTTATTACCATTACGAAGGTTTTTCCGAGACGATCAGTTTGATATATAATTTTGATATATTTGAAATTATCATTTACAAGATATTTCTTTTTTTTAGAATGAAAAATACGCACATGAAACCATTAATTCTCAACGTTCCTATTTTAAGAACAAGAAATGTGTTTAGTGTAGTTGTTAAGTTAGTGGACTTTGATACATGAGGTCATGAGTTCGATTCCCGTCATTGACATATTTTTGAATTTTAAGTAAAACAAACAACGAAAAAAAGAGATACTTGTTCCAAGTAATAAGTATGTGTGTATGGAGGAATAAAAAAATGAGAGACATATAGGATTTAAAAGTTGCATATAAGTAAAGATTTTATGTGTAATGTGTATATATATTTGTATGTATGTATACACATGTATAAGGCGTATGTTGTTTCCAAATTATAATACATTAATTTCATAGGTTGTGAATCAATTACACATTATATATTATTCAAATCCTATGCATATGTATGTGTGTGTATGTATATATATATATATATGCATGTATATAAATTGATTATGAATTAAATTTGTATGGGAAAGTAGAAAAAAAAGGAATTAAAATTATACGCTTATTTCTGCTTTTGAAGATATGTTAACAATCAATTGTACATTAATTGTTGATGTATGTATGGGGTTTATTGCATATTCTTGCAAAGGCTAGACATTAATTAGTACAAATCAAAATTTCACGATACATGTATAAATATGTAAATGCGGTAATTTTATCATGGAGCAATAACTGAATAATTGCACATGTAAAGATTTAGTAAGCGTTGATTGGCATGCACGTTGTTTTATTAGAGATTTGTTTCTTAAATAATGGAATCGGTCATTTCTAAATAGGTTTTAAAGTCTATTCATTTATTACCCTTTTTAAATGGTATTCAGATTTCTTTTTGTCTTGTGTTGCATGAAGAAAATACTAATAGACATATAGATGCGTGTAAAGGTATTACTTTATTATGAAGTAATTAGAAGAGCATGTAATAACCCGGAAATGCGAGCCAATTTAAAAAATTTATTTTGGCAATTTTGATGAATTTTGATTATTTAAAATGAATTATTTTAAATAATAACGACGAGAAATTTATTTTGAATAGAATTCGAACGTATATGTTTAATTGAATCATCGTTAGAATATACATAATTATTTATAATTATAACTTGAACTGAAAATGACGCGGTAGTTCGATAATTCGATTTCGAATTTCAAATGAATATACATAATTCGTTTTAAGTCGAAATTGGACGAAACAAGAAATATCTAAATCCGTTTGACGATATCTTTCTAATGGATGTAAAGAAACTGAGATTTCACTTTAGAAGTTGAAAGATATGTCCAGTTTAAAATTCAAAATAGTCGTTATGGAATTCTGGCCCTTAAAAATGGAAATTTTGCAAATGACCTCGGAATTTGACGAAACCACTTTTGTTGGATCCAAGATGTCAAATTATTACTAGATTCCAAAATTCGTAATTTTTCGAATCAATATGTGAGCGTGGCAAAGGAAAACGCATTTGGCCAGTTTCAATTGATTTTAATTGACTGGAAAATGACCATTTTTCAAACGGTCTAAGAATTCGATGAAACTAGTTTTGTTAGGACTGTATCGTCAATACGAAGCTAGAAAATATTTTTCGGGGATTTTTAGAGTCCGTATGTGGGTCCGGTAAATTGAAATGTGCGTTTAAATTCAATATATAGATTTATATTTTAATTTTGACGAAAACAGATCGAAACGATCGAATCAGCTTATGATACATATCCTATTGTGTTCGGAATGGGGTATTTAGCTATAGACGACATGCGGTGGGTCTCATTTGGAGATCAGAATTTGAAGTTACTTTTTGAGAAGTTAAAAGTTAAATTAAATTAAAAAAAAGGGCCCAAGCCCATTTTCCCATACACATCAGGTCAACGCCCCCCCTTCGTTCTTCTTCCAAATCGACAGAGCAAAAAAGAAAAAGAAAAACGCGAGCAGGGAGGATCATCGCGCCGTTGCTCCCCTCCTCCGCCGACGAACGCCACCGCCCACTCCCCCAGGTGGCGTGCCGCCCACGCCAGAGCCCCCTTTTCCCCTCCTCTTCTCGCACACCTCCTCCCTTTCTCCCTCTTCCCTCCATCTCCTACTTAAACCGCCGCAACCGAAACCCTCGAACCCCCTGGCCAACCATCGCAAGTCGCCGCCTCTCCACCTCCTGCACACCCTGGCGCACCACCCATAGCCGACGTGAAGCCCTTTTCTCACTGATTAAAAAAACACTGTAAGTTTATTTTATTTTATTTTTATTTCTTTATTTTGTTTATATAGTGTGGTTAGTTAAATAGAAAAGGAGAAAAATCAGTTTTATACACGATATTAACGAATAAAAATCAATCCTTTTATATGTGGTGCAATTAAAAATTTGATTTTTGAATAAAGAAAGGTGAGATTTTTAAAAAGTGAAAAGTTAGATTTTTTAAAACCATAAAGACGAGATTTTTATGTACATAAAGTTAGGATTTTTAGTCGGGTAAAAATAGAACTTTGATGGTGTAAAAATGTGATTTTTATATATGCGGAGATATAAAAATATAATTTTTATATATGTAGTAAAGTAAAAATTTGATTTTTATACATATGAAGTGAAAGTAAAAAAATTCGATTTTTATATAGATAGCGGGTTGAAAATAGAATTTTTATATAACAGAGAATATAAAAATATAATTTTTATTTATATAGCGAAATAAAAATCTGATTTTTATTATATATATGTTGAAATAAAAATGTAATTTTTATAGCGATGGTATAAAAAATCGATCTTTATATAAGAAGTATAAATATAAAAATATAATTTTTATATAAAAATAAGCGTTGTAAAAATATATGAAGTAAAAATAAAAATATGATTTTTATATATTAGAGGAAGTGATAAAAATATAATTTTATTATGAACAGCGTGAAAAGGACTGCATGGGAATGCCAAACAGATCCAGACAGTTTAGCAGTTCAAAAGCAAAGCACGGTGGAGTGGAACCCTCTATGAGAACATCTCACTTTAAATTTCCTTTTCTAGTTAAAAATATATACTAGGATGTAGACGGTGTTTAGTAGCACCCGATACTCGTCGTCCACAGACCATGGATGACTTGTACGTTTGATTGTTTGTTGTGATGAAAATTGATTGTGTGATGTGAAATGAAATAAAATATTTATACAGTTAAAAATATTTTTTCGTTAAAAATATAATTTTTAACGTGAATGTGAATAAATAAATATTCATTTACAAACCGGACGGTTTGTTTATGTACACCAATTTGAAGGATATTGATTGGGACGATATATTTTACACATCGCCCAACTGCACAAATAATATTCAGTGTTTGTGGATTGAAATCCCACACGGGTGTTGGGATGACATTTGGCGTACACTAATCCCAATTAATTAGTTGTATGTCGATCGATTGGTCGACAGACTGTGTAAGCGTTAATTATTTATATTTAATGCTTATGCAGTTGTGTGGTGCACTTCGGATGATGGTGAATATTATAAAATAAATAGTCACGTGCTGACAGTACTCATTTGTTGAGATTAGTCACGTGTTGAAAGAAATATAGATTCATGTGTTGAACGAAATATTTAACAATAAAATTTACATCTTTATAATATATAAATTTAGAAACTAACTGAAAAATAGATAAGATGAGTGGTCTCCTACATATTGATCTGATGTTGGTTTCGGCCTTCGGGTTAATATTTAGTGAATCGTTCTCTTGCTAATTTACGGTTAGAGTTTGATTAAAAATTTAACGATAGAAATCAAAATTTTATAAAATATATTAAATAACAGAAATAGACACGTGTTGGAAGTACTTATTTATTGAGATTAGTCATGTGTTGAAAGAAATATAGATTCATGTGTTGAATAGAATAAATATTCATTTGTTGAATAGAATAACGAAGTTATTGAAAAATATATACGCGAAAGATATTTATATCGATTATATTCGTTTTTATAATGAATATTAAAAAGAGATTTAAAAATCGAACATTTATAAAATGAATTCGAATTGAATGGAATATAAAATGAATTCGAATTGGAATGAATTCAAATCAAATTGAAAACGAACTGAAATTGAAATGAATTCGAATTGAAATGAATTCAAATCAAATTGAAAACGAACTGAAATTGAAGTGAAATCGATTTGAATTGAAATCAACTAGAAATGAATGTAAAATGAATTTATAGTGGAAAATTCAATTTTTGATTTGAATTTGAAATGAAGGTTGAAATTGTTTTTGAAACGAATATGAAACGATTTATAAAATTCGCTTAAAAAGGAAATCGACGAAATATTATATATATATATATATATAATGGCCTGAATAGAACGCGCCATGCCACGGTAGTTCGTGAATTTCGACCGTCGACTTCGAACGGGCATTACGGGAGATCCGACCGTCCGATTCTCCTAAAACCAGAACCGTTGGGTTCGTATCGAAAAGAGCTTTCTAACGGATATTAGAGATTTGAAATCTAACGGTTGGATTTGGAATTATGTCCAAATCAAAATTGGAAAAGGTCGTTGTAAGTGCAGTTCGATGGCCGTTGATGGAAATCGACTGTATGGGCCTTGATAAAATTATTAAAAATATTAATAATCTTTGTAAAATCATAATATATGGATTGGAAAGAACTGGGATGAAAAATTCCACATTTGAAAGGATAAAAATAGATTTTTATCGAAATGAACTAGTTTTGAACTAGGATTAAATCTAATTATTTTTAAATGAATAAAATTGGATTTGAACGGGTATTAAAAATAATCAAAATTTCCAATACGTGAATTGGAATGGAATTGAATCGAAATTATCTTCGGAATATTTTGATGTTGGATTTCGTGATTATACGGATATGGTGGTGGAAATTTGAAAGATATATTTATATCGTTATTTCCAATACAATATTTGTTGGTTGCAGAATTTGATATTGAATATAAGCCGATATATCTTCTATTCAGAGCCTTGTATTTAATATCAAATGTGATTTGGGTTTGTCGTGAATGGTGTCTTCATCAACACTGTTCTTAAACCCCGTTGAGAAAAGATTAAATCTTTTTATTTAGATTCAATGAAGTATACCAATTAATTAATATATTTAATTTGAATTGAATTAAAATTGATTTGTGGGTTTATCGTGAACGGTGTTTTAAATAACACTTGTTCTTTAACCCGATAATAAATAGAATGTGATTTAGGTCTATCGTGGACTATGTTTTAAATGACATTAGTTCTTTAACCCAGAAAAAGGAGTTTTAATGAATCTGTAATTAGATTGAAATGTGAACTGATAATTTAAATTATCAAATTTGGAAAGTGAGCGAGAATGGAGTATCACCAGTTTTTCTCCAAAGCGATAATTAAATCTTTAATTAGATTTGAACGTGAAATGGTAATTAATTTTACCGATAACACCGTGGTGTTAGATATGGAGTATTACCAGTTTTGCTTCATAGGATGAATAGGTTGGGATTGGGAAATAAAATAAATAATTACTTCGGTGTGGTTCGCTAATCCCGACTAGTTTGAAAAACCATAATTTTGTTTTAAATGACATCCAAGGGAAGATTAAAGAATAAATTTAAAGGAATTTATCTTTGATAAAATTAATGGGAACCTTTCCCTAAGAATGTGAAATTTAGAAACTCACTGTAGGTTAGCAAAGATGAATGGTTTCCTGGGTATTGATCTGATGTTGGTTTCGGCCTTCGGGGTTAATATTTGGGGGATTGTTCTCTTGCTAATTTACGGTTAGTGACTGATGAATTGGGATGAGGCGTATGTTGTGTTTGTGTAAAATTTGTTTATTATATACGCGGGTTATTCAGAAAGGCCGGGTTTATACCCATTCTGAATAACCGATTCTACGATAAGTCGAAGATGAAAACGGTGGTTGAAGACCAGAAGTCTTCACATCGTTTGGGTGATCACTGATGATCTTGATTGGCTGCACACCCAAGATGAGGGAATCAGTTGGTGATCATCCAGACATACTTGGAGATCGATGGATATGCGAGGAAAGTGTCTCCAGTTTCTTTCAGACCCAGAACGAACTTGTAAATAGACTGTGTGTCTGACATTGGATTTTATTCTATGTTGATTGATCTCTATTAAATATACATCTGCTTGGCGGCGGAGAATTTATTCCCTTGCTTAACGCCCTTCTCTGAGACGTAAGAGCTCAGAGGTTGTATATCGATGGACATCGATCGCATGGAGTGAATTTCCTGTGTGGCATGCCTAAGTGGAAAATGATCAAGGCTTCTGTTGAAAAGCAAAGTCTTGTGGTTGATAATCAAAGCACGACCTACATGGCATAGCTTTGTGTATAGCGTGGATTTGCGAGCCTCACATCTCGGTATGAGTCAAAAATGGGATAAATACCGCAGGGAGGACACAACGTTTCTTACTAGTGATGATGGTGTTAGTGCTTAAACTAGCTGACATTTATATTACTTTCATCTTTGTGGTTGTTGGAATACGAGGCGCCTCGATTATAGGTCTGTAAGGACCGAGAAACGTGTGTTCGGGAATAACTAATCCTCAAACGTAAGGGAGGACTGGCCTAGCCGATTCCAAGGGTTACCCAGAGTGCATAGTCCTGAGGCATTTGCCAGAGTGTCTCGAAGCGGAGAAGAGCTTGCCCCTTGCCTCGACTCATGACGGAAATCCAATTTCCAATACGAGATATTTCGGTTTTATTTGTAGAGCCTAGTATGGCGACATAGTGGGATGGGCACTTATGCCGTCTATGATTGATATTTATGATTGAAATTGTTTTGACACTATACGCTTATAATAGTATCAAATGATTTGTTTTAAACGTACCAAGCATGTTTGACTATTATAAGGGAAAACCCTATCCTCCGACTTGCGTGGCATTGTGTGATGGGACCTGGGTCTTATAATAGCTTCATTTTTCGAAAAAACATTGCGTTGTTTATTATATGCACTGGGGTTCTTGGGAGGAAACCCGTTCCGTGTTATACGGCGTGGTCCCTTGAATTACTCTCTTTTAAAGTAAAGTTATAAATAACTGTTTTAGTTCTCACACTAGTCACATGACTGACCTGGAGTTTATTGTTTTAACCTAAACTCTGGGTTCCCTTATTTTTGACACGGGAGGTAGTAGTTTTGGTTTTGCAGATTTTATATTCACAGGATTCTGATTTACAGCTGGAACGATGCTCGGAAAGCTCTATATTCATGTGTTACTTTCAATTATGTTTTGTATTGTTTTCCGCTGCTATGTAATTTATTGTAATCTCTGATATTTATCGAATGTGTAACATTTATTCATACTCTGTATATTCTTGTATTCTGATGGAGTTGTTGTAATAACAATGAAATTTTCTTCTGTTTGTGTACCGATGTGTGTTGTTCTCAACGCAATCCGTGCTTTTCTTCACGGGGAAGTTCAGGTCGTGTCAGTTTGGTATCCGAGCTAGCTTTGGTTTACAGAGCTCAGAGAACAAGACACATTAGAACCGAACGAAAGAATTCATCAGATATTGGATTAGTAATATCCAATTAGAATGATTCGTTAGAGATAGGATCAGTAGTATACTAGAACGAGTGTGAAGAGTATATTTTTTTAAATGAAAATAAATTTTGTTTTGAAATTTAAATCGTTTTATACGTATTTGAATATTAATTTATTTTGAACTTGGACAATCGAGTATATAAAGATTTCGCGTATACGCGTCATGAACGTATATTCGAAGTTTTAATATACTGGATAGATAGAGAACCGCACTCTAGTAGCCCGGAGATGTTCTGATGGTGGTTCGAAACATCATCAGCATTTATGTTCGAGTTTCGAAGGTGTGATATCTATATATTTCCATTAGACTGGTGTGAGAACCAAAATATAGCTAGAATACATTGTTGTGAATTGGCATCAAAAACATGATTTCTTGTATATGTATCAAAATTATGAATTTGAAACGATAATCTACTAATTGATTGATGGTTGTGTTGTTTTTTTATTTGTTTGAAATTTTAAACCATTTAGCCTAATGGAATCGAATATTGAATTGTATTGAAAAATGGTTACAAATGCATGCATATACATGTACTTACATTGAACAGGTCATAGCAAGGAGGCTAGAGCAGAAGAATAAAATTGTTTGCCCGACAAATAGGTACATATTTATTGTATTTCTTTGGGTTTGGATGATTTTATGAGCCGATTGGTTTTTTTTTTTTTTTTGGATTGAAGAAGGCCATGGGAGGCTACATGAAATATCCCGAAGTCCCCAGTGCAGGGGAGGTTATGGCGCGAAATTTTTCGAAAATTTAGGGTGTTAGCCAAATTTTTGAAAAATTTGAAAAGTTTTTAGAAACTGAAAAGTTGAAGAACTTAAGCCGTAACGAAAATAATGAAAGTTGAGTTGGTTTGTAAAAAAAATTTCAGCTACGTTCCTTTTCGGGGACGAAAATTTTTAAGTGGGGGAGATTGTAATAACCCGGAAATGCGAGCCAATTTAAAATTTTTATTTTGGCAATTTTGTTGAATTTTGATTATTTAAAATGAATTATTTTAAATAATAATGATGAGAAATTTATTTTGAATAGAATTCGAAAGTATATATTTAATTGAATCGTCGTTAGAATATAAATAATTATTTATAATTATAAAAGGAATTGAAAATGGCGCGGTAGTTCAATAATTCGAGTTCGAATTTCAAATGAATATACAGAATTCGTTTTAAGTCGAAATTGGACGAAACAAGAAATATCTAAATCTGTTTGACGATATCTTTCTAACGGATGAAAAGAAACTGAGATTTCACTTTAGAAGTTGAAAGATATGTCCAATTTAAAATTCAGAATAGTCGCTATGGAATTATGACCCTTAAAAATGGAAATTTTGCAAACGACCTCGGAATTCGACGAAACCACTTTTGTTGGATCCGGGATGTCAAATTACTGCTAGATTCCAAAATTCGTAATTTTTCGAATCAATATGTGAGCGTGGCAAAGGAAAACGAATTTGACCAGTTTCAGTTGATTTTAATCGACTGGAAAATGGCCATTTTTCAAACAGTTCCAGAATTTGATGAAACTAGTTTTGTTAGGACCGTGTCATCAATACAAAGCTAGAAAATAATTTTCATGGATTTTTAGAGTCCGTATGTGGGCCTGATAAATTGAAATGTGCGTTTAAATTCAATATATAGATTTATATTTTGATTTTGACGAAAACTGATCGAAACGATCGAATCGGCTTACGATACATATCCCATTGTGGTCGGAATGGGGGTAATTAGCTATGGATGACAGGCGGTGGATCTCATTTGGAGATCAGAATTTGAAGTTACTTTTTGAGAAGTTAAAAGTTAAATTAAATAAAAAAGGGCCAAAGCCCATTTTCCCTTACACATCAGGTCAACGCGCCCCCCTTTCATTCTTCTTCCAAATCGATAGAGCAAAAAAGAAAAAGAAAAAAAAGCGAGCAGGGAGGATCATCGCGCCGCTGCTCCCCTCCTCCGCCGACGAACGCCACCGCCAACTCCCCCAGGTGGCGGGCCGCCCACGCCAGAGCCCCCTTTTCCCCCTCCTCCTCTCGCACACCTCTTCCCCTTCTCCTTCTTCCCTCCCTCTCCTCCTTAAACTGCCGCAACCCAAACCCTCGAACCCCATAGCCAACCACCGCAAGCCGCCGCCTCTCCACCTCTTGCACACCCTGGCGCACCACCCATAGCCGACGTGAAGCCCTCCCTTCTCACGGATAAAAAAAACACTGTAAGTTTATTTTATTTTATTTTTATTTCTTTATTTTGTTTATATAGTGTGGTTAGTTAAATAGAAAAGGAGAAAAATCAGTTTTATACACCATATTAATGAATAAAAATTAATCCTTTTATATGTGGTGCAATTAAAAATTTTATTTTTAAATAAGGAAAGGTGAGATTTTTAAAAAGTGAAAAGTTAGATTTTTTTTTAAAACCATAAAGATGAGATTTTTATGTACCCAAAGTTAGGATTTTTAGTCGGGTAAAAATAGAACTTTGACGGTGTAAAAATGTGATTTTTATATATGTGGAGATATAAAAATATAATTTTTATATGTGTAGTAAAGTAAAAATTCGATTTTTATATATATATGAAGTGAAAGTAAAAAATTCGATTTTTATATAGATAGCGGGTTGAAAATAGAATTTTTATATAACAGAGAATCTAAAAATATAATTTTTTATTTATATAGGGAAATAAAAATCTGATTTTTATAATATATATGTTGAAATAAAAAATGTAATTTTTATAGCGATGGTATAAAAATTCGATCTTTATATAAGAAGTATAAATATAAAAATATAATTTTTATATAGAAATAAGCATTGTAAAAATATATGAAGTAAAAATAAAAATATGATTTTTATTTATTAGAGGAAGTGATAAAAATATAATTTTTATTATGAACAGCATGAAAAGGACTGCATGGGAATGCCAAACAGATCCAGACGGTTCAGCAGTTCAAAAGCAAAGCACGGCGGAGTGGAACCCTCTGTGAGAACATCTCACTTTAAATTTCCTTTTCTAGTTAAAAATATATACTAGGATGTAGACAATGCTTAGTAGCACCCGACACTCGTCGTCCACAGACCATGGATGGCTTGTACGTTTGATTGTTTGTTGTGATGAAAATTGATTGTGTGATGTGAAATGAAATAAAATATTTATACAGTTAAAAATATTTTTTCGTTAAAAATATAATTTTTAACGTGAATGTGAATAAATAAATATTCATTTACAAACCGAACGGTTTGTTTATGTACACCTATTTGAAGGATATTGATTGGGACGATAAATTTTACACATCGCCCAACTGCACAAATAATATTCAGTGTTTGTGGATTGAAATCCCACACGGGTGTTGGGATGATATTTGGCGTACACTAATCCCAATTAATTAGTTATATGTCGATCGATTGGTCAACAGACTGCGTAAGTGTTAATTATTTCTATTTAATGCTTATGCAGTTGTGTGGTGCACTTTGGATGATGGTTGATTATTTATCGTTGCTATTATATACATGTGTTGTATGGAATCCATATAATTAACATTATATGGTAATTGATTGGGCCTCATTACAATTTGGAAAATAAAGAATATTATAAAATAAATAGTCACGTGTTGACAGTACTGATTTGTTGAGATTAGTCACGTGTTGAAAGAAATATAGATTCATGTGTTGAACAAAATATTTTAACAATAAAATTTACATCTTTATCATATATAAAATTAGAAACTAACTAAAAAAATAGATAAGATGAGTGGTCTCCTGGATATTAATCTGATGTTGGTTTCGGCCTTCGGTGTTAATATTTAGGGAATCGTTCTGTTGCTAATTTATGGTTAGAGTTTGATTAAAAATTTAACGATAGAAATCAAAATTTTATAAAATATATTAAATAACAGAAATAGGCACGTGTTGACAGTACTCATTTGTTGAGATTAGTCATGTGTTGAAAGAAATATAGATTCATGTGTTGAATAGAATAAATATTCATTTGTTGAATAGAATAACGAAGTTATTGAAAAATATAAAGCTGTGTTGATTAGAGATGCGCTATTTTGACGCGAACGATATTTATTTCGATTATATTCGTTTTTATAATGAATATTAAAAAGAGATTTAAAAATCAAATATTTATAAAATGAATTCGAAATGAATGGAATATAAAATGAATTCGAATTGGAATGAATTCAAATCAAATTGAAAACGAACTGAAATTGAAATGAATTCAAATCAAATTGAAAACAAATTGAAATTGAAGTGAAATCGAGAAATCAAATAGAAATGAATGTAAAAAGAATTTATAGGTGAAAATTCAAATTTTGATTTGAATTTGAAATGAAGGTTGAAATTGTTTTTGAAACGAATTTGAAACGATTTATAAAATTTGTTTTAAAAAGAAATCGACGAAATATAATATATATATATATATATATATATATATATATATATATATATATTATATAATGGCATGAATAGAACGCGCCGCGCCGCGGTAGTTCGTGAATTTCGACCATTGACTTCGAATGGACATTACGGGAGATCCAACCGTCGGATTATCCTAAAACTCAAACCGTTGGGTTCGTATCGAAAAGAGATTTCTAATGGATATTAGAGATTTGAAATTTAATGGTTGGATTTGGAATTATGTCCAAATCAAAATTGGAAAAGGTCGCTGTAAGTGCAGTTCTATGGCCGTTGATGGAAATCGACTGTACGGGCCTTGATAAAATTATTAAAAATATTAATAACCTGTGTAAAATCATAATATATGGATTGGAAAGAACAGGGATGAAAAATTCCACATTTGAAAGGATAAAAATAGATTTTTATCGAAATGAACTAGTTTTGAACTAGAATAAAATCTAATTATTTTTAAATGAATAAAATTGGATTTGAACGGGTTTTAAAAATAATCAGAATTTCCAATACGTAAATTGGAATGGAATTGAATCGAAATTATCTTCGAAATATTTCGATGTTGGATTTCGTGATTATACGGATATGGTGGTGGAAATTTGAAAGATATATTTATATCGTTATTTCCAATACAATATTTGTTGGTTGCAGAACTTGATATTGAATATAAGCCGATATATCTTCTATTCAGAGCCTTGTATTTAATATCAAATGTGATTTGGGTTTGTCGTGAATGGTGTCTTCATCAACACTGTTCTTAAACCCCATTGAGAAAAGATTAAATCTTTTTATTTAGATTTAATGAAGTATACAATTAATTAATATATTTAATTTGAATTGAATTAAAATTGATTTGTGGGTTTATCGTGAACGGTGTTTTAAATAACACTTGTTCTTTAACCCGATAATAAATAGAATGTGATTTAGGTTTATCGTGGACTGTGTTTTAAATGACATTAGTTCTTTAACCCAGAAAAAGGAGTTTTAATGAATCTGTAATTAGACTGAAATGTGAATTGATAATTTAAATTATTAAATTTGGAAAGTGAGCGGGAATGGAGCATCACCAGTTTTGCTCCACAGCGATAGTTAAATCTTTAATTAGATTTGAATATGAAATGGTAATTAATTTTCCCGATAACACCGTGGTGTTAGATATAGAGTATTACAAGTTTTGCTTCATGGGATGAATAGGTTGGGATTGGGAAATAAAATAAATAATTGCTTCGGTGTGGTTCGCTAATCCCGACTAGTTTGAAAACCATAATTTGGTTTGAAATGACATCCAAGGGAAGATTAAAGAATAAATTTAAAGGAATTTATCTTTGATAAAATTAATGGGAACCTTTCCCTAAGAATGTGAAATTTAGAAACTCACTGTAGGTTAGCTAAGATGAATGGTTTCCTGTGTATTGATCTGATGTTGGTTTCGGCCTTCGGGGTTAATATTTGGGGGATTGTTCTCTTGCTAATTTACGGTTAGTGACTGATGAATTGGAATGAGGCGTATATTGTGTTTGTGTAAAATTTGTTTATTATATACGCGGGTTATTCAGAAAGGCCGGGTTTATACCCATTTTGAATAACCGATTCGACGATAAGTCAAAGATGAAAACGGTGGTTGAAGACCGGAAGTCTTCACATCGTTTGGGTGATTACTGATGATCTTGATTGGCTGCACACCCAAGATGAGGGAATCAGTTGGTGATCGTCCAGACGTACTTGGAGATCGATGGATATGCGAGGAAAGTGCCTTCGGTTTCGTTCAGACCCAAAACGAACTTGTAAATGGACTGTGTGTCTGACATTGGATTTTATTCTATGTTGATTGATCTCTATTAAATATACATCTGCTTGGCGGCGGAGAATTTATTCTCTTGCTTAACGCCCTTCTCTGAGACGTACGAGCTCAGAGGTTGTAAATCGATGGACATCGATCGCATGGAGTGAATTGCCTGCGTGGCATTCCTAAGTGGCAAATGATTAAGGCTTCTGTTGAAAAGCAAAGTCTTGTGGTTGATGATCAAAGCACGGCCTACGTGGCATAGCTTTGTGTATAGCATGGATTCGCGAACCTCACACCTCGGTATGAGTCAAAAACGGGATAAGGACCGCTGGGAGGACACGACGTTTCTTTCTAGTTATGATGGTGTCAGTGCTTAAACTGGCTGACATTTATATTACTTTCATCTTTGTGGTTGTTGGAATGCGAGGAGCCTCGATTATTGGTCTGTAAGGACCGGGAATCGTGTGGTCAGGAATAACTAATCCTTAAACGTAAGGGAGGACCGGCCCAGCCGATTCCAAGGGTTACCCAAAGTGCGTAGTCCAGAGGCATTTGCTAGAGTGTCTCGAAGCGGAGAGGAGCTTGCCTCTTGCCTCGACTCATGATGGAAATCCAATTTCCAATACGAGATATTTCGGTTTTATTTGTAGCGCCTAGTATGGCGACATAGTGGGATGGGGCACTTATGCTATCTATGATTGATATTTATGATTGAAATTGTTTTGACACTATACTCTTGTAATAGTATCAAATGATTTGTTTTAAACGTACCAAGCATGTTTGGCTATTATAAGGGAAAACCCTTTCCTCCGTCTTGTGTTGCATTGTGTGATGGGACCTGGGTCTTATAATAGCTTCATTTTTTGAAAAAGCATTGCGTTGTTTATTATATGCACTGGTGTTCTTGGGAGGAAACCCGTTCCGTGTTATACGGCGTGGTCCCTTGAATTACTCTCTTTTAAAGTAAAGTTTTAAATAACTGTTTTAGTTCTCACACCAGTCACATGACTGACTTGGAGTTTATTGTTTTAACCTAAACTCTGGGTGCCCTTATTTTCGACACGGGCAGCTAGTAGTTTTGGTTTTGCAGATTTTATATTCATAGGATCCTGATTTACAGATGGAACGATGCTCGGAAAGCTCTGTATCCGTGTGTTACTTTCAGTTATGTTTGGAATCGTTTTCCGCTACTATGCAATTTATTGTAATCTTTGATATTTATCGAATGTGTAATATTTATTCATACTCTGTATATTCTTGTATTCTGATGGAATTGTTGTAATAACAATGAAATGTTCTTATGTTTGTGTACCGATGTGTGTTGTTCTCAACGCAATCCGTGCTTTCCTTCACGGGGAAATTCGAGTCGTGTCAGAGCGGTTGTGATGTAATTTAACAATTTTTAGGGTTAATCTAATGGACTAAATCAATTCCTAACTTCTATATAAGCAAGCTAAACCTAACTGATGAGGGGCAACCATCTTTTTTTTCTCTTCTTCTTCCTGTAGAAAAATTCTTCAAATACTATTCTCAACTTCTATATATATTAAAAAAAAAAGATAATTCAATCTTGTCCTAGAAAGGAAGAATTACAACTTTTGGAATGAAAGAATACATTTTGATCGTTCCATTTCAGGTATGGAAATATCTCTTAGATCTGTAATTGTAGGAGAATGCAAGTGACAATTTTTCATTTTTGTAAGTCAATGATGTCTGCTAAAAATTTATTTAAAACTTGTTGGAACAATTTTTATTCATAAAGTTATATGATTGTGCATTTTTGCAAATAAGTTCTAGGTTCCTATCTTAGATCTAAAACATGTTGAACCTTTAAAAATTGATTAGTTGGATATATGCACTCTTACGCCTAAATTTATTCTTAGATATAAATATCATCAAACAAGCAAGCTGGTTGATTTGATGTATGCACTCTTATATCTAAATATCTTAAATTTATTTAAAATGGATAGTTATATTCTTTTATATATGTAAAATAATGGAGAATGCCATTCATGCATATGTATCTATAATTAATTGTCTTGTAATTGCATAATGGTTAAAAAAATTGCTTTTTTATTTAATGCAATGAATAAAGTGAAATTGAGAAATTTTGTAGATTTGTGGGTTTTCTGATATTTCAATGTATTAGAACATGAAATATTACAAATCTCGCATATTGTCAAGATGAAAATAAATAAACGTTTAATGTTTGAAATAACAAGGAATTCACCTAAAAAGAAAAGGGAAGAAAAATAATTCCTTGTAGTTACAAATACCATGCAACCCATTCTTCGTATGAAGAAATTTACAATGTAGACAGTGATAAGTAACGAAATAAGAAATTTAATAATTAATGTATGATTGAATGATTGAAATATATGATTAGTAACTGATTTTATTTATTTTATGGGTTGTCTCTTGATAATGGACCACAATAAGAATGTTTATGCGTTGTCTCACCATTGATTACTACAATTTGATGTGTAGTCAATAATGGTTATTAAATGGAGGTTGTGTTTTTAATATTGATTGGATTACCATGCCTTAATGATTGTGTTACTTGTTTGGAGTGATTAGTATACACAAAATGGTTTATGCTTACATTGATTGTATGCAATTATTGATTGATAAGTAATAATTGTGTAAGTATATTGATACTGTTACCTCCTTTTATAAGTTGGAAGTTCCATTGGATGTGGTAGGTTTTTAAAGACTGCATGTTAATTTTATTTTGTGTACTTCATATGGTGGTATGTCTGGACAATATTTTATGCTCTTATTTGATTGTGTTATTACAGTGATGGCATAAATTATGTTGATTGTAATGTTTATATTGGTTGTATTAAATTACATTGATTGCAATGGTTGAATGGATGAAATGGTTTTAATGTACTAGTGAGTATTTGGATGCAGGAGAAGGGCAGGAAATAGAACTACGCGGGCTTGATCTCTCAAAAGGTGTACGTAGGCAGTTTTTTCCTATGTAATAGCCACCAGAACCCTTAGATTGGGCCGGGGTGTATAGGGTTAGGCGCAGTCCAAACATAGTTGAAAATCTTTTTCCTCTTTGAATCGAATTTGTATAGTTGGAAGATACGAGATGGCAAATGAACAATAATGAAGAAGAAAGGAGCCTAGCCTGCATGTTGGATCTAGATGTTGTTTATTTAAATTCACTTCTTATTGTATCACTGTTGTTTTGTTATATGTGTTTAATGTAATAAAATAGATAATGATGTTTTAGTCATGTAATTGTTTATTTTTATTCCATCATGAAATCTTCCATATTATTAATCGGCTCTAGTATATTTAATCTTATATACTTAAGGTTCGCTATTTTTAATATCTAAAATTAGTTATAAGCATGTTTAATGACATTTATAATTGATTTTGGACCTTTAAAAATAGCGGGTCCTCACATGACGGTATGGAATTAAACGGAATATTCGGCCAAAAAAAATCAAGGTGAGTTAATCTCACTTAGTTAATTTATTATTAACTTTTTTTCGAAATTGTTCAATTTAAATTTATTGTTTGTTGTAATATGGATGATAGTGTGTGTGTGTGTATATATATATATTTATAATATTATATACATAGTACATATAATATTGGTTATTGAATATACGTATATATATGCAATATTAGTGATTGAATATATTTTTTCATATATATTAGTGAATGTTTTTCCTATGCGCCCCACAATATATATAGTGGATGACCTTCTATACCATGATATCCTGCCTTGAAGCAGCATGGGTATTATTTATGTTGTCTAACATCTGTGGATGCTAGAAAACAGGTTGGAGAGATCCAACTTGATTCCTCAACGTTTAATTTTTTTTTCATATATATGCTAATATATGATGTGATTTATAACCTTTGATAGCTTATGGTATGTTTGGATGTGTAAATATCAATAACCCATGTTTTTGGATATTTTGAATATCCTAGATAATAGGTGGATTTTAAAACATAATTTGAAATATAAAAGTGTTTTAAAGAAAATTATATTTTTAAATAGAAATGTTTGTTTAAAAATCGAATAACAAATAGAATTGAAGAATTAAATATATTTTTCAACAAATGAGACGAGAAGTCAATTTTATAAAACAAAATTGATAAAATAAGTGAAAATATTATCATTCAAGAATTTGGAAATATATATATATTAAATGTGAATTAGGGAGAAGATAGAAATTGGGTTTAAAACCAATATTTGAAATAGATTTGAATTTTCCAAATACAAAGGAAATTACAAATGAGGCTATATGAAATAATTCTACCATTAGAAGTTCAAAATAGAATTAAAACTTGAAATTTACAAGTTTCAAATCAAATTGACTAAATAAGTCAAGAATGGATTTGTATTAATGGATATTGTTCACAAGTGAGGTGAATAGGGGTTAAAGCAAATAGATTGAAAATGGGAATCTATTAATAGGGAAGTTAGGAAGAGTTAAATTTTTTAAATGGGTTCAAGTTGAACTAATTCGAATAATAATGTAAATTATATTAAAGAATTATATATATATATATAACTTATAGATAATGAGATTATACTAAAGAATTTTATATATGAATTATAGATAAGAAATGTTAAAATAGTAAAGAATTCGAAAATGATATTTATGTACGAATATTCATAATGGAATAAAGTTTATTAAAATAAATCTGAGATGAGTTGAAGTAAACATATATAGATATTTATAAAGATTATTTATGGAATAAAGACTTTATATAAAACCTGGTTTTTACCAAGGTTAAAACGAAATTGAGTGGGTAACTGAATAAATATTTAGAATTTTTTTGCAAATTGTATTTTAATGGAATATTCGATAATGGTTGTAGCAAACATTTGTAAATCATATTTTTAAGTAAAATAATTGAAATGGTTATAAGCTGGAAATAAAAACCTCATTTATAGTTGATACTTGGAATTTCTATTCAGTTAGAAGATAAGAAATGGAGTTAAGAAAATTAGAAACTGACTGGAGATTACTCAAGTTGAATGGCTTTCTGAGTGTCGATCCGATGTTGGTTTCGGCCTTCGGGACTGATATGTAAGGTGTAATGACCCACTTTTTAGCACAATTTAAGCCGACATTTATCAACTACCATGTCAACTCGAATTATACGGAAAAAGTGGATAACTATTGGAAAGAAATCAGAGGGTGAGATAAGAAAGAAAGAAATATTAGAATAGAAGAAGAAGAAAAACCAGCACAACACAGAGTCTCACATCGCAACCGAACAAAATATAATATAGAAATAATCTTTACTAAGAACTTTAAAAATACTTACAATCATCAGAGTACATCACACGTCTGGACAGTTATAATAACATATCCTCATATACAACACACAACGGAATAAATATTAGATATCATACATCTGAACATTTCCAGCTCATCTCTTCAGAGCATCCAATAAGCTGAACCTGTACGACCAGGTCTAACCCGAGCATTACAAACGATGGGTCATTCTGGTGAACCATAGTGAGAAAAATACATTAAGTTTTTAGGTATCACACAAGTTGATTTTAAAGTCAAAATCCTTTAGAAAGAAAAGGATAATCGTAAGACCAAATCCACACATAAATACAGACGGTTTTTACCTTATGATAACCCAAAACGTTTTTGAAATCAATATCTTCTCTGATATTATAATAGTGTCTAAATACAAATAAATATCAATCTAGCAGAACGCTTGCATCTCATGCTCTACATATATAGTATACAATCAAAACCGCGGGCTCTTATTTGAGAATGGATTTCCAACCATGGCAAGTTATGGGACCACCTTCCGACAATGTACCTCTAGAGATGAATACATTGTGGTTCAACAAGAACATCTTGTATCCCAGGCTAAACATGACCAGCCCCTCACTATGCTTTGAGAGTACGGAATATATCATTAACACGGTTGGGGGCCAGTCAACCGAACTGATAGCATACATATATAAATAAAAAGGGACAACCGAAGGCATTTGATTTCACCAGATCAGGTAATGATATACCCGTTTGATGGGTGCGACCACATAGCCATGCAACCTACCCGATTTTATACCATTTCCCGGTTGATGAGGCTTGAGGTCAGAATTAATTAATTAATTTACCTTTATTATTAATTTTAGAACATCTGGCCACCAATCACTTTCAATGCCACATCGTTAGATCAGCAAAATCACTAATCGACGTCCACAAAAATATTGTTAAGCTAAGAGAACGGCCGTTCTCCGCTATTAACAAAATACGTTTGTAAAAATCAACGTACGTGATTCTTAAGAAATACTCTGTCATACATTCGTCCATACAAGTCATCCAGGAACAGGATGAATCGAAGGCACTTTCTTACTACATCCTATATAGGTATCACCCCAAGGATCAGTAGCGAGAAGTCCTTGCAATCCGTAGATTCCAACAAAGACAGAATCACAGTATATCTCTGGCCGCTAAACCAGAGATTATTAGTTGTTCTTCCATTTAAGAAGATCCACAGTCTTCAATGTTCCATCTCGATCATCTTCTGATGTCTTCACGTATTTACTGGTCGGAATGGTTTTCGATTATAAATTCGATCCCGGTGTTTCCATACCAACAATCGTATTGGCCAGATTTGATAGCCGGTTATTTAACTATCAAAATAAAATAGTATTTCACTCATGGAAATAAAATGAATTCACTGGTTCAGTATTCAGCATCACTTGGCCTTTTTAATTAAAAATAATTAATGTACGGTTAATTAAAAAGTAAGGCAATTGCTTCGCACACGGCAGATTTTGGTACAAAAATGGTTATTGATGGTTAAACCAATCAATATATATGTGGTGGTTAAAATCCTGTATTTACTTCTTATTTTAACATACTAATGATTCTCAAGACCATTTCATTTTAATACTTAGAAAATATCTATAACCATATTCAAATTCCATTTAACTCTATTTCAAACATTTCCTCCATCATTCTTCATTATCTATAATTGGGAAATTAATTCAACTTATCACTCGCAAAAGAACGTTACGAAATTCCTTTTGTTTCATTACTTGAAAACAATAACCGCTGCTTATATTCTTATAGAATAAACTTATTTTTAAAACTCAACTTTATATTTTCTTTTAACTCGAAAAAATCGTTATATTTTCATGAAATTCTATTTTATTTTCCTTAGATTTGCAAACATCACTAATATTCCCAAATCATTTTAATTTCCTTTACTTCGGAACACTCACTTTATATTCTTCAATCTTCACCAATAATGTTACATTATTATTTCTCTAATGAAAATAATAAATTATTACTCCTCTTTACCATTATAACTAATATCATCTCAGATAATCCTAAAGTCGTTCTAGTTGGGGTATTTTAATTACCTCTCAGACCTAGATCAACAACGTTCTTATCTTAAGATAGAAATGAGTTGTAACTTCAAAAATCCGATATTTAAATTATCAAAACAAATCCCATTTAACTATTTATTTAAAATATGGTTTTAATAAACCTTCTTGCTTTTTGGAAATCTCTTCTCAAATATAATCATTATTTCTTAATCCACTGATTAGGTAATTTATTATTAAAACATCAGTTTTAAACTTCTACTTCTTTAAACAACTCATTTTAAAATTCAGATTTTAGTTACAAAATCCTATTACTTATTTCGTTACCAAATTCACTTTTAACAATCTCTTTTCTAATCCATTCAACCATTTTCCGCTTTGAAAATCATATTTCAATTTTCCCATTTTACTTAATTCCATTATTCAGTAACATTAATTTAAAATTAACGCTTTAATACCTCATCTCATTTTATAAACTTTGTTTAAATAATTAATCTACACCCTTTAATTCTCCATTTCCTTTTCACTTAATTCAATTATTAAATAAACATTTAATATAAGTTATCGTATTCGCTTAAATTCCCTTTTATAACTTTGTTATCAAAATTTGGGTTTAAAATATAAAATCCATCCAAAACTCTTCTCACAATTCAATTCAATTCTATTTCAACTTCGATTACTTTTTAAATGAATTCAAATAAAAGTAATCTCCTAAATTATTATTAATTAAAATAATAATTTACCTTAATCATTA
The DNA here is from genome assembly GCA_030737875.1 of Allium sativum. Classification (NCBI taxonomy): domain Eukaryota; kingdom Viridiplantae; phylum Streptophyta; class Magnoliopsida; order Asparagales; family Amaryllidaceae; genus Allium; species Allium sativum. The sequence continues at coordinate 223,117,066 of CM060910.1, read as the reverse complement.
ACTACTGTAGAAGTAGTTTGTTAACTAAATTAAATAATAAATTCCCCTTTTAAAAAGAAATCATATAAAAATTAAAAAAATATTCATTAAACCATTTCCTTTAAAACAAACAAATTAATAATTCCTCTCACTTAAAACGGTTGACTTAGCCAACCCATAACACAGTTATTTTGTTAACTGATTCCAATTACTCCTTCCTTTAAATTAATTAATAATATAATTAATTTAAATAATTCCATTTAATTGTTTCTTAAAAACAATTACACAAATATTTATCGTTACACTAATTTTCTGCTCTCTTGCTTTTGAATTTGATTACAATAGAATTTATTTTATAAAATCAATTAATAATTAATTATAAACATAAATAATAAATATTTATTTTCATTAAATAACTTTTATTCAAAATAATAGATTTAAAAATATATCTCAGTTATAAAAATAAAATTTATAATTTCACTTTTATCGATTCACCTAACGGTAAAATCCGTATTTGGAAAACGATTGATTTATAGGCCACACACTGCCAACTACTCAACCAATATCTCCCATTGGTTTAAACGAAATAAACGTTGAATTCATATTATTCCTCAACAAATCAAGTCTATCATTCAACCAAATCATTTCATATAATGATAATATGGGAATAAATAATATCTAATAATTTTGAGGAATCTCGTTGGATCCCACCAACCTGTTCTTCCCTGTATCCAAATCGGTTATCTCAAAACAGATCATTCAATTCCATTTAACTGATAATTTCTATAATAATAAATAACAATTATTTAACATCAACCAATCAACACAACAATTCAAAAAATTAAACACGTTTATTTCAAAAACGTGATCAACAAGGTAAGTTACCTTCATTGGAACCAACCGTTAAAATATCGATTTGGTAATTCACCAAAATTAAACAACATTTAATTCCAATCGATATATAAAAGTATATTAAACAAACAAGAAACAGTCAACCATTAGCAACCTAGCACACAAAACAAAAAACCAACTTATATAAAATATAAGTTGGATAACTGAATGAATTTAACTCACCTTGATTTAATTTCGTTGTTTAAACGATTGATTTTAATTAAATTAAACGAGTGTTTAATTTAATTAAAAATTTCAGTTGATTCCAATTGCATCCAGTTTTGTTGCATGGCATCGTACTCATCAAGTCGATTCCAATGATATCAGGTTTGCCTAATTCTGATAATACAATCACAAGTTATAATTATTATAAGTTTACACTATTATATAATAAATAATTAGTTTCCTAAATATGGTTTAATTAAATTAATTACATTAGTTTACTAATTAGTTATAATTATTTCCTGCTCTTTACTCCTGCACCTTGCTTAACCTGGTAACCCAACACTGCACCAGTAATTCATCACGCCGCCCCCTATTTCACGAATTAAACTCCCCACCCCAGTTTAATAATAATTTGTAATATGATTAAGTTTGTTTAAACATAGCTTAGGTAATACTTTAATTACATCTTGATAGCATTAACAGTCCAGTCCTCTCCCTTTCTTCACACAGGAGCTCCTATACGAAGACAACACGCAACAGCACGCAGACATCAACACTTCATTCGATGGTTCGTTCTCAACAGTCCGATACCCTTTTCCTTGATCTTTCCTGTTCACTTCATTTTGCCTGCATCGTTCCCATCGCTTCCGATATACTCCTGCTCTTCCGTCTTCACATATACACGTTCTGCACCTCCCATAGCAGCTCAAACCCGTGCCTTATCAACACAGCACGCATCTATCACCATGCTGCTCATGCTTAAACAATTGATAATCAGTCTAGTTCTGTTCTTCCTTACTTTTCCATTAACCCGTTTCTTCTTTATCTCCAACACCACAAATAAAGCTACCTCATTTCAACCCATACCGTGCTCGCCTAAAAAAGTTCTTTCGCTCCTCCTCCATATGATGACCGTACGTCGATCTAACCGCACCCACAACTCGCGCCAAAACTCCTCCGACCAACGCCTAAAACCACATTCAAATTGATGACCCCGTTCACCATTTATTTGCACCCAAACCTCCACTGCTTCGAAAGGAAATTCGATCACCACGTCGCACTATAAACCATCTTCGCCGGTAGAAATGAAGATCTCAATGAAAGGAAGAGGATCATAGTTATGAGTTTTTTATTTTGATGAATGGATTTTGGGATTCGAGTGAAGGAAGGTTGGAAGCTTAGGGATCGTTCATTTTACTTGAGTGGCAGCGGAAGCAATGGTTGACCATTCAATTAGGTTTTTCCCAAATGAGGAAACGTAGGCGTTTTTGGCCACCGAAGTCACATACGATATCAGTTTTCCACGAAATTTGATTTTCTTACAATAATTTAACGATACGTGTAACAACCCGTATTTTCAATAACCTGTAATAATGTAAATCGAGGCAGAATTTAATTCAAAAATTTGAATCAAGGGAAACGGGCTATGCCATTGCATTCGTCTCGGAAAAATACGCGAAATAGAGTCCGAGTTTTCGAAAATCGGAGTCCGTATGAACCAATTAAGGCCCAACGAAGTTTTCAGAAAATTTCAAGGTAAAAAACAGATTTTCAAATTCAAATCTGAATTTGGAAATTGGGGTTATTGGGCCAGGCGGGAAAATTCCCGCCAGAACACCCCAAGTCGACAGCCCTGTCGACTTGGGAGTCGACTTGGTTAGACCAAGTCGACAGCCCTGTCGACTTGGCTGTCGACTTGGCTGTCGACTTGGCTCAGACGGGCTGTTTAGCCTGGTGCACCAATTTGAGAATGTGTTGAGCTTGGGGGCCAGATTCGGTTTTAAGGGCTAAGATTGCAACTAGGGTTTAATCCTATGGCCTAAAACACTTGCCTAATCTATAAATAAGACCCTAACCTACCCTAAATCATCATTATTCATTCTAGCAACTAAACTATGGCAAAATCAATCCTCTCATGGCCTCCACTCTCTTCATAAAATTCCTAAACAAATTTTTATGAGATTTTCCATGCATACAAGTGTTTTTAGACTTGTATGATCATCATTAGCTTGCATTCAAGTCAAGTCTCTATATTGGCACCATAAAGAAAGAGTTTTGATCAATTTTGCTTGCATTTTTGGGGTTTAATTGGTTGTATAAGGGTCTTCTTACATTTGCTATACTCATTTGAGTCCGCATAAGCATTGTAAGCCCTATTCTACTTTCATACTTAAACTTTAAAGTTAAATGTATGATATGCAAGTTTTCTATGATGTAATATGCAAGTTTATCATGTTATGCAAGTATGTTATGATGTGATATGCAAGTTCATCAAGTTATGTTATGCAAGTTTGATATGCAAGTGTCATATGATATGCAAGTTATGCTATGCAAGTTTGAGTTGAACATTTTGTTCATGCTATGCAAGCTTATCTTGGGTTTATGAACATAAAGCTTCAAGCTTTATGCCAAAAATTTCATTTTGGCAACATGTAAGTTATCATATCTCTTATGATAACTTGCACGTGAGGCTAAATGCGAACTTATGGCCATGTTTACATGTCATTTGGCACCATGTATCATCAATATGCTAAGTTTGGTTTTATGCATGCTTTTGAGGCCAAAATATGTGATATGCAAGTATACGAACACTATGTACATATCATATGCCACCATGTTGAACTTGTGGCTTCAACACCTTTTATGTCATGATTATGCCAAGTTCCCTCTTTCTATCCTTTATGCGCTATTGCGATATGTAAGCGATGGGATTGCGTTTGGGGTTGGGTAAAAGTAAAAGACATAAAAACATAAGCTTGGGAATTTACCTATTAAGTTAGGCCTACCCATTAGGAATTTACCTATTAAGTTAGGTCTACCCAATTGCTTGAAAATTTGTAACATGTTTTGGAAACATGATGGACATGACACTTAGAAAAGATAAGTGTGGCCAACTCGAGGTTGGGTTGAGTTTGTAGCGTAAACCTACCCGGAACCGACTGGCTTAACTAGTTGCTACAAACAATAGGACCCAATGTGAGAAGTTGGTCATGTTGTACCTTGAACCCGAGGTTAGACCAAGTTGTGGTGTAAAGCTACCCGGACCCGCCCGGCTTAACTAGTAACCACAACAAGGTCTAATGTGAGAGGTTAAGGCGCATTAAATTAATTAATGCCTCGTGATTAGGGTTAAGTCATGGTCCACTTAATACTTAACCAATTTGGGCTTGGTAGATTAATCGGGGTTAAGTCGTGAACTCATCGTTACACTTAACCAAGTTAATCCATGATTAGCAAGAGGGTTAAACCGTACTTAACCCACTAGAAAAATCCTAGCAATAGGGGCCCACTCCAGCAGTAATCCCAAGTCAGTATCATCATGACCCTAGGGACTAGGCTAGGGTGGGGGCACGATTACTGGACTGGAGGTAAGTGACCAAAAGCGATGGCAGAGGGTACGCCGGTGTAGTTCCGGGCGGACCATGGTCGTGCACATAGTCCGAAGCCGGGGAAAGCATGCACGGGTACCAGTAGATCGAGACTGTGCGCTCATGTTTATGGTGTCCAAGGGTTGCCACCCTAGGGCTTGATACACCCGACGGGAGACCCTGCACAGTCTGACTACAACCATGTCTGGGCCGTATTGACACCAACACGTGACGAGTTAGGCTTAGGGAGCCGATCGACTAGACCGTTTGGTTGGACCTCGTATTAGGGTCATTTCATGTTATTGGGCCAAAGCTTGGGCCAAGGGATCAATACTTGTTTATTCAAGTCATGTTAGTTTGCTAGTACACCTGTGGTGCAAAACCTTAATCCTGATTATGCGATGACACCTTTATCTACCTTGTTAGCTAATCATCATGCTAGTATGTAGTTATCCTTATGTTCATTCCTGCTTCTCATGCCAGTTAACTTTATCAGTTTACATTGATTGTAGTAGGGCTTACTCAGTCTTTTTGACTGACCTGTTTTCTTTCGCCTCTTTTCTTCCGTTCCCCCCAGGTTCTCAGGGAGGGAATACTGGAGCTTAGCTTGATTTCAGACTGCTTGCTTGTGGAATTTAGCTCATGTACGGTTTGACATGAAGCTAGCTGTGGCTATCACTTCTTTGGGGATTAGTATTTATGTATTTAAGTTTTCAGTTGATGTTGTTTTATCTAGACTGGTTTATTTGGGAAGTTGATATTATGATGTAACAGACTTGTTTTGAAATGGTTTAAAATCTTCCGCTATTTTATCTATGTTATTTACTCTGTTTACGCATATACATATGTTCTTGTTCTGCCTTGATATATCATTATGCATGCTTACCTGATTCAAACGCCCCTCCAAAGTCAGAGTGCTTGCAAGAGTCACCCGGGCGGAGGTGGGGTGTTACAATTTGGTATCAAAGCATATGGTTTACGAGAAGGAACAAAAAGGTTTTTAAAACTTTTGGAAAACTATTTTCAAAACCAAGTATAAAGTATTTTCCAAAGAAAAGTCTAGTTTATTTTAAAGGTTATTCCCCAAAAAGCCATTAGCAAAATTCCTTCGTTTTTTTCCGCCATTCTGAATCTGTCTTTTTCTTCATTTTAGTATGGCCGATAAATTTGCTATTCCGGAGGGAGTGCACGTACATGTTTGGTATAGGAGACTTTTGGAGGCTAGGGCGACCGAAGCCGGCCCCGCAGATGTCCCTCCTCCTCCTCCTCCAGTAGTTAATATTCCTCCTCCTGTCGCTAATGTTCCTCCTCCTCCTGTCGCTGAGGTTCCTCTTCCTCCTCCCCCTCAGCATCCTCAAGCTGACTTCGCAAAGACTTGCAAAGATTTCAAAGCAATGGGTGGCAAGAACTTTCAAGGCACTGAGACTTTTGTAGAGGCCAGAAATTGGTTGAAAGAGACCGAGGATTTGTTTGCTATCTTTGGGTTAGACGATCAGAGGAAGCTCTTGTTGGCGGTTTGGCTTATGAAGGATGAAGCCGCTTATTGGTGGGAAGTCACCAATGGTACTAGGCCTGTTGAGACTTGGGCCGATTTCAGGGCAAGGTTCATGCTTAAGTTTCTATCTTCTGCTGAGGAGAAACTGCAAATGGAGAGGTTCATAACTTTGAGACAAGGGTATATGTCTGTCAAAGAATATGTGAACAAGTTCAATCAGTTAGCTCGTTTTGGCTTGGACATGGTGAATACTCCTCAGAAGAAGGCTCTTCGTTTTGCTAGAGGATTGAATGATCCGTTGCAGGGATTGGCTATGTCACATATTCCCCATGGGGCCACGTTTGAGAGTTTGGTTGATATGGCGTTACTTCAGGGAGATGTCAAGAAAGAAACCAAGATGAATGATACTCAAGCCAAGAAGACTGATTCCCAGGGAAAAGGAAATCAGGGTAATCCAAGTGGTCAGAGCAGTCAAGGCAATCAGAACAAGAACAAGAGTCAAGGCAACAAGGGGAACAACAACAAGGGCAATAACAACAAGGGCAAGAACAACAAGGGGAAGTGCCATTATTGCGGTTCAGTTGGGCATCTTATCAAGGATTGTAAGAAGAGGAAAATGAAGAATGGTGAATGCTTTTTCTGTGGTGAGACTGGACATTTCAGTAAGGATTGCCCGAGGAAGCAAGGGCAAGGCCAGGGTCAGACTCAGCGTGCTGGACCTTCAGGAGGGCAAGTTCATGCTCTCAATGTCGCTCCAGTTCCCGATCGAGGTAGTATTTCTGTTGAGAGCCTTGTATATATTTCTGATTTTTCAGTTCGTACCTTGTTTGATTCTGGTGCATCGCATAGCTTTATCTCATCTGATCTTGTTGATAGTTTGCACCTTAGTACTAGCTTGTAGATGATCCCGTCTGTGTCTCAAATCCTATTGGGGGTTCCGCCCATCTGTCTATGATATGTGGGGATTTGAGGATCTCTATACTGAGTGTAGAGTTCTTGTGCAGTGCTTATGTTCTTGGTTTCAGGGGATACGGATTGATATTGGGCATGGATTGGTTGTCCAGATATGGAGCCATCCTTGATTGTGAGCATAGGGTTGTGAGGCTCGTGACTCGCCTCGGAAACACCCTAGAGATTTCTTGTGATCCGAGAGGTCCCGTCATGTTGTGCTATCTGGAATCACTCGACTCGTCAATGGAAACTCTTCAGTCTGTGAGAGTGGTTCGAGAGTATCCGGATGTTTTCGATGAAGTTAGGGGGTTGCCCCCTAAGCGAGAGATTGATTTCCGCATTTATCTGGTGGATAATGCAAAGCCTGTTACTTTGCCCGTTCGGCATATGGCTCCGCGTGAAAGGCGGGAGCTAAGTAAGCAAGTGAAGGAGTTGCTTGAGAAGAACTTCATTAGACGAAGTATATCTGAATGGGGAGCGCCTGTGGTATTTGCTACCAAGGCAGATGGTTCTCTCCGACTTTGTGTTGACTATCGAGAGTTGAATAAGCTGACTAAGAAGAACAGACACCCGTTACCGAGGATTGATGATCTCTTTGACCAGCTTGTCGGTGCTTCTGTTTTCTCTCAGCTTGATCTTGCTACGGGTTTCCATCAGCTCAGGGTAGCTGAAGATAGTATAGACAAGACTGCGTTCAGAACTCCAGAGGGATTCTTCGAATGGCTTGTCATGCTGTTCGGCTTGACTAATGCACCCGCATATTTCGTGGACTTGATGAGTAGGGTGTTCAGGGAGTTCTTGAACAAGTTTGTCGTGGTCTTCGTGGATGATATTCTGATCTTCTCTAAGAATGAGGAAGAGCACGCAAGGCATCTCATGGAGGTGATGGATACGCTTAGAGCGCATCAGTTGAAGGCCAAGTTCTCCAAGTGTCACTTTTGGAGAAGGGAAGTTAGATTCCTTGGGCATATAGTATCTAAGCAAGGCTTAGCGGTGGATCCCGCTAAGGTAGTTGCAGTTCAGGATTGGAAGACTCCAAGGAATGCAACCGAAGTGAGAAGTTTTCTAGGTCTTGCGGGTTTTTACCGGAAGTTCATCAAGGACTTCGCAAAGATTTCTGCTCCTCTCACTAAATTGACGAAGAAGAATTTAGTTTTTGCTTGGAGCATTGAATGCGAGCTTGCTTTTCAGAAGCTCAAGAGAGCCCTCACATCAGCACCTGTTCTAGCTTTGCCCGATGGAGGGAAGTTATTTACAGTATACACCGATGCATGTGGCACGGGGTTAGGAGCTGTGTTGATGCAAGAAGGAAGGTGTAACAGCCCTGAATTTTGGGGCCAATTTAAAATTTATTTTAAGTGATTTTAAATGAGTTTTGATATTTAGAATAATCTATTTTAAATAACAAGGATCACAAATTTGGTTCAAATCGAGGTTAGAATGAATAAATTAATTTTAATTATAAAAAGAGCTAGAAATAGCGCGGTAGTTTGAAAAGTCAAACTTGAGCTTTGACTGACCATACAGGATGCAAAATTTAACGGATTTTAGTAAAACCAAAAATATTAGAATCTATTTAAAAATATCTTTCCAACGAATCCGAAAAATCGAAATTTCATAGCGGAAATCAAAAGTTATGGCCAATTCAATTTTTAGAAAGGTCGTTGGGTAATTTACATAGGACAAAAATGCTACTTTTCACATATGTAGGAATTTGAACTCGAAACCACTTCCATTGGTTTCAAAATGATGTTTCTGCATTGAAAAACAGTAAACACTTATATGTTTCGAGTTTCAGAAAATATTTGTTTAAAAATGTATTTTTAATATTAAATATATTCGCTCTGAAAATAGCCATTTTTCAAAAAGTCTCAGAATCGAACGAAATTAATTTTGTTGTGATCGTATCGTCATAAGAAAGTCAAAAATAATTTTTCTAGATTTTTCTGAGTCCGTATGTGGTCCCGGTGAATTTCTGCGTACGTTTGGATTTAAAATAATGATTTATATTTAAAACTGAAAAACGAAGGCCAAGACGATCCCGTGGGCTGATGAGACAGCTCCAGATGAGTTCGGGACGGGGGCTATTTGGTATAAATGACAGTCGTTGGGCCTGAATCGGAGTTCGGACCAAAACGGACCTTTATTGGATAATTAGATATTAACCTAATTAAAAAATAATATAAATAAGAAAAAGGTATGGCATCCTTCTTCTTCATCGTGAGTAAGCCGCCACCGAAACCCATTAGCACTCAGAATTTCAAACTCCATTTTCTCCCTCATCTCTCAACGATATTCAGCAAACCAATACTCGTTTCGAAGCTCTTCGCGAGCTCTTCGATTTGGTACCCACTATCGCCTCCACCGTGCCCTGTAGCGCCGCCACCATCGCCACAAAGTAGCCGCGAACGCAGCCCCCTGGGCCCCACCAGGCGCCGCCGAATGCCACCCCCCTCTGGCCGCACGTAGGCCTCTCTTCCCCGGTCCTTCTCCAACAAACGGTGTCCAAATTCATCGCCTGTAGCTCCTGATTTTCTGACTTAAAGTTTTGAATGTTCTAAGGTAAAATTCACTTCAGATTTCCCCACGCTTTTAAGCGTTACATAGCCAGTTGTAAAAAGCAGATTTTTGATTTTGTGTATGAATTTGTATTCGAATCGTTCCAGATCTGAAATCGTCTTGAATTGGAACACCGAATCTGACCGAACCTGAATTACCTCTCTGACCAAACACTGTGAGAGTTATTTATTTATTTATTTAAAATTTATATTAAAATGAATTATTCAGTATGTGATGTGTATAATATAAATTCAGATCTGTTTGTTTGGACATGTTTGATGATGATGGTTATATGATTGAATAGATAGTATTAGATCCCTTTGATTTTTTTGTTAAATATTTAAATAGAAATTATTCACGGTATGTTGATGAACAATTTTTGTTATGTTAAAATAGAAAATGTTCATCGTAGGTAAATGACATTTATGTTAATGTTAAAGGTTAGTAAAATGTCACCATATGACTAATTGACATTTTTTGTCAAATGTTAATATAGAAAATGTCACCATATGACTAATTGACATTTCTTTTTCAAATGTTAATATAGAAACTGTCACCATATGACTAATTGACATTTTTTTTTTCAAATGTTAATATAGAAAATGTCACCATATGACTAATTGACATTTTTTTTTCAAATGTTAATATAGAAACTGTCACCATATGACTAATTGACATTTTTTGTCAAATGTTAATATAGAAAATGTCACCATATGACTAATTGACATTTTTTTTTTTCAAATGTTAATATAGAAACTGTCACCATATGACTAATTGACATTTTTGTCAAATGTTAATATAGAAAACTGTCACCGTATCAAGTTGACATTTTTGTCAAATGTTAATATAGAAAACTGTCACCGTATGAAATTTACATTTTTGTCAAATGTTACAAAAAAAATGCATTGTATGAAAAATAGCATTTTTGTCATGTTAACTAAAAAGAAGAGTGCATGGTATGTAAAATAGAATTGTTGTTATGATAAAAATAGAAGATGTCATATTATGTAAAGTAACATTATGTTCAATGTAAATACAAGAATTTGACCATAGTATGATTTAACATTTATTTTAATGTTAAAATGAGAGAATTTTCACCGTAGGATAAAGGTACATTTTTATTTGTCAAAATAAAATAACATATTCACTGTACGATAACATGTACATTTTTATTTGTCAAAATAAAATAGCATAATCACTGTACGATAACATGTACATTTTTATTTGTCAAAATAAAATAGCATATTCATTGTACGATAACATGTACATTTTTATTTGTCAAAATAAAATAGCATATTCACTGTATGATAACATGTACATTTTTATTTGTCAAAATAAAATAGCATATTCACTGTACGATAACATGTACATTTTTATTTGTCAAAATAAAATAGCATATTCACTGTACGATAACATGTACATTTTTATTTGTCAAAATAAAATAGCATATTCACTGTATGATAACATGTACATTTTTATTTGTCGAAATAAAATAGCATATTCACTGTATGATAACATGTACATTTTTATTTGTCGAAATAAAATAGCATATTCACTGTACGATAACATGTACAAATGTATGATAACATGTACATTTTTATTTGTCAAAATAAAACAGCATTTTAACTATATGATAAGATGTACTTTTATTTGTAAGAATAAAGTAGGAATTCACCGCATGACAAAGTTTACCTTTTTATTGGTAAATAGAAAGTAGGATTTTGCAATGTATCAAAATATACCTTTTTCATGTGTAATGTAAAGATAGGAAAATTCACCTTATTTTTGATGTAAATAAAATGGGGATTTTCACCATAGGATATTTTTATTTAATGTGATAAAAATAGTAATTTTCACCATAGGGAAATTTACATCATTTTTAGTGTAAATAAATGAGAATCTCACCATGGAAAAAGTAACATTATTTTTAATGTCAAAATAAAAGAAAATGTATTGTATGTAAATTAACATTTATTTTCAATGTTAAGGAAAATACACCGTATGTGAATTAACATTATTTTATAATGTAATGAAAGAGAATTACACTGTATGTAAATTTACATTATTTTATAATGTAATTAAAAAGGATTTACACGGTAGAATATAGTTACATTATTTTTAATGTAGATTAAATATGGATATTCTCACCGTAGGATAAATGGACATTACTTCTAATGTACATAAAAAGTGAAATTTCACCGCACGTATGTTTTACATTCTATTTAATGTAATATATAGAAATTCATCGTATGTTAAAATTTACATTTTTTTTTGTTAATGTAAACAAGAAAATATAAGAAGAAAAGTGTAACACCCCACATCCGTTAGTGTCACTCACAAAGGGAATGCACTAAGTTCTGTGGAGCATTTAGGGTAAAAGATGCAGATAAATTACAAGACAGACAGAAATTAAACAGCGGAAGATAAAACTTTGCTTTATTGATAAAATAATTTGTACAATGATTTCTTTACAATATCAGAGTATCATCTGTCTTACAAAATAAAGAAGCATAAAACAACATTTATATTCCCCAATTTTTGCATGAGCCAGCCATAGCATCTGATAAGAGAATCCAAGCAGACTTCGATAAATCTTCAAGCTGGGAAAGAGCAACGGTCCAGTCTAATCCTGAGTTATACTATTCCCTCCTCAACTACCTGGGGGGGGGGGGGGGGGAACGGAAGAAAAGAAGACGAAAGAAAAACAGAGTCAGACATAAAGCCCGAGTAAGTTCAGTAACTTCTAGCATGTGAACATGGAAAAACAAAACGACATGAATTAACTGAATACAAGATTACACCATGACGATAAGGTCAACAAGATTAGACAAGGTAGTCACAAGATATGCTAAGATGACTGGATACGCTCTAATACTTTCGCAGCTTCGCTATTTCCTTGTTATACTGGTTTCTATATCTCTGCACCACCTAACTAGTGTTCAACTAGTAACGATAACGTGATCCCAACCCCTGTAGTTTCCATTGTCTTCAGGCATACATCTATTATTTATTACCTAGATCTAGTCTAGGGTTTTCTATCAAGTGCTTCTTAGATTTAACTATAGTTTTACGCTATCTGCTGAACGCTTTTCGAGTTCAGGGTTTATGCCACCTAGTCCAACTAGGGATTACGCTACCTGTCGAACAATGCCCCCAAGTCTAGGACACACTACCTAGAGTGGTATATGCTCCTAGGCTTCCCCACGCATGTATCGCGAATCGTTATCGCTTGTCTAGATGCACATGTCCTGTAATGTGCGATCCGAGTCCTGTGACAGGGCAAATCAAGGAATACAGAACTCGGTCGGGAGCTTTCGGATATCTGCCGATGCAGATGCTAAGGTCTGTTTTTATTCCAGTGGCTATGGTCCCACTTGACCCCTCCCTCAACTAATGAAAGGCACACCTTGTAAAATGAGAACTATACGCCGGCCCCCGGTGCCCCACTATCCTATGGCCATCCGCAACCATAACTAAATAGCAAGTATATGGTCTTTTGGAGTTCTCCGCCTTTCCGCTTCACGTATCTCGATTGACTCAAGATGGATGGTAGACGACGAGTTGCTATCACAGGGCTACCGTCTTCTTGCCGAATCACGCTGGTCCATCCTAGTCTTTAGGTTGCCACATATATATATTGCAATCAAGGCATACCCTCGGTTCTTCTAACGCAGACCTTAACCTCTGTGAGCCTAGGATGATCATCTGCAGCCTCACAGAGGGATACCAATAGTACCCTCACGTCCCCTCGAAGCCTCGGGCTTCGTAACCCAATTCGTTGGAGCCTTCTTAAAAACCAGATGGATGTCTGTTCCTTCGTGTTATACTAAGAATTACTACTTAGTTCTACTAACTAAGGTTTACCACTTAGTTTCCAAATTCCTTGTTTTCTTAACTAAGTTTTACTACTTAGTCCCTTTTTCAACTGAGGTCTACTACTTAGTTTTCTTTCTCGCCAGGTTGGGTTGGTTAAGTGTATTTAGTCGATTCAAGCTATCTTAACCCTCTTCCCTTATCCTATTACACTGGTTAAGTGTTATCCCTTCATGCTTTTTACTTAACCCTATTCATTTATCATATTCTGATGGTTAAGCGTTCAAGTTTACTTAACCCTATGGTCTAGTCCAGTTAACATATTAATTTGGCTAAGTGTATTACTTAACCCCAACCTCTAGTCTAATTAACATGTTAAATTGGCTAAGTGTATTAACTTTACTTAACCCCACCTTCTAGTCTAGTCAACATGTTAATTTGGCTAAGTATTCCCATGGACTTAACCCTCCCATTCTAGCTTTAACTGTGCTAAGTTGGTTAAGTGTTCCTTAACCTTCCCATTCTAGCTTAACCGTGTTAGGTTGGTTAAGTGTTCCTATAGACTTAACTCTCCCATTCTTGTTCTAGCATTAATTAATAAATTAAAGCCGCAACCTCTCACATTAGACAGATATTGCTGCGGTTACTGGATGTGCCGGTCGGTTCCGGGCAGGTTTACACCGCAACTCAGTCTAACCTCGGGTTAGGCATATTCATGTTTTCTAAGTTCAAAGGGTTTTTGATTAATTTCCAAATCTGGTTTTGAAAACAACCATCCCGTCCTTCGGATCAGTTAGGGATAGCCAGGGAGAGCAGGAAACTTGTATTTTCCAAACCCAAGCCTAGACACTATCCTCTCTGTCACCCTAGAACCTTCTGGTCTATGTGTTATAAAAAGGGATGTTATCAAAATACTTTTCTTTTATTTATAAATTGTTAACAATTTATTTCAAAAGCCCATTTCCCCTTTTTAGACAAATTTGGCCTATATTTATTTGTCAAGCCTACTAGTATACTTATATTCTAGGCCCAAGTCCTAACCCAACATGCAGTTTAGGCCATTTCCTATTTCATTGCCGAAACTAGATTAAATATCCTAGTTTATAATTTATGGCCAAAACTTAACCAAGTTACATATTTTGTGGTAAATGAACAATTTAACATTTATGACGAATTCTATAAGTAAATTACTCCTAATTTACTTATTTCATTACTACTCTGTACATTGTCACATTTATTATTATGGTCCATTCTCTCTTATTTATCATATTTATATTTTTTTTGGGTATGTAAATTATACCAAATTTAGTGTCGCTAACCATAATTTATTCTAAACATGACAATTGCTCACAATTATGAATAAATTCAAAATTGTGCTAATATACTTATTCCAAATCAACCTTAGTTAACCCAATCTTGGTTTAACATCCTAATTCACAATTTATGGCAAAACTAGAATTATTTTTCTAGTTTACATTTTATGCCTAAAATTTAGCTTACTTACTAACGCTAAATTTAATATGTCAAAATCACATATTCCCTAATCCATGTCAAATTTCCCCGTTTTCATTTTAATATGCATGTCATAATACATATTCCAAATTATGCCAATTTCCAAGTTTACAATTACGTTCATATTCATTTCCATGTTTTTCCCCAAATCGCATTCCCACCGTTCGAATAATCGTGATTCAACCTAGATTATAAATAAATCTAGATTCGTAGATAAAAAGGGAATGAATCAAAATGACAAGAAGGAATAATTGGCATAAAAAGGTTTGGATAACAATGTAGGTTCAAGAATATGGGTAGACCAAACTAAATAGGTAAATTCCCACTGTCTTAAAACCAAAGAATGGGCAAAATAGGTTCAAGAACGTGGGTAGACCTAACTTAATAGGTAAATTCCCACTGTCTTAAAACCAAAGAAAAAACCAAGGAACAGGTAGAATAAATAATTGGGTTTAGACCCAATTTCACAATCACCAAACTAAAGCAATATTTTCCTAATCATGAATCATGGGTGTCAAAATCACAATTGTCCTCATTATGTCATAAGCAATAGTTTATGTCTAATTCAAAGGCTTATGTTCTTAGTCATAAGTAATGTCCATGGTCATAGGCAATATAGGCGATGTTCATAGTCCAAAAGGGAAAATAATTCCCATAGTCCTAAGTCATTGTCATAGGCAATGTTTATATGTCCCAAAATCAAAGGCTTATGTCATAGTCCAAAGGCATATGCTTTCAAAGGCCACAGTTCTATAGTCATAGTCACGGTTACAGTCTTATTTGTCCTTGAATCATAACAGTTCTTAATTCAGTCCAAGAGTATAAACACAGATTCGAAGAGAGAGAGACTTGGCATATTCCTTTATTCCTTTAATTTCATGTCACAAATAAAACAAAATATTCAGATCTAGAAATAACCAACTTACAGAAAATAGATCTAGAAAAGAAGGAAAGCGTGGCTATGATTCGTGCGTCGTTGCTTGAAACTTGTTTGAGCTAGCCTTTGAATTCTTCACTTGAAACTTTGATTTGAATCCCTCCTTAAAAGTCTTTTAGCAGCATCTCCTCGTCTTGAATCATATTTTATTTTATTTATTTAAGAAAATTTAGAGGAGGGGAAGAAGCCATGAATCTTAGCAGCATAAGGATAGAAGAGAATTGGTGCAAAGAGAATGAAGACTAGGGTCGTTTATATAGCTGCTCAAGACCTTATCATACACGCAGCGCTGAGTCGGCATTGAACCTAGTTAAGAAAATAGTCCAGGTACGTAGATGAATCTAGCCAAACCTTATCATACACGCAGTGCTGAGTCAGCATTGGGTCCCACAAGCTATTTTGGCGTAAAAGTTTGATTTTCAAACTTTTGAATTTCTGGAATTTATTTAACTGTTTTATTCACATGAAATATTCTTGTATGTATACAATTCCTCTAACGACCATTTTACGCGTATATATATACGCACAACTTTCATTTTATTTTCAAAATTCAAATGATGTTGCCATATTTCATTGACTGTAGCCTTATCTTGAATTTTATCTTTCGTATACATATATTTTTGTGTATATATATATATATATTTATATTTCTCATATGTATATATATTTTCTTTATTTCCTTATACGTACGTTCTTATCCTTTCAAATTTTGAATTTGTATACGTACATATGTTTGCATGTTTAGTTGGCCCTCTCTAAAACAATGATAAAAAATTATGCCGCCGCCGGGGTTCGAACCCCCGACCTCCATGCTACCAATCCAATGCCTTAACCAACTGAGCTACAGAGGCTTTTGTTAATAAGTCTTAGAACAATAATAATTATTGTTCTCTCCTTACCTCTTTTTTTCATGTTAGTTACAATACTTAAATTAAACAACTGCATGGATCTTTTTCTTTTAATTTTTCTTTTAAAAATTAATTATACTTTAATTTGAGAAACTTAATGTCATAGAATTACGGGGTGTTACATTCTCCCCCACTTAAAAGGATTTCGTCCCCGAAATCTTCAAGTTAGGAAGAATGTGTCCTACCATCCAGTCACCCATCTACTCAACCATTAAATCACAGGCATTCATTGTCCTTAAAAGATTTCTAATGCTTTCATGTTCATATGCATAGTGTGTATATATGTCTCTATCTAATGCAAAATCAGGCGGTCTACTGATTCAGTTGACCTCCTTAATGCAAATCATGTTAGTGCCATGCGTCCAATCATGCATGCAAACATCCCTAGTCATGTAAATACTACATGCGTGCACAGCCATTCATCCATATGCAACGTCCATATGATATCATATCAAGTTAAACTTATAAACAAATGCATATATGTAAATGCAATATGAGAGCGTCCAAACTTGATCTAGTGCCTAATACGTATGCATATGCATCCACAAGCAACCATTTGAAACCACTTGCAACCATTCAACCATAACATGTTTCAAATACATGTTTACATCCATTGGCTTCTACCTAAGGATCGCAGATACGACCTAGAGGATATACTTTGGAAAGAGAGAAACAACTACGCGTAAAGCTCCTAAACAGAGAAATCAAGGATGCACCCTTAAGGAAAAAGGGCATGTTGCTAGTATCTAGCCTTCTTGAGCTTTTCTCCACCGTATCTTAACCAATTTATCTTCACGATTGTGAAGTTCCTAATCTCCATTTCCAAAATAAACAGATGTCAATCACGGCGCCAAGTATATGTACTAAGATGATTAGAGGCCTCCCTCTTAGCTTATCCATCACGCCATAACTATGAGAGTCAAAAGATCACTCCGTACTTTTTAGAGTACCTACCACAACTATTCATCTTTCACGCAAACCATCCAAACCGAACTCGACATTCCTCAAGTACAAGCCCCAAAGGCCTAAACCAATATCAGACAAGCATCCAAGGAATATCTTTTCCGAATTTAGACGATCTACGTGAGATGATATAAGCAAACTCGATAGCTATCCTCAAATCCCTACTAATCAAAAACTGGTCGGACCACCAATTGGATTTGAGACTCTAGCGGGATCTTTCTACTATACAAGTACTATGGTGCAGAGACCCAACTATGGAAGTGGATATGAACAAATGCGAAGTGCTAAATCCGAACAGAAAAACTAGATTCTTCCAACAGAAACCTTTACCACCTATCTCCTAGGTACGCTCAGCATGTACTTTCCCTTCTGAAAATCTTGTCCTTTGTCCTTAATTATATGCCCTATCATACCATAGTAAAGATACTTCCTCTTTTATAATTTTCTTCCTCCTTCGTGAGCTAAACCTACATCCATGATTTCCTCATCCTGGGATTGTGCTCCCTTTTGCCAAACTCCTCACCTTTTTCTGTGTATAACCATGTTGGCAAATCCCTCGAAAGCTGCTTCCATCATACCGAAGACCCTACTAAGCTTGAAAGAAGACTGGCCGTAAGTGAAACAACTACGGCTATAGATGGAAGTCGGGCACTACTTTGCCCTTCGACGAGGTTATCTCCCAGAAAGCCAGGAGCCCCAGAGACTCAAGAAAGAAGGAGACAAGAATTCAAATAGAGGAAGAGGAGACAATGCGTATGGCTTTGGGGAATATGCCTTTAAAACAAATCCTTTCTTTTAAAAATGCTACTTTAAAAACCTTTTGAAAATATTTTTTTTTCAAATCTTTTATCTGATCCGGTAACCTTCAGCTCTGATACCACGTGTAACACCCCACATCCGTTAGTGTCACTCACAAAGGGAATGCACTAAGTTCTGTGGAGCATTTAGGGTAAAAGATGCAGATAAATTACAAGACAGACAGAAATTAAACATCGGAAGATAAAACTTTGCTTTATTGATAAAATAATTTGTACAATGATTTCTTTACAATATCAGAGTATCATCTGTCTTACAAAATAAAGAAGCATAAAACAACATTTATATTCCCCAATTTTTGCATGAGCCAGCCATAGCATCTGATAAGAGAATCCAAGCAGACTTCGATAAATCTTCAAGCTGGGAAAGAGCAACGTCCAGTCTAATCCTGAGTTATACTATTCCCTCCTCAACTACCTGGGGGGGGGGGAACGGAAGAAAAGAAGACGAAAGAAAAACAGAGTCAGACATAAAGCCTGAGTAAGTTCAGTAACTTCTAGCATGTGAACATGGAAAAACAAAACGACATGAATTAACTGAATACAAGATTACACCATGACGATAAGGTCAACAAGATTAGACAAGGTAGTCACAAGATATGCTAAGATGACTGGATACGCTCTAATACTTTCGCAGCTTCGCTATTTCCTTGTTATACTGGTTTCTATATCTCTGCACCACCTAACTAGTGTTCAACTAGTAACGATAACGTGATCCCAACCCCTGTAGTTTCCATTGTCTTCAGGCATACATCTATTATTTATTACCTAGATCTAGTCTAGGGTTTTCTATCAAGTGCTTCTTAGCTTTAACTATAGTTTTACGCTATCTGCTGAACGCTTTTCGAGTTCAGGGTTTATGCCACCTAGTCCAACTAGGGATTACGCTACCTGTCGAACAATGCCCCCAAGTCTAGGACACACTACCTAGAGTGGTATATGCTCCTAGGCTTCCCCACGCAAGTATCGCGAATCGTTATCGCTTGTCTAGATGCACATGTCCTGTAATGTGCGATCCGAGTCCTGTGACAGGGCAAATCAAGGAATACAGAACTCGGTCGGGAGCTTTCGGATATCTGCCGATGCAGATGCTAAGGTCTGTTTTTATTCCAGTGGCTATGGTCCCACTTGACCCCTCCCTCAACTAATGAAAGGCACACCTTGTAAAATGAGAACTATACGCCGGCCCCCGGTGCCCCACTATCCTATGGTCATCCGCAACCATAACTAGATAGCAAGTATATGGTCTTTTGGAGTTCTCCGCCTTTCCGCTTCACGTATCTCGATTGACTCAAGATGGATGGTAGACGACGAGTTGCTATCACAGGGCTACCGTCTTCTCGCCGAATCACGCTGGTCCATCCTAGTCTTTAGGTTGCCACATATATATATTGCAACCAAGGCATACCCTCGGTTCTTCTAACGCAGACCTTAACCTCTGTGAGCCCAGGATGATCATCTGCAGCCTCACAGAGGGATACCAAGAGTACCCTCACGTCCCCTCGAAGCCTCGGGCTTCGTAACCCAATTCGTTGGAGCCTTCTTAAAAACCAGATGGATGTCTGCTCCTTCGTGTTATACTAAGAATTACTACTTAGTTCTACTAACTAAGGTTTACCACTTAGTTTCCAAATTCCTTGTTTTCTTAACTAAGTTTTACTACTTAGTCCCTTTTTCAACTGAGGTCTACTACTTAGTTTTCTTTCTCGCCAGGTTGGGTTGGTTAAGTGTATTTAGTCGATTCAAGCTATCTTAACCCTCTTCCCTTATCCTATTACACTGGTTAAGTGTTATCCCTTCATGCTTTTTACTTAACCCTATTCATTTATCATATTCTGATGGTTAAGCGTTCAAGTTTACTTAACCCTATGGTCTAGTCCAGTTAACATATTAATTTGGCTAAGTGTATTACTTAACCCCAACCTCTAGTCTAATTAACATGTTAAATTGGCTAAGTGTATTAACTTTACTTAACCCCACCTTCTAGTCTAGTCAACATGTTAATTTGGCTAAGTATTCCCATGGACTTAACCCTCCCATTCTAGCTTTAACTGTGCTAAGTTGGTTAAGTGTTCCTTAACCTTCCCATTCTAGCTTAACCGTGTTAGGTTGGTTAAGTGTTCCTATAGACTTAACTCTCCCATTCTTGTTCTAGCTTTAATTAATAAATTAAAGCCGCAACCTCTCACATTAGACAGATATTGCTGCGGTTACTGGATGTGCCGGTCGGTTCCGGGCAGGTTTACACCGCAACTCAGTCTAACCTCGGGTTAGGCATATTCATGTTTTCTAAGTTCAAAGGGTTTTTGATTAATTTCCAAATCTGGTTTTGAAAACAACCATCCCGTCCTTCGGATCAGTTAGGGATAGCCAGGGAGAGCAGGAAACTTGTATTTTCCAAACCCAAGCCTAGACACTATCCTCTCTGTCACCCTAGAACCTTCTGGTCTATGTGTTATAAAAAGGGATGTTATCAAAATACTTTTCTTTTATTTATAAATTGTTAACAATTTATTTCAAAAGCCCATTTCCCCTTTTTAGACAAATTTGGCCTATATTTATTTGTCAAGCCTACTAGTATACTTATATTCTAGGCCCAAGTCCTAACCCAACATGCAGTTTAGGCCATTTCCTATTTCATTGCCGAAACTAGATTAAATATCCTAGTTTATAATTTATGGCCAAAACTTAACCAAGTTACATATTTTGTGGTAAATGAACAATTTAACATTTATGACGAATTCTATAAGTAAATTACTCCTAATTTACTTATTTCATTACTACTCTGTACATTGTCACATTTATTATTATGGTCCATTCTCTCTTATTTATCATATTTATATTTTTTTTTGGGTATGTAAATTATACCAAATT
The DNA here is from genome assembly GCA_030737875.1 of Allium sativum. NCBI lineage: Eukaryota > Viridiplantae > Streptophyta > Magnoliopsida > Asparagales > Amaryllidaceae > Allium > Allium sativum. The sequence goes on along the minus strand of CM060910.1, from coordinate 223,095,836 downwards.
TAGTGTCGCTAACCATAATTTATTCTAAACATGACAATTGCTCACAATTATGAATAAATTCAAAATTGTGCTAATATACTTATTCCAAATCAACCTTAGTTAACCCAATCTTGGTTTAACATCCTAATTCACAATTTATGGCAAAACTAGAATTATTTTTCTAGTTTACATTTTATGCCTAAAATTTAGCTTACTTACTAACGCTAAATTTAATATGTCAAAATCACATATTCCCTAATCCATGTCAAATTTCCCCGTTTTCATTTTAATATGCATGTCATAATACATATTCCAAATTATGCCAATTTCCAAGTTTACAATTACGTTCATATTCATTTCCATGTTTTTCCCCAAATCGCATTCCCACCGTTCGAATAATCGTGATTCAACCTAGATTATAAATAAATCTAGATTCGTAGATAAAAAGGGAATGAATCAAAATGACAAGAAGGAATAATTGGCATAAAAAGGTTTGGATAACAATGTAGGTTCAAGAATATGGGTAGACCTAACTAAATAGGTAAATTTCCACTGTCTTAAAACCAAAGAATGGGCAAAATAGGTTCAAGAACGTGGGTAGACCTAACTTAATAGGTAAATTCCCACTGTCTTAAAACCAAAGAAAAAACCAAGGAACAGGTAGAATAAATAATTGGGTTTAGACCCAATTTCACAATCACCAAACTAAAGCAATATTTTCCTAATCATGAATCATGGGTGTCAAAATCACAATTGTCCTCATTATGTCATAAGCAATAGTTTATGTCTAATTCAAAGGCTTATGTTCTTAGTCATAAGTAATGTCCATGGTCATAGGCAATATAGGCGATGTTCATAGTCCAAAAGGGAAAATAATTCCCATAGTCCTAAGTCATTGTCATAGGCAATGTTTATATGTCCCAAAATCAAAGGCTTATGTCATAGTCCAAAGGCATATGCTTTCAAAGGCCACAGTTCTATAGTCATAGTCACGGTTACAGTCTTATTTGTCCTTGAATCATAACAGTTCTTAATTCAGTCCAAGAGTATAAACACAGATTCAAAGAGAGAGAGACTTGGCATATTCCTTTATTCCTTTAATTTCATGTCACAAATAAAACAAAATATTCAGATCTAGAAATAACCAACTTACAGAAAATAGATCTAGAAAAGAAGGAAAGCGTGGCTATGATTCGTGCGTCGTTGCTTGAAACTTGTTTGAGCTAGCCTTTGAATTCTTCACTTGAAACTTTGATTTGAATCCCTCCTTAAAAGTCTTTTAGCAGCATCTCCTCGTCTTGAATCATATTTTATTTTATTTATTTAAGAAAATTTAGAGGAGGGGAAGAAGCCATGAATCTTAGCAGCATAAGGATAGAAGAGAATTGGTGCAAAGAGAATGAAGACTAGGGCTGTTTATATAGCTGCTCAAGACCTTATCGTACACGCAGCGCTGAGTCAGCATTGAACCTAGTTAAGAAAATAGTGCAGGTACGTAGATGAATCTAGCCAAACCTTATCATACACGCAGTGCTGAGTCAGCATTGGGTCCCACAAGCTATTTTGGCGTAAAAGTTTGATTTCCAAACTTTTGAATTTCTGGAATTTATTTAAATGTTTTATTCACATGAAATATTCTTATATGTATACAATCCCTCTAACGACCATTTTACGCGTATATATATACGCACAACTTTCATTTTATTTTCAAAATTCAAATGATGTTGCCATATTTCATTGACTGTAGCCTTATCTTGAATTTTATCTTTCGTATACATATATTTTTGTGTATATATATATATATATTTATATTTCTCATATGTATATATATATATTCTTTATTTCCTTATACGTACGTTCTTATCCTTTCAAATTTTGAATTTGTATACGTACATATATTTGCATGTTTAGTTGGCCCTCTCTAAAACAATGATAAAAAATTATGCCGCCGCCGGGGTTCGAACCCCCGACCTCCATGCTACCAATCCAATGCCTTAACCAACTGAGCTACAGAGGCTTTTGTTAATTAGTCTTAGAACAATAATAATTATTGTTCTCTCCTTACCTCTTTTTTTCATGTTAGTTACAATACTTAAATTAAACAACTGCATGGATCTTTTTCTTTTAATTTTTCTTTTAAAAATTAATTATACTTTAATTTGAGAAACTTAATGTCACAGAATTACGGGGTGTTACAAAAAGGGTAATATACACCATAGGAAAAGATTACCTTTATTTTTGTAGAATATATAAGAGATTTCACCGTAGGTGAAATTTACATTTTATTTAACGTAAATAAGATAATTAGGTGGCAAGAATGAAAGTTTTGCATTTATTTCTATAAAAAGAGAATAAGGATGTAACTTGTAGATAAAGACTACATTTTTATATGTAATTAGGAATGAAAATTACATCGTAAAATAAAATTACATTTTTGGTGTGATTGAAATTAAGGATGCACTTAAAAGAGAAAATGAATATTTTATATGAATAGAATTATAATATAGTGGAAAGATGAAAATAAATCAATTGAACGATGGATTATAATTTACATTTTAATGTAAATTATAATAATAAAAATAAAGTAAGAGGAATGATTCATCGCCTAATTATAAAATTGCATTTTCATGTAAATGTAATTGAAGAGATAAGAGAATGAAAATGTATATAAGAATAAGAAGTAACGATTTAGTTATTTATTTATATATATTAAATAAAATAAGAATGAATTGTTAATAAAAATAATTATTAACAAATAAGAAGGATTTTCAAAAAATATATATATATATGTATATATATATACGAGGATTGTTTGGGAAGTCCGAGATATTCTCATCCCAAATTAATCCAGCGGCGTTAAAGATCGAAGTAAGAAGACGAAGCATGAAGACCGTAAATCTTCCCTCGAATGGACAGCGATCGAGATCCTGAATTGACTTGCTACCAATTCATGGGTCAAGGTCATTGCCCAGACGTACGTGTTGGTTTCACGGATTTGACTTTCGTTCAGACCCAAAGCATAAGTTTAAATGGATGGTGTGTCTGACATCGTACTTCGTTATATATCATATTGTTGATTTTCTGTTAATATATAAATATTGGTGGTGGAGAATTTATTCTCTACTTAACACCCATTTATGTATTGATGGAGAAGCAATGGTATGGCACGGAGTGACAGTGTGGCATACTAAGATGCAATGATCAAGGTTTATTGTTGAAAAGCAGAACCTTGTGGAGACGATCAAAGCATGGCCTGTTTAGGCGTAGCTTTGTGTAACGGGACTTCGCGAGCCTCACACCCCGGTTGAGTCAAAAACGGGCGAAGGGAACGCAGGGAAAGCAGCACGTTTCTTTCTAGCTAGAAGTAGTGTCAGGGACCTCCCAGCGCTGATACTTTACTTATGTGGATGATGGAATGTGGCGCGCCTCGGATTGGTCCTATAGGACCGGGAAACGTGTGCTTAGGAATTGCCAATCCTCTAAGCTGTATTTGAGGACCGGCCCTGCCATTTCCAAGGGTTCTCTGCGGGGAATCCTGAGGCACTAGCTAGAGTGTCTCGAATCGGTAAGGAGCTCCGCTCTAGCCTAGACTCATGATGGAAACCAAAATCCAAATACGAACCGACGAATTTGATTGTATTACTAGTACGGAGGCATAATATATGGTACCTATGCTTCCTAGGATTAATACATTTACTTTGAAATGCTTTCATATACACTAATAATAATATTAGATGCGTATTTGCCGTATTTAGCATGTTTAATCACCATAAGGTAAAACCCTATCCTCTGGTGTGCGTTGCATTGTGTGATGGGACTTGGGTCTTATGGTGATTCCATTTTTTTTCAAAAAGCATTGCGTTGTTTACGATGTATTTAATTATTTGTTATGACACTTTAAACTATGCACGGCAATCCATTAGAGTAAACCCGTTCCGCGTTAGCGGCGTGGTCTTTGGATTTGCCTTATATCTAATAGTTATTTTACCTAAGAATTCTCACACCAGTCCCACGACTGACCCATAGTTTGTTTCACCTTTTTGCAAACTTGGGTGCCCTCTTTTCCACACGGGCAGCCAAGTAGACAGGTTCATTCTTTGCTTGGAGTTTTTCTTTGTAGCCGCTTATCATTTTTCTTGGATTTGCTTATGTGGAGAGGTGATGACTTGGAGCTTGAAGACATTTATCTTTTGTTTCTATGGCATCTTTTCTTTTCTTTTTAGACATCAAACTTATTTCTTTTCTGCAAACTTGTTGTAATAGCTTAGATTCTGTGACTGTGGATTTTCTGTGATTGATGACATTATATTTTTTCGCTGCTATAATGTTATTACTCTATGAATTTCCTTTGCTGTATTGTATCTGTGTTCTGTTTTATTGTATTTATGTTGTATTCCAAAAATGATTACTCCTACTTTCATTCCGTGGAAGTTTGGGGTCATCACAGTTGGTATCAGAGCTTTGGTTTACAAAGCGGAATATAACAAATTTATAATAATTCGTTAACGTAGAATCACTATATTCTACGGCGAACATTTCATGAGATACATAATAGCCAGTCACTTTATCATCATCTTTTCTTTCGTCCTTCGATCTTTTCTATCTCTTAGAATCACCATTAGTGATGTATTTTGACTCTTCCCTTGATCGTGCATTCGAAGAAGACTGTGTTTATTCTTCCTCTTCTATTTTTCTTTTTCCTTTTCGGGGACGAAAAGTTTTCAAGTGGGGGAGACTGTAACAGCCCTGAATTTTGGGGCCAATTTAAAATTTATTTTAAGTGATTTTAAATGAGTTTTGATATTTAGAATAATCTATTTTAAATAATAAGGATCACAAATTTGGTTCAAATCGAGGTTAGAATGAATAAATTAATTTTAATTATAAAAAGAGCTAGAAATAGCGCGGTAGTTTGAAAAGTCAAACTTGAACTTTGACTGACCATACAGGATGCAAAATTTAACGGATTTTAGTATAACCAAAAATATTAGAATCTATTTAAAAATATCTTTCCAACGAATCCGAAATATCGAAATTTCATAGCGGAAATCAAAAGTTATGGCCAATTCAATTTTTAGAAAGGTCGTTGGGTAATTTGCATAGGACAAAAATGCTACTTTTCACATATGTAGGAATTTGAACTCGAAACCACTTCCATTGGTTTCAAAATGATGTTTCTGCATTGAAAAACAGTAAACACTTATATGTTTCGAGTTTCAGAAAATATTTGTTTAAAAATGTATTTTTAATATTAAATATATTCGCTCTGAAAATAGCCATTTTTCAAAAAGTCTCAGAATCGAACGAAATTAATTTTTTTGTGATCGTATCGTCATAAGAAAGTCAAAAATAATTTTTTTAGATTTTTCTGAGTCCGTATGTGGTCCCGGTGAATTTCTGCGTACGTTTGGATTTAAAATAATGATTTATATTTAAAACTGAAAAACGAAGGCCAAGACGATCCCGTGGGCTGATGAGACATGTCCAGATGAGTTCGGGACGGGGGCTATTTGATATAAATGACAGTCGTTGGGCCTGAATCGGAGTTCGGACCAAAACGGACCTTTATTGGATAATTAGATATTAACCTAATTAAAAAATAATATAAATAAGAAAAAGGTACGGCATCCTTCTTCTTCATCGTGAGTAAGCCGCCACCGAAACCCATTAGCACTCAGAATTTCAAACTCCATTTTCTCCCTCATCTCTCAACGATATTCAGCAAACCAATACTCGTTTCGAAGCTCTTCGCGAGCTCTTCGATTTGGTACCCACTATCGCCTCCCCCGTGCCCTGTAGCGCCGCCACCATCGCCACAAAGTAGCCGCGAACGCAGCCCCCTGGGCCCCACCAGGCGCCGCCGAACGCCACCCCCCTCTGGCCGCACATAGGCCTCTCTTCCCCGGTCCTTCTCCAACAAACGGTGTCCAAATTCATCGCCTGTAGCTCCTGATTTTCTGATTTAAAGTTTTGAATGTTCTAAGGTAAAATTCACTTCAGATTTCCCCACGCTTTTAAGCGTTACACAGCCAGTTGTAAAAAGCTGATTTTTGATTTTGTGTATGAATTTGTATTCGAATCGTTCCAGATCTGAAATCGTCTTGAATTGGAACACCGAATCTGACCGAACCTGAATTACCTCTCTGACCAAACACTGTGAGAGTTATTTATTTATTTATTTAAAATTTATATTAAAATGAATTATTCAGTATGTGATGTGAATAATATAAATTCAGATCTGTTTGTTTGGACATGTTTGATGATGATGGTTATATGATTGAATAGATAGTATTAGATCCCTTTGATTTTTTTGTTAAATATTTAAATAGAAATTATTCACGGTATGTTGATGAACAATTTTTGTTATGTTAAAATAGAAAATGTTCATCGTAGGTAAATGACATTTATGTTAATGTTAAAGGTTAGTAAAATGTCACCATATGACTAATTGACATTTTTTGTCAAATGTTAATATAGAAAATGTCACCATATGACTAATTGACATTTTTTTTTCAAATGTTAATATAGAAACAGTCACCATATGACTAATTGACATTTTTTTGTCAAATGTTAATATAGAAAATGTCACCATATGACTAATTGACATTTTTTTTTCAAATGTTAATATAGAAACTGATGTCAAATGTTAATATAGAAAATGTCACCATATGACTAATTGACATTTTTTTTTTCAAATGTTAATATAGAAACTGTCACCATATGACTAATTGACATTTTTGTCAAATGTTAATATAGAAAACTGTCACCGTATGAAATTGACATTTTTGTCAAATGTTAATATAGAAAACTGTCACCATATGAAATTTACATTTTTGTCAAATGTTACAAAAAAAAAATGCATTGTATGAAAAATAGCATTTTTGTCATGTTAACTAAAAAGAAGAGTGCATGGTATGTAAAATAGAATTGTTGTTATGATAAAAATAGAAGATGTCATATTATGTAAAGTAACATTATGTTCAATGTAAATACAAGAATTTGACCATAGTATGATTTAACATTTATTTTAATGTTAAAATGAGAGAATTTTCACCGTAGGATAAAGGTACATTTTTATTTGTCAAAATAAAATAGCATATTCACTGTACGATAACATGTACATTTTTATTTGTCAAAATAAAATAGCATATTCACTGTATGATAACATGTACATTTTTATTTGTCAAAATAAAATAGCATATTCACTGTACGATAACATGTACATTTTTATTTGTCAAAATAAAATAGCATATTCACTGTATGATAACATGTACATGTTTATTTGTCAAAATAAAATAGCATATTCACTGTACGATAACATGTACATTTTTATTTGTCAAAATAAAATAGCATATTCACTGTACGATAACATGTACATTTTTATTTGTCAAAATAAAATAGCATATTCACTGTACGATAACAGGTACATTTTTATTTGTCAAAATAAAATAGCATATTCACTGTACGATAACATGTACATTTTTTATTTGTCAAAATAAAATAGCATATTCACTGTACGATAACATGTACATTTTTATTTGTCAAAATAAAATAGCATATTCACTGTATGATAACATGTACATTTTTATCAAAATAAAATAGCATATTCACTGTATGATAACATGTACATTTTTATTTGTCAAAATAAAATAGCATATTCACTGTATTATAACATGTACATTTTTATTTGTCAAAATAAAATAGCATATTCACTGTACGATAACATGTACATTTTTATTTGTCAAAATAAAATAGCATATTCACTGTATGATAACATGTACATTTTTATTTGTCAAAATAAAACAGCATTTTAACTATATGATAAGATGTACTTTTATTTGTAAGAATAAAGTAGGAATTCACCGCATGACAAAGTTTACCTTTTTATTGGTAAATAGAAAGTAGGATTTTGCAATGTATCAAAATATACCTTTTTCATGTGTAATGTAAAGATAGGAAAATTCACCTTATTTTTGATGTAAATAAAATGGGGATTTTCACCATAGGATATTTTTATTTAATGTGATAAAAATAGTAATTTTCACCATAGGGAAATTTACATCATTTTTAGTGTTAAATAAATGAGAATCTCACCATGGAAAAAGTAACATTATTTTTAATGTCAAAATAAAAGAAAATGTACTGTATGTAAATTAACATTTATTTTCAATGTTAAGGAAAATACACCGTATGTGAATTAACATTATTTTATAATGTAATGAAAGAGAATTACACTGTATGTAAATTTACATTATTTTATAATGTAATTAAAAAGTATTTACACGGTAGAATATAGTTACATTATTTTTAATGTAGATTAAATATGGATATTCTCACCGTAGGATAAATGGACATTACTTCTAATGTACATAAAAAGTGAAATTTCACCGCACGTATGTTTTACATTCTATTTAATGTAATATATAGAAATTCATCGTATGTTAAAATTTACATTTTTTTTTTTGTTAATGTAAACAAGAAAATATAAGAAGAAAAGGGTAATATACACCATAGGAAAAGATTACCTTTATTTTTGTAGAATATATAAGAGATTTCACCGTAGGTGAAATTTACATTTTATTTAACGTAAATAAGATAAGTAGGTGGCAAGAATGAAAGTTTTGCATTTATTTCTATAAAAAGAGAATAAGGATGTAACTTGTAGATAAAGAGTACATTTTTATATGTAATTAGGAATGAAAATTACATCGTAAAATAAAATTACATTTTTGGTGTGATTGAAATTAAGGATGCACTTAAAAGAGAAAATGAATATTTTATATGAATAGAATTATAATATAGTGGAAAGATGAAAATAAATCAATTGAACGATGGATTATAATTTACATTTTAATGTAAATTATAATAATAAAAATAAAGTAAGAGGAATGATTCATCACCTAATTATAAAATTGCATTTTCATGTAAATGTAATTGAAGAGATAAAAGAATGAAAATGTATATAAGAATAAGAAGTAACGATTTAGTTATTTATTTATATATATTAATAAAAATATGAATGAATTGTTAATAAAAATAATTATTAACAAATAAGAAGGATTTTCAAAATATATATATATGTATATATGTATACGAGATTGTTTGGGAAGTCCGAGATATTCTCATCCCAAATTAATCCAGCGGCGTTAAAGATCGAAGTAAGAAGACGAAGCATGAAGACCGTAAATCTTCCCTCGAATGGACAGCGATCGAGATCCTGAATTGACTTGCTACCAATTCATGGGTCAAGGTCATTGCCCAGACGTACGTGTTGGTTTCACGGATTTGACTTTCGTTCAGACCCAGAGCATAAGTTTAAATGGATGGTGTGTCTGACATCGTACTTCGTTATATATCATATTGTTGATTTTCTGTTAATATATAAATATTGGTGGTGGAGAATTTATTCTCTACTTAACACCCATTTATGTATTGATGGAGAAGCAATGGTATGGCATGGAGTGACAGTGTGGCATACTAAGATGCAATGATCAAGGTTTATTGTTGAAAAGCAGAACCTTGTGGAGACGATCAAAGCATGGCCTGTTTAGGCGTAGCTTTGTGTAACGGGACTTCGCGAGCCTCACACCCCGGTTGAGTCAAAAACGGGCGAAGGGAACGCAGCACGTTTCTTTCTAGCTAGAAGTAGTGTCAGGGACCTCCCAGCGCTAATACTTTACTTATGTGGATGATGGAATGTGGCGCGCCTCGGATAGGTCCTATAGGACCGGGAAACGTGTGCTTAGGAATTGCCAATCCTCTAAGTTGTATTTGAGGACCGGCCCTGCCATTTCCAAGGGTTCTCCGCGGGGAATCCTGAGGCACTAGCTAGAGTGTCTCGAATCGGTAAGGAGCTCCGCTCTAGCCTAGACTCATGATGGAAACCAAAATCCAAATACGAACCGACGAATTTGATTGTATTACTAGTACGGAGGCATAATATATGGTACATATGCTTCCTAGGATTAATACATTTACTTTGAAATACTTTCATATACACTAATAATAATATTAGATGTGTATTTGCCGTATTTAGCTTGTTTAATCACCATAAGGTAAAACCCTATCCTCTGGTGTGCGTTGCATTGTGTGATGGGACTTGGGTCTTATGGTGATTCCATTTTTTTCCAAAAAGCATTGCGTTGTTTACGATGTATTTAATTATTTGTTATGACACTTTAAACTATGCACGGCAATCCATTAGAGTAAACCCGTTCTGCGTTAGCGGCGTGGTCTTTGGATTTGCCTTATATCTAATAGTTATTTTACCTAAGAATTCTCACACCAGTCCCACGACTGACCCATAGTTTGTTTCACCTTTTTGCAAACTTGGGTGCCCTCTTTTCCACACGGGCAGCCAAGTAGACAGGTTCATTCTTTGCTTGGAGTTTTTCTTTGGAGCCGCTTATCATTTTTCTTGGATTTGCTTATGTGGAGAGGTGATGACTTGGAGCTTGAAGACATTTATCTCTTGTTTCTATGGCATCTTTTCTTTTCTTTTTAGACATCAAACTTATTTCTTTTCTGCAAACTTGTTGTAATAGCTTAGATTCTGTGACTGTGGATTTTCTGTGATTGATGACATTATATTTTTCCGCTGCTATAATGTTATTACTCTATGAATTTCCTTTGCTATATTGTATCTGTGTTCTGTTTTATTGTATTTATGTTGTATTCCAAAAATGATTACTCCTACTTTCATTCCGTGGAAGTTTGGGGTCATCACAAAAGGGTGATATGCTTTGGCGGTAGACAACTCAAAGTGCATAAGAAGAATTATCCCACTCATGACTTAGAGTTGGCAGCAATAGTATATGCACTCAAGGCTTGACGCCATTATCTTCTGGGAGAAAGATTTGAGCTTTATACCGATGACAAGTCATTGAAGTATCTCTTTTCTCAGAAGGATTTGAATCTGAGGCAACAAAGATGGATGGAATTCTTGGCGTCCTATGATTTTGAGATAGCCTATACCCCTGGCAAGGGGAATGTGGTAGCAGATGCAATGAGTAGAAGAAGGTTGACCCTAAGTCCTCTATTCGTTGAGATGAAGAATTTAGAGTATGTGGCGACCTTTGATTTCTCTTTGGCGATTGAGTCGATGACCGGTTCTTTAGCATCTCTGGAACTCAGACCTACCCTTCTTGATCAAGTTGGGGCTTCGCAGACAGAAGACCCTCAGATAATTGAGACTGTGGATAAGCTGATTCGAGGAGAGGCATCTAGTCATCTCGCTCGATATTCTATTGATGACAAGGGTTGGCTGAGGAGAGACGGAAGGTTATGTGTCCCAATGGTAGAAGATTTAGTAAGAAAAGTTCTTGAGGAAGCGCATCGCTCTAAGTTGACTATACATCCAGGCGGAGATAAGATGTATAAAGATATGAAGCGCATTTTCTTTTGGCCTGGGATGAAGAAGGATGTGGCAGAATTTGTCTCTAGATGTATCATTTGCCAGCAATTTAAGGCCGAGTCAAAGAAGCCCGGTGGGCTATTGCATCCTCTAGACGTTCCACTTTGGAAGTGGGAGAGTATTTCCATGGATTTTATCGATGAGCTACCAAGGTCAAGGAAAGGGAATACGAGCATTTGGGTTATTGTGGACAGACTTACGAAGAGTGCTCATTTCATTCCGGTTAAGAGCAAGAGGACCGCATCTTGGCTAGCGTCTGTATATCTTCGTGAGATTGTGAGACTACATGGAGTCCCTTCTAGTATAGTTAGTGACCGTGACCCAATCTTTACAAGTCAATTCTGGAATAGCTTGCAAGAAGCCATGGGCACGAGGTTGAATCTAAGTACTGCTTATCACCCACAGACGGACGGTCAAACCGAAAGGGTGAATAGGGTACTCGAGGATCTGTTGAGGCTTTGTATTCTGGATTTTGGTGGTACTTGGGAAGACCATCTTCCTCTTGTTGAGTTTGCATATAATAACAGTTATCAGGCAAGCATAGGGATGGCACCATTTGAAGCTTTATATGGGAGGTCGTGCAAGTCGCCTACATGTTGGTGGGAGGCTACAGATAAGCTTATACTTGGGCCTGATATGATCAGAGATACATCCGAGAAGGTCGAGTTGATTCGGAGACGGATGAAAGCGGCCCAAGACCGACAGAAATCCTATGCTGATAAGCGAAGAACTGATTTGGAGTTTGATGTTGGGGATATGGTGTTCGTGAAGGTTTCTCCTTTGCGGAATGTGGTCCGATTTGGAGCCATTGGGAAGTTAGCACCGAGGTTTGTAGGACCATTCCCTATTATAGAGAGGATCGGGCAGATGGCTTATAAAGTGAAGTTGCCCGAGAAGCTTGCTGGAGTACACGATGTTTTTCATGCCTCGCATCTCCGTAGGTGTTTACATGAATCAGCAGAGGTTGTTGAGCCGAGTGTTCTGGAAGATGTGGAAGTGGAGAAAGAGGCTACCTTGAGGAGAGCTTCGATTCGTATCTTGGGGACGGAGACCAAGAAGCTAAGGAATCGAGAGGTCAAGTTGGTGAAGGTTCAATGGGGTGAAGCCGAAGAAGACGCAACTTGGGAAACCGAGGAGAAGATGCGTGGGATTTATCCATTCCTTTTTGAGGGTACACTCTCAATCTCTTTTCTTTGTTAGCATATCTTTCTCTTTGCTATCCATGTTTATCTAGTTTATCGTGTTAATCTTGTCATGAGAACCTTAGGTAGAAACCCTTTGGATGAAACATGTGTTTGAAACATGTTATGCTTGATGGTTGCAAGTGGTTGCAAGTGTTTGCAAGTGGTTACTCGTGGATGCATTATACACGTTAGGCACTAGATCGACTCACACACTCCTCATATTGCATATGCATGAGTGTTTATGCTTATTCATGGATGAAAATTTTTGTTTTATCACATGGATGTTGCATATGGATGTATGTTATGTGCACACATATAGATGTTATACATTATGTTAGGAATTGCATACATATGGATTCATTTCACTAACATAATTTGCATTGATGATATTTGCATTAGATAAGTACATATACACACACCTTTGCATATGCTCATACAACATTTAGAATCTTGTAAGGACAATGATTGCTCATGGATGATGTTTTGAGTAGATGGATGTTGGATGGTAGGATATGTTCTTCCTAACTTGAAGATTTCGGGGACGAAATCCTTTAAGGAGGGGAGAATGTAACAACCCGTATTTTCAATAACCTGTAATGATGTAAATCGAGGCAGAATTTAATTCAAAAATCTGAATCAAGGGAAACGGGCTATGCCATTGCGTTCGTCTCGGAAAAATACGCGAAATAGAGTCCGAGTTTTCGAAAATCGGAGTCCGTATGACCCAATTAAGGCCCAACGAAGTTTTCAGAAAATTTCAAGGTAAAAAACAGATTTTCAAATTCAAATCTGAATTTGGAAATTGGGGTTATTGGGCCAGGCGGGAAAATTCCCGCCAGAACACCCCAAGTCGACAGCCCTGTCGACTTGGGAGTCGACTTGGTTAGACCAAGTCGACAGCCCTGTCGACTTGGCTGTCGACTTGGCTCAGACGGGCTGTTTAGCCCGGTGCACCATTTTGAGATTGTGTTGAGCTTGGGGGCCAGATTCGGTTTTAAGGGCTAAGATTGCAACTAGGGTTTAATCCTATGGCCTAAAACACTTGCCTAATCTATAAATAAGACCCTAACCTACCCTAAATCATCATTATTCATTCTAGCAACTAAACTATGGCAAAATCAATCCTCTCATGACCACCACTCTCTTCATAAAATTCCTAAACAAATTTTTGTGAGATTTTCCATGCATACAAGTGTTTTTAGACTTGTATGATCATCATTAGCTTGCATTCAAGTCAAGTCTCTATATTGGCACCATAAAGAAAGAGTTTTGATCAATTTTGCTTGCATTTTTGGGGTTTAATTGGTTGTATAAGGGTCTTCTTACATTTGCTATACTCATTTGAGTCCGCATAGGCATTGTAAGCCCTATTCTACTTTCATACTTAAACTTTAAAGTTAAATGTATGATATGCAAGTTTTCTATGATGTAATATGCAAGTTTATCATGTTATGCAAATATGTTATGATGTGATATGCAAGTTCATCAAGTTATATTATGCAAGTTTGATATGCAAGTGTCATATGATATGCAAGTTATGCTATGCAAGTTTGGGTTGAACATTTTGTTCATGCTATCATGTTATGCAAGCTTATCTTGGGTTTATGAACATAAAGCTTCAAGCTTTATGCCAAAAATTTCATTTTGGCAACATGTAAGTTATCATATCTCTTATGATAACTTGCATGTGAGGCTAAATGCGAACTTATGGCCATGTTTACATGTCATTTGGCACCATGTATCATCAATATGCTAAGTTTGGTTTTATGCATGCTTTTGAGGCCAAAATATGTGATATGCAAGTATACGAACACTATGTACATATCATATGCCACCATGTTGAACTTGTGGCTTCAACACCTTTTATGTCATGATTATGCCAAGTTCCGTCTTTCTATCCTTTATGCGCTATTGCGATATGTAAGCGATGGGATTGCGTTTGGGGTTGGGTAAAAGTAAAAGACATAAAAACATAAACTTGGGAATTTACCTATTAAGTTAGGCCTACCCATTGGGAATTTACCTATTAAATTAGGTCTACCCAATTGCTTGAAAATTTGTAACATGTTTTGGAAACATGATGGACATGACACTTAGAAAAGATAAGTGTGGCCAACTCGAGGTTGGGTTGAGTTTGTAGCGTAAACCTACCCGGAACCGACCGGCTTAACTAGTTGCTACAAACAATAGGACCCAATGTGAGAAGTTGGTCATGTTGTACCTTGAACCCGAGGTTAGACCAAGTTGTGGTGTAAAGCTACCCGGACCCGCCCGGCTTAACTAGTAACCACAACAAGGTCTAATGTGAGAGGTTAAGGCGCATTAAATTAATTAATGCCTCGTGATTAGGGTTAAGTCATGGTCCACTTAATACTTAACCAATTTGGGCTTGGTAGATTAATCGGGGTTAAGTCGTGAACTCATAGTTACACTTAACCAAGTTAATCCATGATTAGCAAGAGGGTTAAACCGTACTTAACCCACTAGAAAAATCCTAGCAATGGGGGCCCACTCCAGCAGTAATCCCAAGTCAGTATCATCATGACCCTAGGGACTAGGCTAGGGTGGGGGCACGTTTACTGGACTGGAGGTAAGTGACCAAAAGCGACGGCAGAGGGTACGCCGGTGTAGTTCCGGGCGGACCATGGTCGTGCACATAGTCCGAAGCCGGGGAAAGCATGCACGGGTACCAGTAGATCGAGACTGTGCACTCATGTTTATGGTGTCCAGGGGTTGCTACCCTAGGGCTTGATACACCCGACGGGAGACCCTGCACAGTCTGACTACAACCATGTCTGGGCCGTATTGACACCAACACGTGACGAGTTAGGCTTAGGGAGCCGATCGACTAGACCGTTTGGTTGGACCTCGTATTAGGGTCATTTCATGTTATTGGGCCAAAGCTTGGGCCAAGGGATCAATACTTGTTTATTCAAGTCATGTTAGTTTGCTAGTACACCTGTGGTGCAAAACCTTAATCCTGATTATGCGATGACACCTTTATCTACCTTGTTAGCTAATCATCATGCTAGTATGTAGTTATCCTTATGTTCATTCCTGCTGCTCATGCCAGTTAACTTTATCAGTTTACATTGATTGTAGTAGGGCTTACTCAGTCTTTTTGACTGACCTGTTTTCTTTCGCCTCTTTTCTTCCGTTCCCCCCCTAGGTTCTCAGGGAGGGAATACTGGAGCTTAGCTGGATTTCAGACTGCTTGCTTGTGGAATTTAGCTCATGTACGGTTTGACATGAAGCTAGCTGTGGCTATCACTTCTTTGGGGATTAGTATTTATGTATTTCAGTTTTCAGTTGATGTTGTTTTATCTAGACTGGTTTATTTGGGAAGTTGATATTATGATGTAACAGACTTGTTTTGAAATGGTTTAAAATCTTCCGCTGTTTTATCTATGTTATTTACTCTGTTTACGCATATACATATGTTCTTGTTCTGCCTTGATATATCATTATGCATGTTTACCTGATTCAAATGCCCCTCCAAAGTCAGAGTGCTTGCAAGAGTCACCCGGGCGGAGGTGGGGTGTTACAATACGGTTCCAATGAAACTAAATTTCATCGAAAATTTAGACCGTTTGCAAAAATGCCTATTTTTAATGCTCAAACAGTATCGAATAAAATATTATTTAAATTCCAAATTAATTCAATTAAATAATAATAAATTATTTTTATCATATATAACCAAATAAAATATGTTTACAATTCCGAATAAAATTTTCACAACTCAATATCATCAATTTTGAGCTAAAAGATTTAAATTTCCCTTTTAAACATATTAAATAAACGTTATATTTTAATAACGATTTCCATAGCGACTATTTTAAAAATTGAATTGGACATAACTAACAATCTACAACACGAAATTTCGATTTTTCTCTTCCATATGAAAATTATACTCAACAAGATTCCAGCATTTCTTGTTTCATTGAATTCCGACTTAAAACGGATTCTGTATATTCAATTGAAGTTCAAAACTCAATATTACGAATTGCCGCACCATTTAAAGCTCGATTTACATTATTTATATATATTTAACGTTCAAGCTTCGTTATATAATCGAAATGTATATTTTAAATCCATTTAAAATTCCAAACCAATATTTAAAATAATAAATTAGATTAAATATTTGACTACCAAAAATACGAGTCATTACATAAGGAGTTATTCACTTGCAAGTTTACGGTTAGGGACTGATGGCCAAAATGATAAGTGTGTTCTAAAAGTATTTTTAAAATGAAATGATTTTGAATATTCTTAAATTAATATAATAAGAAAATTGAGTATTAAAAATGTTGGAAAAATTGAGAAGTTTTAATTAACGAATGATTAATTTATGTGGCTAAATATTAAATCAATAAATTCAATTTTCTTTTATGAATGAACGGTTGTTTATTTGATAGTTAAATAACCAACTATCAAGTCGGGCCTATACGATTGTTGGTATGGGAAGACCGGTATCAAACTTATATTCGAATACCATTCCGACAACGAATACGTAAACGTTAAAAAAATATCAGATTCTGATCGAGATGGAGCAATTGAAGATAGTGGATCTTCATAAAACGGAAGAACTACTTAAAATCTATGATTTAGCGGCCAGAGTACTGTAATTCTGTTGTAATTGAAATCTACGAATTGCAAGGACTACTCGCTACTGATATAAAGGGTGATATCTAGGATGTGGTAGGCGGGTACCTTCGGTTAATCCAGCCGCAGGACAACTTGTATGGACGAATGTCCAACAAAGTTTTTCCAAAGGCTCGTTACATTGATTTCTACAAACATACTTTTACTGGCGGAAGAGGAATTCTTTCTCGTTGCTTAGATACCTAGATTATTTTTGTAGACATTAATTGGTGATTTGATGGATCTGACAATGTGGCACCCTAAGTGGATGATGGCAGATGTTCTGTAAAGGTAATTAAAACCTCAAGCCTCATCGGCCGGGAAATGACAAAAATCTGGCAGATAGCTTTAGCTAAGTGGGTCGCTCCCATTAGTGTGTATTATCTCCATCTAGAGAAATGTCATTTATATTCTTCTTTCACTTTTGTATCTCCTGGGAATAAATATATTAGTTCCAACCGTTAGTGATAAGACATTTGATACACCCGAAAGAATTGAGTGGTCAGTCATGCATGGTCAATTTGCAAGATGTTCTGGTTGAACCTCGTGTTTTCCTCATTAAAGATACACCATTGGAAGGTGGTTCCATACCTTGTCATAGTCAGAAATCCATTACTCAATAAGTGCCCGTGATTTTTGATTATATGCTATATATGTAGAGCATGAGATGTAAGCGTTCTAGTAGGTGGTATTTATTTGAGATAAGCACTATTATAATATCAGAATAGTTTTGATAAAAAAAAAATTGGATTATCGTAATGTAAAAAACCATCCGTGTTTATGAGTGAATTGGTCTTACGATTATCTTTTTCTTTCAAAAAGATTTTTAACATTAAATCAATTGGATGAAACAAATAATTTAGTGAGTTTTCTTATGCTGGTTCACCAGACTGATCCTGGAGTTTGTAAAGCTCGGGTCAGACCGAGTTTTACAGGTTCAGGATAGGAGGAAACAAATTTTAGGAAACGATCTGGAGGAGTTCATATGTATGATTCGTATATAGTAATTATTCCCCTATGTATTGTAAATGAGGATGGTTGTTATAACTGTTCGGTTTATTGGATGTCCATTGTATTATGATAATTGTAAGTATTATTTCAAGCTTTCAATAAAGACATATTTTTGTATTATATTTTATTCCACTGCGATTTGAGACTCTGGGTATTGTTATTTGTTTGGCCCTTCTTTTCTTCTATTCTTAATTTTCTTTCTTTCTTTTCTCATCCTTTAATTTCTTTCTTTTAGCTTTCTGGATTTTTGGTACTCGAGTTCGTACACGTAAATACATTGTAAGTATTAATGTCGAAAATTCGAGATCCGAATTTTCCAGGATGCTACAATATAAGTAACTAAAATTTCACGTGATTTTTCTAGGGTTGTTAATTTCCTACACGATTCAAAACAGGACCCGAAACCCGCACATAAATTAGCAGATTAAGCCGACCCACTTAATTAGCGGGTCATTTTCGGGTCGATCCAAATTTGACCTTCTTATAAATGGATGGGTTTCTAACTC
Organism: Allium sativum; assembly: GCA_030737875.1. NCBI lineage: Eukaryota > Viridiplantae > Streptophyta > Magnoliopsida > Asparagales > Amaryllidaceae > Allium > Allium sativum. Next base: position 223,077,102 of record CM060910.1, on the reverse strand, counting down.
GATTTTGAGCCGCCAAACCTGATTATAATATTAAAAAGGCAATTCGGTCATATTCTCATTTATTCGTTTCGTACCAGGTTATGGTTTTATTTTGGTCGCTCATTCCATTTCATTTTTCAATTTGATCGTTTCAGATTTCAAGTCATCATCTCGGCTTTTGGGCGATATTCTTTGTCATCATTCCATCAATTGGTCTTCCGAATTCAGGCGGTCTTCTTTACGAACATCATTCAATCAATCTTCCTCTTATTACATTTTATTTTCCAATTCGATCGTTTTAGATTTCAAGCCATTATCTCGAGTGATCGATTGATATAGTAAGTATACCTAACCTAAATTTGATGAATTCATTTTGTGAATTTAAAATGCAAGTAATACAAGATGTATCATGACATACTTGACTTTTTGGTGAATTTAAGATGTATCAGGTTAAAGGCATTCAAGGAATAACTATTTCATATGAAAAATAGTCAGGCATGCATTGGGTGAATTCACTATAAATTTGGACTTGTTTTTTTTCTTTTATGTTTTCTATGTAATAGTTATTCTATTAAGTGATTATTTACTACAAAAACAATATTGATTAGTGAACTCATAGTATGTATAATGTAGTAACAGTATTTTGTTGTAAATATAAAATGCATGCTTGATAATTTTTTATACCGTAATTAGAAACAGTAAGTATATTGTTATATGAACTACAATGGGTTTCTTATTCTTTAATTTTACAGAGAGGCGATGGAAGTTTTTACACCTAGTAGTGTAGAATAAGTTCTTGCTTTTGGTCATATTGTGCTCTATCAATCATAGGAGCTATTTATCTTAATGGCACATTTTAACAATTCTTATATCTATATCACCCAGTCATCGCACATTGCAATTGTAACTGTAACCATTGACTTATTTGTACGTTTGGTACGTGTTATGTGTCTTCAATCGGTGTGTTACTATTGGGGCAACATTTCTCGCATTTGTGCTTCCATACTAACAGGATCTAAAAGGCAATCAGTCTGCTCATATATTCTTGTATGACGTTAGTCTTTTATGTATGCAGTAATCTATATGCTCATATATTCTTTTGTAAGCTGTTATATTTTATTAATTTATTCTTGTATATTGTCGGTTAAATTTTACTTATAACAACTGTATCACTTCCATACTGTAAGTCTTTTTTGTATGCAGTATGCTCAATACTCTTATGTATAGAGAATGAACTTTTAGATTTGGTGATTTTATGCTTCATATATGTGATGCTTGTTAGTAATTTTGTAACTTATTTCCTTTTTGGTGATTTTATAACTTGTTATCTGTTGGTGATTATATAATAGCGACGTATGTTGGTGATTTGGTTCTTTTGCTATTTATATTATTGGACAATATTTGCAATTGGGTCAAACGGGTAAACCCAACACAACCTGACATGACCCACATAGTTAAACAGGTTGCACGGGTCAATTTGGGTCAACCCATTTATAAAATTCACTCGGTTCGGGTTGGTAAAAACTGACCCATTTAATAATCAGGTTGAGTCGATCCATTTATAAATTCACCTGAAGCTAAATTGACCGGACCCAAACCCTATCCTACATGACCCATTGACAGCCCTTGATTTTTCCTTGATTTGGATAATAACAGAATAAATATCGAGCATATCATTTTATTTTAATATAATCAATTCTAAATGCATAGAAATAAACCAATATTCCGTAGTATTTACTATTTAGAAAAGTAAATAAATAAAAGCAAACTAATCTGACGCTTTTACTAATTTATGTTAGCAATATTAATAATAATGTAAAGAGTAAACAATCATGGAAATGAATCCTTTTATTTCCTCTAGGGATTTTGAATTCAATGAAACTTTTTCCCAACTGCAGAAAAATAAAAATTTCTCTTTTAGAGATTTAAATAAGCATAAAACATCATTTCTCTTTCTCTCTTTGATTTTTTTATTTGTTGACTTCTTGTAGTAGAATATTTTGTCAATAAACCATTTCAATATACAAATTTCTGTGAATTTCAATTCAATCAAATTACTGATTTGGGTAGGAAATCTTATTACTTATTGAAATTCTGGCCAATCGAGCCATTACGTCAATATTTATTTTTATGTAATTTTGATGATATCATTGATCCTTACCTCCAATGTTAACTTAATTTCCATCATAATTTTGTTTCATATCTTTTATCCGAATTTGTTGTGCTTAATAATTTGCTTGGATACTATTTGATTATCTAATTCAACTTAATTACCTCTACTAGAGTTTTATTCAGATCTTACATGAACAATAAAGCCAGATTTATAAGCAATCAAATAACATGCATCTTTGACCTATATAGATCTTTAATAAATGCCACACTATATAGTAATAAAGCAATCATATTAATTTTGACTAAGAAAAGGATAGTTTTTTAAGAATTATATATATATATATATATATATATATATATATAAACATGAACAATAAATCCCATATATTTACCTCAAATGATTTGAATTTGTAATAATTTTTTCATGGGACTTCTAGTCCTTTATTACAAAGAAACTTGAAACTAATTTTTTTATGGAAAGTTGCTTTTAGCGTTATATAGGAACTGCAGGTTATCAAATTCTCATTCAGTTGCAAGAAATAAAGTTTATAATGTATTTCCACTCACTTCAGGTGCTCTAAATTTATGTCAATATTGGATCTAAGTTTAATACAATCTCCTAGTTTTGTATTACTGTTATATATCTTTCTTTAAGTACCAATAAAAAAATCTTATGGAAATTTAAGTTATATATCTAAATCATTTCCAAAATCAAAAATTGAATCAAAGATTTTAAAAATGAAAACTTCATTTACTAAGCATATATAGATTATTCATACCCATATCACAAACCAAAATGCCATCAAGTTCAATAAATTTGTTTGAATTAATAATATCAAAAATTGCCAAATTCAAGGCTTACTTTTCAAAAGTAAATGAACTCAAAAAATACAAAAATGATACAGTGATCTCTTTATAATAAGATCTAAATGAGATCTACGATGTTATATAATACATAGAAATCATATAGAATGAGATCTGAAATATAGCGATTAAAACATATACAAAATGAAATAAGATCTAAAAGTCCAGATCTTTGGGTAAAATGGAATCTAAAGCGATAAGATTAATAGAGCGATATTTATAAGATAAATCAACGTAATATAGAATAGAAAATTAGATCTATGATAAATAGGATCTAAAAAGATAATAATATAATAAGATATAGAATTACAATTGATAATTTAGATCTAAAATTAACATAATAGAAATAAAATTAACAAATAAGATCTGAAAAATTTGATCAATCGGGCGTGACAAATAAGAAATGATTTGAATTCTAAATCTTTAATTTTTTTAGAGTTTATGCTGATAACATTTTATAAAATAAATAAATTAGAATCCATTGGAGGAAAGAAAGAAAAGAGACCTTCATTCATTCAAGATATTCATTATCTATTTATATTACAATGGCTCCTTTATAAATAGGCCTTGGAGCTAGTGATTATACTTACCCCATGATATGGGGCTAAATAGAAACTTACAAAAGCATATTCACTTTTATATATTACAACACTTGCATAAATTATTATATAAGAACTAATAAATTAAATAGTAAAATAAATTATTTCAACACTTTTTAAACGAGACTGATATTAATGACATTTAGTAAGTTGCCCACTGCTTTAGGAAGTGTGACTGTTATGGTCATTAATGACATGTGACAATTATTAAATTTAATTTATTTAATCGAATGCCCATTGACTTAAAAAAGTGACTACTATGGTCATCAATGGTGTGTGACCATTATAGTAATTAACTAAATTAATATAGAGTTGAATATTAATTTCCATAGTTAATGCTAATTCTAATAAATAGAATAAAATAAAATGATATCAGAATTATGAATCCTAGGGAAGTAATCCTTATCTTATTTCTAGTTTAGTTCTAGAAACGATATCTTTAATTAAAATAATAATAGGACTTAGTAGGTTGATGATGCAAGGTCAGTGGAGTTATTTGTCAAAAGTCCACAGTTTCTAATAGCCGGACATATGTACAACTGATGTGAGATATCATTAACCATAGGAACCTGTGACAATCAATAATTTGCGCAATGCGAATTTATCTTAAAGTTCTAATTCAAGTGTTGAGGTATTAAGTGGTTGTAGTAACTGTCTCCCTTCCGAAAGAAGAAACCTGAAGGAATACTTTAATTTCGTAGCTTGCTTGAAGATTAGAGACACTAAGTAGTTGGATTCACCTACTGTGTATTAATTAACTTGAATAAACCTTTCCTTTTAAGGACAGATTCATAGGGTTCGCTCTTACTAGTATTAGGTGATCAGATAGCTCAGTTCATCATAAGTAAGAAGTAGTAAATGACTAATTGGGTATAAAATTTGTTGACTTTGTGATAGTCCACTTACTTAGGTAGTAAGTGAATGGGTTAGATTCTTCCTTGGAACATAGTATTAAATGACCGCTATGAAGTTAACATAGGACTGCTTATACTGTAGGGAGCATTAAGTGAATTAAAGACTATCTAATGGGGCCAACCGTATAGTAATATAAGGGTCCGCCATGGGAGGGTCATAAACAACAGTTAGTCGTCAACCTGGCTTGTAGGTAATAAGTGACTGCTTACTATATCATGCCTTATGTGGGGTTGAGATATGCGTGAATGAAGGAAGCCTTAAATTAATAGAACTTAGGAGCTATTGTCCTCTATTTTATAATAGTGTGGTAGTAAACTACAAAAGAAATTAAGTGACAAATGGATCCACCTTAGGCCTTAAGTGATCATAGGAATCTGCCTTATATATTATATTGTGAGCGAGGCCATAAGTTGATATATGTAGAGGCCCGCAAATCCATGCCCTTTGAGCTGACATATTACAACCCACATCCAACCCAAATTTCAAGAAATTACGAATCTTTAATAGAAAGAAAATAGAGGATGAGAAGTAGAAAGAAAGAAATATTAGAATAGAAGAATAAGAAGATCAGAATCTCTCAGCGGAAAGAACAAAATATAATAATCAATAATACTTTACACAAAAAGAACTGCATATATATGATTACAACATCAGAGTATACATTAAGATCAATACAATACACAGCGGAAATAAACTAGTACCAGTAAATATAAGCAATACACCTGGACTTCAACTCGATCCCTGAAACTCCAAGCAACCACCTAACCTGGAAATATACTCGGTCTGACTCGAGCACATTTGAAGCAAAGCAAAATTCACCCGGATCAGTCTGTAATACTTTCAGTGATAAATTCATACAGCAAACAACTTGTTTAACTTTGAAAATCCTTTTGAAAGGAAAGGATAATAGTAGGACCAACCTACATATAAACACGGACGGTTTTTACCTTACTATAATCAAAACATTTTTGAAATCAATATATTATGATATTATGATAATGTCTGAATACAAGTAAATAGAATCTAGTAGAACACTTGCATCTCACGCTCCACATATATAGTATACAGTCAAAACCGCGGACGGTTATTGGATATTGGATTCCGACTATGACTAGGTATGAGACCACCTGCCGATAGTGTATCTCTAGAGGCGAATACACTGGGTTCAACAAGAACGTCTTGCAACCCGACCCACACATGACTGACCACTCATTTCGCTTGAGTGTATCGAAAATATTGTCACCTCACGGCTGCGCAGCTACCATTTTCCCGGGATATACAGAAATGAAAGAAATAACAAATATGAATATTCTCTAGATGGTGACAATACACCCTAATGGGTGTGAGCCACATAACCATGCTACCTGCCCGATTTTTTCCATTATCCGGTTGATGAGGCTTGAGGTTATAATCGACTTTCGAAACATTTGGCCACCATTCACATCGTCCATACATGTCATCTAGGAAAAGGATGAACCGAAAACACCCTCCTACCACATTCTAGGAATCACCCTATAGATCAGTAGCGAGTAGTCCTTGCAATCCATAGATTTCAACCCTGAAAGAATCACAGTATATCCCTGGGGATCAGCCAGAGATTGTAAGTAACTCTTTCATTTTATGAAGTTCTACGGTCTTCACTTGCTCCATCTCGATCAGCATTTGATGTATTCTTATTAATTGGTCGGAATGGTTTTCAAATGAAAATTCGATCCCGGTCTTTCCATACCAATAACGTTGGGTCATATTTTGATAGTCGGTTAATTTAACTATCAAAATAAACAACCATAAAAATAAACAGATCCATTGGTTTATACACAACATCACTTGGCCATTTAAAAATACTATATTAGTTGAAATACCCAAAAGTAATATATTGGTTTAATATGTAATTTTTCTCAAATTCTTTTACTTATATACCTAGAAATATTTTAAACTTATGTCTAATTTATCCTTCAACTAACCTTTCAAACATTGCTATAGCATTTCTTATTATCTTATCGATTCAACCCACCACTCGTAAAACAATCATTACGACATCTTCTTTGGCTTCGTTATTTGAATACCAAAATCACCACTCATCCTTTTAGAATAAACCCATTTAAATCTTATTTCAATACTTTGAAAATACCATTATGCTTTTCCTAATCCCCTTTTTATTTCTTTTATGATGGGGATATCATTCCATACCATCCAGCCCCTTTTTATTTTCTTTTATTCGAAATCTCATTATATATATATATATCCAAATCCTTCAATTACGTTATACTGTTATTTCCCAAAATAATTTACTCTAATATCTTCACTATTACGATTAATATCATCTCTTGATAATCCCGAAGTTGTTCAAGTTGGGGTATTTAATTACCTCTCAGACCTTGATCAACAATGTTCTTATCATAAGATAGATATTAGTTGTAACACAAAAACTGATACTTATTTCCCATATCACAACAAATATTTGAAATATTATATCTTCTTTAAAATTGTGATTCTATATCGCATCTTTAAATTTTACCTCGTTTAACTACTATAATCCAAATTTGGGTTTACGTTTGATTGTCCGTTTCAAATCTCCACTTGTTCCTACCCATAAATCAATCAAAAAATAATTTCCTAAATATTTAGTCCGAAGGCCGAAACCAACATCAGATCAATATTCAGGAAAATAATTATCCCATCTGATTCTTTGTTAATTTCAAATTCTTTAATTTCCAATCCTGGCCTTTACTTTATTCAAATGACACTCCTAATAATGCGTCCCATTTATATATTCAATAAAAACTTGGATTTTAAAGCTTCGTATAATTTGGATTCATAGAATCCAATATAATTCAGTAAGAATATAAGTTAAAACTTCAATTTCTCATTACAAATATTAACCGTTTTTATTAACTATAAACACGGCTTTACTTCACAAAACGTTCCTTACTATATTTTACATTCCAGATTATCACTTTAATTATTATTAAATGACTAATGATTAAGTTTCAACATTTATTAACATAAAACTGGGTTTCTTTACCATTAACTACCCCCTTTAAATTAATGAACTAATTTAATAAGTAATTCCAGTTAACGCTGTTCACTTGTTCAATTTTAAACATGATCAACTCGTTAGCCAACCGTTATTGACCTTTCCATTTAAATTAATTAATAATTAATTAATCTAAAAATTCTATTTACTTGGATTTTTATTAAATCGATATCAATATAAACTCATTCCAATTGTTACATTAATTCTGGCCACCTGAATTAGCTAAATAAAGTCGTTTAATAATCACTTATATATGCACGTGCTCCGCGCACGGTAGATTTTAGTTAAACCAATCAATGTATATATGTGGTTGGTTTATTCCCTTTTTAGAACTTCATTTAAAATAATATATTTAAAAATCTATATATGATTATAAAATAATTTCATAACTTCTTTTCTAGTGATTCACCTGACGGTGAATCAATCTTTATAAAACGGCGTATATCTGGGCCATCTGCTATTTATTTCTCAACCATACTATTTATTGATTCAAAACACAACCACATTCAACAATCAACAGGGTTTAAAATCAACGGGTTTTAAATAGTTCATATAAAATATGAAATAACAGCATACTAAAGATTTGAGGAATCTGGTTTTATTCCTCCTACATGCTCTTCCCTGCATCATAGATCATCATATAATTTAATTTGAATATATTAACCGACGATAATACAATTCACATCAACCATATAAATCAATCAAAGGCATTCAAGGCATCCAATCAATGATTTTAATCTAATTATGTGAATTTAGCACATCCTAGTATTTCAGAAATGTGTGAGAATTAATTCACCTTTGTTTTTGGATCGACGGTTCGAACGTTTTTTCATTTACACAAAATTTCCAGCAGCTTCGGAGCTAGCCAACCAGGACGTACACACAGGCCTTGTGGCGGTGGTTCCAAAGGGTCCGATTTTGCGCGATTACGTTACTGTATGGACGAGTTATTGTTAAAAAATGTTTAAACTAAAATATAATTAGGTTAAATGGCTAGGTAAATTAAATTTCTTAATTAACTTACTCATCACATCACTAATTTGTTCTGAGCATCACATTACTTTACCTCCATGCGGCTTCCCATTTTATTTGAGCCCGATGTACCTCGTTACTTCCTTTGTCCTCTTCGATAACACAGCGGCCCAGCCCAACAAACCGAAGCCCACGTTCCATTTCACACAACGTCTTCCTTTGACTGCAAAACTTTGCTTCTTCCATCCATAAACTTCAGAAAAGAAACCATGCTGAAATTAAAACAACCGTCATGCAGTAAGCTTCACCCTTAACTCTCCTATCTTCTCCCATGGAAATACCACTCGGCCAACTTCCTCTTACTGTCCTTGTCATTTTCCAAATATCACGCCCCCTCAAACATTCAACATGCTCCACCAACCCATGCTAACAGTTCCTGCCCCTTCACATTTTTATTCTAGTTGACATGTTCATGCTTCAAACTCAACTTTTGCTTTCCTCTTTTAAATATCTCCAGTTTTCTCCTTTGAATCCATGCCCCCAAATATCCTTTCCCAAACTCAGTCCATTTACTAACTTGATTTGAAGTCCTTCATTTACAAACACTCTTCTTCTTGTATTAAAAATTACCAGTACTTGAGCTTCACCATTCTACTTAATTTCTCCTCCCATCTTTGAACACTACTGCTCCTCGTTTAGTACTGTTCGCGGTGCCTCGCAACTATCCATACATCCCACTGCCCCATGCCAACCTTCCTTACTTCAGCGCGCCACCACTCGAACGCCCATCCTTTTCAATAGTATGCAAACACTCTCCAGTTTTATTTTTCTAGTGTGAGTTTGAGGAAACCGTTGAGGCTTGAGCGAGAAGGATTTTAGCTTCTTCATAATTATAGTGGGGGATACGATAGGATAAGAACGCTGTCTTCTTTCATATAGTACAGGGTAGGGTCTGGAAAGGAACGCCTAGCTTCTGAAAATGTATGGTGAAAATTTTGTTATGTCTCTTTCAGTATATATTTAATGAATCATATGTTGCAGAGATTTTCTAAGTGGTGTACATTTGTAGCTGCATGGCTCAAGATATATAGGCTTTGATATTTATTATTTTAGTCAAAACATGTGCTGGCAGAAATTTAGAGCGACTTATATGGGTACTTATATTACCATTCTTCAGTTTTGCACATGGTTCTCTGCTGAATGTCTAAGAAAATTGTAGGGTAGCTTATATTTTTAACAAAAAGTGATTTGAAAAGAGAGGGGATATAGGTTAGCTGTGTATGAGTTTTCACTTCATGACCTCTTGCGTAGTGTTGTACTTAGGGTAGCTTTAGGTATACCCTTTTCTCAGTATGCTGGCGTCGTGTTTTTTCATATAGACAGGCTTATTGTTGAGACAACACATGATCCAGGTCTAGTCTAAGTGTATGGGTTTCTAAAGGACAGATGGGTATGACTTAAAGGTATATATGCACATAGTAGTGTAATATATAGATGAAGAATGAACAATACCATGTGCGAACGTACAACATTAAAGAGATATTTTTATTCTTTGTTTATTTCTTGTCACATATTTCGCTGACCCATCTTTGTGAAGATATATATAGGGTTTGAAAACGAATGCCTAGATTTTGAAATGTAAGTGAAAGATCCCTATTGAAATGAAAGAAACGAAATTTGCTAACAGCATATCTCAGAAGCATGTGCGAGGGATTAGGCATGTGCGAGGGATTAGGCAGGAGCCTAGGTTTTGAAAATGTGTGTTGTTGTCCCTTTCAATAGTAAATATGCGGTGCGACATTCGATAAGAAGTGGTCACGTTTTCTTTACAACGGACTAGCAAATTATTTCTGCAATGTTTTTAAGGACAACGCAAGTTTGCATAAATATCTTCGTTGCAATGACCAATGATTTTATTGTTATAAGGTTAAACGCGCACCGCTATATAAAACTTTGTTCGTATATGACGCGCTATCGACAAAAATAAAAATACCTTCGCGTACAGCAGTGTGCCACGATCACAACCATATAATAATATCGGTAGGTTAACTTATATTATGAAACTCCAAAATACTGATACAGGGTGTAAAATTCTTCAAATAAAAAGCTGTTTATTTTGCGAATTAAAAATTATAGTAAAATTCTAAAAATTAAATTATAATTACATCTCAAAGAGCTTGTCTGGATTCGAAACCAATAATTGATTATAATAAATAAACCATTATGGTCTATATTCCACAGCGACTATTTCAGAATTTGATTTGGACTTAAAATAAATTTTATAATACGAAAACTCGATTTTTCTCCTCCATTAGAAAAATATTATCAACTAGATTCAGACTCTTCTTGTTTCATTGAAATCCAACTTAACACGAGTTCTGTATGATCAATTGAAGTTGAAATTCAATTTTACGAACTACCGCGCAGTTTTGAGTTCGTTTTATAGTAAATATAAATATAAATGTTCACTCGTCGTTTAATTAGCGAATTTGATATTAAATTACATAAATAATTCAAATATAATATTTAAAACAATTTGAATATTTGAATATAAATAGCCGAAAAATCCAGGTCGTTACAATATATAACCCAACTCTTTTGTTAGTAGGGTATTAAGTAGTCAGAGAGCCCACCTCTAATTTTGGTATCAGTTTGTATGGTGATTTGAAGGCTTCATATATACTTAAAAGTTCTATCTTAGTATAGTGATAATCATTGTTTGAGATGCTACCTTTGATATGGTAGTTAATCATTGTGCGTAATCTTTGCAAGATAAGGTAACAACCCCCAGCCTTCTTAGACATATAATTCGGGTGAAACCGAACGTAATGCATTTTTGTATTTTGGACAGTTTTATATATTTTGTACTCACTAAGACTTGTTGTTCTTATCCCCCTCCTCATAAAAATTATCAAGTTTATCTTGGGGAAGACAGGTCTTTGCAAATATTCAAGTTTGGTTTTCTGTTCTTGTTCTCTCATGCTCAGTATTGATATGACAACTCACTATTAAGGTAGTTTCCTTATTTGATACTTGTTATTCTACCTTTTTTCCACTGTGAGTTAGTTTTATTATACTCTGATTATGATAATGCGCATTATTTGTTGGTACCGGATTACACTATCCATGCTTGGATGGTTTTATATTTTGATTTTTGTTGAAATTCGAGCCTAGAAAAGTATAAGATGTTATAGTTGATAGCATATAATTAACATAAAACTGGTGTATTTTTATTGTTTTTCTTTATAGAACGCAATAGTGAGAAACCCCTATTCTTTAGTAATTGAAATATTCGAAATCCGTATGTTGGTTCCAATAATGTAAACCTGTGAACTTTCTCTTTAACTACTACAATAGGTCCATAACCATCTTTGGGACTCAGGTTTTGATAAATAATGTACATACTATACTGGAAGGACCGAATCACCAAACTTTGGTAGCAAAATAACAATTTCCAGAGTTGACTTTTCTGGGAATAACAGAGATTTCGAAACAAAAATTCAATCATTGGAATATTTGATGTCTGTAAGACCTTTTAGTTGGAATAATTATAAACAAGGCGTCTTCTGGCTCATAAAAAACTTAGGACTCAAATTTGATTATTTTGTTAGCAAAATCCCAGAAACCACTTTCTGGAAACATTTATGAATGAAGCCTCATTCGGCTAATAGAAAAATCCGAAACCCAAATTTAGGTAATAATAGAAATAACAGAAGCCCATAATTTTTTTCTAAAAATATTTGGTATGAATAAAGTCACCTTAGGCTTGTAGGAGGCCGGAAACCCAAATTCAAGTATTGAATAATAGAAACCTTAAAACCTTTTTTCACATTTAGTTAGTATGAACGAAGCCTCCTTCGGCTTATAGAAGACCCAAAACCCAAATTCGGGTATTGAATAACAATATCCAAAAAACTTCTTCTGGAATTAACTAATATCAACGAAGCCTCCTTAGGCTTAAAAGACCCGAAACCATTATTTGTTTATTGAATGATAAAAATCCAGAAACCTTCTTCTAGAATTAATTAATATGAACGAAGCCTCCTTTAACTTATAGAAGAAATAAAACCCGATTTAGGTATTGAATAATCGAAATCTAGAAACCTTCTATTGGAATTAATTAATATGAATGAAGCCTCCTTCGGCTTCTAGAAGAACCAAAAGTCAGATTCGCTATTGCATAATAATAATCCAGAAACCTTCTTCTAGAATTAATTAATATGAATGAAATCTCCTTCATCTTATTGAAGATCCAAAATCCAAATTCAGGTATTGAATAATAGAAATCTAGAAACCCTCTTCTGGATATAATATATATGAAAAGGTTTTCTATTTTAGTAAATATTTGTCTATTTCAGGCATTTTCTAAAGTGAAGGCTTAACATACTTTAAGTTCTCCTTTTGAGCTTCCATTCCCTTCTATGGGATGAGGCATAAGTAGAGGCAAGGCGTGACCATCTTTAAATAAAGGCATGGCAAGCTTAAGTTGAAGCAAAGGTAAGGCTTGTTCTAAAAAGAGCAGAGGTAGAGCTTGCTTCATTGGAATCTGGGTGCATGTCCCTGGGCTTACCCATCCCTACTTCAGAGTGCTCCTTGAATACATCATGGGAGTGTCGGTGCCGAGTGCAACCCTCGGGCTTACCCTCCTTACTCCAAGAGGCAAGTAGGTATACCTAGGGCTAGAAGCCAAGAGCACTGCCCTGGAATTACCCCTTCCTCTTTAGGGATGGACCTTGGAATACCAAGGAATCTAATGAGTATCGGGGTATCTCTTAGGCTTATCCCTCCTCGCTTTCAGGAAGCACCTTGACTACATTTAGGACTTTTTAAAGTTATCTATAAAAGAAGGGCATTTCACCCATAACCAAGTAGAATTTATTATTTTGAATTGACATTTGTCCATAACTCACATAGACGATCTGTAATGACATGGCATTTTGCCCGTTCCATGTCGGTAATTGAACCAACCCAGAACGTTCAAAACGACATATTGTTATTGTCTTACACGGTTTAAATAGTATTAATACAGAATCACAAAGTACACTAATTTGCAGCAGAATAATTTTTTTATATAAATATCAAAGTTGTACAAAATTTGTAGCGGAAGATAAATAAATTTGTACATTAATTTTTTTGACGAATAAAATTTTACACTTTGTTATCAGTCTTAGCGCACGTGAGCGTCTTAACATCTCCACGTCCTCTCCATTTTACGAGCTGATATCTATAACCTTGAATACTTAGTACCTGACCCGAGTGTCCTATGCAAAATACAAAAAACACCCGAGTCAGGATTAAACTTATTTCAAGTTAGCACAATTGATAATCACATAAATATAATTAGTTTAACCCCAATGGGTATTAAATTTTTTTAGGATATCAGCCATGAAAACTGCTGAACTTCATACCCAATAAAATTTAACACTTGTATGAAGCAATATAAAATCAGAACCGTGCATGAATTGACCTAATGTGCGATATATCAAAATTTTTAAGGCAATAAGTGCTGAGACTAGTGCACGCATGCATGGGACATGGTGATAACAAACACGCATGAACCGTTCAGTGAAACATATATGCAGTAGCTTGATCATAATGGATGAGAGGACCCGAGCGTGCAACGCAACTGTGAATTGCGTGTACCGGAAAATGCAAGTGAGCCTGGTCATGTTTATGGCATAAAGAAAGAAAACTTACCAAGCGAATGAATGAACTACTTATCATACACACACACACACATGCATGCCAGCACGCAAGGCGCTAAGGCATTAACCCAGCGAAAAATACTGTTGTATATAACGTAGTTGTATGTAACAATTATATGATTTTTGTTTGATGATAACAAACAAGTATATATTATTTTAAATGTGTTTGTTATTGTACTGTTACATCACATCACAAACTAGAATATAATATTCATATTTAAATAGAATACGACTAAACACGAATTCAAACATTCAACAGTATTTTATTTAAATATAATATTTTATTTCGAACAATTTTGAACATTACAAATTTATAACTCCAATTATTTGTACACTTCACTGATAATTTTCATTTCAATACATTTCGGTTCATAACTCCTCAATACAACACTCAACACTCAGTTGTACATTTTTCATGTATACATACAATTACTGGTACATTTACATTCACTGACATCTGTCTTCACTGCACAGTGACTCCAGTCTTCATACTTACTTGTCACATGAAACACACACAGAGTACACTGCAATAGAAATAAAACCGAATACATGAGAATATAAATTTTATTTTTAAAATTTTATTTGCCTCAGATTTCTGGTGTGTTTCTCATCATTTTTCATGACTTGATCTGATTCATTTGTGTCTAAACAGCTTGTGATATTCAGAGTGAAACACTGTAAATACCACAAGGCAGACAGTTTGTATATGTACAGGGACAGGAAATTTTCCAATCGATTGTAAATACACGTGTGTATAAATATATACGTGTGCACTGCCTCGCCAATCAGCGATCAACTGAGGAGCATCCGCATGGACCAACTCGACTCAATGCGCGTAAATAATCAACATACGAGTAGTCAGCATGGTGAACATGGTCAAGCTAGTACAACATGATCGACGCAGCAAATTCATGCTCAATGCAAATGAATCAACAAGGAAATGGGTCAACCCAATTTGGTCAAAATGGCCGAGCATAAATGGCAGTGTCAACACAGCAAGATCTTGCACAGAAGTAACAACTAAAAGCATAGCAGGATCATGGGAAATGCAAGTGCAATGCTAATAGCACATATACAAGTTCTAAAAGTTTCAGCATCTATACAGTGAAGCAAGACATGTCAGTCATGTTGTACACAACAAACATGAATGGCTCGACAAACACAAAAGTACAAGTCAGTGCAAAGTGATTGAACTCAACAACATGGTGAGTAAAGCTAAACCATGCGTGGTGCAGCAAGTAATATAGCAATAGTTTATGATGAAACTGTATAACATGGTGGTGCACAACATTGTGACATATATTCAATTCAAAGTCATGCACAATATGCTACTGGACAAAGTAAAGACGGTGCAACACATTTCAAAAGGGACTGGCCAACGTAGCACAACAAAATTTTGAGAAATAGCAAATATGCAGTGAACTCTCAACACAACAAGGAAAGGTACACAGGTGCAAATGACACAAGTGGCAAGTCAAATATATATGTTAAATCAGTTTAGGTTTTATAATTACAGGAGCTTTTGTATGCATAGAACAGTATGGTACATGTGTGTATGTGTACAAGCATGGGCCGAAGTGGTAAAACATGCTACAGCACGAGGAACAATACACAATTCAAATGGCAATGAGGAACTACACACAACATTGCATGGAGAAGCATAACATAACAAGGAAGAAGTTACACATAGCAAAGTCAGAGACAGGTGGATTAAGTTTTTTTTTTTTGGTTCTAGAAATTGGAAATGTTTAAATCATTCCAGAAATCAGGTTTTAGTTTTTAGGCAAACTGAAGCAAATTTGGCAAGATAACAATTTGTTTCTCAGAAATATTCAATTGAGAATCCAATCGGTATTCATCATGATGATTCATCATGTTTCAAATTGGGAAAGTTTTATTTTAATGAATGGAAAATCACATTTCATTTTTGGAAAGAAATCATTTTCTTGATAAGTGAAAAACGTTCACCAGAAAACAAATTTCTTCAAGTTATTCTCAGCAATAAATTATTCTCCAGAAATTCAGTCATTTCTTGTGGTAACAAATCTCGTTAGCCAAGCCGGGGGAAATCTTTTTTTAAAAAAGGCAATGCAAATAAAATTCAGCAACTATAGGAAACAAATGTTTTTTCTTTCATTTTTTTTCCTGAAATGTTTCAATCGAATTCGAGGGACCATATATAACTTATTTCCAGAAAAACATTCAAGGCCAACAATCTTTAATCAATAAGGAATTTTATTTCAAAGGGGCCACAGAATTTAATTCGAGATCATTCCCAAAATTACTCATATTTTTCAAATCTGATTGAATTCAAACAAGGGACAAAAATTGAGCATTTTATTCATGTAGGAATTCTTTTAACAAAAGCCAATTTTATCAAAGCCGAGAAGTCAAAAGGGAAAGCCAATGCAAATCAATCAAGCCATCACATGAAATCAGAGTGTCGATTTAGGGTTTCCTAAATCCTATAAATACACACCCACATCATCATCGACAAGGGACCAAAACCATAAGCAACAATTTCACTCAAAGGATTAAAATCAGAAAACTCACATTTCTCAGAAGAGTTTCGATCGCCACTGTTCTCAAATCAGAGAACAATCAATTGAGGAAGAAAAGCGCTAGAGATTAAAGCAATTCAAGGATCATTTTTCATCAATTCATCGAGAGTCAAATCGATTTGGGAAAACCCTAGTGTCGCCACCATGTTTCTGAAAGAAGAATGATCGGGAGACAAAATGAAATAAGGGTGGAACCTAATTGAAGTGGTCAACCAAGTCATTTGAAGTGTTAAAGGGAGTTTGTTATTTCTTTTTAGAAACTAGGGTTTTAGTTTGTTTTTGTGTTGTATTTTATTTTTTTATTCATCGGATAGTTTCTAGAGTCTGCAAAATTCTAGGGATTCGGTTAGGGGTTAACTGACAGTTTACTAGTGTTTGTAAAACTAGTGGAAAATCTGATCTAGTGGATATAGTCTAGTCTAAGGTTTTTGTAACGACCCGAGATCCCCCTTACTGGAAATCACAAATTGTATTGAGGGTAAGACTAATCAGAACACAAACAGAAGAACATTTCATTCCTTATTACAACAATTTCATCAGAATACAAGAATATACAGAGGATGAACAAATATAATACAGCGGAAAATAATACAAAACACAACTGAAAAGAATATATGGATGAAGAGCTCTCCAAATATCATTCCATCTGTAAACCAAGATCCTATGAATATAAATTTGCTAAACCAAAACCACTAGCTGCCCGTGCGAAAAATAGGGGCACCCAGAGTTTAGTTAAAACAATAAACTCTAGGTCAGTCATGTGACTAGTGTGAGAACTAAAACAGTTATTAATCTTTGTTTTAAAGTTCGGTAAATCAAGGGACCACGCTATATAACACGGAACAGGTTTCCTTCCAAGAATACCAGTGCATAAAACAACAATGTAATGCTAAATAAAGAATAGTGAAGCTATTATAAGACTTAGGTCCCATCACACAATGCAACGCAAGCCAGAGGATAGAGTTTTTACCTTATAATAGCCAGGAATGTTTGGTACATAAATTTCATGTTTTATTATTAACATAAATGTATAGTGTCAAAACAATTTCAATCATAAGTATCAATCATAGACAGCATAAGTGCACCATACCACTATGTCGCCATATATAGGTTTATAATTAAAACTGCAAAATGTCATACTGGAAGTTGGATCTCCATCTGTGAACCGAGAAAAGGGATCGTCCTCACCGCTTCGAGATAATCTAGCCTACCATGTCTCAGGCAAGCGCGCAGACAAGCCTTGGATCGTCAAGGCCGGTCCACTCGATGTGGATTAAAACGCCTGAACACTAATTTTCCCAGCCCTATGGGGCGTAAACTGGTCATATCCGACCAAACTATCGGCCACGGAACGACCGATATAACCAAGGCGCCTCACTATCCATCATCCACATAAATCAAATATCCAGGCATGTAAAACCCAAAACACCCCTCCTAGCTAGAAAGAAACGCATGCTCTCCCTGATATCCTCTCCCGTTTCTGGCTCACAAGAGGGTGTGAGGCTTGCGAATTAACGCTACACAAAGCTACGCTGTATTAAAGCTGTGCTTTGATCATCAACCACAAGACTCTGCTTTTCAACAGAAGCCTTTATCAATTGCATTTCAGCATGCCACACAGGAAATTCACGCTATACAATTGATGTCTATCAATCACATAGAATGAAATCCGATGTTAGACACACATCCATTTACAAGTTCGTTCTGGGTCTGAATGAAGCCGGAGGCACCTTATTCCCTATATGTCCAATATAGGTGAGAGGCCCTCGCATATCCGTCGATCTCCAAGTAAGTCTGGACGATCACCACTTATTACCTTATCTTGGGTGTACAGCCCAATCAAGACATCAGTAATCATCCAAACGATGTGAAGACCTCCGGCATCAACCACCGTCTTCATCCTCGACACATCTTCGAATCAGTTATTCCGAATGGGATAAACCTAGTCTTTCTGAATAACTCGCGTATATAATAAACAAGTGCTATAAAAAAACGCAACATATGCCTCATTCCAATCCATAACATTCCTTTATTCAATTATTCTTATACTTTAGGGAAGGTCCCCATTAATTTTATCAAAGATAAATTCTTTAAATTTATTCTTTAATCTTCCTTTGGATATCATTTCAATCTAATTAAAGATGCATTAAAACTCCACTTGGTTTTAATCTTCCCAAAAACCAATATTAACGATTGTTTAACTTGGGAAATCATATCTTGTTTTAACTAGGTTAAAGAACCAGTGTCATTTAAAAAACGGTTCACGATAAACCCAAAATCACATTCCATTCCATCAGCCTTTAACCGTAAATTAGCAAGTGAACAATTCCCTAAGTATTAACTTCGAAGGCCGAAACCAACATCAGATCAATACCCAGGAAACCATTCAACTTAACTAATTTCCAGTTAGTTTCTGATTTTATTAACTCCATTGGGTCTAAGAACGGTATTATTAAAGATACCATTCACAACAACCCAAAATCTTATTCTGCCTTTAACTGGGTTAAAGAACCAATGTCCTTTAAAACACGGTTAACGATAAACCCAAAATCACATTCCATTCCATCAGTCTTTAACCGCAAATTAGCAAGTGAACAATTCCCTAAGTATTAACCCCGAAGGCCGAAACCAACATCAGATCAATACCCAGGAAACCACTCAACTTAACTAATCTCCAGTTAGTTTCTGATTTTCTTAACTTCATTGGGTCTAAGAACTGTATTATTAAAGATACCATTCACGACAACCCAAAAATTTATTCCATTGTTAATCGGGTTAAAGAACAAGTGTTATTTGAAACACCGTTCACAATATACCAAACGACAAATTTCAATTCCATTCCAATTAAGTATCAATTAATTGGTATACTTCATTATATCTAAATAAAAGGATTTAATCTTTCCTCAACCGGGTTAAATACTGTTAATGAAAACACCAGTCACAATAAACCCAAAATCACATTTAATATTAAATACAAGGCTTTGAAACGAAAATATATCGGCTCATACTCAATATCAAATTCTGGAATCAACAAATACCGTATTCGAATAATGATATATATATATCTTCCAAATTCCTCCACAATATCCGTACCATCACGAAATCCAATATCGAAATATTCCGAAGATAATTTCGATTCAAATCCATTCCAATTCATATATTGGAAATTCCGGTTATTTTTAAAACCATTTCAAATCCAATTTATTTATTTAGAAATATTGGATTTCATAATTCTAGTTCATAACTAGTTCATTTCAGTAAAAATCTAATTTTTATCTTTTCAAATATGGAATTTTTCATCCCAATTCTTTCCAAATTATTTCTTATGATTTTACACTAATTATTGATATTTTTAATAATTTTAGCAAGGCATGTACAGTCGATTTCCATAAACGGCCATCGAACTGCACTTACAGTGACCTTTTCCAAATTTGATTTGGACATAATTCCAAATCCAACCGTTAGATTTTAAATCTCAAGTATTCATTAGAAAGTTCATTTCGATACGAACCCAACGGTTCTAGTTTTAGGAGAATCTGACAGTCAGATGTCTCGTAATGTCCATTCAAAGTCAATGGTCGAAATTCGCGAACTGCCGCAGCACTGCATGTTCTATTCAGGCCATTATATTATATATATATTTTATATATTTCATCGATTTCCATTTAAAACGTATTTTATAAATCGTTTTAAATTCGTTTTCAAAACAATTTCAACTTCATATTCAAATTCAAATCAAAATTGAATATTCCATATCATCAATATATAAATGATAGTATTTTCAAAACATTATATTTTGAAATCAATTCCTTTTCGATATTCATTATAAAAATGAATAATCGATATAAATATCATTCACGTCAAAATGGCGTAAATCTAATCAACACGGCTTTACATATTTAAATATATTCGTGTCCGTCCCATATCTAACATCAAAATCAGATTTTGATCTTTTACTAAATATTACTTTAAAATATTCATTCTTTCTGAACTAGAATCAGACACAGTCAATTACCATATAATATTGATTATATGGATTTCATACAATACATGTACACAAACATAATCAAAGACAGTAGACTGTCATCCAAAGTGCATTCTACACTGCATATGCATCAAATATAAATATTCAACGCTTACTACAGTTTGTCAACCAATCGATCGACATATAAATAAATATTAGGATTGGTGTATGTCCAATATCATCCCATGTGGAGTTTTCAATCAACAAATAATGGATTTAATTTGTAACACCCCGTATTTTCTGTGAACATAAAGTATACTTTGTTTTGTTACTTTAGTATTAGAGCTGAAGGTTACAAATTTGATAAAAAGTTTTTGAAAAGTATTTTCAAAAAGGGTTTAAAAAGGAAGTATTTTCAAAAGTAGAGTTTATTTTGAAAAACATAATCCCTAAGAGCCATATATCTTTCTTTCGAATTCTCCATTTTGAATCTCTTCATTTTCTTTTCAGCATGTCTGGGTTACCCGAGATACCCGAGGGAATACCAATACCAACCTGGTTCAGAAGGTATCTAGAGGCTAGGGCCACTGCCACAGGTCCAACAGACATCCCTCCTCCCCCAGCTGCAGCCGCTCCTCCTCCTTCCCCTCCCCCTCTATGTGTTGATACTTTTTCAAGGATATGCAAAGACTTTCGGGTAATGAGCGGAAAACCTTTTCACGGGTCAGAGACGTTTGTTGAAGCTCGAAATTCGCTTAAGGAGGTGGAAGATTTGTTTGGTATCTTCGAGATGGAAGATGGAAGGAAGGTCCAATTAGCTGCTTGGTTAATGAAGGACGAAGCCTTGTTTTGGTGGGAGGTCACGAGTGGAGAGCATCCAGTAGATACATGGATGTATTTCAGGCGTAGTTTTGAGATGAAATTTCTCTCACGAGCAGAAGAGAATTTATACATGGGGAGGTTCTTGGCATTGAAGCAAGGGAATTTATCAGTAAAGGAGTACGTCAACAAGTTCAATCAGTTGGCGAGATTTGGCTTGGACTTGGTGAACACACCTGAAAAGAAGGCCCTGAGATTCGTTATAGGTTTGAATGAGCCACTACACAGGTTGGCTATGACCTACATTCCTATGGGGGCTACCTTCGAGAAATTGGTTGAGATGGCGTTAATGCATGAAGAGGAAGCCAAAAGTGAGAAGAAAGAAGAAAAGCTCGAAGGACCACAAAAAAGGAAAGCATGACCCAAAAAGGAAACACAAAAGAAAGATGAAAAGTCTGAAGATAAGAAGGAGAAAAAGTGCTTTACTTATGGAAGCTTGGCTCATCTGAACAAGGATTGCAGAAAGAGGAAGGGCGCTTGCTTCAACTGTGGAGAAATGGGACACTTCACTAGGGACTGCCCAAAGAAATGAGGGCAAGGGCAGAACATACTTCTGGAGGGCAGGCGAATGCTCTCGTGGCTGGTGGATAGGATAGAGATAGGAAAATTTTTGTAGAATGATTAATTTCCTTATCTGATTATTGAGTTAAAACTCTCTTTGATTCTAGTATTTTGATTCTATAATCGAGACTCTGCAATTTAATACTAGTCTTGTTTCTGATCCCGCTATAGTCTCAAACCCCATGAGTGTTACGACTCATCTGTTTGTGATAGGTTGGGGTTTGAGGGTATCTGTGTTGGGCGTTAAGTTGACTATGACGCATACATTCTGGATTTGGTGGGATATGGTAGGGTTTTATGATGCTTAGTTTCCTAAGAATCATTTGATAATCTAATCTGTACTAGTAGTCTGTAAGTATTTGAATATTTCTGATGAGGTTAGGGTTTTTTACTCAAAGCGTGAAGAAGATTTCCAGTTTGACATTGTTTAATTGGAGTAGTTCTCTGAGTGTCAACCTGATGTTGATTTCGATCTTCGGGGTTGATACTTAGGGATTTATTCTCTTAACCGATGTCTAATGGGAATAGAACTTTGTTTTTGTACTTGCTTCTATCACTCGGCTGTATCCTATCGATCGAGCCTTCAACCTTTAGGTAGAAACTAATGGGTATAAACATGTGTTTGAGACATGTTAGGTTTAATGGTTGCAAGTGGATGCAAGTGGTTGCTCGTGGATGCATATACGCACACTAGGCACTAGATCGGCTCAAAAACACTCTCAAACTGCATATAGATGTGTGTGCATTTTTCGATTTTTATGGATGCAAAATGATTGACTCATCACATGGATGTTGCATTTGGATGAATGGTTATGCACTCATATAGAAATGATGTGTATCAAATAGGATTTATTGCATACATAAGTGGACTCATGGCACTAACATAATTCGCATTAAGGAGGTCAACTGAATCAGTAGACCGCCTGATCTTTGCATTAGATAAGAGACATATACACTGTAACAACCCGAAAATGCAAGCCAGTTTAAAATTTTTATTTTGGCAATTTTAGCGAAGTTTGAACATTTAAAATGAATTATTTTAAATAAAATCGTCGAAAATTTATTTTGAATATAATTCAACGTATATATTATATACGTCGTCGTTAGAATATAATAATTATATATAATTATAAATAGAATTGAAAATGGCGCGGTAGTTCGATAATTCGATTTCAAACTTCAATTGAATGTACCGGGTGCAAAACAATCCGGATTTTAGTGAAATCGAAAATAATAGGATCTAATTGAGAGTATCTTTCCAACGAATCCGAAAAATTGAAATTTCATAGCGGGAATCAAAAGATATGTCCAGTTGAAATTTTTTAATAGTCGCTATGGAATTCAGGCCCTTAAAAATGGGAATTTTGCAAACGACCTCGGATTTCGATGAAACCTCCGAACCCAACCCCCCTCGATGGATCGCGCCGCCGCTCAGATAGGCCCCCTCCATCGCCACCCCGAGCCTGCGCCACCTCCTCCCTCTACTTCCCCGACCTCGACAGCAGCATCCTGGTATTTCCCCTTCTCCTCAAAAAAATCCGACGCCCCCTCCTTTCTCGTCGAATAACTGTAAGTTTTTATAAATAACTTTATATATTTATATATATAAATGTGATAATTTGAATATATAAACATTGAATAGAAAATTGTGATTTTTAAAAATAAAAGTTTTGATTTTTAAAGCGAACAAAATTTTCGGATTTTTAAAGTAAACAAAGTATAGATTTTTATGTAGTAGAAAAGATAGATTTTTATTGTATGTAAAGGTTGGATTTTTAATTATGCAAAGAAATATTTTTTACAAAGGAAAAGTTTTGATTTTTGAAATGAAAAAGGCGAAATATTTATTTTTGAAAAGGCGAAATATTTATTTTTGAAAAGGCGAAATCTTTATATGAAGAATAGCGTGATAAAAATATAATCTTTACTATATGAGCATCGATGTGAAAATATAATTTTTATCTATATAGTAGCGGTGTAAAAATAGAATTTTCATCCATATAGCGTGATTATAAAAATTCAATTTTTATATATTGAATAGCGAAGTAAAAATTCGATTTTTATATATTGAATAGCGAAGTAAAAATTCGATTTTTATATATTGAATAGCGAAGTAAAAATTCGATTTTTATATATTGAATAGCGAAGTAAAAATTCGATTTTTATATATTGAATAGCAAAGTAAAAATTCGATTTTTATACATGTAGTGGCTACGGGCGAAAGTGATAAAAAGGCGAGAACGATGAAGATTTCTATCAATGAAGAGTAGTGGTATTGGATAGCTATCGGTGAGAATTTCTCACTCTTCAATTTCTTTTCTAGTAATATATATACTAGGATGCAGTAGGTGTTTAGTAGCACCCGACACAATCGTCCACAGACCATGGACTTGTTTGTTTGGTTGTGTAGTTGGTTAGATTATTTGGTTTGAATTGAATTGTTTGGTGAATTGAATGGATTTGATTGATGTGTGAATGGCGTGGGCCTTCACTAGACCGGGGATAAGGCTAGGCCTTGTCCCGTTTCTAGTATCGCGCCGTTATGCCGCCGAAATTTTCTAAAATAAGTTAGAAAAATAAAGATATCATTTTATTTAATAAATGAATTGAATAGAATATTCATAGGTTGAATAAAATAATTTGTTCGTTAAAAATATAATTTTTAACGTGAATATGAATATAGTGAACGTGAATAAATAAATATTCATTTACAAACCGGACGGTTTGTTAATGTACACTTATTTGAAGGACATTGATTGGGACGATAAATTTTACACATCGCCCAACTGCACAAATAAAAATCTGTGTTTGTTGATTTGAAACCCCACACGGGTATTGGGATAAAATACGGCATACACTAATCCCAATAAATTGTTGTATGTCGATCGATGGATCAACAGGCTGTTATAAGCATTAGATATCTATATTTGATGCTTATACAGTGTAGTGCACTTTGGATGATGGTTGATTATTTATCGTTGCTATTATATACATGTGTTGTATGGAATCCATATAATTAACTTTATATGGTAATTGATTGGGCCTCATTCCAATCGGGAAAATAAGGAATATTATAAAGTAAAGGTTCATGTGTTGACAGTACTCATCCGTTGAGATTAGTCATGTGTTCAACAAAATATTTTAACAATAAAATTTATATCTTTATCACTATAAAGTAAAGGTTCATGTGTTGACTGTACTCATCCGTTGAGATTAGTCATGTGTTGAACAAAATATTTTAACAATAAAATTTTCATCTTTATCATATTTGAAATTAGAAACTAACTGGAAAATAGATAAGATGAGTGGTCTCCTGGATATGGATCTGATGTTGGTTTCGGCCTTCGGGGTTAATATTCAGGGAATCGTTCTCTTACTAATTTATGGTTGGAGTCTGATTTGAAATCAAATGATAGATACCTTAATTTTTATAAAATATATTAAATAGCAAAAATAGTCACACGTGGACAGTACTCATTCGTTGAGATTAGTCATGTGTTGACAAAAATATAGCTTCACGTATTGAATAGAATAAATATTCATCTTTTGAATAGGATAACATAATTATTGAAATATAAAGCCGTGTTGATTAGAGATGCGCTATTTTGACGCAAACGATATTTATATCGATTATATTCGTTTTATAATGAATATTGAAAAGAGAATTAAAAATCGAATATATAGAAAACGAATTTGATTTGAATCGAATAGAAAACCAATTTGAATTGAATTGAATAGAAAACCAATTTGAATTGAATCGAATAGAAAACCAAATTGAATCGAATATAAAACGAATTTGATTTGAATAGAAAACGAATTTGATTTGAATAGAAAACGAATTTGAATTGAATCGAATAGAAAACCAATTTGATTTGAATTGATTAGAAAACGAATTTGATTTGAGTTGAATAGAAAACGAATTTGAATTGAATTGAAAAGAAGATGAATTCGAATCGAATTAAAATCGATTTGAATTGAAATCAAATAGAAATGAAAGTAAAAAATGATTTATAATAGAAAATTCAATTTTGATTTGAATTTGAAATAAAGGTTGAAATGGTTTTTGAAACAAATTTGAATCTATTTATAAAATTCGTTTTGAATAGAAATCGACGAAGTATATATTATATGTATTATATATATAATATAATGGCCTGAATAGAACGCGCCGCGCTGCGGCAGTTCGTAAATTTCAACCATTGACTTCGAACGGACATTACGGGAGATCCGACCGTCGGATTCTCCTAAAACCGGAACCGTTGGGTTCGTATCGAAAAGATCTTTCTAACAAATATTAGAAATTTGAAATCTAACGGTTGGATTTGGAGATACGTCCAAATCAAATTTGGAAAAGGTCGCTGTAAGTGCATTTCGATGGCCGTTGATGGAAATCGACTGTACGAGCCTTGATAAAATTATTAAAAACAGTAATAATTTGTGTAAAATCATAAGAAATGATTTGGGAAAAATTGGGATGAAAAACTCCACATTTGAAAAGATAAAAATAGATTTTTATCGAAATGGACTAGTTTAGAACTAAAGTAACAACCCATTTATTTTAAATAAATAAATTGGATTTGAAATGGGTTTTAAATAGAATTGATTTTTCGGTTCATCGTGAACTGTGTTTTTAAATGACATTAGCTCTTTAACCCAGTAAAAGGAGCTAATGAATCTGCAAGTAGATTGAAATGTAAATTGAAAAATCTAAATTTTCAAATTTAGAAATTAAACGAGAATGGAGTATCACCAGTTTTGCTCCAAAGCGATAGTTAAATCTTTAATTAGATTTGAACGTGAAATGGTAATTAATTTTACCAATAACACCCTGGTGTTTGATATGGAGTATTACCAGTTTTGCTTCATGGGATGAATAGGTTGGGATTGGAAAATAAAATAAATAATTACTTCGGTGTGGTTCGCTAATCTCGACTAGTTTGAAAAACCATAATTTGGTTTGAAATGTCATCCAAAGGAAGATTAAAGGATAAATTTTAAAGAATTTATCTTGGATAAAATTAATGGGATCCTTTCCCTAAGAATGTGATTTCGTGAATAAAAGGATATTCTGCATTGGAATGAGGCGTATGTTGTGTTTGTGTAACATTTGTTTTTAATATACGCGGGTTGTTCGGAAAGACCGGGTTTATACCCATTCTGAATAGCCGATTCGACGATATGTCGAAGATGAAGACGGTGGTTGAAGACCGGAAGTCTTCACATCGTTTGGATAATTACTGAAGATCCTGATTTGGCTGTACACCCAAGAGGATGGAAAAAGTTGGTGGTCGTCCAGACGTACCTGGAGATCGATGGACATGCGAGGAAAGTGCCTCCGGTTTCGTTCAGACCCATAATGAACTTGTAAATGGATTGTATGTCTGACACTGGATTTTATTCTGTGTTGATTGATTTCTGTTAAATATATATCTGTTTGGCGGCGGAGAATTTATTCTCTTGCTTAACGCCCTTCTCTGAGACGTACGAGCTTAGAGGTTATATATCGATAGATATCAAATCGCATGGCATGAATTGCCTGTATGGCATGCTGAGTTGCATGGATCAAGGCTTTTGTTGAAAAGCAAAGTCTTGTGGTTGATGATCAAAGCACGGCCTACGTGGCAGCTTTGTGTTTAGCGTGGATTCGCGAGCCTCACAGCTCGGTATGAGTCAAAAACGGGATAAGGACCCAAGGAGTGCATGACGTTTCTTTCTAGCTATGGTGGTGTCAGTGACTTACCAGCCCAGACATTTATATACTTTTCACCTATGTGATTGTTGGAATGCGAGGCGCCTCGATTATAGGTCTGTAAGGACCGGGAAACATGTGTTCAGGAATAACTAATCCTCTAACGTAAGTGAGGACCGGCCTTAGAGGATCCAGGGTTGCCCAGAGTGCGTAGCCCTGAGACATTTGCTAGAGTGTCTCGAAGCGGAGAGGAGCTGCCCCTTGCCTCGGCTCATGACGGAATCCAATTTCCAATACGTGATATTGCAGTTTTAATTGTAGAACTAGTATGGCGACATGATATATGGTACGCATGCCGTCTATGATTTATATTTATGATTGAAAATGTTTTGACACTATACACTTATTATAGTATCAAACGATTTGTTTTAAACGTACCAAGCATGTTTGGCTATTATAAGGGAAAACCCTATCCTCCGACTTGCGTTGCAATGTGTGATGGGACCTGGGTCTTATAATAGCTTCATTTTTCGAAAAGCATTGCGTTGTTTTATTCTATGCACTGGTGTTCTTGGGAGGAAACCCGTTCCGTGTTATACGGCGTGGTCCCTTGAATTACTCTCTTTTAAAGTAAAGCTTTAAATAACTGTTTTAGTTCTCACACCAGTAACATGACTGACCTGGAGTTTATTGTTTTAACCTAAACTCTGGGTGCCCCTATTTTCTGCACGGGCAGCTAGTAGTTTTGGTTTTGCAGATTTATATTCACGGGATCCTGGTTTACAGCTGGAATGATATCCGGAAAGCTCTGTATCCATATATCACCTTCAGTTGTGCTTTGTATTATTTTCCGCTGCTATGTAATTTATTGTAATCTCTGATATTTATCGAATGTAATTTATTCATTTATTGAAACACCCCACCTCCATTAGGGTCACTCTCAAAGGGAATGCCCTAATTTTGGTGGAGGTTTGTAAGTACAAGTCACAGATATACAAGACAAATATAAGAACACATATTTGTAAACAGCGGAAAAACAACAAACTTTTATTTCATAAAAGCAAATACGTGTTACAAAAACATCACCATGATTGTCTTACATCCTTTCCAAAAACATAATACTTTCATAATCTGTCTTGATTACATTATTTAAAGAAGCATAAATAAAACATAGATAAACTGCAAAAGCCCCATAGAGTTTGTCCAAAGCCATAGTTTCAAACGAAAAGGACCAAGCAATACATTTCTCTTCTTCAAGCTGGATGTTAAGGCTGGTCAAGCTGCAGTGTTTCCTCCCTGTGGACCTGGGGGGGGGGGGGGAAACGGAAGAAAAGAAGACGAAAGAAAAGTAGAGTCAGACATAAAGCCTGAGTAAGTCTAGTACTATTTTGTCTATGAATAAAGAACCGGGTATGATAAGTATAAACAAGAAGTGGGAAAGCACTATAAACTTAGTTAAGTCATCTAGGGTCGAATATACTATCGTACCCCATGTTAATCTCTGAACCCATATAAACTAGTTTCCAAGTGGCACCCCATAATCAGGGTGATGTGATCCATTCAATGATGATCGGCTCCTACTCGCATAGTTACATGTGTCTTACGGCCCCCGATGTTGTAGTTACCTATGCTGGTCCCACCATGGGGTGTATCAAGTCCCATGGCGGCGGCCCGACACAACCTTAGAATGCACAGGTATGTTACTGGTGCCCAGTGCTTTATTTTTCTGCGCCGGAGTGTGTGCACGCCCGCACCCCGTTAGAACCTACACTGCTACACCACCGCCGTCGATTTGACCTCTTACAATCAGCCCAGTAATCGTGCCCCACCCTGCCTAGTTTCAGGGTATCCTGATACACCTTCTAGGGTTACTGCTGAAAAGGGTCCCCCGTTACTAGGTTTTCTATCTCTAGCCAACATGCTAAGTTGGTTAAGTGTTTTCTAACCTAACCCCCACCAGTTCGTTTAGTTTAGCATGTTCCATTTTGATTAAGTCTTTTGTTCACTTAATCCTAACAATCCTGACTCAGCCTTAATTGTCTTATTAAGGCCCTGACCTCTCACATTAGACAGGTATTGTTGTGGCTGCCTGTTGCCGGTTGGTTCCGGGCAGTCTTACGCCACAACTCAGTCTAACCTCGGGTCCTTATTGGGCTCCATGTTTAACCTCCCACATTGGATAGGTATTGTTGTGACTACTGGACAGCCGGGCGGTTCCGGGCAGGTTTACATCACAACTCAATCCAACCTCGGGTTAAACACATCGTATGTTCTACATTTACATATTTTGTCTTTCTTCTTTATTTTCTTATATGTAAATATTTGCGGCCCATTATTAAGTTAATGGTGTAAAGGTTACACCAATCATGGGCCCAACCCATACTTGAATTTGGGCCCTTCTATTTTATATTTTCATTCATTAGTAATTTTAACCCAACGTTATTTTCCCCCGTTTAACACGTCCGTTTATTATGTATATGTTGGGCTTAGCCTTTTTAAGCCCAACTTAGCCATGCGAAAAGGGGAGGCTTAAAGCGAGATTACATACACAAAAAAGGGGAAGGTGAGCGCATGAACTTGCAATATGACGTTGGAAATACAAAATAGAAACTGGTGTACTTGCATAGTGGTAACATATACTTTGGTCATAAAGCATAAGTGACATGAATCAAACCATGTAAACTTGTAGTTGAGATAAGAATCTAAATTGGGTATCATTATTGACACATAGTCATAACTACAACATGACCCTATATTTTTATTTAGGCATAATGTCAAACGTAAGCATGGCATAAATATTTCTAACATAAGCATGGCATAATGTCAAACATAAGCATGGCATAATGTCAAACATAAGCATGGCATAAGTATAGTTAAATTTGTTCACATAACCATGGCATAAATATTTCTAACATGAAATCGTGATTTTTACTTTAGTCATGCAAACTTGCAAAAAGGGATTTTTTTTGAACCTAACCTAGCTGTGTACCACATATGTCATCATATAATTCTTGTTGACAATTTCAATTATGCAAATGATCAATCATAGCCTAGTCATATTCATAAGTTTGCAAATAGGTGTTCTAGTACAAAAGCATGGCTTAATACATGATGCCAAATTTTCAACATAATTCCAAACTTATTCCAATTACTTCAAAAATGATGTTTGTATAAAAATACACATTATGATGGCATAATAGCAAAGCCCCAAACTTGCATGAATTTCAATCAACTACATACATGTAGCTTCAACATGGATTACATAATTTGCGAATATTCCAAACGTATACTTGCATAGAACTACCGCATGTAGTTCTTTATAATGAATAACATAATTCAAGAATATCCAAACGTATACGATATTTCAAATCAATAATAATCATAGTAACGCACAAATTATGAATTATTTATCACCACAATCAAGTATACAAACCAACACAGTTATTTGTTCATACCAAAGTAATACTCTACTTACAATGGTATGGCGAATTCTCTAATTTAGGGATTTGAAGATGCGGTTTGATTTGATTGAGTTGCTTTATGCCTTAGAATTTTGCCTCCTAATCCTCTCTCCAATTGGTGGCTACCCCTAGTCGTTCCTCAGCAACATGGCGGCTTTGTTCTTATTTTTGAATGAATAGATTAGGGTTAAGTCTAGGGTTGTTTTTATAGAGGTTATAAACTGATTAGGACCATTGATGTTGCTTGGATTGATCGTAGCCATTCATCCTAAGGAGAGACCAATTAGAGCCTGCCACCTAGCCCTAATGACAAAGCAGACCACAGAAAATCGACCAACATAGAATAGGCCAGCCAGGTTGGACTGGGCTCGACCTGGCTCTGGACCAGGTCGACATGCCTATCGACAGCCCTGTCGACAGCCCTGTCGACCTGGTTAGACCAGGTCGACAGCCCAGTCGACCTGGGTGCGTTAGGCGGGTGTTTTTCCGCCCTGGCCCATTGGGCCCGCTTTTGGAATATTTAAACTGTTTTATTCTGTTTGAATTTTAAACTTAATTCAGAAACTTCCGAAGGCCATATCTTCTTCATACGGACTCCGTTTTTCGAAAACTCGGACTCTATTTCGCGTATTTTTTCGAGACGAACGCAATGGCGTATCCCGTTTCCCTTAGTTCTTTGATTTCAAATTAATTATACTTTAATTTGTGAATTTCACAGTTATAGAATTCGCGGGGTGTTACATTCTCCCCCACTTAAAAGGATTTCGTCCCCGAAATCTTCAAGTTAGGAGGAATGTATATCCTAACATCCAATCATCCATCTACTCATCCAACAAACACGGGCATCCATTGTCCTTAAAAGACTTCTAATGCTTCATGATCATATGCGAAGTGTGTGTGTACATGTACTTATCTAATGCAAAATCAGGCGGTCTACTGATTCAGTTGACCTCCTTAATGCGAATTATGTAAGTGCCATGAATCCATTATGTATGCAAATTTTCCTATTCTTGATTCTACATGAGTGCACAATCATTCAGTACAAATGCAACATCCATATGACAACACATTAAAGTTCAACCACATATGAATGCAAACATATATGCATATGCAATATGAAGTGACTGAGCCGATCTAAACCCTAGATTGTGTGTGTATATGCAACCACGAGCAACCACTAGCAATCACTTGCAACCACTTGCAACCATCATCCATAACATGTTTCAATTACATGTTTTCATCCAAAGGGTTTCTACCTAAAAGATAAGGTCGAGGAAATATACCTAAAAAGATATATAAAAGCGCAACTTAAGGAAAATGAAAGATCAAGGATGTACCCTCGAACAGAAAAGGGTAGGCTGTACGGATTCTACCTTCAGTTTCCCAAGTCGCGTCTCCCTCGGCGTCGCTCCACTGGACTTTGACGAGCTTGACTTCACGGTTGCGTAGATTCTTCACTTCCGTTCCTAATATGCGGGTTGGAACTTTTCTTATGGTTGCTTCGCGCTCCACTTCGGCCTCTTCGAGGATATTTGGCTCTACCACTTCAGCAGACTCATGTAGACATTTTCGGAGATGTGAAACGTGAAAAACGTTGTGGACTCCGGCCAACTTCTCGGGTAGCTCTAGTCTATAGGCCATTTTCCCAATTTTCTCGATGATAGGGAATGGCCCTACGAACCTTGGTGCTAGCTTTCCTGTGGTTCCAAAACGAACAACGTTCCTTAGCGGTGATACCTTGAGAAAAACTCTGTCTCCAACCTCAAATTCAAGGTCGGTCCTTCTCTTGTCGGCATAGGACTTTTGTCTGTCTTGGGCCGTCTTCATCCTTCTACGTATTAAGTCTACTTTCTCTGAAGTCTCTCGGATCATATCTGGTCCAAGTATGAGCTTATCAGTAGACTCCCACCAACAAGTGGGTGATCGGCACGGTCTTCCATATAAAGCTTCGAAGGTCGCCATTCCGATGGTTGGTTGATAGCTGTTGTTGTAGGCAAATTCCACCAAAGGAAGGTGGTCTTCCCATGTCCCTCCGAAGTCAAGGACGCATAGTCTTAAAAGGTCTTCCAAAACTCTGTTCACTCTCTCTGTTTGGCCGTCGGTTTGGGGATGATAGGCTGTGCTCAAGCATAACTGCGTTCCTACTGCTTCTTGCAGACTCCTCCAAAACTCACTGGTGAAGATGGGGTCTCGGTCACTAACAATGCTAGATGGTATTCCATGGAGTCGAACGATTTCCTTAAGGTAAAGTGATGCTAGGGATGAGGCAGTTCTTTAACTTTTGACGGGTAAAAAGTGGGCGCTTTTAGTAAGCCTATCCACTATTACCCAAATGCTAGTGTTGCCTCTCCTAGACCTAGGCAGCCCATCGATGAAGTCCATTGAGATGCTATCCCACTTCCACTGCGGGACCTCCAAAGGATGTAGCAGACCGCCAGGCTTTTTCTGTTCCGCCTTAACCTGTTGGCACACCATACACTTAGAAACGAACTCTGCCACATCCTTTTTCATGCCGTTCCAGAAGAAAGTCCTTTTTATGTCTTTGTACATTTTATCTCCGCCTGGGTGTATCGTCATCTTGGAGTGATGTGCTTCCTCGAGAACCTTCTTTACTAAATCTTTTGTCTGTGGGACGCATAGTCTTCCGTCTCGCCTTAGCAAACCCTTATCGTCGACGGAGTATCTGTTGAGGTGACTTGAAGTCTCACCCATAATTAGCCTATCAATTATTTCCACAAGCTGAGGGTCTTCGCGTTGTGCTGTCCCTACCGAATCCACTAAAGTTGGGCGAACTTCGAGAGATGCTAGCAAGCCTGGTACGAAATCGGAGGAGGGCCTAAAGTCGAAGCTGGCTATAAACTCTAGGCTTTGTCTTTCAACAAACAACGGGCTTAGGGTCAATTTCTTTCGGCTCAACACGTCTGCCACTACGTTGCCTTTGCCCGGGGTGTAGGAGATTTCGAAATCGTACGAGGCAAGAAACTCCATCCATCTTTGTTGCCTCAAGTTAAGATCCTTCTGCGAGAAAAGATATTTTAACGATTTATGGTCAGTGTAAAGTTCGAACTTCTCACCTAGGAGATAGTGTCGCCAAGACTTGAGTGCAAAGACGATGGCGGCTAACTCAAGATCGTGGGTTGGGTAGTTCTTTTCGTGCACTTTCAACTGCCTCCCGCCATAAGCTACTACCCTTCCTTCTTGCATTAAGACGGCGCCTAGCCCTGTCCCACATGCATCCGTATAAACAGTGAACATCTTGCTCCCATCTGGCAGCGTCAAAACTGGGGCTGTTGTGAGAGCCCTTTTCAGTCGTTGGAAAGCAAACTCGCAATCCAAATCCCAATTGAACACTAGATTCTTCTTGGTCAATTTCGTGAGCGGAGCTGAGATTTTCGCAAAATCCCTTATAAACTTTCGATAGAAACCCGCTAGTCCTAGAAAACTTCGGACCTCAGTTGCATTCCTTGGTGTCTTCCAATCCTGTACCGCCACTACCTTCGCAGGGTCCACTGCTAACCCTTGTTTGGATACTATGTGCCCAAGGAACCTCACCTCTTCTCTCCAAAAGTGGCATTTGGAGAATTTGGCTTTTAGTTGATGGACTCGCAAAGTTTCCATGATTGCCCTTAAGTGCTGAGCATGTTCCTCTTCACTCTTTGAGAAGATAAGGATATCGTCTACGAAGACCACTACGAATTTGTTGAGGAAATCTCTAAATACCCTACTCATCAGGTCCACGAAGTAAGCAGGTGCATTTGTCAATTCGAAAGGCATGACAAGCCATTCAAAGAAACCGTCTGGGGTTCTAAACGCCGTTTTATCGATGCTATCTTCAGCCACCCTTAGCTGATGAAAACCGGTTGCTAAATCGAGTTGGGAGAAAACAGACGCTCCTACAAGCTGGTCAAATAGATCGTCAATTCTAGGGAGAGGGTGCCTATTCTTTTTCGTTAGCTTGTTGAGCTCCCTATAGTCAACACATAGACGGAGTGATCCATCCGCCTTTGTAGCGAACACCACCGGAGCGCCCCATTCTGAAATGCTCCTCCTAATGAACCCCTTTTCTAGAAGCTCTTTAATCTGTTTACTGAGCTCTTTCCTTTCTCGTGGAGCCATGTGTCTAACGGGCAACGCAACGGGCTTTGCATTATCTACAAGATATATGCGGAAGTCTATTTCCCGCTTCGGAGGCAAGCCCTTCACCTCTTCGAAGACATCCGGATATTCCCGGACCACTCTAACTGATTGCAAATTTTCAACAGAGGCATCTAGCGATTCAAGATAACTAAGCATAACCGCATACGAGGGATTACAAGAAATTTCCAAAGTATTACCGAGCTGGGTTAGGAGCCTAACAACCCTTTTCTCACAATCAAGGATGGCCCCATTACTGGATAGCCAATCCATACCCAAAATCAAACCATAACCCGAAAAGCCCAAAACAAAGGCACTACATTGAAATTCTACGCTTAGAATAGAAATTTTCAATCCCAAACAGATCATAGACAAATGAGCTGGGCCCCCAATTGGGTTTGAAACAATTAAGGGGTCCTCTACCATACTAGTTTTTAGGTGCAGAGATTCTACTAAAGCAGACGAGATAAAGGAGTGTGATGCGCCAGAATCAAATAAAGTGCGAACGGGGTGATCATAAAGATAAACTACACTTTCTACAGAAGTATTTATACCTCGCTGTTGCAGAGGTGGCGCTTCCAGCACATGAACCTGTGCCCCTGGGGTGGATCCAGCCCTCTGCCCCTGTCCCCGTTTCTTTGGGCAGTCCTTAGCCCTGTGGCCTGTCTCACCGCAAGAAAAGCACCCACCATTCTCCTTGGCCTTCTTTTTCCGGCAGTCCTTAACTAAGTGCCCCACTTTGCCACAGAAATTGCACTTCCTCTTCTCTTTGTTGCCTTTCCCGCCCTTCTTAAAGTCTGTCTTCTTAGGCCGCAAACCCTCTTTCTTCCCTTGAGAGCTTTCTGCCTTTGTCTCCTTCTTGCCCTTATCCTCTTCATTCAGCAATGCCATTTGCACCAATCTTTCATACGTGGCTCCCATGGGTATATGGGTCATGGCCAAACTGTGTAATGGCTCATTCAACCCTTTAACGAAACGGAGAGCCTTCTTGTGCGGGGTGTTGACTAAGTCAAGCCCAAACCTAGCCAGCTCGTCGAACTGATTCACATACTCTCTGACTGTCTTGTCCCCTTGCTTAAGAAATAAGAATTTTTCCAACTGCAAACTTCTTTCCGCATCTGAGAGAAATTTAGTCTCAAACCTAGCCCTAAAGTCCTCCCATGTCTCCACTGGTCTTTCAGCATTAGTGACTTCCCACCAGTAGGAAGCCTCGCCCTTCAATAGCCGCACTGCCAATTGTACTTTTTGTCTATCCTCTACCTCAAAGATGATGAATAGGTCCTCAGTTTCTTTCAGCAAATTTCTAGCTGCCACGAAGGACTCAGTTCCATGGAAATCCCTTCCTCCCATAGCTTTAAAATATTTACATATCTTAGCAAAAGTGTTTCCCCGAGGAGGAGGTGGAGGAAAAGGTGCCGCTGCAGCTGGATGATTTCCGGCAGCTGGGGGAGGAGGAATGATAGGACCTGGCTGAGTGGCTCTTGCTTCTAAGAAACGTCTAAACCAACCAGGTATTGGTACCCCTTCCGGCAAGTTAAGATCTTCGGACATGCTGAAACAAAAAGGATAGATTCAAAACGAAGGATAAGAGATAGTACCTATAGCTTTGGGGAGTGGACTTTGCCTTTTTAAAATAATATTTTTCTTTTAAAAATGCTTCTTTAAATTTCCTTTTTGAAAATAATTTTTCAAAACTTTTTATCTTATCTGGTAAACCTATGCTCTGATACCAAGTGAAACACCCCACCTCCGTTAGGGTCACTCTCAAAGGGAATGCCCTAATTTTGGTGGAGGTTTGTAAGTACAAGTCACAGATATACAAGACAGATATAAGAACACATATTTGTAAACAGCGGAAAAACAACAAACTTTTATTTCATAAAAGCAAATACGTGTTACAACAACATCACCATGATTGTCTTACATCCTTTCCAAAAACATAATACTTTCATAATCTGTCTTGATTACATTATTTAAAGAAGCATAAATAAAACATAGATAAACTGCAAAAGCCCCATAGAGTTTGTCCAAAGCCATAGTTTCAAACGAAAAGGACCAAGCAATACATTTCTCTTCTTCAAGCTGGATGTTAAGGCTGGTCAAGCTGCAGTGTTTCCTCCCTGTGGACCTGGGGGGGGGGGGGAAACGGAAGAAAAGAAGACGAAAGAAAAGTAGAGTCAGACATAAAGCCTGAGTAAGTCTAGTACTATTTTGTCTATGAATAAAGAACTGGGTATGATAAGTATAAACAAGAAGTGGGAAAGCACTATAAACTTAGTTAAGTCATCTAGGGTCGAATATACTATCGTACCCCATGTTAATCTCTGAACCCATATAAACTAGTTTCCAAGTGGCACCCCATAATCAGGGTGATGTGATCCATTCAATGATGATCGGCTCCTACTCGCATAGTTACATGTGTCTTACGGCCCCCGATGTTGTAGTTACCTATGCTGGTCCCACCATGGGGTGTATCAAGTCCCATGGCGGTGGCCCGACACAACCTTAGAATGCACAGGTATGCTACTGGTGCCCAGTGCTTTATTTTTCTGCGCCGGAGTGTGTGCACGCCCGCACCCCGTTAGAACCTACACTGCTACACCACCGCCGTCGATTTGACCTCTTACAATCAGCCCAGTAATCGTGCCCCACCCTGCCTAGTTTCAGGGTATCCTGATACACCTTCTAGGGTTACTGCTGAAAAGGGTCCCTCGTTACTAGGTTTTCTATCTCTAGCCAACATGCTAAGTTGGTTAAGTGTTTTCTAACCTAACCCCCACCAGTCCGTTTAGTTTAGCATGTTCCATTTTGATTAAGTCTTTTGTTCACTTAATCCTAACAATCCTGACTCAGCCTTAATTGTCTTATTAAGGCCCTGACCTCTCACATTAGACAGGTATTGTTGTGGCTGCCTGTTGCCGGTTGGTTCCGGGCAGTCTTACGCCACAACTCAGTCTAACCTCGGGTCCTTATTGGGCTCCATGTTTAACCTCCCACATTGGATAGGTATTGTTGTGACTACTGGACAGCCGGGCGGTTCCGGGCAGGTTTACATCACAACTCAATCCAACCTCGGGTTAAACACATCGTATGTTCTACATTTACATATTTTGTCTTTCTTCTTTATTTTCTTATATGTAAATATTTGCGGCCCATTATTAAGTTAATGGTGTAAAGGTTACACCAATCATGGGCCCAACCCATACTTGAATTTGGGCCCTTCTATTTTATATTTTCATTCATTAGTAATTTTAACCCAACGTTATTTTCCCCCGTTTAACACGTCCGTTTATTATGTATATGTTGGGCTTAGCCTTTTTAAGCCCAACTTAGCCATGCGAAAAGGGGAGGCTTAAAGCGAGATTACATACACAAAAAAGGGGAAGGTGAGCGCATGAACTTGCAATATGACGTTGGAAATACAAAATAGAAACTGGTGTACTTGCATAGTGGTAACATATACTTTGGTCATAAAGCATAAGTGACATGAATCAAACCATGTAAACTTGTAGTTGAGATAAGAATCTAAATTGGGTATCATTATTGACACATAGTCATAACTACAACATGACCCTATATTTTTATTTAGGCATAATGTCAAACGTAAGCATGGCATAAATATTTCTAACATAAGCATGGCATAATGTCAATAATAAGCATGGCATAAGTATAGTTAAATTTGTTCACATAACCATGGCATAAATATTTCTAACATGAAATCGTGATTTTTACTTTAGTCATGCAAACTTGCAAAAAGGGATTTTTTTGAACCTAACCTAGCTATGTACCACATATGTCATCATATAATTCTTGTTGACAATTTCAATTATGCAAATTATCAATCATAGCCTAGTCATATTCATAAGTTTGCAAATAGGTGTTCTAGTACAAAAGCATGGCTTAATACATGATGCCAAATTTTCAGCATAATTCCAAACTTATTCCAATTACTTCAAAAATGATGTTTGTATAAAAATACACATTATGATGGCATAATAGCAAAGCCCCAAACTTGCATGAATTTCAATCAACTACATACATGTAGCTTCAACATGGATTACATAATTTGCGAATATTCCAAACGTATACTTGCATAGAACTACCGCATGTAGTTCTTTATAATGAATAACATAATTCAAGAATATCCAAACGTATACGATATTTCAAATCAATAATAATCATAGTAACGCACAAATTATGAATTATTTATCACCACAATCAAGTATACAAACCAACACAGTTATTTGTTCATACCAAAGTAATACTCTACTTACAATGGTATGGCGAATTCTCTAATTTAGGGATTTGAAGATGCGGTTTGATTTGATTGAGTTGCTTTATGCCTTAGAATTTTGCCTCCTAATCCTCTCTCCAATTGGTGGCTACCCCTAGTCGTTCCTCAGCAACATGGCGGCTTTGTTCTTATTTTTGAATGAATAGATTAGGGTTAAGTCTAGGGTTGTTTTTATAGAGGTTATAAACTGATTAGGACCATTGATGTTGCTTGGATTGATCGTAGCCATTCATCCTAAGGAGAGACCAATTAGAGCCTGCCACCTAGCCCTAATGACAAAGCAGACCACAGAAAATCGACCAACATAGAATAGGCCAGCCAGGTTGGACTGGGCTCGACCTGGCTCTGGACCAGGTCGACATGCCTGTCGACAGCCCTGTCGACCTGGTTAGACCAGGTCGACAGCCCAGTCGACCTGGGTGCGTTAGGCGGGTGTTTTTCCGCCCTGGCCCATTGGGCCCGCTTTTGGAATATTTAAACTGTTTTATTCTGTTTGAATTTTAAACTTAATTCAGAAACTTCCGAAGGCCATATCTTCTTCATACGGACTCCGTTTTTCGAAAACTCGGACTCTATTTCGCGTATTTTTCCGAGACGAACGCAATGGCGTATCCCGTTTCCCTTAGTTCTTTGATTTCAAATTAATTATACTTTAATTTGTGAATTTCACAGTTATAGAATTCGCGGGGTGTTACTACTCTGTATATTCTTGTATCTGATGGAATTGTTGGAATAGCAATGAAATGTTCTCCCGTATGTGTTCTGATTTGTCCTATTCTCAAACGATCAGGGGTTTCGAACGGTCTAGATCGGTTTAACGACTGATTCGGATCGAGCGAAATTCCCGGCCGTCACATTTGGTATCAGAGCTTTGGTTTACAGAGCTCGAGAACAAGACACATTAGAACCAAACGAAAGAATTCATCAGATATTGTATTAGTAATATCCAATTAGAATGACTCGTTAGAGATAGGATCAGTAGTATCCTAGAACGAGTGTGAAGAGTATATTTTTCAAATGAAAACAATTTTGTTTTAAAATTTAAGCCATTTTATACGTATTTGAATATTTATTTATATTGAATATGGACAATCGAGTATATAAAGAATTCGCGTATACGCGTCATGAACGTATATTCGAAGCTTTAATATACTGGATAGATATAGAGTCACATTCTAGACACCTGGGGGTAATTCTGATGATGTGGCCACATCATCAGTATTTATGTTCGTGTTTCGAAGGTGTGATATCTATATATTTCCATCAGACTGGTGTGAGAACCAAAAACTTATATAGCTAGAATACATTGTTGTGAATTGGCATCAAAAACAAGATTTTCAGTATATGTATTAAAATTATGAATTTGAAACTCTAATTCACTAATTGATTGATGTTTGTGTTGTTTGTTTATTTGTTTGGTAATTTTGAACCATTTAGCCTGAATTGAATCGAATATTGAATTGTATTGCAAATTGGTTGCATTTGCTTGCATATACATATACTTACATTGAACAGGTCATAGCAAGGAGGCTAGAGCCGAAGAATAAAATTTGTTTGCCCGACAAATAGGTACATGTTTACTATATAATTTACTGTTTTGTTTGGGTGATGATGATTTTATGAGCCTGTTGGCTAGCCGCTTGGCTTTTTCTTTTTCTTTTTGAGATCAGAAGGCCTATATGGCAATTTCTGGATTTTCCCGTGGCTCCCGGTGCAGGGGAGGTTATGGCGAAATTTTTCGAAAATTTAGGGTGTTAGCCAAATTTTTGAAGAATTTGAAAATTCTCAGAAATTGAAAAGTTGGAGAATGGAAGCCAGATCTAACGTAGAGTTGATTAATTAAACCACTTTCGACTTTGTTCCTTTTCGGGGACGAAAAGTTTTAAGTGGGGGAGATTGTAACAACCCGGAAATGCGAGCCAGTTTAAATTTTT
Organism: Allium sativum; assembly: GCA_030737875.1. NCBI lineage: Eukaryota > Viridiplantae > Streptophyta > Magnoliopsida > Asparagales > Amaryllidaceae > Allium > Allium sativum. The sequence goes on along the minus strand of CM060910.1, from coordinate 223,035,442 downwards.
TATTTTGGCAATTTTAGCGAAGTTTGAACATTTAAAATCAATTATTTTAAATAAAATCATCGGAAATTTATTTTGAATATAATTCAACGTATATATTATATAAATCGTCGTTAGAATATAATAATTATATATAATTATAAATAGAATTGAAAATGGCGCGGTAGTTCGATAATTCGATTTCAAACTTCAATTGAATGTACCGGGTGCAAAACAATCCGGATTTTAGTGAAATCGAAAATAATAGGATCTAATTGAGAATATCTTTCCAACGAATCCGAAAAATTGAAATTTTATAGCGGGAATCAAAAGATATGTCCAGTTGAAAATTTTGAATAGTCGCTATGGAATTCAGGCCCTTAAAAATGGGAATTTTGCAAACGACCTCGGATTTCGACGAAACCACTTTTGTTGGGTACGTGATGTAAAATTATTGCTAGATTCCAAATTTCATAATTTTTCGAATCAGTATGTGAGCGTGGCAAAGGAAAACGCGTTTGACCAGTTTCTGTTGATTTTAATCGTCTGGAAATTGGCCATTTTTCCAACGGTCTCAGAATTCGACGAAACTAGTTTTGTTGGATCATATCGTCAATACGAAGCTAGAAAATATTTTTCTGGGATTTATAGAGCTAGTATGTGACCCCAGTAAATTGAAATGCGTGTTCAAATTCAATATATAGAGTTATATGTTGATTTTAACGAAAACTGATCGAAACGATCGAATCAGCTTACGATACATATCCCATTGTGTTCGAAATGGGGGTAAAACGCTATAGATGACAGGCGATGGGCCTCATTTCGAGGTCGAAATAAAAAGTCAACTTTTAGTAAATAAAATAATTAAATAAATTAAAAATTAAAAATTCTCTCTCCCTCCCCTTAATTCCCTCTGGCCCCCTTTATCAGTTCAATCGATTTTAACAGAAATAAAAAAAAATATATAGCAAAGGGGGGTGGGATCGCGACCTCGTCGCCCCCCTAGAAGATCGCCGCCGCCACCCTGTGGTTCGCCGCCCACCTCTTCCACTTCTTCTCCTCCCTTCCCCTTCGATCGGCGCCACCTCCGAACCCAGCCCCCCCTCGATGGATCGCGCCGCCGCTCAGACAGCCCCCCTCCATCGCCACCCCGAGCCTGCGCCACCTCCTCCCTCCACTTCCCCGACCTCGACAGCAGCATCCACGTCTTTCCCCTTCTCCTCAAAAAAATCCGACGCCCCCTCTTTTCTCGTCGAATAACTGTAAGTTTTTATAAATAACTTTATATATTTATATATATAAATGTGATAATTTGAATATATAAACATTGAATAGAAAAATGTGATTTTTAAAAAATAAAAGTTTTGATTTTTAAAGTGAACAAAATTTTCGGATTTTTAAAGTAAACAAAGTATAGATTTTTATGTAGTAGAAAAGATAGATTTTTATTGTATGTAAAGGTTGTATTTTTAATTATGCAAAGAAATAATTTTTACAAAGGAAAAGTTTTGATTTTTGAAATGAAAAAGGCGAAATATTTATTTTTGAAAAGGCGAAATATTTATTTTTGAAAAGGCGAAATCTTTATATGAAGGATAGCGTGATAAAAATATATTCTTTACTATATGAGCGTCGATGTGAAAATATAATTTTTATCTATATAGTAGCGGTGTAAAAATAGAATTTTCATCCATATAGCGTGATTATAAAAATTCGATTTTTATATATTGAATAGCGAAGTAAAAATTCGATTTTTATATATTGAATAGCGAAGTAAAAATTCGATTTTTATATATTGAATAACGAAGTAAAAATTGGATTTTTATATATGTAGTGGCTACGGGCGAAAGTGATAAAAATGCGAGAACGATGAAGATTTCTATCAATAAAGAGTGGTGGTATTGGATAGCTATCAGTGAGAATTTCTCACTCTTCAATTTCTTTTCTAGTTATATATATATATATATATATATATATATATATACTAGGATGTAGACGGTGTTTAGTAGCACCCGACACAATCGTCCACAGACCATGGACTTTTTGGTTGTGTAGTTGGTTAGATTATTTGGTTTGAATTGAATTGTTTGGTGAATTGAATGGATTTGATTGATGTGTGAATGGCGTGGGCCTTCACTAGACCGGGGATAAGGCTAGGCCTTGTCCCGTTTCTAGTATCGCGCCGTTATGCCGTCGAAATTTTCTAAAATAAGTTAGAAAAATAAAGATATCATTTTACTTAATAAATGAATTGAATACAATATTCATAGGTTGAATAAAATAATTTGGTCGTTAAAAATATAATTTTTAACGTGAATATGAATATAGTGAACGTGAATAAATAAATATTCATTTACAAACCGGACGGTTTGTTTATGTACACTTATTTGAAGGACATTGATTGGGACGATAAATTTTACACGTCGCCCAACTGCACAAATAAAAATCTATGTTTGTTGATTTGAAACCCAACACGGGTATTGGAATAAAATACGGCATACACTAATCCCAATAATTAGTTGTATGTCAATCGATGGATCGACAGGCTGTTATAAGCGTTAGATATCTATATTTGATGCTTATACAGTGTAGTGTACTTTGGATGATGGTTGATTATTTATCGTTGCTATTGTATACATGTGTTGTATGGAATCCATATAATTAACTTTATATGGTAATTGATTGGGCCTCATTCCAATCGGGAAAATAAAGAATATTATAAAGTAAAGGTTCATGTGTTGACAGTACTCATCCGTTGAGATTAGTCATGTGTTCAACAAAATATTTTAACAATAAAATTTATATCTTTATCACTATAAAGTAAAGGTTCATGTGTTGACTGTACTCATCCGTTGAGATTAGTCATGTGTTGAACAAAATATTTTAACAATAAAATTTACATCTTTATCATATTTGAAATTAGAAACTAACTGGAAAATAGATAAGATGAGTGGTCTCCTGGATATGGATCTGATGTTGGTTTCGGCCTTCGGGGTTAATATTCAGGGAATCGTTCTCTTACTAATTTATGGTTGGAGTCTGATTTGAAATCAAACGATAGATACCTTAATTTTTATAAAATATATTAAATAGCAAAAATAGTCACACGTGGACAGTACTCATTCGTTGAGATTAGTCATGTGTTGACAAAAATATAGCTTCACGTATTGAATAGAATAAATATTCATCTGTTGAATAGGATAACATAATTATTGAAATATAAAGCCGTGTTGATTAGAGATGCGCTATTTTGACGCGAACGATATTTATATCGATTATATTCGTTTTATAATGAATATTGAAAAGAGATTTAAAAATCGAATATATAGAAAACGAATTTGATTTGAATCGAATAGAAAACCAATTTGAATTGAATTGAATAGAAAACCAATTTGAATTGAATCGAATAGAAAACCAAACTGAATCGAATATAAAACGAATTTGATTTGAATAGAAAACGAATTTGATTTGAGTAGAAAACGAATTTGATTTAAATAGAAAACGAATTTGAATTGAATCGAATAGAAAACCAATTTGATTTGAATTGATTAGAAAACGAATTTGATTTGAATTGAATAGAAAACGAATTTGAATTGAATTGAAAAGAAGATGAATTCGAAGCGAATTAAAATCGATTTGAATTGAAATCAAATAGAAATGAAAGTAAAAAAGGATTTATAATAGAAAATTCAATTTTGATTTGAATTTGAAATAAAGGTTGAAATGGTTTTTGAAACAAATTTGAATCTATTTATAAAATTCGTTTCGAATAGAAATCGACGAAGTATATATTATATATATTATATATATATAATATAATGGCCTGAATAGAACGCGCCGCGCCGCGGCAGTTCGTAAATTTCAACCATTGACTTCGAACGGACATTACGGGAGATCCGACCGTCGGATTCTCCTAAAACCGGAACTGTTGGGTTCGTATTGAAAAGAGCTTTCTAACTAATATTAGAAATTTGAAATCTAACGGTTGGATTTGGAGATATGTCCAAATAAAATTTGGAAAAGGTCGCTGTAAGTGCAGTTCGATGGCCGTTGATGGAAATCGACTGTACGAGCCTTGATAAAATTATTAAAAACAGTAATAATTTGTGTAAAATCATAAGAAATGATTTGGGAAAATTGGGATGAAAAACTCCACATTTGAAAAGATAAAAATAGATTTTTATCGAAATGGACTAGTTTAGAACTAAAGTAACAACCCATTTATTTTAAATAAATAAATTGGATTTGAAATGGGTTTTAAATAGAATTGATTTTTGGGTTCATCGTGAACCGTGTTTTTAAATGACATTAGCTCTTTAACCCAGTAAAAGGAGTTAATGAATCTGCAAGTAGATTGAAATGTAAATTGAAAAATCTAAATTTTCAAATTTAGAAATTAAACGAGAATGGAGTATCTCCAATTTTGCTCCAAAGCGATAGTTAAATCTTTAATTAGATTTGAACGTGAAATGGTAATTAATTTTACCAATAACACCCTGGTGTTAGATATGGAGTATTACCAGTTTTGCTTCATGGGATGAATAGGTTGGGATTGGAAAATAAAATAAATAATTACTTCGGTGTGGTTCGCTAATCTCGACTAGTTTGAAAAACCATAATTTGGTTTGAAATGTCATCCAAAGGAAGATTAAAGGATAAATTTTAAAGAATTTATCTTGGATAAAATTAATGGGATCCTTTCCCTAAGAATGTGATTTCGTGAATAAAAGGATATTCTGCATTGGAATGAGGCGTATGTTGTGTTTGTGTAACATTTGTTTTTAATATACGCGGGTTGTTCGGAAAGACCGGGTTTATACCCATTCTGAATAGCCGATTCGACGATATGTCGAAGATGAAGACGGTGGTTGAAGACCGGAAGTCTTCACATCGTTTGGATAATTACTAACGATCCTGATTGGGCTGTACACCCAAGAGGATGGAAAAAGTTGATGGTCGTCCGGACGTACGTGGAGATCGATGGACATGCGAGGAAAGTGCCTCCGGTTTCGTTCAGACACAGAATGAACTTGTAAATGGATTGTGTGTCTGACATTGGATTTTATTCTGTGTTGAATGATTTCTGTTAAATATATATCTGTTTGGCGGCGGAGAATTTATTCTCTTGCTTAACGCCCTTCTCTGAGACGTACCAGCTTAGAGGTTATATATCGATAGATATCAAATCGCATGAATTGCCTGTGTGGCACGCTGAGTTGCATGGATCAAGGCTTTTGTTGAAAAGCAAAGTCTTATGGTTGATGATCAAAGCACGACCTACGTGGCAGCTTTGTGTTTTGCGTGGATTCGCGAGCCTCACACCTCGGTATGAGTCAAAAACGGGATAAGGACCCAAGGAGTGCATGACGTTTCTTTCTAGCTATGGTGGTGTCAGTGACTTACCAGCCCTGACATTTATTTACTTTTCACCTATGTGGTTGTTAGAAAGCTAGGCGCCTCGATTATAGGTCTGTAAGGACCGGGAAACGTGTGTTCAGGAATAACTAATCCTCTAACGTAATTGAGGACCGGCCTTGGAGGATCCAGGGTTGCCCAGAGTGCGTAGCCCTGAGACATTTGCTAGAGTGTCTCGAAGTGGAGAGGAGCTTGCCCCTTGCCCCGGCTCATGACAGAATCCAATTTCCAATACGTGATATTGCGGTTTTAATTGTAGAACTAGTATGGCGACATGATATATGGTACCCATGCCGTCTATGATTTATATTTATGATTGAAAATGTTTTGACACTATACACTTATTATAGTATCAAATAATTTGTTTTAAACGTACCAAGCATGTTTGGCTATTATAAGGGAAAACCCTATCCTCCAACTTGCGTTGCAATGTGTGATGGGACCTGGGTCTTATAATAGCTTCATTTTTCGAAAAGCATTGCGTTGTTTATTCTATGCACTGGTGTTCTTGGGAGGAAACCCGTTCCGTGTTATACGGCGTGGTCCCTTGAATTACTCTCTTTTAAAGTAAAGCTTTAAATAACTGTTTTAGTTCTCACACCAGTCACATGACTGACCTGGAGTTTATTGTTTTAACCTAAACTCTGGGTGCCCCTATTTTCCGCACGGGCAGCTAGTAGTATTGGTTTTGCAGATTTATATTCACAGGATCCTGGTTTACAGCTGGAATGATATCCGGAAAGCTCTATATCCGTATATCACCTTCAGTTGTGCTTTGTATTATTTTCCGCTGCTATGTAATTTATTGTAATCTCTGATATTTATGTAATGTAATTTATTCATTTATACTCTGTATATTCTTGTATCTGATGGAATTGTTGTAATAGCAATGAAATGTTCTCCCGTATGTGTTCTGATTTGTCCTGTTCTCAAACGATCAGGGGTTTCGAACGGTCTAGATCGGTTTAACGACTGATTCAGATCGAGCGAAATTCCCGGCCGTCACATACACACATTTTTGCATATGTTCATACAACATTAGAAGTTTTCTAAGGACAATGGATGCTTGTGGATGACGGTTGAGTAGATGACTGATTAGATGGTAGGAAACATTCTCCTTAACTTAAAGATTTCGGGGACGAAATCCTTTATGGACGGGAGAATTTATTAGGGTATAAACAAATTATGTTCATAGAAAATACGGGGTGTTACATAATTTGTGCAATTGGGCGATGTTTAAAATTTATCGTTCCAATCAATATCAGTCAAATCAGTGTACATAAACAAATCATCCTATTTGTTTATGAATATTTATTTTATTCATATACACATTAAAAATTATATTTTTAACTATAAAATATTTTATTCCATTCCACATCACACAATCAATTTTCACAACACAATCAAACAAACAAACGAGTCGTCCATGGTTTGTGGACGACGGGTGTCGGGTGCTGCTAAGCACCGTCTGCATCCTTGTATATATTTTAAATAGAAAATAAAATAAAAAGTGAGAAGTTCTCACCTTTGGGTTCCACTCCACCGTGCTTTGATTGTGGATTATGTAGTATACCTACGTTATAAATTATATTTTTAACCAATCTATAATTATTTCTTTGTTTGATTATTTTATAAATAACATACATAGGCTAGAAATTATATTTTTATCTTTCTAAAAATAATTTCATATTTTTGTAACAACATTACATAGATAAAAATCACATTTTTATGCCACTATTATATAGATAAAAATCAAATCTTTCTATCGCTAATGAATATATAAAAATCACATTGCCATTCAAACGATAAAAATCATATTTTTACTTTGCAACATATATGATAAAAATCACGTTTTTATATCGTCACTTCATATATAAAATCATATTTTTATTACCTATATAATATAAAAATCATATTTTTACATCGCTACTTCGTTATAAAAATTATATTTTTGTAACACTACTTTTTATATAAAGATATATATTCTTTTTTTAAAAATCATAACTTTACATCATTAAAAATCTATCCTTTTTACTTTCTAACAATCACATCTTTTCCACATTAAAAATCTCACCTTTTTATTTGATAGGAAGGTTGCTCCATTCAAAAATAATATTATTTTATTTCTCTTTTTATATGATAAAAATCATTCATTAACATACATAAAAACCATAGTTTCACATACATAAAAATCCAATTTTTCATATAGAAAAAACATATCTTTCCATATAGAAAAATTGTATATTTTCATATAGAAAAATCCTAACTTTCTATAATTTAAAATGAAAGACATTTATTTATAAAATAAAACAAAACAAAATTAGAAAGCTCATCGCGTTAATCGGAGGAGGGAGTGCTGAGGGGGCGTCCAGGTGGTCGTGCGAGCAATGGGGCTGGTCGGCAGCGGTGGCACATGGTCTTCAGCGATTTGGGAAGGTGGATTTTCTTCGGGGAAGACTGGAGAGAGGCGGTTGGGGGAGGCGGCTCCGCCTGAGGAGGTTCGGTGGTGGTGCGCCAGCCACCTGCGGCGGCGGCGGTGAGATCGAGAGGGGGGCGGCGCGTTTTCTATTGCGGTTTTTTTATTTCTCTATTGATTGCAAATGTGAAGAGAGAGAGGGGAGGAAGTTATATATATATTTATTTAATTATTTTATCTTTCAAAAAGTTGACTTTTATTACAAACCCCAAACGAGGCTCAACGATTGTCGTCCCTAGCTAATAACCCCCATTCTGAACAAAATGGGATATGTATCGCAAGCCAATTCGGCTGTTTCGATCAGTTTCCATCAAAATAAAAATAAAAATCCATTCAATTTACTGGGGCCATATATGGACCCCAAAAATTCCAGAAAAATAAATCTGACTATGTTTTGAGGATACGATCACAACAAAACTAACTTCACCAAATTTGGAGCCCGTTAAAAAAATGGCCATTTTCTGGTCGATCCAAATTGACTGAAACTGTCAAAACACGTTTTACTTCACCACGCTCACATATTAATTTCAAAAATTATGAATTTTGGAATCTAGCAATAACTTGACATCCCGAATCCAACAAAAGTGGTTTCATCGAAAACGGAGGTCGTTTGCAAAATGGCAATTTTTAAGGGCTATATTTTCCATAGCGACTATTTTGAATTTTCAACTAGGCATAACTTTTTATTCCCGCTATGAAATTTTGATTTTTTGGATTTGTTAGAAAGATATTTTCAAATAGATTCTAATATTTTTGGTTTGGCTAAAATCCAATTTATTTTGAATCATTACACTCATTTGAAATTTGAAATCAAATTTTTAAACTACCGCGCCATTTCCAATTCCTTTTATAATTAAAAATAAATATTTATATTCTAACATCAATTCAAATAAATATATACGTTCTAATTCTATTCAAAATAAATTTCTCATCATTATCATTTAAAATAATTCATTTTAAATGTTTCAAATTTATTAAAATTGCCAAAATTAAAATTTTAAGTTGGTTTGGATTTTCTGGGTTGTTACAATCTCCCTCACTTAAAATCTTTTTGTCCCCGAAAAGGAACAAAGTTGAAAGTTGTTTAACTAACCAAGTCAACTTTCATTATTTTCATTATGGCTTAAGATCTTCAACTTTTCAGTTTCTAAGAACTTTTCAAATTTTTCAAAAATTTGGCTAACACCCTAAATTTTCGATTTTTTTTTGCCATAACCTCCTTTATATGAGAGCACCGAGAAAATCCCGAAATCGCCATACATGCCTCTCCAGTCTAAAAAGAAAAAGAGACAGCCAAGCGGCTGGCCAATTGGTTCATAAAATCATCAAAAACCCCAGGAAACACAATAAACATGTACCTATTTGTCGGGCAAACAATTTTATTCCTCTAGTCTAGCTTTTTTGCAATGACCTGTTCAATGGATACACATGTATATGCATGCAATTTCAAACAATTTTCAATACAGTTCAATATTTGGTACCATTTGGCTAAATTTACCGTTCTTTCAAATAATGGTTTTTATTAGATAACTAATAATCATACGTCACAACCATCAATCAATTAGTGAATTAACGTTTCTAATTCATAATTTTGATACATATACAGAAAATCATGTTTTTGATGCCAAATCACAACAAATAATCCTATCTAGTTTTGGTTCTCACACCAATCAATTGGAATCATATAGAAATCCCACTTTCGAAACTTGAACATAAATACTGATGATGTCCCGACATCACCAGAATTATCCCCGAGCGACTAGAGTGTGATTTTCTATCTATCCAGTATATTAAAACTTCGAATATACGTTTGCAAGTCGTATATGCAAAATCTTTATATACTGGATTGTCCAAATTCAATACAAATAAAATATTCAAATACGTTGAATAAGGTTTAAATTTTTAAAACAATATTTGTTTTCATTTTTAAAAATATACTCTTCACACTCGTTCTAGGATACTACTGATCCCATCACTAACGAATCTTTCTCATTGGATATCACTAATCCAATCTTTCATGAATTCTTTCGTATAGTTCTAATGTGTTTTGTTCTCGAGCTCTGTAAACCAGAGCTCTGATACCACCTGTAATGACCCGAAATCCCCCTTATGGGAAATCATGGATTGTATTGAGGACAAGACGAATCAGAACACAAATAGAGGAACATTTCATTCCTTATTACAACAATTTCATCAGAATACAAGAATATATAGGGTATGAACAAATATATTACAACGGAAAATAATACAAAACACAACTGAAAAGAATATATGGATACAGAGCACTCCGAATATCATTCCAGCTATAAACTAGGATCCTGTGAATATAAATCTGCAAAACCAAAACGACTAGCCGCCCGTACGGAAAATAGGGGCACCCAGAGTTTAGGTTAAAACAATAAACTCCAGGTCAGTCATGTGACTGGTGTGAGAACTAAAACAGTTATTAATCTTTATTTTAAAGTTCGGTAAATCAAGGGTCCACACCGTATAACACGGAACGGGTTTCGTCCCAAGAATACCAGTGCATAAAACAACAATGCAATGCTAAATAAAGAATAATGAAGCTATTATAAGACTCAGGTCCCATCACACAATGCAACGCAAGTCGGAGGATAGAGTTTTTACCTTATAATAGCCATGAATGCTTGGTACGTAAAATTTCATGTTTTATTATTACAATAAGTATATAGTGTCGAAACAATTTCAATTGTAAGTATCAATCATAATGGCATAAGTGCCACATACCACTATGTCACCATTTATAGTTTTACAATTAAAACCGCAAAATGTCGAATTGGAAATGGGATTTCCATCTATGAACCGAGGAAAGCGATAGTCCTCACCGCTTCGAGATAATCTAGCCAACCATGTCTCAGGCAAGCACGCATATAAGCCATAGATCGTCAGAGCCGGTCCACTCGATGTGGATTTAAATGTTTGAACACTACGTTTCCCAGCCCTATGGGGCGTAAACTGGTCATATCCGGCCAAAATATCGGCCATGGTACGACCGATATAACCGAGGCGCCTCGCTATCCATCATCCATATAAGTAAAATGTCCAGGCATGTAAAAACCAAAGCACCACTCCTAGCTAGAAAGAAACACATGCCCTCCCTGATGTCCTCTCCCGTTTCTAGTTCACACCGGGGTGTGAGGCTTGCGAATTAACGCTACACAAAGCTACGCTATATTAAAGCCGTACTTTGATCATCAACCACAAGACTCTGCTTTTCAAAAGAAGCCTTGATCATTTGCATTTCAGCATGCCACACAGGCAATTCACGCTATGCAACCGATGTCTATCAATCACACAGAATGAGATCCGATGTCAGACACACATCCAATTACAAGTTCATTCTGGGTCTGAACGAAACCGGAGGCACCTTATTCCGCCCCCATATGTCCAGTACAGGGGAGAGGCCCTCGCATATCCATCTATCTCCAAGTACGTCTGGACGATCACCACTTATTACCTTGTCTTGGGTGTACAACCCAATCAAGACATAGTAATCGTCCAAACGATGTGAAGACCTCCGGTCTTCAACCAACGTCGTCATCCTCGACAGATCATCGAATCAGTTATTCAGAATGGGATAAACCCGGTCTTTCTGAATAACTCTCATATATAATAAACAAGTGCTATAAAAAAACGCAACATACGCCTCATTCCAATCCAGAATATTCCTTTATTCAAATATTCTTATACTTTGGGGAAGGTTCCCATTAATTTTATCAAAGATAAATTCTTTAAATTTATTCTTTAATCTTCCTTTGGATATCATTTAAATCTAATTAAAGATTCATTAAAATTCAACTTGGTTTTAATCTTCCCAAAAATCAATATTAACGATTGTTTAACTTGAGAAATCATATCCTTTCTTTAATTGGGTTAAAGAACAAATGTCATTTAAAACACTGTTCACGATAAACCTAAAATTACATTCCACTCAATCACCCTTTAACCGTAAATTAGCAAGTGAACAATTCCCTAAGTATTAACTCGAAGGCCGAAACCAACATCAGATCAATACCCAGGAAACCACTCAGCTTAACTAATCTCCAGTTAATTTCTGATTTTTTTTAACTCCGTTGGGTTTAAGAACAGTATTATTAAAGATACCATACATGACAACCCAAAATCTTATTTCTGTCTTTAACTGGGTCAAAGAACCAATGTCCTTTAAAACACGGTTCACGATAAACCCAAAATCACATTCCATTCCATCAGCCTTTATGTGATATTCCAGAATTTTCAATTAAGTTTATAATTTAATTTTGGGATTTTTCTGAATATATTTTGAATTTAAATAAGGTTTAAATATAAATACTGATCTAATCTTTTGTATATTAATTTAAATATTTTTTTTATTTTATAAGTACCATTTTGTAATAGAAAACCTATTTTAAAAGTTTGTCTAATATATTAAAGATGTAAACAATCATATATATGAATATTATAAAGATTTAAGATCTAAAAGTTGTTTGGTTAAAAGTAAATTTATAATTAGATATCGGTTCAAAATATTCATTTAGTTTCTATACACGCCGTCTTAAAATATTTTTTAGAATTTTACTGTAATTTTCAATTTGGAAAATAGACATATATTTTTGTCAACATATTTTGGGGCAACTGTGATCCGCTAGGCGCATCACAAAATCAGTTAGCCAATCTATTTTATTTTGTTTTGGGATGATGGAACATCTTTCTTAGTTTGGTGTCGTTCATAGTCAATGATTAAAAGTAAAAATTAAACACTTGAGTAAAAGTCATTTGTACGTTGTATGAACCCGAACGATTCTCTTCTACCTCCACTTGCGTTACCGCCTCATCAACTTTTGGGAAAAGATTTTTTTCATAACAAAACAGCAGGTGTCCTCACTGGTGGAGGATTGCATGTCTTGAGTGGCATAGGTTAAATAAGTGTTCTTGTCTTGAAAGACAAAACTACCCCTAAATTCAACTATATAAAGGATTACCAACCAAATTTTTTTCATCAACACTTCACTGTGTATTTTTCTCTTGTACGTGTCTTCTTTATATTTTCATTTGGTTCCCTTTTTACTCCATACGCCTGTACTTCTCCACCCTTCTTTACATCATCCTTCATAACATCATTCCCTCACCACATATCTTCACCGCATGAAAAATAGTCTGGCCTCTTCACTTCTTGCTCCACCGCCCTCTTATCTAGCACTACCACCAGTTGTAACGCAACCAACCTAAGATCGATACATCGTCACTTCCTCTCCTTAAACACATCAGCTACTTCCCCTCTCCCTTAATTATCACATTACCCAGCCGAAAAAGAAACAATATGCCTACTTTCCCTTAACTCGCACGGTCCTTCCACCTTAGCCCCATCGAAGCCAAGCTTCCATTCCCGAGCACCTCCGCCATCAACATTCCTCACCATCCCCGCTAGTTGCTGCGCCATCCGGTACCTCTCCTCTACAGACTCGCAAGTTGCCCCTCCCCAAAAACAAAAGCAAGATTCCCTTTCCCTTAAGTACACTTACTGCTTTACTTCTCAGTTCAGTCTCCCCCTTGTCAGGCTCCAACTGCCACTAGCTTCTCCTCCTCACACTGACGATTTACCCATCTTGACCAGAAAATCCACAAGCCCCTCACAAAATAATCCGTCTTCTCCCTAAAATAGCACGCAAGGTCCTTTAACATCTTTTCTCTCACTTTCACTTCCCATTCACGTTAGCAAACCCTCTGACACCCAATTCCACCATACTTCCATTACTCCATCCAAGGACCTAAGATCAACCTCTTATTGCCTTGTGAAAAGAATTAGATTTAAAGTGTAAAGTGTTTTAATTATATATATTTATATACATTAGTTTGATAGTGGCAAAGAAAGGAGTGCGCGTGACGTTAAGTCCTGTCCATGAGCCATGGTTGTTTGTAGTTGAGAAGGAAATTGTGTGATAGTGTGTGTATATATTTATAGATATATATACATGTTTAGTTGCTAGGAAGATGGCGTACGCTTGTTGATTATAATGTTCACAAGCTGATACGCAGTTGATATTGGGTTCGTCAGTAAAGATTTGGAAGCATGAAGGTGAGATTTTATAATTTAAATTTATTTTAAATTATTTATTACGGTTAATTTAAATTAGTCGTTAAATTTGATAATTGGCTCATGGTCATAAATTGTTATGAGTTTTTATTGAATGCAATGGATGTTCGTGCAGTTAGAAAAACACCGTAAACACTGAGCGTTATTGACTGTATCGCTCTGCGCATAGTTAACTAATTATTTTTATGGTTGTGATGGATGGAATTGTGTTTGTTTGGTTAAGTTATGTGTTTGGCTCTGATTACATGAATTCACACACACCGTAGCTGTGTGGTTATGCAGGTAATTTGATTCAAATTCTCCTTCCATCCAAATGGAAATTTAATTATTAAAATAAAGGTGAGAATGTAGTTTTAAATTAAATTTTAAAACCGTTTAGAATCAAATGTCATTAGTATGACTTGAAATGGTTTTTGACACAATCCCAATCGCTAATTGGCTAAGTAATCATTGAACTTGGTCTGAAATTTGGTTCGGAAGAAAATTTGGAATTAGTACCCAACATTGGTTTTATGCAAGTAAACGATTAATTATAAATAATTAACCAAGTTTCAATAAACTATTATTATTTAAATTTAATTTGAAATGGAAGCGAGGTTTAAATGATGTTCTTTTGAATAAATTAAATGAGTTTAAAATTAAATATTATTTTATTTAATTTGATTCGAATGGAAATTTGGGATTTAAACGGTTTTGAACCAAAGTTGAAATATAAAGATATCATTTCGGGAAAACAGGATTGGAAACATGACTTTGGATCTAAGTATGAAAATGTAATTTATTTTGGAAAAAGGAATGAAACGATTTTTATTTAAACGTTGCATAACGCGAATCGAACGCGCCGCGTAACGACAGTTCGATAATATCGATTTCAAATTTTAATTGGTTATAACTTGAACGCTTTAAATTGAATTAACGTGAAACGAAAAACACCGAATTTCTATTGATAATGGTTTTTGAATAAAAGAGAAATTTTCGGATTCCATCGTATGGTTTTCAAGTTAGGATTAAAATAAAATTTGGAAAAGTCGCTATACGCGCAGTTCGACGACCGAAAGGAGAAATCGTATAAGATGGGCTTATAAAAATTATTTAAAAAAAATCCAGAAAAATATGATAAATTATACTTATGTGATTTGAGTTAAAATATACGAATTTGGAATGATTTTGGATCGACTGGTTTAAATAACCATTTCGCAGCACTTTTGTAACACTTTTAACGTTATTAAACCATTTCTTTAAAACTGATTGGATTTTGAAAATTTTAAAACATGAACCCTTGTTTAGATTATAGAAAAGGGTTGTTAAAAAGGTTAAAAATGTATGGTATGCAAAATATGGGAATTTGGAATTAAAAAGGGTACGAGTTGGGATGGAATTCGTCATCAGATATTCGATATAGTATCCCAGATTTGGACGAATACTATCAGAAATAGAAAAACATATTCATATCCAAATTCTGATGGTGTTTGCCCATGTTGGTAAATCGATGTCAAATATAAGTCGATTAAATTGTATTTAAACTTATATTTGAAATATCGATCATTTGATTTATCATAAGTAAAGATTTAAAGCCAAATTAAGGTTTGGTGGTTTTAAACACCTAAGGAAAGGGATAACGATGAGTAAATGGATTTTGTTTTTGAAACATAAGTTTGGAAACGAATATTATTTATTCAAGAAATGGGTTAAGATGAAAATGGGGTTTAAGGGAATATATCCAACCTTAAACGAAAGTAAAATGATAACGTTTGGGAAGGAGATTTGAATTTGAAATTTGTATAGGCCATATCTACTAATTTTAAAGTACGCTTATTTCTTGGAAAGTCCGGGAACGGATATATGTCCGAAAACCAATCCAAGTAATAATACAACTTTATAAAGCAATTGAAGACTTGGAAACCGACGAGTAAAGCCTGGGAGTTTCCTAATCATTAGGGTTGAATGCCGATGTCTCGGATTGGTCCGTACAACCAAACGAGGTTATAAGTGGCACGATACCTAAATGTATTTGGAGATTTTTGGATGATGTTTGTTCAGACACAAAACGGACATTTTTGTATTGTGTGTCTGACATTGTAATTAACTGCATAACACCGTTTTATTACTATATATCTATTTGGTGGCGGAGAATTATTCTCTTGCTTAACACCCTTCTCTAAGACGTATGAGCTTAGAGGTTACATATTGGAAATCAGTGATGCGTTGTCAATGGATAATGTGGCATACATAAGATATGTGGTGAGCTATGGACGATTAAAGCATGCCTTATTTAAGCGTAGCTTTGTGTATTGTAACCTCCGCAAGCCTCACAACCCAGTAAATGGCTAAAACAGGAAAGATGCGGTGAGGTTAAGGGTAGTCATTTCCTTCTAGATAAAAGGTGTACTATGGTATGGAGCCCAGGTATTAAACAACGTGGATAACTTCTATTTTTATGGATGTTGATGTTGCAAGGCCTCAGTTTAAAGGTTGGGAACGACTGGGAAGTGATATACTCAGGAGTGCTCTAAGTTACTCAGTCAAGGGGTAACCCGACCTCGAGTTGGTAGAGAGCCAGATTTGGTTCTCGGGGCGTCCCTCTAGAGGCGTACCCATCGGTTCGGTAAGGAAGTTCCTTTACCTATTCATTTGTTGGAAATCCAATTTTCCACTACGAGACCATACGATTTTAGTTGTATAGCCTGCTACCAGCAGGATTGTTAGTATAGTGGGATAGGGCATTATGATGGATATGATTAATACATTTATTTGCGAAATTGTTTTCACACTACGCACTATTAGTAGTAAAAGAGGATTTTCACGTATCAAGCATTTTTGAATACCGTCAGGAGAAACCTCGCCCATGTGTGCGTTTGCATTGTGTATGTGCCGCTAGACCTTATGTAAGTTTCATTTTTCAAAAAGTCAAAGCGAATTTCTATGCATGGGAATTCATATGGAGTAAACTCGTTCTGCGTTAGCGGCGTGGCCAAGTGAATTTCCCAACTTTAAAATGAAGCCTAAATAAGAACTGTGTTTTGAATCTCACACCAGTCCAACGACTGACCTAGAGTTTATTATTTCCTACACCTAAATTCTAAGTGCCCATATTTTTACACGGGCAGTCAAATGTTTAGTTTGTAGGTTTAGATTTTAGAGCTGGATTAAGATTTGAAGAAAGAATTATGATTTAGGTTGTTTCTTATCCCGTTGGAGAGTTTATTTCCGCTGAGCATAGATGGAACTCTGATACTCCTTGTAATCTCTTATGTAATCAATGAAAAAATTCTATTATATTTTGTGCAAATATGCAAGTACCCATAGCAATCCATCTTTTTCAACGGTTTAAGTTGGTTTAAATACTGGTCAGAAAGCTGGGTCGTTACAAAAGTGGTATCAGAGCTTTGGTTTAAACAAAGCTATTGGGTTTGACATATTTGAACAAAAGATGGGATTCATCAGAGTTACAATATCTCATTAGAGATAGGGTTAGGAGTACCCTAGAATGAGATTCCAGAATATTGCAAAATCAATAAGAATTTGGAATTTGTGAACTTAAAATTTAAGCATTAGATTTGTTTGGTATAAATGAATTTGGATGAATAACTTAAGTATAAAATCCTTTAAAAATGTAATTAAGGAAATATTGAATTTTCACTAAACCTTAAGTTCATTAACCATTTTTTTAAGAATGATTTCTAGGTTGGTTTGGTAGGAATAAGGATGACACGATTAGGACCCTTAACCATTTTATATGATTTTTGGTTTGGTAAGTAAATTCCTTAACAATTTTTGAAGACTTTGGAAAAAGAAATTTGGGTATAAACACTTAAATTGAATCATTTTGGTTTAGTTAAGCAAGTAATGAGTTTTTGAATTTGGAAGATTTCTAAGTTTTAAATTTTTATTTTAGGGTGGCAAACCTTTTAGTATTAGACAATATCTCTCCCAGTTTCTGCCTAATAGTAGCTCTAGGTCTAACGTAGAGGATTCCATTATAAATATTTCTAGTAATTCGAGTGATCATGAGATTATTGAGATATTATCAAACTCCACACCAACTGAGCATCAAACTATACCCCGATAGAGATATGGACGTCATCTCTGATCATTATCCTGATATGTTAGGAGTAGACACAAACCCACAGCATGACGACCCTGTAAGCTATATAAGTATGTCCTACGACCCATGATTATTCACTAGATATATGGATTGAGGCAGTATCCTATTTTGGGATTAAGGTATCCCTAGAGATAGATGAGGATACATTAGAGGATTTATAATTGAAAATTATTGACAAGAGAAACCAGCAGTTATTAGGACAAGTTCCGGTACTAGGGGACCCTGGCTTAAATTCTGACCCAGCATTAGTTTAGCAGTAGGTGCGACAATACACGAGTTAGAGCTGTCAGGATTTATAGTAGAAGACGATTCAGTTCCGAAGGGAGGAGATGCTGAGGTTAATGATGTCATGAAGGAATTATAACAGCCCATAGACGAAGATGATATAGAGGCTGATGGATATATATAGTAGATGAGAATAGATTTATATAGGATGATGAGTTTTGACCTTGTATATAGCATTAATATGTTTTGAACTAGGACAGTTTTGGGCATAATAAATGGATAGGTATCCTCTTTTTGTGACTATACATTTGGACTACCTTAGTTATGTGACACGTACCCAGGTAAGGAAACTTCTAAGATTACCTTATGACATAATATTTTTGAATTGATTATGATACGAGTGTTGTTTTCCAATTTGAGTCTGTTTATCTAAAATTTATGAAATCTATTCCAAAACAGTATAGAGGAGTTTGGTTTAAAATTCATATAAATGTTTAAAACCAAATGTTTATCCTTTTCGGGGATGAAAAGTCTTAAGGGGGGATGTATGTGATATCCCAGAATTTTCAATTAAGTTTATAATTTAATTTTGGGATTTTTCTAAATATATTTTGAATTAAATAATGTTTAAATATAAATATTAATTTATAATCTTTTGTATATTAATTTAAATAAATATTTTATTTTTTTAGTATCATTTTTTAATAGAAATCCTATTTTAAAAGTATGTCTAATATATTAAAGATGTAAACAATCATATATATGAATTTTATAAATATTTAAGATCTAAAAGTTGTTTGGTTAAAAGTAATTTTATAATTAAATATCGGTTCAAAATATTCATTTAATTTTTATACGCGCCGTCTTAAAATATTTTTTAGAATTTTACTGTAATTTTCAATTTAGAAAATAGGCAAATATTTTTTTCAACGTATTTTGGGGCAACTGTGGTCCACAAGGCACATTACAAAATCGGTTAGCCGGTCTATTTTATTTTGTTTTGGGATGATGGCACATCATTCTTACTTTGGTGTCGTTCGTAGTCAACGATTAAAAGTAAAAATTAAACACTTGAGTAAGAGCCATTTGTACGCTGTATGAACTCGAACAATTCTCTTCTGCCTCCACTTGCGTTACTACCTCATCAACATTTGGGAAAAGATATTCTATTTTATAAAAAAAGCAGGTGTCCTCACGTGTGGAGGATTGCATGTCTTGAGTTGCATAGGTTAGACAAGTGTCATTTTCTTGAAAGACAAAATTACCCCTAAATTCAACTATATAAAGGACTTACGCACCAAATTTTCTTCGTCAACACTTCACTGTGTAATTTTCTCCTGCACGTATCTTCTTTATATTTTCATTTGGTTCCCTTTTTAATCCATACGCCTGTACTTCTCCACCCTTCTTTACATCATCCTTCATAACATCTGTCCTTCACCACATTTCTTCACTACATGCAAAATAGTCTGGCCTCTACCCTTCTTGCTCCACCGCCCTCTTATCTAGCACCACCGGCAGTTGTAACGCAACCAACCTAAGGCTGATACACCGTCACTTCTTCTCCTTATAAACAACATCTACTTCACCTCTCCATTAATAGTCACGTCACCCTGCTAAAAAAGTAACAATATGCCTCCTTTTCCTTAACTCGCACGGTACTTCCACCTTAGCCTCATCGAAGCCAAGCTTCCATTCCCGAGCACCTCCGCCATCAACCTTCCTCACAATCTCGGCTAGTTGCTGCGCCATCCAGTACCTCACCTCTACAGACCTGCAAGTCGCCCATTCCCAAAAACAAAAGCAAGATTCCCTTTGCCTTAATTACACTTACTGTATTACTTCTCAGTTCCGTCTCCCCCCTTGTCAGGCTCCAACCGCCACTAGCATCTCCTCCTCACACTGACGGTTTATCCATCTTGACCAGAAAATCCACAAGCCCCTCACAAAACAATCCATCTTCTCCCTAAAATAGCACGCAAGGTCCTTCAACATCTTTTCTCTCACTTTCACTTCCCATTCACGTCAGCAAACCCACTGACACCCAGTTCCACCATACTTCCATTACTCCATCCAGGGACCCAAGATCGACCTCTTATTGCCCTGTGAAAAGAATTAGATTTATAGTGTAAAGTGTTTTCAGTATATATATTTATATACATTAGTTTGATAGTGGCAAAGAAGGGAGTGCGTGTGACGTTAAGTCCTGTCCATGAGCCATGGTAGTTTGTAGTTGAGAAGGAAGTTGTGTGATAGTGTGTGTGTGTATATATACACACACACACACATGTTAAGTTGCTAAAAAGACGGCGTACACTTATCGATTATAATGTTCATATGCTGATATGCAATTGATACCGGGTTCATCATTAAAGATTTGGAAGCATGAAGGTGAGATTTTCTAATTTAAATTTATTTGAAATTAGTTATTATGGATAATTTAAATTAGTCGTTAAATATGATAATTGGTTTATGGCCATAAATTGTTATGAGTTGTTATTGATTGCAATGGATGTCCATGCAGTTAGAAAAACACCGTAAACACTGAGCATTATTGACTGTAACGCTCTACGCACAGTTAATTAATTATTTTTATGGTTGTGATGGAAGAAATTGTGCTTGTTTGGTTAAGTTATTTGTTTGGTTCCGATTTCATGAATTCACACACATATAGCTGTGTGGTTATGCGGGTAATTTGATTCAAATTCTCCTTCCATTCAAATGGAAATTTAATTATTAAAATAAAGGTTAGAATGTAGTTTTAAATTTAATTTTAAAACTGTTTAGAATCAAATGTCAGTGGTATGAGTTGAAATGGTTTTTGAAACAATCCCGACCGCTAATTGGCTAATTAAACATTGAACTAGGTTTGAAATTTGGCTCGGTAGAAAATTTGGAATTAGTACCCAACACTGGTTTTGTGCAAGTAAATGGTTAATTATAAATAATTAACAAAGTTTCAATAAACTATTATTATTTCAATTTAACTTGAAATGGAAGCGGAGATTTAAATGATGTTCTTTGGAATAAATTAAATGAGTTTTAATTTAAATATTATTTTATTTAATTTATTCAAAATGGAAATTTTGGATTTAAACAGTTTTGGACCAATTGAAATATAAAGATATCATTTCGGGAAAACAGGATTAGAAACATGACTTTGGATCTAAGTATGGAAATGTAATTTATTTTGGAAAAGGAATGGAATGATTTTTATTTAAATGTTATATAACACGAATCGAACGCGTCGCGTAACGACAGTTCGATAATATCGATTTCAAATTTCAGTTAGTTATAACTTGAACATTTTAAATCGAATTAACGTGAAACGAAAAACATCGGGTTTCTATTGAGTATGGTTTTTGAATAAAAGAGAAATTTTCAGATTCCATCGTATGGTTTTCATGTTATGGTTAAAATTAAATTTGGACAAGCCGCTATACGCGTAGTTCGACGACCGAAAGGAGAAATCGAATAAAATAGGCTTGTCAAAATTATTTAAAAAAATCCAGAAAAATAAATATGATAAATTATATTTATGTGATTTGAGTTAAAATATGCGAATTTGGAATGATTTTGGATCGATTGGGTTAAATAACCATTTCGCAGCACTTTTGTAACGCTTTTAACGTTTTCAAACCATTTCTTTAAAACTGACTGGATTTTGAAAATTTTAAACCATGAACCCTTGTTTAGATTATAAAGAAGGGTTGTTAAAAAGGTTAAAAATGTATGGTATGCAAAATATGGGAAGTTAGAATTAAAAGGGGAACGAATTGGGATGGAATTTGTCGTCAGATATTCGAGATAGAATCCCAGATTTGGACGAATACTATCAGAAATAGAAAAAAATATTCATATCCAAATTCTGATGGTATTTGCCCATGTTGGTGAATCAATGTCAAATATGAGTCGATTAAATTTTATTTAAACTTATATTTGAAATATCGATCATTTGATTTATCAAAAGTAAAGATTTAAAGCCAAATTATGGTTTGGTGGTTTTAAACACCAAAGTAAAGGGATAACAATGAGTAAATGGATTTTATTTTTGAAATATAAGGTTGGAAATGAATATTATTTATTCAAGAAAAGGGTTAAGATGAAAATGGAGTTTAAGGGAATGAATCCAACCTTAAACTGTAACGACCCGGAAAAAGTCGATCTTGGTTATCCGATATACAACACATATCGAACATCCAAGGATCGAAAATAACCAGAAAGTTAATGAAAGAAATTAGAGGGTGATGATATATAAGATAGAAACTTAGAATAAAAGAATAAGAAGAACACAACATCAGAGTAACACAAATCTCACAGTGGAACGAATAACATATAATATATAACCTATCTTTGAAATATCAATCTGTACCTGAATGTACATACCATTTTCAAAGTACAACATTTACAACACATCGGAAATAAACAATAGATATATGATTCTGATGCCTCCTGCTCGAGCTCTTCAAATATCTGTAAATCCCGACTACTTGACTGCCCGTACAAAATTGGGCACCCAAGATTTTAGGTACAACAAAATAAAATAAACTCCGGGTCAGTCATGGGACTGGTGTGAGTAAAACAATTTAAAACAATTTGATCAAGTAAATGATATCTCATAAGACCACGCCGTATAATGGAACGGGTTTTTCCCTTAGGAAAATCCAAATTATCTTTATATCAAAAACCTTTTGATATTATAATAATGTCTATCAATCACAATATAATAATCATCTAGCAGAAACGCTTCCATCTCACATTCTACATATACAGTATACAATCAAAAACCGCAAGCACGTATTGGATAATGGATTTCCAACTATGACGAGGTATGGAACCACCTTTCTCTAGTGTACCTCTAGAGAGGAATACACTGGGTTCAACAAGAACATCTTGCAACCCGACCACACATGACCGACCACTCATTTCGCTTGAGTGTATCAAATGTATATCACCAACGGTTGGGAAGAGCGACCGTTGCCCGAATGGGACAGCATCAACAATAGATTTTTAGAAGTAAATGAAAATCTACATCAGGTGATTATACACCCTAATAGGTGCGACCTATATAGCCATGCTGCCTACCCGATTTCTGTCATTTCCCGGATGTGAGGCTAGAAGCTACGCTTATCTTTTACATGTCACATTTCCATTCACTTAGAATGTCATATCGTCTTACCCGCCAAATCACAAATTGACTTATCCAAAAATACCATTGGTATAAAGCTAAGAGAAACGAATTTCTCCGCCACCAATTGTGAATTCGTTTGAAGAGACCAACTTATGCGATCTATTAGATATACTCTGTCAGACCTTTGTCCATACAAGTCGTCGTGGGAATGGACAAACCGAAGGCACTATTCAGTATATCCATCTTCGACACTGTTATCTAAGATTTATACAACAACCCTTGCACTTTACTCCATCTTCAATTATCTTTGGCATATATGATTCACAACGCTTATGCAAATACAGAGTGGTTCTTTGGATAATAATCCAACCGGTCTCTCCATATTAACAACGTTAAAATGGTAATAAACTTCTGTAACAACCCGAATTTTTATAACATGTTAAAACTAGAAATCAAGGATGAATTAATTTTTAAAACAAGAATCAAGGGAAACGGGTTACGCCATTGCGTTCGTCTCGAAATTCTGCTTGAAAACGAGTCCGAGTTTGCGAGAATCGGAGTCCGTATGAGGGAGATATGACCCTCCGAAGTTTCAGGAATTTTCAGAATAAAAAACAGCTCGAAATTCGAATTCAAACCCCAGATCAGACTGGGTGGGAAAATTCCCGCCCATGGACCAGGTCGACCTGGGGGTCGACTAAAGTGTCGACCTCCCAGGGACCAGGTCGACCATAGTGTCGACCTGCCTCCCGAACCACTTTCTGAACTAGATGCATTCTGATGTGTTTAGACTCGTTTTCTGTCCAGATTCTTCTGCCTAATCCTATTTAAACAGCCCCCTAGCCTCATTCTCTCCACACCATTTCTAGATAAACACCCCACCTCCGCTAGGGTCACTCACAAAGGGAATGCACTAGCTTTGGTGGAGCATTATCTAGGTAAACATACACAGAAATATTACAAGATAGAACATATAAAACAGTGGAAGAAGAACCAAATTTCATTGCTTTAAAATCTAGAAAGGTCTAAAGCCTTTTACATCAAAATACTACTAAATCCATTACATCAAAATCTGTCTTGCAATAGTAAAGAAGCATAAAACCATAGTTATAAATCATTCCCCAATAAAGCAGCAAAGCAAGCCATAGCCAAGAGCAATCTAAGCCTTCATGAAATAGCCTTGGAGCTCGGTAAGATCCGAACTAAGCTGTGTTCCCACCCTGTGAACATGGGGGGGGGGGGGGGGGGGGAGGGGAACGGAAGAAAAAGAGGAGAAACAAACTGGGTCAGTCATAAAGACTGAGTAAGTCCTAGTGACTTTCAGCATAAAAACAGGTAAAGATAACATGGCATGAATAAACTGAAAGTAAACATAAGCATGGTGACAAGATAAGCTACATGCACGATAACTAAGAATAACATCATAGGATTTCTGTCATGTATAACATTGCAAGGTTCCCATTCAGGATGAACTAAGTACAGTTTCACAATATTTTTATCATCGCAAGATTTCTCTGCTTCACCATTAAAATGATATCTATTTGCTCTGATTTCCGAAATTCTCTGCACCAACTGTACTAGTATCCCAACCCGTATCATACTTTTCATGTATATGTACAGTCCCTTGCCATATATCGTAATGGTTTCATAACGTATTTCTATACTACTTCAACGTAGTGCCACCATTCTTGAAATCGTTGGGACTGCCACCCTTGTTTTGGCTAGGTTTCCTTATCATGAGCTATCGCGCGTTCAACTAGGGTTTATGCCACCTAGGACCACTAGGGATAATGCTACCTATTGAACGTTTTCTAGATTCTATTAGGGTTTATGCCACCTAGGACCACTAGGGATTACGCTACCAAAAGAATTCCACGTAACGATCTATTAATCGATCGGCTCCCTACAAGTCCTAGCTCGTTCATGTGTCTGTGTCATACGGCCCAATCACGAAATGTAGTCACATGTGCTAGGTCCACCATAGGGTGTATCAAGCCTTATGATGCCAACCATCGACACGAATCAAGCACGCACAGATAAACCTACTGATGCCCAATGCCTGCTTTTTTTTCTCTGGAGTGTGTGCATGCCCGCACTCCGTTAGAACCTACACTGGCGCACCCACACAGCCGTCGTTCTGGTCGGTTACAATCAGCCCAGTTATCATGCCCCACCCTGCCTAGTTCCAGGGTACCATGATACATCCAGTGGGTTACTGCTGAAACGGACCGCGTAACTAGGGTTTACGTCTAGTAGGTTAAGTGTTGTCATTTAATATTCGAGACTTAACCCCATCGGTCTAGCATGTCAAGTTGGTTAAGTGTTGTCATTCAAGTTCGTGACTTAACCCGTCTACGTGTCATGTCAAATTGGCTAAGTGTTGTCGTTTAAGTTCATGACTTAGCCCTACGAATCATGTGTCAAGTTGGTTAAGTATATTCAAGTGGTTCATGACTTAACCCTATCAAATCATCATGTTAAATTGGTTAAGTATCTTCAAGTTGTTCAGGACTTAACCCTATCAAGTCATCATGTCAAATTGGTTAAGTATATTCAAGCGGTTCATGACTTAATCCTATCAAATCATCGTGTTAAATTGGTTAAGTATATTCAAGCGGTTCAGGACTTAACCCTATCAAGTCATCGTGTCGAATTGGTTAAGTATTTTCAAGTGGTTCATGACTTAACCCTATCAAATCATCGTGTTAAATTGGTTAAGTATATTCAAGTGGTTCATGATTTAACCCTTTCATGTGGCATTAATTCATTAATGCACTTCAACCTCTCACATTAGACTAACTGTTGTGGTTACTGGATTTGCGGGGAGGTTTCGGGAATATTTATACCATAACATAGTCTAACCTCGGGTTTTACGTGCGATATGACCAACTACCCACATTGGATCCTATTGTTTGCAGCCACTGGATTTGCCGGGCGGTTCCAGGTAGATTTACACTGCAAACTCAACCCAACCTCGAGTCGTCCATTTTCAAGTTTATCTAATTGTCATGCCCATATTCATGTCAAAATTCATGTCGAGTTTTCATGTCATGTTTCATGTCAAATCGTGTCAAGTTTTCAAGGCAAGTTTCATATCAAGTCGATGTTAGGTTCGTGTCCATATTTAGGTTCAAGTTATAACAGCGTTCATGTTTCAAGTTTTGCCTATTATCGAGTTCATAATTCATGTTCATAACCAATTCATGTTTTGCCTAATCTACCCAAATCGTATTCCCTTCGCACGTGAACGTGAATCGATCTCTACTACAAATAAATCCAAATCTCGAAATAGAGGGAATATCATCAAAACTATGATAGGTAAAAGGGACTAGCATAAAGCAATAGAAGGGTTTACAAGACTAGCATGACATAACATGAGATAATTGGTTACAACATCACTGGCATATAGGATTTCAAGTCTAGCAAGATAAGGTGATAGTCATGGTAAACGCTGAACAAGGGTGGCAGTCCCAACGATTTCAAGAATGGTGGCACTACTTTGAAGTAGTATAGAAATACGTGATGAAACCCATACGGTATACGACAAGGGACTGTACATATACATGAAAAGGATGATACGGTTTGGGATACTAGTACAGTTGGTGCAGAGAATTTAGGAAATCAGAGCAAATATATATCATTTTAATGGTGAAGCAGAGAAATCTTGCGATGTCAAAAATCTTGCGAAACTATACATAGTTTATCCTGAATTGGAACCTTGCAATGTTATACATGACAGAAATCCTATGATGTTATTCTTAGTTATCGTGCCTGTAGCTTATCTTGTCACCATGCTTATGTTTACTTTCACTTTATTCATGCCATGTTATCTTTACCTGTTTTTATGCTGAAAGTCACTAGGACTTACTCAGTCTTTATGACTGACCCAGTTCGTTTCGCCTCTTTTTCTTCTGTTTCCCCCTCAAGTTCACAGGGTGGGAACACAGCTTAGTTCGAATCTTACCGAGCTCCAAGGCTATTTCATGAAGGCATGGATTGCTCTTGGCTATGGCTTGCTTTGCTGCTTTATTGGGGAATGATTTATAACTATGGTTTTATGCTTCTTTACTATTGCAAGACAGATTTCGATGTAATGGATTTAGCAGTATTTTGATGTAAAAGGCTTTAGACCTTTCTAGATTTTAAAGCAATGAAATTTGGTTCTTCTTCCGCTGTTTTATATGTGCTGTCTTATAATATTTCTGTGTATGTTTACCTAGATAATGCTCCACCAAAGCTAGTGCATTCCCTTTGTGAGTGACCCTAGCGGAGGTGGGGTGTTACATTTGGTATCAGAGCAGAAGGTTACCAGACTGGGCAAAAGTTTTTAAAACCTTATGAAATTATTTTCAAAACCGTTTACAAAGAAGTATTTTTCAAGAAAAATCTTGTTTTATTTAAAGGCTATTCCCCAAAGCCATATGCAATATCTTTTGATTCTCTCCTTGAGTCTCTTCTCCCTTTCTTTTTCACTATAGTTTGTAGGCATGCGACACATGTCAAAGGGCAAAGTAGTGCCCAACCTCCATCTGTAGCCGTAGTAGTTTTACTTGCGACTAATTTTATCTCAAGCTTTGTAGAGTGCCGTGCGATGGAAGTAGCTTTCGAGAAACTTGTCAACAGGCTATACAAGGATAGTAGGAACGAGGATAAAGAACACAAGTCTAAGGATGAGAAACTTGTTGATATGGATTAATCCACGAAAAGGAAAAAAGTAAAAGGAAAGAGGCCAAGTGAAAGAATAATAAAAACCCATGACAAGAAAGAACATCGTTGGTATGGTAAAAAGGGACATGTAATAAGTATCATAGGACAAAGACAAGGGCAAAGAACAAGATCGCTGAGAGGGAAATTGTATGCTCTCACTACTAGCATACCTAAGAGAGGTGGTAACGCTTCTGTTAAAAGTTTAGTTGCTCTTTTCTATCATACCGTGGGAACTTTGTTTTTATATACATCGCATCCTTTTAATTCTGCTTCGATAGTTGAGTCTCTGCACCTTAGTACTAGCATAGTAGAGGATCCTATTGTTTTCTCTCAAATCCTGTTGGGGAATCAGCTCATTTATTCATGACTTGTTTGGATTTGAGAATGTCTATGCTAAGCAATGCTTATGTTTTGGGCTATGGGTTGATTCTAGGGATGGAGTGGTTGTCCAGAAATGGTACGATTCTTGAGTATGAAAAGAGGGTAGTTAGATTATTCACTTGCCTTGGTAATGCCCTCGAAGTCTAGTGTAACCCTTAGGGTTCTGCCATGCTTAGTTACCTAGAATCTCTTGATACATCTATTGATCCCGAGTAGTGTTCGCTACTAAGGTGGATGGTTCATTTCGCTTATGCATGAGTTGTAGGAAATCACCTTAGTAAGTACATTTGGCAACATGGTTGACATCTGTTTATTTGCAAGAGATAATCCTTCTGCGTGGAATAACCTATAAACGAGATCTAGGATTCACTAGTGACTTTTGGAGAGCTTGCACGAAACCATGAGTACGCAGTTATGTTTGAATTGGGTATACTAGAAAGAGAATAAGCGAAAGTGGAACGAGAGGCGACAGTAAAATGAGTTCCAACTCATATTTTGGAAACAAGAATTAAGAAATTATGAAATTAAAGACTGACAAAGCACAATGGAGTTGAGCTCAAGGAAATGCGACTTAGAATATTGAAGGCTAGATACGCGCATCATATCTCTTTTTAAGAGTATATCCTTGATCCCTCTTTTCCTGTAGAGCTTATTTGCATGCTATCTTTCAAGTTTATCCTCTCGGTCCTATTCTCAATCCCATTTCTATTAGAAACCCCATAGGCAGCGTGACACGTCTGTTAGTAACACATTTTAGGGCTTGAGGGTGTCCGTTGGGTTGACTAAACTCTTTGGGTTTTATAGGATATGGGTTGGTTTTAGGAAGGGATTTCCTTGTGCCCTAAAAGAAGTCCATCATGCTTAGTTTCCTAGAATCATATATATTGGTTGAGTAATTCTTTGGGTGTTAGCCTGATGTTGATTTCGGTCTTTGGGGCTGGTGCTTAGGGAATTCTTCTCCAAATCAGTATATATGTGACATAGATTTCCAGTTTTGACATTGCCTAATGGGCACAAGGTTTTTACTTGCTTCTATCGTTTAACTTTATCTTTAGGTAGGAACAACTGGGTGTAAACATGTGTTTGAGACATGTTATGGTTGATGGTTGCAAGTGGTTGCTCGTGGTTGCCTAACACACATTAGGCACTAGATCGGCTCAGATACATTTTCATATTGCATATGCATGAGTGTTTATACTTGTTTATGGATGAAATTGGATGTGGTATCATATGGATGATGCATATTGATGGATGTTTGTGCACACATATAGTGTTTATGTGATTTGGGCTATTTGCATACATGGTGGACTCATCGCACTAAACATATTTTGCATTAAGAAGATCAATCAGGCCTGATCATTTGCATTAGATAAGGAACATATACACACACTTTCTGCATATGTTCATATAGCATTAGAAATCTTTTAAGGACAATGGATGCCTGTGATTGATGATTGAGTAGATAGATGATTGGATGGTAGGATACATTCTTCTTAACTTGAAGATTTCGGGGACGAAATCCTTTAAGGAGGGGAGAATGTAACAACCCGAATTTTCATAACATGTTTAAACTAGAAATCAAGGCAGAATTAATTTTTAAAACAAGAATCAAGGGAAACGGGCAGCTCCAATGCGTTCGTCTCGAAATTCTGCTTGAAAACGAGTCCGAGTTTGCGAGAATCGGAGTCCGTATGAGGGAGATATGACCCTCCGAAGTTTCAGGAATTTTCGGAATCAAAAACAGCTCGAAATTCGAATTCGAAATTCGAATTCAAACCGCAGATCAGACTGGGCGGGAAAATTCCCGCCCATGGACCAGGTCAACCTGGGGGTCGACTATAGTGTCGACCTCCCAGGGACCAGGTCGACCATAGTGTCGTCCTGGGGTCGACCTGCCTCCCTAACCCCTTTTCTGAACCAGATGCATTCTGATGTATTTAGACTCGTTTTCTGTCCAGATTCTTCTGCCTAATCCTGTTTAAACAGCCCCCTAGCCTTATTCTCTCCACACCATTTCTTTCTGTCCTTATGCTTCTTCTAAGATAATCAAATAAAAAGGAAGATAAAGGAATGCTCCTTCTCCATCAAGACTACGCTTAGGGATTTGCAAATTGGGGGATTTCAATTAGAACACGGTCGATCAAATAGAGATTCAACAGTCAAATTCTGCTTTCTAATCCTCGATCCACGCACTGTAAGTTCAAGTTACTTTTAGAAAAAAGCTGTAAACTTAATATCCATGTTGTAAATTGGAATTGGATCTATGTATGGTGATTGATTCGTATCTATTCTTGTTCGTCTTGGATCTTGACTTTCGTGAATATTGCTTTGGACCTATTCATGTTGTAAATCAAATTCCCTCGTGTCTATAACCTTAACATGCCTATGACGTTGAAACTATTGCTAATGGACAAGGACTATGACTGAGAACATAAGACTGCCTATGACTAATACGAATATGCCTATGACTATGACGGTGAACATAAGACCGCCTATGACTAATAAGACTAAGCCTATGCCTACGATGGTGAAAGAAAGACTGTTTTCTATGACTATGACAAGGACAATTGTGGCTAATCAACTATGACTCTTGACTATGAGAATTATTATCTATGATTATGAACATAAGGCCATTATCTATGACCTTGACCTTGAAACTATTACTGTTAATTGCCTATGACTATTGCCTAGAACTATTTTGGATAATTAACCGTGACTATTGTGATTAATCGCTTAGGATTCTTAATTATGAGATTTCTACCTATGACCATGGCTATGACTATCGGGGTTAATTACCAGGGACTATTATAGTTGATTGAAACCCATGTTGTATGCCGAATTCGCAGTTTGTTGGATCTCATACCAAGGGTGCGACTTGCTTAGTTTATTCACTATTATGTACACCAAAACCATTGGATCCATTTTTCTTGTATTTGGCTTGCCTTTGCATGCCTATTCTTTTATGTCAGCGTTTACCATGACTATCACCTTATCTTGCTAGACTTGAAATCCTATATGCCAGTGATGTTATAACCAATTATCTCAAGTTATGTCATGCTAGTCTTGTAACCGCTTCTATTGCTTTATGCTAGTGCCTTTTGCCTATCATAGTTTTGATGCTATTCCCTCTATTTCGAGATTTGGATTTATTTGTAGTAGAGATCGATTCACGTTCACGTGCGAAGGGAATACGATTTGGGTAGATTAGGCAAAACATGAATTGGTTATGAACAAGAATTATGAACTCGATAATAGGAAAAACTTGAAACATGAACGCTGTTATAACTTGAACCTGGATATGGACACGAACCTGAAATCGACTTGATATGAAACTTGCCTTGAAAACTTGACACGATTTGACATGAAACATGACATGAAAACTCGACATGAATTTTGACATGAATGTGGGCATGACAATTAGATAAACTTGAAAATGGCCAACTCGAGGTTGGGTTGAGTTTGCAGTGTAAATCTGCCTAGAACTGCCCGGTAAATCCCGTGGCTGCAAACAATAGGATCCAATGTGGGTAGTTGGTCATATCGCTCGTAAAACCGAGGTTAGACTATGCTGTGGTGTAAATCTGCCCGGAACCGCCCGGCAAATCCAGTAACCATAATAGTTAGTCTAATGTGAGAGGTTGAAGTGCATTAATGAATTAATGCGACAAGATAGGGTTAAGTCATGAACCACTTGAATATACTTAACCAATTTAACACGATGATTTGATAGGGTTAAGTCATGAACCGCTTGAATATACCTAACCAATTTGACACGATGACTTGATAGGGTTAAGTCCTGAACCACTTGAATATACTTAACCAATTTAACACAATGATTTGATAGGATTAAGTCATGAACCGCTTGAATATACTTAACCAATTTGACATGATGACTTGATAGGGTTAAGTCCTGAACCGCTTGAATATACTCAACCAATTTAACACGATGATTTGATTGGGTTAAGTCATGAACCACTTGAATATACTTAACCAAATTGATACATGATTTGTAGGGCTAAGTCATGAACTTAAACGACAACACTTAGCCAATTTGACATGACACGTAGACAGGTTAAGTCACGAACTTGAATGACAACACTTAACCAAATTGACATGCTAGACCGATGGGGTTAAGTCTTGAATATTAAATGACAACACTTAACCTACTAGACGAAAACCCTAGTTCTGCGGTCCGTTTCAGCAGTGACCCACTGGATGTATCATGGTACCCTGGAACTAGGCCGAGTAGGGAAAGATTACTGGGCTGATTGTAAGTGACCAGAACGACGGCTGTGTGGGTGCGCTAGTGTAGGTTCTAACGGAGTGCGGGCATGCACAAACTCCGGAGCAGAAAAAGCAAGCACTGGGCATCAGTAGGTTTATCTGGGCGTGCTTGATTCGTGTCGATGGTTGGCACCATAGGGCTTGATACACCCTATGGTGGACCTAGCACAGGTGACTACATTTCGTGATTGGGCCATATGACACAGACACATGAACGAGCTAGGACTTGTAGGGAGCCGATCGATTAATAGATCGTTATGTGGAATTCGTTAGGTAGCGTAATCCCTAGTGGTCCTAGGTGGCATAAACCCTAACCGAATCTAGAAAACGTTCAATAGGTTGCATAATCCCTAGTGGTCCTAGGTGGCATAAACCCTAGTTGAACGCACGATAGCTCATGATAAGGAAACCTAGCCAGAACAAGGGTGGCAGTCCCAACGATTTCAAGAATGGTGGCACTACTTTGAAGTAGGATAGAAATACGTGATGAAACCCGTACGATATACGCCAAGGGATTGTACATATACATGAAAAGGATGATACGAGTTGGGATACTAGTACAGTTGGTGCAGAGAATTTAGGAAATCAGAGCAAATAGATATCATTTTAATGGTGAAGCAGAGAAATCTTGCGATGATAAAAATCTTGCGAAACTATACTTAGTTCTTCCTGAATGGGAACCTTGCAATGTTATACATGACAGAAATCCTATGATGTTATTCTTAGTTATCGTGCCTGTAGCTTATCTTGTCACCATGCTTATGTTTACTTTCAGTTTATTCATGCCATGTTATCTTTACCTGTTTTTATGCTGAAAGTCACTAGGACTTACTCAGTCTTTATGACTGATCCAGTTTGTTTCGCCTCTTTTACTTTCGTTCCCCCCCCCCCCAGGTTCACAGGGTGGGAACACAACTTAGTTCGGATCTTACCGAGCTCCAAGGCTATTTCATGAAGGCTTGGATTGCTCTTGGCTAAGGCTTGCTTTGCTGCTTTATTGGGGAATGATTTATAACTATGGTTTTTTGCTTCTTTACTATTGCAAGATAGATTTCGGTGTAATGGATTAAGTAGTATTTTAATGTAAAAGGCTTTAGACCTTTCTAGATTTTAAAGCAATGAAATTTGGTTCTTCTTCCACTGCTTTATATGTTCTTTCTTGTAATATTTCTGTGCATGTTTACCTAGATAATGCTCCACCAAAGCTAGTGCATTCCCTTTGTGAGTGACCCTAGTGGAGGTGGGGTGTTACAACTTCGATAGTCGGTGAGTTAACTATCAAAGAAACACAAGTGTGCAAACAACGATATTATTTCCAAATGGAAATTATATCGATCAAACATCAATTTATATTTATCTCCCTTAAATTAATTTATCACTAATTTATCTCATTTGTCATTTCTTGTTTCCATATATTCAACATTTCTATTCTTTTAAATTTAGAAAAATGTATGTTATTAACACTGGAAAACATTTCCATCCCTTGTTTTCTATATTAAAAAACAATTCTGATTCTTCATTGGAAAACATTTCCAAAACTCAAATATTGGACTTATACAGATGGTTAAACAAACCATCGCGATGCCAACTCAAATCATTACACTTATTAACTAAATTCACTAACCATCCTTTACTATCAAACCTTCGCCATTCCTTAGTTAAAAAGGAAGTCAATCAAGTTGGGGTATAATTACCTCACAGACCTTAACTGAACAACGTTTAAACTTCGAAATAGACAAAGTTTATCATTTAAACCTTTACAAACTTCCTTACATAATTCTCTTTCGAATAATCTCTATTCGATAACCCCTCCCTTCGAATAACTATATTTGATAACATTTATTCGAATAAACTAGATTCGAAAACCTTTCTTCGAATAAACTATACTCGATTAACCCTATTCAATTTACTCTCATTGATTTAACTTTAATCAATTAACTCTATTAGACTAACACTATTGGATTTACTCTATTTGGTTTAACTCTAATCGATTTAATCTTTTCACTTAACTTCTTTCGAATAAACTATATTTGATAACTCCATTAACTCTACTTGAATACTATATTCGATTAACTCCCTTAACTCTATTCGAATAAACTATATTCGATTAACTCTTTTAACTTTATTCAAATAAACTATATTCGATTAACTACTTTAATTCTATTCGAATAAACTATATTCGATTAACTTCTTTAACTCTATTCGAATAAACTATATTCGATTAACTACTTTAATTCTATTCGAATAAACTATATTCGATTAACTTCTTTAAAATAACTAGATTTGATAACTCCTTTCAAATATCTAGAATCGATTACTCACTTCGAATAACCAATATTTGATTAACTCACTTTGAATAACCAGTATTCGATTAATTAACTTCGAATAAACTATATTTG
This sequence comes from Allium sativum, assembly GCA_030737875.1. Lineage (NCBI taxonomy): Eukaryota > Viridiplantae > Streptophyta > Magnoliopsida > Asparagales > Amaryllidaceae > Allium > Allium sativum. The sequence goes on along the minus strand of CM060910.1, from coordinate 223,000,249 downwards.
ATTACTCTACTTCGAATAAGCAATATTCGATAACTCTACTCGATTAACTCCATTTGAATAACTCTAAATGGTTAAATCTAATTCTAATTGATTTATTCTAACTCTAATCGATCATTTCTAACTCTAATCGATTTCTCTTATTCGAACAACTCCTATTTGATAACGTTTATTAATTTATAAAGATTTACTTTTAGTAACGGTTCTTCACTTTATAAATGTTCTCTTTAATAACGTTACTCCACTTATACAAGTGTTGTGTACCCATTCTATTTAAAACTATCGGTGTTAAAACCAATACCTCTTCTCTATATAAGTTCAGACTTATATATTCCATTTATCGAATGATAAATATTTAATTTAATTTATAAACTGTTATTTATAAATTAATCTTTTCTATTTATCTGTAAAGAAACATATTTCCATTTCCTATTCATTTTCTAAATATTCTTTGATTTAGTTCTATTTATTTATCAAATAAATATTCCTTTTTATCTTTCTATTTATTTAACAAATAAATATTTCTTTTATCTTTCTATTTATTTAACAGATAAATAACCCTTTTTCTTTTATTTATTCCCTAAATAAATAAACCCTTTTTTCTTTTATTTATTCCGTAAATAAATAAATCCTTTTACTTTTATTTATTCCTAAATAGATAAATCCTTTTACTTTTATTTATTCCCTAATAAATAAATAATCCCATTTTATCTATTTGTAAATGTTCTACAAATATTTCCATTTAAATCTCTATTCTATTTGTAAATGGTTTACAAATATTTCTCTTTCTATTTGTTTGACAAATATTTTCCTTTATATTTGTTTTACAAATATTTTTCTTTATATTTGTCTTAACAAATATATTTCCTTTATATTTGATTTACAAATATAGTTTCTCTATATTTGATTTACCAATATATTTCCTTTTTCAAACCCTTTTTCTTTTATATATATAAAATCCATTGATTTTATATAAATAAATTATTTTCAAAATATACTTTGAAAATCCCTTTTCTACATCCCAGTATTTCTTACGGTATTTAAAATACCAAACAATGGTGATCGATACCATTCAAACACATATAATCAACAACAGATTATATATCACATACACAATATATAAAAAACAGAAAAATATGTGTTGAGGAATCCAGTTGGATTTCTCCGACCTGTTTCCCTGCATCCACAGATGTTAAACAGTATAATTAACATCGATTTCATTTCGATATGAAATATTCTGCTGATCCAAAGCAATATTCGATTAACGATTTGTGTGTGTGTGTGTATATATATATATCGTTGTCTACAATTTCAACCAATACACAAGAAATTCAACCAAAACAGTTAACACACAACAATCAACAGATACTTATCAGTTCTAAGAATACGTTGTAAAAATAGATCTGTTCAGAATTGGTGAGTTTTATTCACATTGGCAGTTCATCGTTAAAGAACGATAAACTATTTGTTTGATTTGAATCATAAAAATTATTTTGCCTAAAATTCAAACGGGCACCAATCCACTTCCGGTCAGTCCTAATGCGTAGCCACCGTCCACACGATCCCAACGCAACTTACGGTTCGAAATTCTGATAAAGTATGATAAAGTTACGCCATTTAGAATTTGACACATATTTAAATTAAACCTAACTAAATAAATTAAATTCATTTGGGCTTTTACCCTCTCTGATTACCTCGGCCCATTAAATACCCAAACCCAGACCCGCTATAACCATGTCTTCCCCAAAACAAACTAGTAATTCCCTTATGGCCAGAATAACACGAGTCCTCAATCTAACTTCCTAAATCCCCAAACCAACTTCAACTTCAACAAAACAGCGTCTTCCTCCTGATCGTCTCTTCCATCACATCGATCACCACCTCAACACCTGAGGCCACCGTTGTTTACACCATCTCCAATTTCCCTTCAAACTGCCGCATCATCCCTCATGGAAAATCAAGTAAGCCACCAACATCAGTTACTTCAAAATTTGCTCCATTCAATAACTCTCCATCCCAAAATCATTGAACACCGAACTGCCTTATGGCCTCGCAACATCACTTCTGCTCTGAAAGACCACAGAACTCGAAGTGCAACGAATCCTTCCAGACTCCCCCAAACGATGCTACTATCCACGCTAATCCCTGCATCACAAAACTACGAATTCCTGTCATGCCCCCCTCCAATGCTTCACAAAACCTCACCAATAATTTTCCTTTCAACTACTGCGCTCTTCATGCCAGCATATTGAATTAACACTCACCATAGAGCATGCATTCGCCCCTTTCCTTCGCGTTTTTGTCTAGGGTTTTATCAGGGAAGTGGCGGCCTGGTGTATTAGTTTTGTTTTTGATTTTTGAGAGCTCGATTTTCACGTTTTTGCGTTGTTAGAAGGAAAAAAGGATGGCGGCTTTGAGATTGACCAGAGAAGATATTTATAGTATTTTAGTTCTTGATTTGTGCGGTTGTTTGGAGGCCACGAGTTTGTTGGAGGAACATGTATTTCATGCGGCTGCCAAGGAGGGAGACGTGCCACTTTTTGGATCAGGGAATGAAGAAAGGTTATAAAGTTTTCAGCATACTTCGGTGCACCAACTTCGTTACATAAAAATTTATACGATTGTACTGACTGCTATAGACATAATTGAACATACCATTGTGACGACCAACGTACCATGATCCCAAAAATATAATAATACTGGTAGATTAACTCATATTTTGAAACTTTAAAATGTTAATTTCAGGGTGCGAAATACTTCAAATAAAAAGTCGCTTACTAAATTAATTAAAAATTATAGTAAAATTCTAAAAATTAAATTATCACTATGTCCTAAAAGAACCTTGTCTAAATTCAAACCCAATATTCAAATATTTTTAAATAACCGTTATGGTGATGAACGAATATACTGCTGTTTTTTTTGAATATTTAATTTGGATAGAAATCAAAATCTACACGACGAAATCCCGATTTTTCTCTTCCACTAGAAAAATATACTTCACCAGCTACTACGTTTCTTGTTTCATAGAAATCCGATTTAAAACAGACCCTGTATATTTAGTTGAAGTTCGAATCACCAATTTACGAACTGCAACGCCGTTTCGAGCTTGATTATAATTAAATTATAATTATACGTTCAAACTTCATTTAAATAATACATTCATTATTATAATTCAACTTTAAACTGAATTAAATGTTTTAAATTGCCCAATTCACATTATATTGTCAATTCACTATTTCTAATTATTTCAAAAATTAAATATATTATTTAATTATTTAATTAAATTGAATATTCCAAATAATTTAATTTAATGACCATTAAATTTTTTGAATTACTATTTATATAATTAAATTAATTAATTATATATCGCTGAAAAATGCGGGTCGTTACATAAACAAAAGTAAAATGATAACGTTTGGGAAGGAGATTTGAATTGGAAATCTGTATAGACCATAGCTACAAATTTTAAAGTACTCTTATTTCTTGGAAAGTCCGAGATTGGTTATATGTCCGAAAACCGATCCAAGTAATAATACGATGTTATAAAGTAATTGAAGACTTGTAACAACTAAAGCCTGGAAGTTTCCGAATCATCAGGGTTGAATGCCGATGTCTCGGATTGGTCCGTACAAGCAGACGAGGTTATAAGTGGAACGATATCTGAATGTATTTGGAGATTTTTCGATGATGTTTGTTCAGACCCAGAACGGACATTTATGGATTGTGTGTCTGAGATTGTTATTAACTGCGTAGCACTGTTTTATCAATATATATCTATTTGGTGGCGGAGAATTAATCTCTTGCTTAACACCCTTCTCTAAGACGTAAGAGCTTAGAGGTTATATATTGGAAATCAGTGATGCGTTGTCAATGGATAATGTGACATACTTAAGATATGTGGTGAGCTATGGACGATCAAAGCATGCCTTATTTAAGCGTAGCTTTGTGTATTGTGACCTCTGCAAGCTTCACAACCCAGTAAATGGCTAAAACAGGAAAGATGCGGTAAGGTTAAGCGTAGTCATTTCCTTCTAGATAAAAGGTGTACTATGGTATGGAGCACAGGTATTAAACTATGTGGATAACTTCTATTTTTATGGATATTGATGTTGCAAGGCCTTAGTTTAAAGGTTGGGAACGACTGGGAAGTGATATACTCAGGAGTGCTCTAAGTTACTCAGTTAAGGGGTAACCCGGCCTCGAGTTGGTAGAGAGCCAGATTTGGTTCTCGGGGCGTCCCTTTAGAGGCGTACGCATCGGTTCGGTAAGGAAGTTCCTTTACCTAGTCATTTGTTGGAAATCCAATTTTCCACTACGGGACCATATGATTTTAGTTGTATAGCTTGCTACCAGCAGGATTGTTAGTATAATGGGATGGGGCATTATGATGGATATGATTAATACATTTATTTGCGAAATTGTTTTCACACTACGCACTATTAGCAGTAAAAGAGGATTTTCACGTATCAAGCATTTTTGACTACCGTCAGGAGAAACCTCGCCCATGTGTGCGTTTGCATTGTGTATGTGCCGCTAGACCTTATGTTAGTTTCATTTTTCAAAAAGTCAAAGCGAATTTCTATGCATGGGAATTCATATGGAGTAAACTCGTTCTGCGTTAGCGGCGTGGCCTAGTGAATTTCCCAACTTTAAAATGAAGCCTAAATAAGAACTGTGTTTTGAATCTCACACCAGTCCCACGACTGACCTAGAGTTTATTATTTCCTACACCTAAATTCTAGGTGCCCATATTTTTACACGGGCAGTCAAATGTTTAGTTTGCAGGTTTAGATTTTAGAGCTGGATTCAGATTTGAAGCAAGAATTATGATTTAGGTTGTTTTGTATCCCGTTGGAGAGTTTATTTCCGCTGAGCATAGATGGAACTCTGATATTCCTTTTAATCTCTGATGTAATCAATGAAAAAGCTCTACTATATTTTGTGCAAATATGCAAGTACCCATAGCAATCCATCTTTGTCAACGGTTTAAGTTGGTTTAAATACTGGTCAGAAAGCTGGGTCGTTACAAAAGTGGTATCAGAGCTTTGGTTTAAACAAAACTATAGGGTTTGAGATATTTGAACAAAAGATGGGATTCATCAGAGTTACAATATCTCATTAGAGATAGGGTTAGGAATACCCTAGAATGAGATTCCAGAATATTGCAAAATCAATAAGAATTTGGAACTTGTGAACTTAAAATTTAAGCATTAGATTTGTTTGGTATAAATGAATTTGGATGAATAACTTAAGTATAAAATCCTTTAAAAATGTAATTAAGGAAATATTGAATTTGCACTAAACCTTAAGTTCATTAACCATTTTTATAAGAATGATTTCTAGGTTGGTTTGGTAGGAATAAGGATGACACGATTAGGACCCTTAACCATTTTATATGATTTTTGGTTTGGTAAGTAAATCCCTTAACAATTTTTGAAGACTTTGGAAAAAGAAATTTGGGTATAAACACTTAAATTGAATCATTTTGGTTTAGTTAAGCAAGTAATGAGTTTTTGGATTAGGAAGACTTCTAAGTTTTAAATTTTTATTTCAGGGTGGCAAACCTTTTAGTATTATACAATATCTCTCCCAGTTTCTGCCTAATAGTAGCTCTAGGTCTAACTTAGAGGATTCCATTATAAATATTTCTAGTAATTCGAGTGATCATGAGATTATTGAGATATTATCAAACTCCACACAAACTGAGCATCAAACTATACCCCGATAGAGAAATGGACGTCATCTCTGATCATTATCCTGATATGTTAGGAGTAGACACAACCCCACAGCAGGACGACCCTGTAAGATATATAAGTATGTCCTACGACCCATGATTATTCACTAGATATATGGATTGAGGTAGTATCCTATTTTGGGATTGAGGTATCCCTAGAGATAGATGAGGATACATTAGAGGATTTATAATGGAAAATCATTGACAAGAGAAACCAACAGTTATTAGTGTTGTATATAACATAGTTGTATACACAATTATATGATTTTTGTTTGATGATAACAACCAAATATATATTAATATAAATGTGTTTGTACTGCTATATAACATCACAGACATGAATATAATATTTATATTTATATACGACTGTACAAACATTCGTATATTCATACAGTATTGTATTTAAATATAATATTATATTTAATACTCAAACAGTACAACTATTTATAACTCCACTATTTAAACATTCACTTCATATTGTACTTGTATATAAACAGAATAAGATAGACAAGTTCGTTTGACAACAATAAAATGATATTTTATTTCAATCAAATTTGTTTATTACATATATCTGTACAATTCTCTCACAGCTCCTCAGTACAGTTCATTCATTGTCACTCAGTCATACATACACACAACATATACACAGTTACATTTCATATATATCCATTTTCACTTGTATATACAGACTCATACATTCATTGACACCACACACTGTCTTCTTATCTTCAGCTTTCATTCCAGTCATTGTCAGTCCAGTCATCCCCGCTTACCTGTCACACATGAAACAGAAACACACAGCATACTGCAATAGAAATAATACTGAATATATGCAAATATAAATTTTGTTTTTTTTAATTTTATTTGCCTCAGATTTCTGGTGTGTTTCTCATCATTTTTCATGACTTGATCTGATTTATAAAATCATCAATCTGTGTCTAGACAGCTTGTGATATTCACAGTGATACACTGTAAATACCACAAGGTGGACAACATGTATATATGATGCAGGGACAGAAAAATATTCTGATAGCTGCATATACACACGTGTATAAATACACGTGTGGACTGCCTCGCCAATCAGTGTACAGCTGAGGAGTAGCCACGTGGACCTGCTCGACTCAGTGCACAAGCAAGGGACAGTGCAACATAGACGTGGAGCCAAAAATTCAAAAAGTCAAATGAGCAAGTCAATCAAAATCAAAACAACAAGTTCATACAGCAAAGAGTGGTGCACAGGCTAGCATGGTGGCAAAGCCAAATTCAAGTTATGAAAAGGGGACAAGCATATGTTGTCGAGGTAATGTCACAAGCAATAACACAGGTTCAGTCAAAACAGCACAAGGGCAGTTTCAGAATGGTGTCAGGATCAAGCTTGGTGCAACATGCAACTTAAATTCAGCTTATCAAGTTTCTGGTGTGCAAGTATACAAGGCAGGTCAAACACATGAGCATGCACAAGCAATGGTGAAGCAAGAGTGGACATACACTCAGAAATGTAGTGGATAGTGTGTATATCATGCAAGCAGCATAAAGTGGAGTTACAGCAAGTAAACTATCACAAATGTCAAGATAACAAATGATATACAGTGATGCAACAGTGCACGTAGCATGGTCGAGCTAAGTTTAATATGACATAGCAACATTTCAAGTGAGGATGTGCAAGCGCCCTTCAGAAATGGGCAGCAACTACAAAATTGTTCAAGTGAACAAACAGCATGGCAAAAGTGCGCAAGCAAGTATTGAAAAAAAGCTCAACAAAGAATGCAAGTAAAATGTTCATAGCAGCATGGACATAAGAGGCTTGAGCATGTCAAGTTCAAAAAGTGCATCAGCAAGACAGTTCAATATGGAACAGCAAAGAGATCAAAGAAAATCCGCATGAATGAGTAAATGGTTCACAACAGTTGGAGCAAATGTGACAAAGTCAAATTAAAGCACTCATGTGATTCTGGCAAGAGTTTAATTTGCAGAAAATTATATATGGCAAGACTTAAACAATTTTTCTGAAACCATTTTTTTTAAACTCAACAAGTACAAAAAAAAATGGCAAGAAGTTTAATTCTAGAAATCACAGTGATATTAAGGAAATCAGCATGTACATGAATGACAATAAAGTGTTTCCAGAATTTCAGGGATCGAAATTGAAAAGAATTCTTTCCAGAAATCACTTATCAATCAGAGAATTCGAACAAGGTTACTGTTATGTTTTTGGAAAGAAATCATGCTGTTTTCAGTAATCACAATATCTGGCAAGAAGTCTTTCCTGAATGCAACAAATTAAGGAATGCACAATCATCATCTCGGCAAGGTTTATGTGTTTCCGGATTTACAGACAATCAATGAAAGGGGCATGCTTCAATTCAACAGCAAACATTTTTTGGGAAAAAATTCATGTCTGGTTTCAAATTATTTTTTTTCAAAAATATACGGTGCTAAATCAAGGGATAGCAAAAAGGGAAGTTTTTTTCTTTTCAGAATTATTTTTTAAAACCGAATTAATCAACAATGGAAATCATTTATTTTGTTTCCAATTTTTTACAGAGACGTTTCAGCAATCAGAGTATATTTCAAAGTCGGGAAGCAACAATTCAAATTGAAGACAGACAAAAGGGGAAACCCTAATCAGATCGAGCCATTCTTTGGTGAAATCAGAGTTTATGTAGGGTTTGTTTATCCCTATTTAAACACCCTCATCATCATCGGCTATCAATGCATCGAAACCACACAACAACTCGCAAGAAATTAAAAGCCAGAAAATTGAGAAAACTCACGGTTTTCGATCGCAGAAGCAAAACCCCAAATCGGTGAAGAAAGGAGCACCAGTAGTCGATCAAGACCATCGACAAGAACTTGAGAATCAGAGAATTGGATTCCATCATTCAAGCAATTGACTTCGGTTTGGGATTAGAAGGAAACCCTAATTCCCCTTTTGACGGCCGCCATTTCTGATTCCAAAAGCTAAAGAGATCGGGCAAATAAAAGTGAATGGACCGGCCTATTTTTCCACTTGGCTAAGCTTGTTTTTTAAAAAAAAAGGGATGACCTTATAACTTAATCTCCTTAGTTTTTTTTAAGGGTTTCTTTTATTTATTTGTTTTTGTTGTATTTTCAGTTTCGTTTGTAAACAATTCTGAACAGTTTATAGAGTCTGTAAAACTCTAGGGGAGTTTCAGTTAGGAGTTAACTGACAGTACTAGACTCTGTAAAATCTAGGAATACAGGTTACGGGTTTGTAATCTGGGGAAAATCTGATTCAGGGGTTTGAATCAGTCTAGGGGTTTGAGCGTAGGGTTAGAATAGGAGCAGGGTTTGCGAGTGTACATGGTCTTGTATGTGGGATCTGTTCTATCACCTAGTAGAAACCTTAGAAATGCATCAGTAGGCAGGTTTTTGCCGAAGCTGGGTATATCTGTGTGTGATTTATTTTCTGTATTTCTATTTCTACTATATTCTGTGATCTGTTTATTATTTTAATATCCTGTCAGTTTTTCAATTCTGTTTAAAAACTGTGAAAAACCCTATTCACCCCCCCTCTAGGGTTATTCTAGATCCAACAATTAGGACAAGTTCCGGTACCAGAGGACCCTGGCTTAGATTCTGACCCAACATTAGTTGAGCAGTAGGTGCGACAATACACGAGTTAGAGCTGTCAGGATTTATAGTAGAAGACGATCCAGTTCCGAAGGGAGGAGATGCTGAGGTTAATGATGTCATGAAGGAATTATAACAGCCCATAGACGAAGATGATATAGAGGCTGATGGATATATATAGTAGATGAGAATAGATTTATAAAGGATGATGAGTTTTGACCTTGTATATAGCATTAATATGTTTTGAACTAGGACAGATTTGGGCATAATACATGGATAGGTATCCTCTTTTTGTGAATATACATTTGGACTACCTTAGTTATGTGACATGTACCCAGGTAAGGAAACTTCTAAGATGACCTTATGACATAATATTTTTGAATTGATTATGATACGAGTGTTGTTTTCCAATTTGAGTCTGTTTATCTAAAATTTATGAAATCTATTCCAAAATAGTATAGAGGAGTTTGGTTTAAAATTCGTATAGAAGTTTAAAACCAACTGTTTATCCTTTTCGACGATGAAAAGTCTTAAGGGGGGATGAATGTGATATCCCATAATTTTCAATTAAGTTTATAAATTAATTTTGGGATTTTTCTGAATATATTTTGAATTAAATAAGGTTTAAATATAAATATTGATTTATAATCTTTGTATATTAATTTAAATAAATATTTTATTTTATTTTATTAGTATCATTTTTTAATAGAAATCCTATTTTAAAAGTATGTCTAATACATTAAAGATTTAAACAATAATATATATGAATTTTATAAATATTTAAGATCTAAAAGTTGTTTGGTTAAAAGTAATTTTATAATTAAATATCGGTTCAAAATATTCATTCAATTTTTATACGCGCCGTCTTAAAATATTTTTTAGAATTTTACTGTAATTTTCAATTTGGAAAATAGGCATATATTTTTTTCAACGTATTTTGGGGCAACTGTGGTCCGCTAGGCACATTACAAAATCGGTTTGCCGGTCTATTTTATTTTGTTTTGGGATGATGGCACATCATTCTTAGTTTGGTGTCGTTCGTAGTCAACGATTAAAAGTAAAAATTAAACACTTGAGTAAGAGCCATTTGTACGCTGTATGAACTCGAACAATTCTTTTCTGCCTCCACTTGCGTTACTGCCTCATCAACTTTTGGGAAAAGATATTCTTTTTTATAAAAAAGCAGGTGTCCTCACGTGTGGAAGATTGCATGTCTTGAGTTGCATAGGTTAGACAAGTGTCATTTTCTTGAAAGACAAAATTACCCCTAAATTCAACTATATAAAGGACTTATGCACCAAATTTTCTTCGTCAACACTTCACTGTGTATTTTTCTCCTGCACGTATCTTCTTTATATTTTCATTTGGTTCCCTTTTTACTCTATGCGCCTGTACTTCTCCACCCTTCTTTACATCATCCTTCATAACATTTGTCCCTCACCACATTTCTTCACTGCATGCAAAATAGTCTAGCCTCTACCCTTCTTGCTCCACCGCCCTCTTATCTAGCACCACCGCCAGTTGAAACGCAACCAACCTAAGACTGATACACCGTCACTTTCTCTCCTTAAAAACAACAGCTACTTCCCCTCTCCATTAATAGTCACGTCACCCTGCTAGAAAAGTAACAATATGCCTCCTTTCCCTTAACTCGCACGGTCCTTCCACCTTAGCCTCATCAAAGCCAAGCTTCCATTCCCGAGCACCTCCGCCATCAACCTTCCTCACCATCTTGACGAGTTGCTGCGCCATCTAGTACCTCACCTCTACAGACCTGCAAGTCGCCCATTCCCAAAAACAAAAGCAAGATTCCCTTTGCCTTAATTACACTTACTGTTTTACTTCTCAGTTCCGTCTCCCCCCTTGTCAGGCTCCAACCGCCACTAGCTTCTCCTCCTCACACTGACGGTTTATCCTTCTTGACCAGAAAATCCACCAGCCCCTCACAAAACAGTCCGTCTTCTCCCTAAAATAGCACGCAAGGTCCTTCAACATCTTTTCTCTCACTTTCACTTCCCATTCACGTCAGCAAACCCACTGACACCCAGTTCCACCATACTTCCATTACTCCATCCAAGGACCCAAGATCGACCTCTTATTGCCCTGTGAAAAGAATTAGATTTATAGTGTAAAGTGTTTTCAGTATATATATTTATATACATTAGTTTGATAGTAGCAAAGAAGGGAGTGCGTGTGACGTTAAGTCCTGTCCATGAGCCGTGGTAGTTTGTAGTTGAGAAGGAAGTTGTGTGATAGTGTGTGTGTGTATATATATATATATACACACATGTTAAGTTGCTAAAAAGACGGCGTACGCTTATCGATTATAATGTTCATATGCTGATATGCAGTTGATAACGGGTTCATCATTAAAGATTTGGAAGCATGAAGGTGAGATTTTCTAATTTAAATTTATTTTAAATTAGTTATTATGGATAATTTAAATTACTCGTTAAATATGATAATTGGTTTATGGTCATAAATTGTTATGAGTTGTTATTGATTGCAATGGATGTCCATGCAGTTAGAAAAACACCGTAAACACTAAGCATTGTTGACTGTAACGCTCTACGCACAGTTAATTAATTATTTTTATGGTTGTGATGGATGAAATTGTGCTTGTTTGGTTAAGTTATTTGTTTGGTTCTGATTTCATGAATTCACACACATATAGCTGTGTGGTTATGCGTGTAATTTGATTCAAATTCTCCTTCCATCCAAATGAAAATTTAATTATTAAAATAAAGGTTAGAATGTAGTTTTAAATTTAATTTTAAAACCGTTTAGAATCAAATGTCAGTGGTATGAGTTGAAATGGTTTTTGAAACAATCCCGACCGCTAATTGGCTAATTAAACATTGAACTAGGTTTGAAATTTGGCTCGGAAGAAAATTTGGAATTAGTACCCAACACTGGTTTTATGCAAGTAAATGGTTAATTATAAATAATTAACAAAGTTTCAATAAACTATTATTATTTCAATTTAATTTGAAATGGAAGCGGAGATTTAAATAATGTTCTTTGGAATAAATTAAATGAGTTTTAAGTTAAATATTATTTTATTTAATTTATTCAAAATGGAAATTTTGGATTTAAACAGTTTTGAACCAATTGAAATATAAAGATATCATTTCGGGAAAATAGGATTAGAAACATGACTTTGGATCTAAGTATGGAATTGTAATTTATTTTGGAAAAGGAATGGAATGATTTTTATTTAAACTTTATATAACGCGAATCGAACGCGTCATGTAACGATAGTTCGATAATATCGATTTCAAATTTCAGTTAGTTATAACTTGAATGTTTTAAATCGAATTAACGTGAAACGAAAAACATCGGGTTTCTATAGAGTATGGTTTTTGAATAAAAGAGAAAATTTCAGATTCCATCGTATGGTTTTCATGTTATGGTTAAAATTAAATTTGGAAATGCCGCTATACGCGTAGTTCAACGACCAAAAGGAGAAATCGAATAAAATAGGCTTATCAAAATTATTTAAAAAAATCCAGAAAAATAAATATGATAAATTATATTTATGTGATTTGAGTTAAAATATGCGAATTTGGAATGATTTTGGATCGATTGGGTTAAATAACCATTTCGCAGCACTTTTGTAACGCTTTTAACGTTATTAAACCATTTCTTTAATACTGACTGGATTTTGAAAATTTTAAACCATGAACCCTTGTTTTGATTATAAAGAAGGGTTGTTAAAAAGTTTAAAAATGTATGGTATGTAAAATATGGGAAGTTAGAATTAAAAGGGGAACGAATTGGGATGGAATTTGTTGTCAGATATTCGATATAGAATCCCAGATTTGGACGAATACTATCAGAAATAGAAAAAAAATATTCATATCCAAATTCTGATGTATTTGCACATGTTGGTGAATCAATGTCAAAAATGACTCGATTAAATTTTATTTAAACTTATATTTGAAATATTGATCATTTGATTTATCAAAAGCAAAGATTTAAAGCCAAATTATGGTTTGGTGGTTTTAAACCCCAAAGTAAAGGGATAACGATGAGTAAATGGATTTTATTTTTGAAATATAAGGTTGGAAAAGAATATTATTTATTCAAGAAAAGGGTTAAGATGAAAATGGAGTTTAAGGGAATGAATCCAACCTTAAACTGTAACGACCTGGAAAAAGTCGATCTTGGTTATCCGATATACAACACATATCGAACATCCAAGGATCGAAAATAACCGGAAAGTTAATGAATGAAATTAGAGGGTGAGGATATATAAGATAGAAACTTAGAATAAAAGAAGAAGAAGAACACAACATAAGAGTAACACGAATCTCACAGTGGAACGAATAACATATAATATATAGCCTATCTTTGAAATATCAATCTGTACCTGAATGTACATACCATTTTCAAAGTACAACACTTACAACACAACGGAAAAAAAAAATAGCTATATGATTCTGATGCCTCCTGCTCCAGCTCTTCAAATATCTGTAAATCCCGACTACTTGACTACCCGTACAAAATTGGGCACCCAAAAGTTTAGGTAAAACAAAATAAAATAAACTCCGGGTCAGTCATGGGACTGGTGTGAGTAAAACAATTTAAAACAATTTGAGCTAAACGATATCTCATAAGACCACGCCGTATAACGGAACGGATTTTTCCCTTATGAGAATCCAAATTATCTTTATATCAAAAACCTTTTGATATTATAATAATGTCTATCAATCACAATATAATAATCATCTAGCAGAAACGCTTCCATCTCACATTCTACATATAGAGTATACAATCAAAAACCGCAAGCACGTATTGGATAATGGATTTCCAACTAGGACAAGGTATGGAACCACCTTTCTCTAGTGTACCTCTAGAGAGGAATACACTGGGTTCAACAAGAACATCTTGCAACCCGACCACACATGACCGACCACTCATTTCGCTTGAGTGTATCGAACGTATATCACCAACGGTTGGGAAGAGCGACCGTTGCCCGAATGGGACAACATCAGCAATAGATTTTTAGAAGTAAATGAATCTCTAGATCAGGTGATTATACACCCTAATAGGTGCGACCTATATAGCCATGCTGCCTGCCCGATTTCTGTCATTTCCCGGATGTGAGGCTAGAAGCTATGCTTATCTTTTACATGTCACATCTCCATTCACTTAGAATGTCATATCGTCATACCCGCCAAATCACAAATTGACTTATCCAAAAATTCCATTGGTATAAAGCTAAGAGAAACGAATTCCTCCGCCACCAAACGTGAATATGTTTGAAGAGATCAACTTATGCGATCTATTAGATATACTCTGTCAGACCTTCGTCCATACAAGTTGTCATGGGAATGGACAAACCGAAGGCACTATTCGGTATATCCATCTTCGGCACTGTTATCTAAGATTTATACAACAGCCCTTGCACTTTACTCCATCTTCAATTATCTTTGGCATATATGATTCGCAACGCTTATGCCAATACAGAGTGGTTCTTTGGATAATAATCCAACCGGTCTCTTCATATTAACAACGTTAAAATGGTTAAAAACTTCTGTAACAACCTGAATTTTTATAACATGTTGAAACTAGAAATCAAGGCAGAATTAATTTTTAAAACAAGAATCAAGGAAAACGGGTTGCACCATTGCGTTCGTCTCGAAATTCTGCTTGAAAACGAGTCAGAGTTTGCGAGAATCGGAGTCCGTATGAGGGAGATATGACCCTCCGATTTTTCAGGAATTTTCAGAATAAAAAACAACTCGAAATTCGAATTCGAAATTTGAATTCAAACCCCAGATCAGACTGGGTGGGAAAATTCCCGCCCATGGACCAGGTCGACCTGGGGGTCGACTATATTAACGACCTCCCAGGGACCAGGTCGACCATATTGTCGACCGGGGGGTCGACCGGCCTCCCGAACCACTTTTCTGAACCAGATGCATTCTGATGTATTTAGACTCGTTTTCTGTCCAGATTCGTCTGCCTAATCCTATTTAAACAGCCCCCTAGCCTCATTCTCTCCACACCATTTCTAGGTAAACACCCCACCTCCGCTTGGGTCACTCACAAAGGGAATGCACTAGCTTCGGTGGAGCATTATCTAGGTAAATATACACAGAAATATTACAAGATAGAACATATAAAAAGCGGAAGAAGAACCAAATTTCATTGCTTTAAAATCTAGAAAGGTCTAAAGCCTTTTACATCAAAATACTACTAAATCCATTACATCGAAATCTGTCTTGCAATAGTAAAGAAGCATAAAACCATAGTTATAAATCATTCCCCAATAAAGCAGCAAAGCAAGCCATAGCCAAGAGCAATCCAAGCCTTCATGAAATAGCCTCAGAGCTCGGTAAGATCCGAACTAAGTTGTGTTCCCACCCTGTAACCTGGGGGGGGGGGGGAGGGAACGGAAGAAAAATAGGAGAAACAAACTGGGTCAGTCATAAAGACTGAGTAAGTCCTAGTGACTTTCTGCATAAAAATTGGTAAAGATAACAAGGCATGAATAAACTGAAAGTAAACATAAGCATGGTGACAAGATAAGCTACATGCACGATAACTAAGAATAACATCATAGGATTTCTGTCATGTATAACATTGCAAGGTTCCCATTCAGGATGAACTAAGTACAGTTTCGCAAGATTTTTATCATCGCAATATATCTCTGCTTCACCATTAAAATGTTATCTATTTTCTCTGATTTTCTAAATTCTCTGCACCAAATGTACTAGTATCCCAACCCGTATCATCCGTTTCATGTATATGTATAGTCCCTTGCCGTATATCGTACTGATTTCATCACGTATTTCTATACTACTTCAACGTAGTGCCACCATTCTTGAAATCGTTGGGACTGCCACCCTTGTTCTGGCTAGGATTCCTTATCATGAGCTATCGCGCGTTCAACTAGGGTTTATGCCACCTAGGACCACTAGGGAAATTGCTACCTATTGAACGTTTTCTAGATTCGATTAGGGTTTATGCCACCTAGGACCACTAGGGATTACGCTACCAAACGAATTCCACGTAACGATCTATTAATCGATCGGCTCCCTACAAGTCCTAGCTTGTTCATGTGTCTGTGTCATAAGGCCCAATCACGAAATGTAGTCACATGTGCTAGGTCCACCATAGGATGTACCAAGCCCTATGGCCAACCATCGACACGAATCAATCACGCACAGATAAACCTATTGATGCCCAATGCCTGCTTTTTTTTCTTTGGAGTGTGTGCATGCCCGCACTCCGTTAGAACCTACACTGGCGCACCCACATAGCCGTCGTTCTGGTCGCTTACAATCAGCCCAGTTATCGTGCCCCACCCTGCCTAGTTCCAGGGTACCATGATACATTTAGTGGGTTACTGCTGAAACGGACCGCGTAACTAGGTTTTCCATCTAGTAGGTTAAGTGTTGTCATTTAATATTCGAGACTTAACCCCATCGGTCTAGCATGTCAAGTTGGTTAAGTGTTGTCATTCAAGTTCGTGACTTAACCCGTCTGCGTGTCATGTCAAATTGGCTAAGTGTTGTCGTTTAAGTTCATGACTTAGCCCTACGAATCATGTGTCAAGTTGGTTAAGTATATTCAAGTGGTTCATGACTTAACCCTATCAAATCATCATGTTAAATTGGTTAAGTATATTCAAGCGGTTCAGGACTTAACCCTATCAAGTCATCGTGTCAAACTGGTTAAGTATATTCAAGCGGTTCATGACTTAATCCTATCAAATCATCATGTTAAATTGGTTAAGTATATTCAAGCGGTTCAGGACTTAACCCTATCAAGTCATCGTGTCAAATTGGTTAAGTATATTCAAGCGGTTCATGACTTAACCCTATCAAATCATCGTGTTAAATTGGTTAAGTATATTCAAGTGGTTCATGACTTAACCCTATCATGTGGCATTAATTCATTAATGCACTTCAACCTCTCACATTAGACTAACTGTTGTGGTTACTGGATTTGCCGCGAGGTTTGGGGAAGATTTACACCACAACATAGTCTAACCTCGGGTTTTACGTGCGATATGTCCAACTACCCACATTGGATCCTATTGTTTGCAGCCACTGGATTTCCGGGCGGTTCCGGGCGGTTCCGGGCAGATTTACACTGCAAACTCAACCCAACCTCGAGTTGGCCATTTTCAAGTTTATCTAATTGTCATGCCCATATTCATGTCAAAATTCATGTCAAGTTTTCATGTCATGTTTCATGTCAAATCGTGTCAAGTTTTCAAGGCAAGTTTCATATCAAGTCGATGTTAGGTTCGTGTCCATATCCAGGTTCAAGTTATAACAGCGTTCATGTTTCAAGTTTTGCCTATTATCGAGTTCATAATTCATGTTCATAACCAATTCATGTTTTACCTAATCTACCCAAATCGTATTCCGTTCGCACGTGACCGTGAATCGATCTCTACTACAAATAAATCCAAATCTCGAAATAGAGGGAATGTCATCAAAACTATGATAGGAAAAAGGGACTAGCATAAAGCAATAGAAGGGGTTACAAGACTAGCATGACATAACTTGAGATAATTGGTTACAACATCACTGGCATATAGGATTTCAAGTCTAGCAAGATAAGGTAATAGTCATGGTAAACGCTGACATAAAAGAATAGGCATGCAAAGGCAAGCCAAATACAAGAAAAATAGATCCAATGGTTTTGGTGTACATAATAGTGAATAAACTAAGCAAGTCGCACCCTTGGTATGAGATCCAACAAACTACGAATTCGGTATACAACATGGGTTTCAATCAACTATAATAGTCCCAGGTAATTAACCCCAATAGTCATAACCATGGTCATAGGTAGAAATCTCATTATTAAGAATCCTAAGCGATTAATCACAATAGTCATGGTTAATTATCCAAAATAGTTCTAGGCAATAGTCATACACAATTAACAATAATAGTTTCAAGGTCATGGTCATAGATAATGGCCTTATGTTCATAATCATAGATAATAATTCTCATAGTCAAGAGTCATAGTTGATTAGCCACAATTGTCCTTGTCATAGTCATAGACAACAGTCTTTCTTTCACCGTCATAGGCATAGGCTTAGTCTTATTAGTCATAGACGGTCTTATGTTCACCGTCATAGTCATAGGCATAGTCGTATTAGTCATAGGCAGTCTTATGTTCTCAATCATAGTCCTTGTCCATTAACAATAGTTTCAACGTCATAGGAATGTTAAGGTTATAGATACGAGAGAGTTATTGTTTCCTACACCTAAACTCTGGGTGCCCATACTTTTACACGGGCAGTCAGAAGTTTGGTTTGCAGGTTTAGATTTTAGAGCTGGATTCAGATTTGAAGCAAAAGTTATGAATTGGGTGTTTCGTATCCCGCTAGAGAGTTTATTTCCGCTGAGCATTGACGGTACTCTGATATTCCTTGTAATCTCTGATGTAATCAATGAAATGAATGAAAAAGTTCTGTTATATTTTGTGCAAATATGTAAGTACCCATAACAATCCATCTTTGTCAACAGTTTAAGTTAGTTTAAATAATGGCGAGAACCTGTCAGAAAGCTAGGCCGTTACACTTTAACCGTAAATTAACAAGTGAACAATTCCCTAAGTATTAACCCTGAAGGCCGAAACAAACATCTAATCAATACCCAGGAAACCATTCACATTAACTAATCTCCAGTTAGTTTCTGATTTTCTTAACTCCATTGGGTCTAAGAACAGCATTATCAAAGATACCATTCACGACAACCCAAAATCTTATTCCATTTTTAATCGGGTTAAAGAACAAGTGTTATTTAAAACACCGTTCACGATAAACCCAAAGACCAATTTCAGTTCCATTCCAATTAAATATCAATTAATTGGTATATTTCATTAAATCTAAATAAAAAGATTTAATCTTTTCTCAACTAGGTTCAACAACAGTGTTAATGAAGACACCATTCATGACAAACCCAAAATCACATTTACTAGTAAATACAAGGCTCTGAATAGAAAATATATCGGCTTATATTCAATATCAAATTTTGGAATCAACAAATACCATATTGGAATAACAATATATATTCCAAATTCGTCCATAATATCTGTATAATCATGGAATCCAATATCAAAATATTCCAAAGATAATTTTGATTCAAATCCATTCCAATTCATATATTGGAAATTCCGGTTATTTTTAAAACCATTTCAAATCCAATTTATTTATTTAAAAATATTGGATTTCATAATTCTAGTTCATAACTAGTTCATTTCGATAAAAATCTATTTTTATATTTTTAAACATGGAATTTTTCATACCAATTCTTTCCAAATTATTTGTTATGATTTAACACTAATTATTGATATTTTTAATAATTTTATCAAGGCCCGTACAGTCGATTTCCATAAACGGCCATCAAACTGCACTTACAACGACCTTTTCCAAATTTGATTTGGACATAATTCTGAATCCAACCGTTAGATTTCAAATCTCTAGTATTCATTAGAAGGCTCTTTTCGTTACGAATCCAAGGTTTTGGTTTTAGTAGAATCTGACGGTCGGATCTCCCGTAATGTCCATTCGAAGTCAATGGTCGAAATTCGCGAACTACCGTAGCGCAGCGCGTTCTATTCAGGGCATTATATTATATATATAATATATAATATATATTACATCGGTTTCCATTTAAAACATATTTTATAAATTGTTTTAAATTCGTTTTCAAAATGATTTCAACTCCATATTCAATTTCAAATCAATATTGAATATTCCATATCATCGATATATAAATGATAGTATTTTCAAAACAGTATATTTTGAAATTAATTCCTTTTCGATGTTCATTATAAAAATGAATAAAATCGATTTAAATATCATTCACATCAAAATGGCGTTAATCTAACCAACATGGCTTTATATATTTAAATATATTTGTGTCCATCCCAAATTGGACATCAAAATCAGATTTTGATCTTTTGCTAAATATTATTTTAAAATATTCATTCTTTCCGAACTGGAATCAGACACAGTCAATTACCATATAATGTTGATTATATGGATTCCGTACAATACATGTACACAACCACAATTAAAAACAGACGACTGTCATCCAAAGTGCATTCTACACTGCATAAGCATCAAATATAAATATTTAACGCTTACTACAGCCTGTCAACTAATCGACCGACATACAACTAAATATTGAGATTAGTGTATGTCCAATATCATCCCAATGCCCGTGTGGGGTTTTCAATCAACAAACAATAGATTTTATATGTGCAGTTGGGCGATGTGTAAAATTTATCGTCCCAATCAATATCAGTCAAATCAGTGTACATAAACAAATCGTCCGATTTGTTGATGAATATTTATTTTATTCATATACACGTTAAAAATTATATTTTTAACTATAAAATATATTATTCCATTCCACATCACACGATCAATTTTCACAACACAATCAAACAAACAAACAAGTCGTCCATGGTCTGTGGACGACGGGTGCCGGGTGTGCTGCTAAGCACCGTCTGCATCCTAATATATATTTTAACTAGAAAATAAAATAAAAAGTGAGAAGTTCTCACCTTTGGGTTCCACTCCGCCGTGCTTTGATTGTCGATCTATTTATTATACCTACGTTAAAAATTATATTTTTAACCAATCAATAATTATTTCTTTGTATGCTTATTTTATAAATAACATACATAGGCTAAAAATTATATTTTTATCTTTCTAAAAATAATTTCAGATTTTTATAACAACGCTACATAGATACAAATCACATTTTTATGCCGCTACTATATAGATAAAAATCAAATCTTTCTATCGCTAATGAATATATAAAAATCACATTGCCATTCAAACGATAAAAATCATATTTTTACTTTGTTACATATATGAAAAAAATCCCATTTTTATATCGCCACTTCATATATAAAAACCATATTTTTATTACCTGTATAATATAAAAATCATATTTTTACATCGCTACTTCATTATAAAAATTATATTTTTATAATGCTACTTTCTATATAAAAATATATATTCTTTTTTTAAAAATTATAACTTTACATCATTAAAAATCTAACCTTTTTACTTTCTAACAATATCATCTTTTCCACATAAAAAATTTCACCTTTTTATTTAATAGCAAGGTTGCTCCCTTCAAAAATCATATTTTTTCATTTCTCTTTTTAGATGATAAAAATCATTCATTTACATACATAAAAACCATAGTTTCACATACATAAAAAATCCTATTTTTCATATAAAAAAATCAAATCTTTCCATAGAGAAAAATTGTATATTTTCATATAGAAAAACCCTAACTTTCTATAATTTAAAAATCAGAATTTTATTTATAAAATAAAACAAAATTAGAAACCTCACTATGTTAATCGAAGAAGGGAGTGCTGAGGGGGCGTCCAGGTGGTGGCATAGGCGATGGGGTTGGTCGGCAGTGGTGGCACGAGATCTTCAACGTTTTGGGAAGGAAGTTTAGGGATTTCCGTTCGGAGAAGAAGGGAGAGAGGCGGTTGGGGGACGCGGCTCCGCCTGAGGAGGTGCGACGATGGTGCGCCATCCACCTGTGGCAGCAGCGGTGAGATCGAGAGGGAGGGCGACACATTTTCTATCGGGTTTTTTTATTTTTTATTTCTTGATTGCAAATGTGAAGAGAGAGAGAGAGGGGAGGAAGTTATATATTTTTATTTATTTAATTATTTTATCATTCAAAATGTTGACTTTTCTTTTAATCCCCAAACGAGGCTCAACGACTGCCGTCCCTAGCTAATTACCCCCATTCCGAACAAAATGGGATAAGTATCGCAAGCCATTCGGCTGTTTCGATCAGTTTCCATCAAAATCAAAATATAAATCCATATATTTAATTTAAACGCACATTTCAATTTACCTGGGCCACGTATGGACCCCAAAAATTCTAGAAAAATTAATCTAGCTGTGTTTTGATGATACGGCCCCAACAAAACTAATTTCGTCAAATTTGGAGATCGTTTGAAAAATGGCCATTTTCTGGTCGATCCTAATTGACTAAAACTATCAAAACACGTTTTACTTCGCCACGCTCACATATTAATTTCAAAAATTATAAATTTTGGAATTTAGCAATAACATGACATCCCGGATCCAACAAAAGTGGGTTCGTCGAAAACGGAGGTCGTTTGCAAAATGGCTATTTTTAAGGGATATATTTTCCATAGCGACTATTCTGAAATTTCAACTGGGCATAATTTTTTATTCCCGCAATGAAATTTTGATTGTTCGGATTCATTGGAAAGATATTTTCAAATAGATTCTAATACTTTTGGTTTCGCTAAAATCCGATTTATTTTGAATCATGTACATTCATTTGAAATTTGAAATTGAGTTTTTAAACTACTGCGCCATTTCCAATTCCTTTTATAATTAAAAACAAATATTTATATTCTAACATCGTTTCAAATAAAGCTATACGTTCTAATTCTATTCAAAATAAATTTCTTGTCGTTATCAGTTAAAATAATTCATTTTAAATATTCAAAATTCATTAAATTTGCCAAAATAAAATTTTTAAATTGGTTCAGATTTTCTGGGTTGTTACAGTTTTGAGCATAGGGTTAGAATAGGAGCGAGGGATTCGCAAGTTTACATGGTATTGTAAGCGGGATTTGTTCTATCACCTAGTAAAAACCTTAGGAATGCAGCAGTTGGCAGGTTTTGCCGAAGCTGGGTTTCTCTGTGTGTTATTTTATTTTTGTTTTTTTATTTCTGTCGTATTCTGTGATCTGTTTATTATTTAATATCCTATTAGATTTTTAACTCAGTGAAAAACTGTGAAAAACCCTTTCATCCGTAACGACCCGGAAAAATGCGATCTTGGTTATCCGATATACGACACATATCGAACATCCAAGGATCGATAATAACCGAATGGTTAATGAAAGAAATTAGATGGTGAGGAAAGATAAGATAGAAACTTAGAATAGAAGAAGAATAAGAACACAACATCAGAGTAACACGAATCTCACAGCGGAACGAATAACATATAATATATAACATAACTTTGAAATATACATCTGTACTTGAATATACACCATTATCAAAATACAGCACTTACAACACAGCGGAAATAAACTATAACTATATGATCCTGAAGCCTCCTGCTCCAGCTCTTCAGGTATATCTGTAAATCCCGACTACTTGACTGCTTGTACAAAATTGGGCACCCAAGAGTTTAGGGTAAACAAAACAAAATAAACTCCGGGTCAGTCATGGGACTGGTATGAGTAAAACAGTTTAAAACAGTTCGAACAAGTAAACGATATCTCATAAGACCACGCCGTATAACGGAACGGGTTTTTCCCTTATGAGAATCCAAATTATCTTTATATCAAAAACCTTTTGATATTATAATAATGTCTATCAACCACAATATAATAATCATCTAGCAGAAACGCTTTCATCTCACGTTCTACATATATAGTATACAATCAAAACCGCAAGCACGTATTAGGTAATGGATTTCCAATTATGACAAGGTATGGAACCACCTTTCGCTAGTGTACCTCTAGAAAGGATATACACTGGGTTCAACAAGAACATCTTGCAACCCGGCCACACATGACCGACCACTCATTTCGCTTGAGTGTATCGAATGTATATGACCAACGGTTAGGATCAGCAATCGTTTCCCGAATAGGACAGCATCAGCAATAGATTTTTAGAAATGAATGAAACTCTAGATCAGGTGATTATACACCCTACTTCGGAGCGACCGACTTAGCCATGCTGCCTGCGTGTAACTTCCCAAAATTTTACTAAGTTTGATTTGATTTTTTTTATATAATATTGGATTTTCTGAATATAAATTGATTTTTATAAGGTTTGAATATAAATTTTTACTTTGAATAAGTACCTTGTTTTATTAAATATGATTTTTGTATAAGAAAAAACTTATTTTTAAAAGTTATATTTTATTTATAAGATTTATGTTTAAGTAATAATATTTCCAAATTTTGATAATACTGATTTGTAAAATATGAATTTGGTAAAGGATAATTTATTTTATGATTTTACAAAAATGATCATTATCTTATTTATTTTGATAAATTATAAAGGTATTTATAAAATTTGTATAAGAATTGTTATCCATTTATTCGTGTCTTAAATAAGTGTTAGAAAAGTGTTTCAAGTTAGTAACACAAAAGAAGTGTTATAAATAATGTCGCAAAATGATTTAATATGAATGTAACATGTGTTCTAAAGAGGTGTCACCACCTAATTCACTTAAGGAACATGTGTTAACATGCATGAATAAAAACATAAGGAAACGACAAGTGTCCTATGAGGTGTAAGCTCCTTATACCTTTAAGTTTTCTATATAAACCCACCTCAACCCTCTCTTTTCACCATCCTTCTCCATTTCTCATTTCTTCCATTTTCTTTCATACTTCTCCCCTTCTTTTCCATGGCTTCCTACGCTATTCACCTCTCCTCTTCCTTTCACCATTTTTGCTTAGCTTTTTCCTCCTTTCCACCTTCTTCTAAAAGCTTATGGCCATGGTTTCCATGGCATAAGTCTTCCTCTTTTCCACCACCACCTTGCCAAAGTTCGTCATTCTCCTCCTCCTCTTATAATATAAGAGAGATTAGTGTGTATTATAAATTATAT
Organism: Allium sativum; assembly: GCA_030737875.1. NCBI lineage: Eukaryota > Viridiplantae > Streptophyta > Magnoliopsida > Asparagales > Amaryllidaceae > Allium > Allium sativum. Next base: position 222,975,298 of record CM060910.1, on the reverse strand, counting down.
ATATATTTTTGTGAAGAAGACATTGCGCCGAAATACTGTCTGACGATTCACTCAACTAGGCTCGCCTACCGTGAAGATTTGGAGAGCTATTAGGTGAGAACATCTAATTTAAATAAATATTTAAATTAGTTAATTATAATTAGCTGAGATTAATTATAATTAGTTGATGATGATTGTGTGATGGATGTTGATGTTTGAATGGTTGTTCATGAATTAGATAATACACTGAACACTAGTAAGCGTTATTGTCTATAACACCTTGTGCACAGTAAAAATGTTGTTTGTGATGAATAAATTCATATCCATCTGATCGTATGGTTCATTTGAATAAATATGATTGCATTGTATGATATCACACACACACACAAACACACTGTGTGTAACAACCCGAAAATCTGGGCCAGTTTAAAATTTTTATTTTGGCAATTTTAGCGAATTTTGAATATTTAAAATAGATTATTTTAAATAATATCGACGAAAAATTTATTTTGAATATTAATAGAACGTATATATTATACGCGTCGTCGTTTGAATATAAATAATTATATATAATTATAAATAGAATTGAAAATGGCGCTGTAGTTCGATAATTCGATTTCAAACTTCAATTGAATATACCGGGTGCAAAACAATCCGGATTTTAGTGAAACCAAAAACATTAGGATCTAATTGATGATACCTTTCCAACGAATCCGAAAGATCGAAATTTCATAGCGGGAATCAAAAGATATGTCCAGTTGAAAATTCTGAATAGTCGCTATGGAATTCAGGCCCTTAAAAATGGGAATTTTGCTAACGACCTCGGATTTCGACGAAACCACTTTTGTTGGATCCGTGATGTCAAATTATTGCTAGGTTTCAAATTTCATTATTTTTTCGATTGGAAGGAGGCCCAATCAATCACCATATAATGTTAATTATATGGATTTTCATACATCACACCTATATAATAGCATTGAAAAATAATCAACCATCAACCAAAGTGCACTACACTGTATAAGCATCAAATATAGATATCTGACGCTTATAACAGCCTGTCAATCGACCGATCGACATATTTAATCAATCAGGATGAGTGAACTTCAAATTTCATCCCAACACCCGTGTGGGGTTTCAAACAATCAAACACAGATTTTAGTTGTGCAGTTGGGCGACGTGTAAAATTTATCGACCCAATCGATATCAGTCAAATCAGTGTATATAAACAAATCGTTCGATTTGTTTATAAATATTCATTTATTCACTTTCACGTTAAAAATTATATTTTTAATGATAAAACCTTTTATTTTAACACATGAATTTCTATTCAGTTCATTTATTCAATAAAATGATATTTTTATTTTTCTAACATATTTTACAAAATTTCGGCGGTATAACGGCACGATACTAGAAATGGGACAAGGCCTAGCCTTATCCCCGGTCTAGTGAAGGCCCACGCCATTCACACATCAATCAAATCCATTCCATTTCACCAAACAATTCAATTCAAACCAAATAATCTAACCAACTACACAACCAAACAAACAAGTCCATGGTTTGTGGACGATTGTGTCGGGTGCTACTAAACACCGTCTGCATCCTAGTATATATATATAACTAGAAAAAGAAATTTTAAGTGAGAAGTTCTCACCGAAAGCTATCCAATACCACGACTCTTCATTTATAGGAATCTTCATCGTTATCGCATCTTTGTCATCTTCCTTGCCCGTAGCCACTACATATATAAAAATCGATTTTTTTTACCTCGCTATTCAATATATAAAAATCGAATTTTTACTATGCTATTCAATATATAAAAATCGAATTTTTACTTCGATGTTCAATATATAAAAATCATATTTTTACTTCGATGTTCAATATATAAAAATCAAATTTTTATATCGTTATCATCCATATAAAGATCTCGCCTTTTCAACTATAAAGATTTCTCCTTTTCAAATATAAAGACTTCATCCTTTCAAAAATATAGATTTCTCTTTTATTTCCTCACTATAAAAATCACCTCTTTATTTCTATGTATATATAATAAAAATCAGATTTTTATTTCACTACATATACAAAGATGATATTTTTATATTCTATATTTCATGAAGATTATATTTTTATAGTTCCTACCCTGTAAAAATCATATTTTTATCTTTTTACAATATAAAAGATTATATTTTTATCCTCCTTCAATATAAAATTTCAGATTTTTAATTGCTAAAATTAATTAAACAAAACAAAATAAAAAGGAAAAAGGGGCTCACAGTGTTCGACTACAGAGGGGGGGGGGTGCGGTTTTCACTGTTGCCGGAGGTTGGAGGGGTCGGCGGGGTCGTGTGGGTGGCGCAGCACACGAGGTGGCGGCCGCAGTTGCGTTCCAGGCGGAGGAGGGGGCTGGGGGTCCCACGACGGCGTCGGTCTTCGCGTCAGAGGGGGGCGATTGGAGATGAAGGTCAGGGGAAGGAGAGGAAGCGGAGGGGGGAGTCAGGGAGGAGTCGCGCCCCCTGGCGGCGGCGGCGAACGATCGAGGGGGGGGGTGATTTTGATTCGGATGTAGTTTTTTTTTCTTCTGTTCGGTATGAAGAGGAGAGAGAGAGAAAGAGGGGTGAGGTGTTATTATATTCAATTATTTAATTATTTTTAATTCTCCTTTAAGTTGACTTTTTATTTCGACCTCGAAACGAGGCCCACTGCCTGTCGTCCATAACGTTTCACCCCCATTCCGAACACAATGAGATATGTATCGTAGGCTGATTCGGCTGTTACAATCAGTTTCCGTTAAATTTACATTTAAATCACTATATTGAATTTTAAACGTACATTTCAAATTACCGGGGTCACATACTAACTCTAAAAATTCCCGAAAAATATTTTCTAGCTTCGTATTGACGATACGGTCCTAACAAAACTAGTTTCATCGAATTCTGAGACTATTGGAAAAATGGCCAATTTCCAGTCGATTAAATTCAACTCAAATGGTCAAACATGTTTTCTTTTGCCACGCTCACATATTGAATCGAAAAATTATGAAATTTGAAACCTAGCAATAATTTGACATCACGGATCCAACAAAAGTGGTTTCGTCGAAATCCGAGGTCGTTTGCAAAATTCCCATTTTTAAGGGCCTGAATTCCATAGCGACTATTCAGAATTTTCAACTGGACATATCTTTTGATTTCCGCTATGAAATTTCGATCTTTCGGATTCGTTGGAAAGGTATCATCAATTAGATCCTAATGTTTTTGGTTTCACTAAAATCCGGATTGTTTTGCACCCGGTATATTCAATTGAAGTTTGAAATCGAATTATTGAACTACCGCGCCATTTTCAATTTTATTTATAATTATATATAATTATTTATATTCAAACGACGACGCGTATAATATATACGTTCTATTAATATTCAAAATAAATTTTTCGTCGATATTATTTAAAATAATCTATTTTAAATATTCAAAATTCGCTAAAATTGCCAAAATAAAAATTTTAAACTGGCCCAGATTTTCGGGTTGTTACAATCTCCCCCACTTAAAACTTTTCGTCCCCGAAAAGGAACAAAGTCGAAAGTGGTTTGATTAATAAGCTTTACATTCGATCTGGCTTCCATTCTCCAACTTTTCAGTTTCTGAGAATTTTCAAATTTTCAAAAATTTGGCTAACACCCTAAATTTTCGAAAAATTTCGCCATAACCTCCCCTGCACCGGGAGCATCGGGGAATTTCAAATAGCTTCCCCGGTCCTTCTAATCTCAAAAAGAAAAAGAAAAAGCCAAGCGGCTAGACAATAGGCTCATAAAATCATCATCACCCAAACAAAACAGTAAATTATAGTAAACATGTACCTATTTGTCGGGCAAACAAATTTTATTCTTCGGCTCTAGCCTCCTTGCTATGACCTGTTCAATGTAAGTATATGTATATGCAAGCAAATGTGACCAATTTTCAATATAATTCAATATTTGATACAATTAGGCATAATGGTTCAAAATTAGCAAACAATTAAACAAACAACACAAACATCAATCAAATAGTGGATTAGAGTTTCAAATTCATAACTTTTGATATATATACAAAAAATCATGTTTTTGATGCCAATTCACAACAATGTGTTCTAGCTATATAAGTTTTGGTTCTCACACCAGTCTAATGGAAATATATAGAAATCACACCTTCGAAACACGAACATAAATACTGATGATGTGGCCACATCACTAGAATTATCCCCGGGTGTCTAGAATGTGACTCTATATCTATCCAGTATATTAAAACTTTGACTATACGTTCATGACGCGTATATGCAAAATCTTTATATACTCGATTGTCCATATTCAAAATAAATAAATATTCAAATACATATAAAACGATATAAATTTTTAAAACAAAATTGTTTTCATTTGAAAAATATACTCTTCACACTCGTTCTAGGATACTACTGATCCTATCTCTAACGAGTCATTCTAATTGGATATTGCTAATCCAATATCTGATGAATTCTTTCGCATGGTTCTAATGTGTCTTGTTCTCGAGCTCTGTAAACCAAAGCTCTGATACCAAACTGACACGACCCAAACTTCCCCGGTAAGGAAAGCCCGGATAGCGTTGAGGACAAGACAAATCAGAACGCAAACAGAAGAACATTTCATTGTTATTACAACAATTCCATCAGATACAAGAATGTACAGAGTATAAGTGAATAAATTACATTCGATAAATATCAGAGATTACAATAAATTACATAACAGCGGAAAAATAATAAAAAAGCACAACTGAAAGTGATACACCGATACAGAGCTTTCCGAGCATCGTTCCAGCTGTAAACCAGGTTCCTGTGAATATAAATATGCAAAACCAAAACTACTAGCTGCCCGTGTCGAAAATAGGGGCACCCAGAGTTTAGGTTAAAACAATAAACTCCAGGTCAGTCATGTGACTGGTGTGAGAACTAAAACAGTTATTTAAAACTTTACTTTAAAGATAGTAATTCAAGGGACCACGCCGTATAACACGGAACGGGTTTCCTCCCAAGAGTACTAGTGCATATAACAAAACAGCGCAATGCTCTTTGGAAAAATGAAGCTATTATAAGACCCAGCTCCCATCACACAATGCAACGCAAGCCGGAGGATAGGGTTTCCCCTTATAACAGCCAAAGCATGCTTGATACGTTTAAATCACATTATTTGATACTATTATAAGTGTATAGTGTCAAAACAATTTTCAATCATAAATATCAATCATAGGCGGCATGGGTACCATCTATCATGTCGCCATACTAGTTCTACAATTAAAACCGCAATACACGTATTGGAAATTGGATTCCGTCATGAGCCGAGGCAAGGGGCAATCTCCTCTCCGCGTTCGAGGCACTCTAGCAAATGCCTCAGGACCCCACTATGATCCTTGGATCTTCAGGGCCGGTCCTCTCTTACTTTTGAGGATTGATTATTCCTGAACACGCGTTTCCCGGTCCTTACAGACCTATATCCGAGGCGCCTCGCATTCCAACAACCACACAGGTGAAAAGTATATAAATGTCAGGGCTGGTAGGTCACTGACACCACCCTAGCTAGAAAGAAACGTCGTGCTCTCCCTGCAGTCACTATCCCGTTTTTGACTCATACCGAGGTGTGAGGCTCGCAAATTCACATTATACACAAAGCTACGCCACACAGGCCGTGCTTTGATCATCAACCACAAGACTTTGCTTTTCAACAGAAGCCCCGATCAATTGCCACTTACGCGTGCCACATTGGCAATTCACTCCATGCGACTGATGTCCATCGATATACAACCTCTGAGCTCGTACGTCTCAGAGAAGGGCGTTAAGCAAGAGAATAAATTCTCCGCCGCCAAACAGATGTATATTAAATAGAGATCAATCAACACAGAATAAAATCCAATGTCAGACACACAATCCATTTACAAGTTCGTTCTGGGTCTGAATGAAACCGGAGGCACTTTCCTCGCATATCCATCCATCTTCAAGTACGTCTGGACGATCACCAACTGATTCCCACATCCTGGGTGTACAGCCCAATCCAGATCATCAGTAATCACCCAAACGATGTGAAGACTTCCGGTCTTCAACCACCGTCTTCATCTTCGACATCTCGTCGAATCGGTTATTCAGAATCGGTATAAACTCGGCCTTTCTGAATAACCCACGTATATAATAAACGAATGTTACACAAACACAACAAACGCCTCATTCCAATTCAGAATATTCTTTTATTCACAAATCACATTCTTAGGGAAAGGTTCCCATTAATTTTATCCAAGATAAATTCTTCCAAATTTATCCTATAATCTTCCTTTGGATATCATTTCAAACTAGTCGGGATTAACGAACCACACCGATGTAATTATTTATTTTATTTCCCAATCCCAACCTATATATCCCATGGAGAAAAACTGGTAATACTCCATATCTAACACCACGGTGTTATCGGTAAAATTAATTACCATCTCACGTACAAATCTAATTAAAGATTTGCCTATCGCTGTGGAGTAAAACTGGTGGTACTCCATTCTCGATCACTTTTCAGATTTGATAATTTAAATTATCAATTCACATTTTAATCTAATTAAATATTCATTAAAACTCCACTTAGTTTTAATCTTTTCAGAAATCGATATCTTGCGTTTAACTGGGTTAAAGAACCAATGTCATCTAAAACACGACTCACGATAAACCCAAATCACATTTGATATTAAATACAAGGCTCTGAATAGAAAATATACCGGCTTATATTCAATATCAAATTCTGAAACCAACAAATATCGTATTGGAAATAACGATATAAAATATATCTTTCAAATTCCCATAACAATATCTGTATAGTCACGAAATCCAACATCGAAATATCCCGAAGATATTTTCGATTCAACTCCAGTCCAATACACGTATTGGGAATATTGATTATTTTTAAAATCACCTTCAAATTCAATTTATTTATTTCAAAAATAAATTGATTTTAGTCCTAGTTCAAAACTAGTTTATTTCGATAAAAATCTATTTTTATCTTTTCAAATATGGAGTTTTCTAGCTCAATTCTTTCCAATTCATATATTATGATTTTACACAAATTATAGATATTTTTAATAATTTTATCAAGGCCCGTACAGTCGATTTCCAACAACGGCCATCGAACTGCACTTACATCGACCTTTTCTAAATTTGATTTGGACATAACTCCAAATCCAACCGTTAGATTTCAAATTTCTAATATTCATTGGAAAGCTCTTTTCGATACGAACCCAACGGTTCTGGTTTTAGGAGAATCCGACGGTCGGATCTCCCGCAAAGTCAATTCGAAGTCAATGGTCGAAATTCACGAACTGCCGCGGCGCGTTCTATTCAGGCCATTATATATATATATAATATATATATATATTATATATTTCGTCAATTTCCTTTTTAAAACGTATTTTATAAAATGTTTTAAATTCGTTTTCAAAACCATTTCAATTCTATATTCCATTTCAAATCAAAATTGAATATTTCATATCATTAATATATAAATGATAATATTTTCAAAACGTTATATTTTGAAATCACTACCTTTTCTATATTCATTATAAAAACGAATATAATCGATATAAATATCGTTCACGTCAAAATGGCGCAACTCTAATCAACACGGCTTTATATATTTCAATAAATTCGTTATCCTATTCAACAAATGAATATTTATTCTATTCAACACATGAATCTATATTTCTTTCAACACACGAATAATCTCAACACATGAGTACTGTCAACACATCACTATTTTTGTTATGTAAAATATTTTATAAAACTATGGTATCTATCGTTTGATTTTAATTAGACTCCACCGTGAAGTAGATTCTAATTGTAAATATGATAAAGATGTAATTTTTTTTATTTAAAATATTTTACTCAACACATGAAAAGTTTCAACACATGATCATCGTCAACACATGACTATTTTTATATTCAACACATGAATTTTCATTGTGGTTGTGGAAATATATGGGTGATCGATTTAGAGTCTCCTTCCTATATACGATTTTATTTAATTATTAAATAATATTAAATGGTTAGTTCTGAATTAAATATCAACTTTTTAAATATTGAATTAGGATTGGAAATTTATTTGAATTATGTATTGATTTTGTATAATGATCTTTAACTAGTTTTGGTAAAAATATATTATTTTCAATTTAAATTCGAAATGAGATTTTGAAATTTGAATATGAACGATGTCTCTTTATATTAATAATAGAATATACACCAGAACGTTCTAGGATGACTGAGAGGATAGTGTCTAGGCTTGGGTTTGGAAATTATAGTTTCCTGCTCTCCCTGGCTATCCCTAACTGATCCGACGGATGGGAGATTAAATAAAATTCTAGTTTGAAATTATTTGAATGGTGATTTAATTTATTAGTAAAAAAAAGTTGTGTTTTAAATCCGAATAATTTGAAAAGTCAATTTAAATGATTTATATAAGTTTATAATGATTTTTATGGTATTTTGAAGTATTTAAGAATAATGATTAGTTTGGTTAAATTAGAGCTTGTCGCATTATGGCAATATGTAAATGCTTATAACTTTTCCAATTTAAATCGAATTTCCACGAAACGAAAAACGTTTGATTCCTATTTACGAGAGCTTTCAAATGAGTGAAAGCAGATTTTAATTTCGGGTTAGAGTTTTCAAGCTATGTTTAAAACTGTTTTGAAAAAAAAAAATCGTTGTAAGGGCATAGTTTTGTAACGCTTTTGTAACACTTTTGAAACGTTGTTGTAACGCTTTCATTTAAAGCAATCTATTTTGAAGCTTTAACCCGTAAACAATTTTCCGAACTATGAGGAATCATTTTTAAATGATTTGCAGGATGTTTTCAAAGGTTAAGAAGTATTCGAAATATTGTATATGGGATTATAATTGATTTATTTAAATAGTAAAATAAGTTTTCCAATTTTGAATAATTGGATATGGTGGGAAATAAATCTTCGATATTTAATATTAATTCAGTCGATGATGACTCTTACTATTTGAGGAATTTAAAAGGTAGCTCATCGTTATTCCACTTATAATATGAATTGGATACGGAGATTTATATTGAAGATAAGTTGATGTTATTCCTATCCAGATCAAATATCAAAGAGTTGAATAATTCTTTTAATTAAGATATGGGTTTCTCCACCTGATTGAAATAAGTTAGATAGAAATAATTTTCGATATTCGGTATAAAAATTTCGTGGTGTAAATAAATACTATCTGGGGAATTTGGAAGATATTATTATATCGCTATTCCACTTATAGTATTCGTTGATTTTGAGAATTTATATCGAATATAAGTGGATAAAAATTTCTGTGCAATTTATGATTCAATATCGATTGATTGGGTTTTGTCGTGAATCGTATCTTCAGTAATATCATTCTTGAAACCCGATGAGATTGAATGGTGGAAATTCATATCGTAATTGGGGATTTAATCAAATCTTTGATTCAAGGGAATTAAAGGTAAGAAATTAAAGCGAAAGGATAATCTTTGATTTCAAAGAAGAGATAAGATGATAACGAGATGTATGAAATTTATAGTAATTCAAATCTTGAGTCGTAAATGAATTGGTAAATATTTGGAAGGAGATTTGAATTGAAAAGCCTGTGTAAACCATAGCTACTGTTTTAAAGTACGCTTGTTACTTGGAAAGACCGGGATCGAGTATATGTTCGAAAACCATTCCAAGTAATAATACGACGTTATGAAGCAATTCAAGACTCGGTAAACGACGAATGAAGACCGGGAATATTTGAATTTGTTTAGATTGATTGTTGATTGATGTCTCGGTTAGGTAGGCCACCGATACGAGGTATGAGTTACATGAGACCTGAACATATTTAAGTATTTTCGGGTTGTTGTTCCGTTCAGACCCAGAACGGATTCGTATGGATGGTGTGTCTGACGTTGAAATTGACCGCATAGCACTGATTTTTGTTATTGTATATCGGATTTGTGGCAATATATTATCCTCGTCTCTAAGCCATATGATATTAGAGGGTATGAATTGATTGTAATCAGTGATATGTCGTGAATTGTCAATGTGGCATACCCAAGTTATGAAACGAGCTAATGATGATCAAGGAATGGCTTATCGAAGCATCACTTTGTGTATGACGTGACATCAACAAACCTCACACCCCGAATTGATGAGAAACTGGCGGTTAGGTTTTATACTTATATATGAATTGATGATGAAGCTGTGCAGCAGTGGGAAACTACTTATGAACCTGGGGAAGTTGGGTATGTTCGGGGGGTCGTGTCTGATCGAAAACCGTTGATCTGCCCTGACGATGTGTAGTCGGTGTCCGCATGATGGATGAAAAAGCCGTTGAGGCACTTCGTTTTCTATCCCTGATTGATCTATCGTGCCAGGAATCATCAAGTTGGAAATTAAATCTCCAATACGAGCCACACGGTTTTGGTTTGTATATATATGGCGAGATAATATATTAATGGTATTATGTCGTCTAGAATTAATACATTTAATTGCGAAATTTGTTTTCCACACTATATGATAGTATTAAAAGAGGATTTTCACGTATGAAAGCACGTTTGGTTATCATAAGATAAAACTCGCCCATCTGGTGTGCGCTTACATTGTGTGATGTGTGACGAGCTTATGATAGCTTCATTTTCAAAAGTCATAGCGAATTTCTATGCTTGGGAATTCAAATAGAGTTAACCCGTTCCGCGTTTGCGGCCTGGTCCGTTGAATTACCCAACTTTAAAATTAAATCCTTAATAACAAATGTTTTGAGTTCTCACACCAGTCCCACGACTGACCTGGAGTTTATTGTTCCTTTCTAAACTCTGGGTGCCCATTAATTTTTACACGGGCAGCCAGTAGTTTAGCTTTGCAGTTTTAGTTCGTTGGAGCATGGTTCGGAGCACTTTCTGAGTTGGAGTCCACGATAGAGTTGAAGCTTCCGCTGTATCATTTTGATCTTCCGCTGAGAGTATATTTTCTTTCTTCCGCTGTATACGTTTTTGTTGTAACTATGATATTCATGTAACTCTGATGTAATATTGAATTATTCAATGAAAGATTCTATTATTTTGTTCAATGTATGTATGTACCCATAACAATTCGTCTTTCTGAACGGTTTAAGTTGGTTTAATTACCGACAAGAACCGGGCAAAAAGGCGGGTCGTTACATTTTGGTATCAGTGCTTTGGTTATACAAAGCTATGGGGTACGTACATTTTTGGACAAAAGAATAGGACTCCTCAGAGTTAAATTATCTCATTAGAGATAGGGTTAGAAATAGCCTAGAATGAGATTTTGGAATATTATGATCGAGAGAGCGTACTCTGAAAATAAAGTGTTTTAAAGAACAATTGGCTTTAGTAAGAAATATTTGGCTATTTTATTCAACGTCACGATTAGACTATCGAGTATGTAAGAGTTTTAAATATACGTCTGATCAATGTATATGCGAAGCCAATATATACTAGATGGATATAGAGTCACACTCTAGTCGCCCGGGGATGATCTGATGATGATTGCAACTTTATCAGTACTCATTTTCGAGTTTCGAAAGTGGGATGACTATATGACTCCAGTTAAGACGTCAAGGGAAACTTGAAGTATTTCGATAGGTTGGAACTTTGAAGAGGGAATTTAATATGTTATAAATACAAATCAAACTATTTTAATGACCAGAAGGATTTCAAGGTAAATCCACTTAAAGATTTGAAAACAAATGTGGGGAAATAAGATATTACATTAAGAAATTATATCAAAAATAGCACCCATACTTCAAGTTAAACAAGTCATAACAAATGTTTGAATATGATCTAACAAATTGTAATCAGAAAAGATACTATATTTCTCAAAGAATGTTAATACGTTAATGTAAGCAATAGATTTGGATAAAAACTTAACATGAATTGTAAATGAGAATACCCAAGAATATCTTAGCTATCCGAACCCCTTAAGAAATCTGTAGTTGATTTAGACTTAAATTAAGAATTTGTTTAAAGAGATGATTTTGACTTAAGTTAGGAAGGAGTTTAAAAAGTTAATCGTAAAAAACATCGGAGTAGGATTTTTTTTTGGATATTTGAAATAGTAAATTTGAAGAAGTGAGTTCTGAAAATGTTAAGATTAATGTTGAAACAACCCTAGATTGAACCTGTATACGCATAATCAGAGTGCGCAGAGGAAGCATGATGGTATTTTAAATAAAACTATTTAAGAGATTTTTCCGGCTAGAAAATTTCTAAACAAGATTTTGATATTTAAACAAGAATAAAAAGAGTTATATATATTTTGAATTTAAAGTTGGTTTAGAAAAATGTTATTCGATTAGGTGAATATGACAACTATAACATGAATATTAGATGAGTATAAATTTAACTTATAAATGAGTTAATATGAGATTGGAAACGATTGGAATAAAAATTTGAAATAGAATGAGTGTTTCGTAAATACAATTCTATCCCTTCCCTTGTCGCTGGGTTTTGCTCGACCCATTGTCATCTTTGAGTATCACCCTGAATTGTCATGCTTGAAATTTAACTGTCCAACCTTATTTCTGAATTCTTCCTTTTGCCCTGCTCTGATAAAACCATGGATAAGTGAATTAATTTGGATTAGAAACCAGCATTTTGGACTATATCTTAAATTAAAACTTGAATATGTATTGAGAGCAATAGAATTTCTAATACTGAATTTTAGCCAAGATGGTATTTTGCAGGATAATTGAATAATTAGGGAAAAGTTTATTTAAGAATTTAGATTTGAATTCTAATTTAAACACTTGGTCTTATAATTGATGAGAAAATCATGGGTTCCGTAAGAGTAAGTTAGAAAGGCAATTTCCAAACCTCAAAAAAAATCTCTTCTTAGGTCGTAGACCTCTAAGTACTAGACAGTATCTATCCTAGTGGTATTGGTAGCAGCTCTAAGTCTAACTCAGGAATTTCGATTAAAATCAAGACCCGTGACGACCCTAGTAATCACGAGATTATGGAAGTTTCCTTAGATTATACCTTTGGTGAGAATTAGATAGAGTATCCCGAGATAATATGAACCTTGGTTCTGACCATTACATTTCTGATATGTTAAGAGAGAAATGGGAATTTAAAATTGGTTAAGGAGTTTAAATTTACTCGACTTCCTTTTCGAGGATGAAAAGTTTCTAAGGGGGGTTGAATGTAACATCCCAAAATTTTACTAAGTTTGATTTGAATTTTTTTATATAATATTGGATTTTCTGAATATAATTTGATTTTTATAAGGTTTGAATATAAATTTTTACTTTGAATAAGTACCTTATTAAATATGATTTTTGTATAAGAAAAAAATTTATTTTTAAAAGTTATATTTTATTTATAAGATTTATGTTTAAGTAATAATATTTCCAAATTTTGATAATACTGATTTGTAAAATATGAATTTGGTAAAGGATAATTTATTTTATGATTTTACAAAAATGATCATTATCTTATTTGTTTTGATAAATTATAATGGTATTTATAAAATTTGTATAAGAATTGTTATCCATTTATATGTGACTTAAATAAGTGTTAGAAAAGTGTTTCAAGTTAGTAACACAAAATAAGTGTTATAAATAATGTCGCAAAATGATTTAATATGAATGTAACATGTGTCCTAAAGAGGTGTTACCACCTTATTCACTTAAGGAACATGTGTTAACATGCATGAATAAAAACATAAGGAAAGGACAAGTGTCCTATGAGGTGTAAGCTCCTTATACCTTTAAGTTTCCTATATAAACTCACCTTAACCCTCTCTTTTCACTATCCTTCTCCATTTATCATTTCTTCCATTTTCTTTCATCCTTCTCCCCTTCTTATCCATGGCTTCCTACGCCATTCACCTCTCCTCTTCCTTTCACCATTTTTGCTTAGCTTTTTCCTCCTTTCCACCTTCTTCTAAAAGCTTATGGCCATGGTTTCCATGGCATAAGTCTTCCTCTTTTCCACCACCACCTCGCAAAAGTTCGTCATTCTCCTCCTCCTCTTATATTATAAGAGAGATTAGTGTGTATTATATATATATATATATATATATATATATATATATATATATTGTGAAGAAGACATTGCGCCGAAATACTGTCCGACGATGCACTCAACTAGGCTCGCCTACCGTGAAGATTTGGAGAGCTATTAGGTGAGAACTTCTAATTTAAATAAATATTTAAATTAGTTAATTATAATTAGCTGAGATTAATTATAATTAGTTGATGATGATTGTGTGATGGATGTTGATATTTGAATGGTTGTTCATGAATTAGATAATACACTGAACACTAGTAAGCGTTATTGTCTATAACGCTTGTGCACAGTAAAAATGTTGCTTGTGATGAATAAATTCATATCCATCTGATCGTATGGTTCTTTTGGATAAATATGATTGCATTGTATGATATCACACACACACAAACACACTGTGGTTGTGGAAATACATGGGTGATCGATTTAGTGTCTCCTTCCTATATACGATTTTATTTAGTTATTAAATAATATTAAATGGTTAGTTCTGAATTAAATATCAACTTTTTAAATATTGAATTAGGATTGGAAATTTATTTGAATTATGTATTGATTTTGTATAATGATCTTTAACTAGTTTTGGTAAAAATATATTATTTTCAATTTAAATTCGAAATGAGATTTTGAAATTTGAATATGAACGATGTCTCTTTATATTAATAATAGAATATACACCAGAACGTTGTAGGATGACAGATAGGATAGTGTCTAGGCTTGGGTTTGGAAATTATAGTTTCCTGCTCTCCCTGGCAATCCCTAACTGATCCGACGGATGGGATGGTTAAATAAAAATCTAATTTGAAATTATTTGAATGGTGATTTAATTTATTAGTAAAAAAAAAAGTTGTGTTTTAAATCCGAATAATTTGAAAAGTCAATTTAAATGATTTATATAAGTTTATAATGTTTTTTAAGGTATTTTGAAGTATTTAAGAATAATGATTATTTTGGTTAAAATTAGAGCTTGTCGCATTTTGGCAATATGTAAATGCTTATAACTTTTCCAATTTAAATCGAATTTCCACGAAACGAAAAACGTTTGATTCCTATTTACGAGAGCTTTCAAATGAGTGAAAGTAGATTTTAATTTCAGGTTATAGTTTTCAAGCTATGTTTAAAACCGTTTTGGAAAAAAAAAATCGTTGTAAGGGCATAGTTTTGTAACGCTTTTGTAACACTTTTGAAATGTTGTTGTAACGCTTTCATTTAAAGCAATCTATTTTGAAGCTTTAACCCGTAAACAATTTTCTGAACTATGATGAATCATTTTTAAATGATTTGCAGGATGTTTTCAAAGGTTTAGAAGTATTCGAAATATTGTATATGGGATTTTAATTGATTTATTTGAATAGTAAAATAAGTTTTCCAATTTTAAATAATTGGATATGGTGGGAAATAAATCTTCGATATTTAATATTAATGCAGTCGATGATGACTCTTACTATTTGAGGAATTTAAAAGGTAGCTCATTGTTATTCCACTTATAATATGAATTGGATACGGAGATTTATATTGAAGATAATTTAATGTTATTCCTATCCAGATCAAATATCAAAGAGTTGAATAATTCTTTTAATTAAGATATGGGTTTCTCCACCTGATTGAAATAAGTTAGATAGAAATAATCTTCGATATTCGGTATAAAAATTTCATGGTGTAAATAAATACTATCTGGGGAATTTGGAAGATATTATTATATCGCTATTCCACTTATAGTATTCGTTGATTTTGAGAATTTATATCGAATATAAGTGGATAAAAATTTCTGTGCAATTTAAGATTCAATATCGATTGATTGGGTTTTGTCGTGAATCGTATCTTCAGTATTATCATTCTTGAAACCCGATGAGATTGAATGGTGGAAATTCATATCGTAATTGGGGATTTAATCAAATCTTTGATTCAAGGGAATTAAAGGTAAGAAATTAAAGCGAAGGGATAATCTTTGATTTCAAAGAAGAGATAAGATGATAACGAGATGTATGAAATTTATAGTAATTCAAATCTTGAGTCGTAAATGAATTGGTAAATATTTGGAAGGAGATTTGAATTGAAAAGCCTGTGTAAACCATAGCTACTATTTTAAAGTACGCTTGTTACTTGGAAAGACCGGGATCGAGTATATGTTCGAAAACCATTCCAAGTAATAATACGACGTTATGAAGCAATTCAAGACTCGGTAAACGACGAATGAAGACTGGGAATATTTGAATTTGTTTAGATTGATTGTTGATTGATGTCTCGGTTAGGTAGGCCACCGATACGAGGTATGAGTTACATGAGACCTGAACATATTTAAGTATTTTCGGGTTGTTGTTCCGTTCAGACCCAGAACGGATTCGTATGGATGGTGTGTCTGACGTTGAAATTGACCGCATAACACTGATTTCCGTTATTGTATATCAGATTTGTGGCGATATATTATCCTCGTCTCTAAGTCATATGAACTTAGAGGGTATGCATTAATTGTAATCAGTGATATGTCGTGAATTGTCAATGTGGCATACCTAAGTTATGAAACGAGCTAATGATGATCAAAAAATGGCTTATCGAAGCAATGCTTTGTGTATGACGTGACATCAACAAACCTCACACCCCGGATTGATGAAAAACTGGCAGTTAGGTTTTATCCTTATATATGAATTGATGATGAAGCTGTGCAGCAGTAGGAAACCACTTATGAACCTGGGGAAGTTGGGTACGTTCGGGGGGTCGTGTCTGATCGAAAACTGTTGATCTGCCCTGACGATGTGTAGTCGGTGTCCGCATGATGGATGAAAAAGCCGTTGAGGCACTTCGTTTTGTATCCCTGATTGATCTATCGTGCCAGGAATCATCAAGTTGGAAATCCAATCTCCAATACGAGCCATACGGTCTTGGTTTGTATATATATGGCGAGATAATATTAATGGTATTATGTCATCTAGAATTAATACATTTAATTGCGAAATTTGTTTTCCACACTATATGATAGTATTAAAAGAGGATTTTCATGTATGAAAGCACGTTTGGTTATCATAAGATAAAACTCGCCCATCTGGTGTGCGCTTGCATTGTGTGATGTGGGACGAGCTTATGATAGCTTCATTTTCAAAAGTCATAGCGAGTTTCTATGCACGAGAATTCATATAGAGTTAACCCGTTCCGCGTTTGCGGCGTGGTCCATTGAATTACCCAAGTTTGAAATGAAATCCTTAATAACAAATGTTTTGAGTTCTCACACCAGTCCCACTACTGACCTGGAGTTTATTGTTCCTTTCTAAACTCTGGGTGCCCATTAATTTTTACACGGGCAGCCAGTAGTTTAGCTTTGCAGTTTTAGTTCGTTAGAGCATGGTTCGGAGCACTTTCTGAGTTGGAGTCCATGATAGAGTTGAAGCTTCCGCTGTATCATTTTGATCTTCCGCTGAGAGTATATTTTCTTTCTTCCGCTGTATACGTTTTTGTTGTAACTCTGATATTCATGTAACTTTGATGTAATATTGAATTATTCAATGAAAGATTCTGTTATTTTGTTCAATGTATGTATATACCCATAACAATTCGTCTTTCTGAACGGTTTAAGTTGGTTTAATTACCGACAAGAACCGGGCAAAAAGGCGGGTCGTTACACTGCCCGATTTCTGTCATTTACCGGTTGATGAGGTTTGCGGTTAAGCTTCATCATCCCATCAGATTCACTTCGAATGCCATATTGTCAGATCCATCGAAAATCACTAATTGACGTCTACAACAGTACATTACGTGTTAGCTAAAGAAGTTTCCTTCTCCGCTTCCACTCTTGGTACGGTTGAAGAAATCAATGTACGTGACCTTTCCGGAAATACTTTGTCGAACATTCATCCATACAAGTCATCCAGGAACAGGATGAACCGAAGGCACTATTCAATACATCCATCTTAGTCATTGTTATCTAAGACTTATACAATAGCCCTTGCGTTTTACTCCGTCTTCAATTATCTTTGGCATACATGATTCGCAACGCTTATGCCAATACAGAGTGGTTCTTTGGACAATAATCCAACCGATCACTCCATATTCACAACGTTAAAATGGTCAAAATTTCGATAGTTTGTGATTTAACCATCAAAGAAAACACGTGTGCAAACAACGATATTATTTCCAAATGGAAATTCTATCAATCAATCATCAATTATATATATATATATGTCTATATATATATATATATTCATATTTTCCTTATTTTCTGTATTTAGAAAATATACGTTAACACTGGGAAACATTTCCATTTCTACTCCATATTTCCAATTTCAATATTTGATTACGTTTCTGATTCTATTTGGAAAACATTTACAAATCTTCTTTACTTGGATTTAAACAGATGTTTAAATCAATATCGCGACGACACTCGAACCACTATACTTATTTGCTAAATTCACTTAACCACTTTCACTCTCGAACCTTAACCATTTCTAAATTGAAAACGAAGTCAATCAAGTTGGGGTATAACTACCTCTCAGACCTTAATTGAACAACATTTCAAATCTCGAAATAGGGTAAGTTCATCTTTTAACTTTTTAACACTTCCTTACATAACTCTCGTTCGAATAAATCTCTATTCGATAACTCCTCCCTTCGAATAACTATATTTGATAATCTCTCTTACGAATAACTAGATTCGAAAACCTTCTTCGAATAAACTAAATTCGGTTAACTTTATTTATTTAACCCTAATCGATTAACTCTTTTTACTTAACTCCTTACTTAACTCCTTTCGAATAACTAATTCGATAACTCCTTTCAATTAAACTATAATCGATAACTCCTTTCAATTAAAATATAATCGATAACTCCTTTCGATTAAACTATAATCGATAACTCCTTTCAATTAAACTATAATCGATAACTCCTTTCGATTAGACTATAATCGATAACTCCTATGTGTTTAACTCTATTCGAATAACTAATTCGAATAACTCTTATTTATTTAACTCTATTCGAATAACTAATTTTGAACAACTCACTTCGAATATTTTTGATTCGATTATCTCACTCCAAATATTTCTCATTCGATTCACTGCTTCGAAATAACTAAATTTGATTAACTTATTTCAACTCTATTCGAATAAACTAAATTCAATTAACTCCATTTGAATAACCCTAGTTCGATTTAACTCTATTGATTAACTCTAACTGATTAACTCTAACTGTTTAACTCTAGCTGGTTTAACTCTACGGTTTTACTCTAATTGGTTAACCTTAACTGATTAACTCTTGGTCCTTATTCAGTTTAAACCATCTATGTTGAAATCGATTCTTACTTCTTTATATAAGTTCTGACTTATATATTCTATTTATCCAAATGATAAATATTTAACTTAATTTATTAATATCATTTATAAATCAATATGTTCCTTTTATCTGTTTACTTCTTCATATATGAGTTCAGACTTATATATATCTATTTATCCAAATGATAAATATTTCCTTTATAATCTATTCTATTTCTTCGATTTTATAATTATTCTCTTTTATAAAAATCCTTTTCTTTTTCTGTATAAAATCCATCAATTTTACATAAATAATTCATTTTCAAAATACACCTTGAAAACCCCCTTTCTCACATCCAATATTTCTTATGGTATTTAACATACCATATAACAACGATAAATATCGTCCAAACACACATAATCAACAACATATTATATATCACATCATATATCACCATATATGAATCACAGTAAAATAAATGTTGAGGAATCCAGTTGGATGGATTCCTCCAACCTGTTTCCCTGCATTACAAATGCTAAACAATATAGATAACATCACTTTCAGTTCCATATGATATATTCTGTTAAACAGAATCAATACAGAAATTCAACTAACTGACTAGCAGTTCAATCAAACAGTCAACACACAATCAATCAGCCAATATTTAACAGTTCTAAAAATACAACATGAAATTATAAAATGTTCAAAGTTAGTGAGATTTACTCACATTGGACTATCATCATTAATAACGATAATTGTCGTTGATTCAGATTGGACAATTTATTTCACTATAAATTGTAACAAACCCCAATCCACTCCTAGTCAGTTCCAATGTGTAGCCGTCGTCCATACGATCCCAACGGATCCAACGGTTTGAAATTCTGATAGCGTATGACCCCGATATTAGATTTACAAGTTTCAATACATTTTTAAATAAATTAAACACTTAAAACAATTATGATTAGGGCCTCACCCCTCACTTGTCTTGGCCCATCTCCCTTATCTTACCAAGCCCAAACGTTTTGCTTTCTTCCCCGATTACATCCATCGTGACCTGCTCCTTTTAGTTCATCATTTCCGGATCTTCAAGCTTTCCTCACTCCCTCCACACTGTTCTAAAATTCAAACTAAAATAATCACTCAGCATCCCTTCTGATTCTCTGCTGAACCATACCAATTTTGTACAGTTCGAACTCAATCTCCCATTCCCGATTTCCTGCTTCACCCCGTCGGTTCTGGGTGACTACCGAACAAAAAAATCGTGGAACCCTTCCAAACTTTACCAAACCATGATAAATCTCATCATAAAAACAAATATACTACTAGAAATCAAAATTGATGCACCAAAATCCCAAAACTTGGAACCCTATGTCTCGCTGACCTCATGCGGCTTCTGGAATTTGGGATCGAACCACCTCAAAGTGAAGGGAAGAGAAGTATAAGCTTAGAGGAATAATCAGAAACTGATTTTAGATTTTATGAATTTTTGTTTGAATTCTTTTTTATTTTCTTTCTTTGAAGTTCTTCACGTTTTGGTTGTGGCGGCTCATTTCTTTTTATAAGAGGGACGAAAATTCTTGTGTGGCTTAGAGAATGAAGGTTGTGGCTGTTTTAATGTTCACATACTTGTTTTAGATATTTTATTTTATCATTTTATATCTGTATCCGTCTTCTAAAAATCCATACAATACCTAAAAAATCATGAAACTGGACATGCAGCTACAGTTCGACATTACGGTCCCAACGAAACTGGTTTCGTTGAATTCCGACTCCGTTTGCTCACACAGCGTAATTTTAACCGTCGAAATACTGACTGTTTTTCACTCTAAAAATCCGTACGACCACACAATGACTCTAAAAATCATGAAACTAAAAATCTAACTATTATTTAACATTGCGGATCCAACAAAATTAGTTTCATCGAATTCCGACTTCGTTTGCAAAAGTGGCTATTTTTAAAGTCCTAAATAACCCATTTAAATATATATATATATATATATATATATATATATATAAATATAATTAAATTAAATATAAATAAATTTATATTATCGTACATACTCACAGTGGAATACCATACAGCTTCAAAATATTCCTATATGAAATTTCTAAATCAATATCAAAATCCGGGTCAACCCGGTATTTGATTTATATTGAAATTCCTTTTTAAAATATAAATAATTCCTTTATAAATTATAAAGGAATTCCACAACGACCTTTCTGAAATTTCATTTGGACACGAATCAAAATCTACACGACGAAATCCCGATTTTTCTCTTCCACTAGAAAGATATACTCCACCAACTCCACATGTTTCTTGTTTCACAGAAATCCGGTTTAAAACGAATTCTGTACATTCAGTTGAAGTTCGAATCGCCAATTTACGAACTGCAACGCCATTTCAAGCTCGATTTTAATTATATTATAATTCTATGTTCAAACTATCGTTTATATAATATATTCGTTATTCAAATTCAATCCCAAACTGAATTAAATATCATAGATGATCCGGTTCACACCATATCGTCATTTCAGCCAATTCTGATTATTTCAGAATTAAATATATTATTTAATTTATTATTTTAATTAAATATTCATCATTATTTAATTCAATGACCATTAAATTCTCTGAATCACTATTTAAATAATTAAATAAATTAATTATTATACCTCTGCAAATGCGGGTCATTACAATCTTCCCCACTTAAAATAATTTCGTCCTCGAAATTGCTAAGGTAGAGAACGACCCTATCGACTGGTTAGAACATATTTGTTCACTTATTAACTTCAGTTTCAGCTGAACCGATTTAATTTCAATTAAATTATTAATTAATTCTTATCAACGAAAATTTTCAAAAATCCTAAATTTTTTCTCACACCTTAACTTTTCGAATTTTTTTGCCAGCACCTCCTTTGTATTGGTCAATAGGTACAACTACAACTCGCCTCTCTGGGCTTCCTCCAACCCAAAAGAAAATCAAACAGCCAAGCGGCTTGCCTATTCGGCTCATCAAAATCTAATACCATATGAAATATAAACTTGTACCTTTTGTCGGCATATCATTATATCCTTTCCACCTGTTATCAATTCAGCGGATATACAAGGGTCATCCCCAATCAAATTCCAATCTGCTTTTATCCACAACACACCATTCGCTTATATCCGAGCCAAATATCATTTCAACTCGAGTTTCTTCTCGATTCCCAACTTTTAACTTGATTATCGCATTACACTTCAAATTTTAATCTCGCAATCCAATTTGTCTTGATATCATTCTAATTCAATCTCAGTTACCACTTTACTGGCTTTACTTTAATTCAAATTTTCTTTCACAAATTTCTATTAAATTTGTTTTTAATTTAAACAGCCTTTCCCTTGGAATTTTCAAATAGTTTACTCTTTTCAAAAATCAAATTTTCCTTTGAACATGTCACTGAGTCCTTAATTAATATTCCATTAGTTAAATCACTTCTCTATTTCTTTATCAATATTTGTTAACCAAATATTTTCAATAACCATATTGGCCTTTTATGTTATTTGGAAAACATTTCCGAATATTGCCTTCCTTTATTTTCTAAACTTTAGAAAATATATGCTATTTATAATTGGAAAATATTCCAAATACTTATCTCTTTTCCGATCTCGTTTATTTCTATACTTAGGAAATATTCTTTATTATATTTCCAAGCTGACACTTATTTGGGTTAAAATGGATGTTGTGTAAAACATCATTACGACAACCCAAATACTATATTCAACTAACTTTTATTCAACATTGATCTTCGAGCCTGAAATCTTACTATTTATTTGTTAATAACGAAATCAATCAAGTTGGGGTCTAACTACCTCTCAGACCTTAACTAAATAACATTTATAATGTCAAAACAGATATGACTACTTACTCGAATATTCAATACCATACAACTACTTATTCACTTTTAAACACGTATACGCTTCCTCTTTCTTTTCTTACTAGATTTTATTCTTAGTCTTCCTATTTGATTTTACTATTCTATTTCTAAGTTCGTTTCCTTATGGACTCCTATATATATATATATATCGATACGTTGATTTCTAACTATCAAATTATCTTAAAAATATTCTAACTCCTTAAATTCCCAGAAAAATTCTCCATAACCTCCTTTGTACCAGGAGCATCGGGACATTTCAAATAGCCTCCCATGGCCCTCACCAATCCAAAAGAAAAAGAAAAAGCCAAGCGGCAAGCCGATACGGCGCATAAAATCTCATATATGAATTAAATACATACCTTTTCGTCGAGCATTCTATTTATATATCTTCATACCTTATCCATACCTATCTCATGTATATTTATACCTGCCCAATCTATTTTAACTATACCTGATCGTTTTAACTCAATTCGTTAATTAATTTGTTAATTAACTCTTTGGTCTATTTCACTTTTATATTTGAACATGACATGTTCAAATATATTTTAACTTTCTTATTAACTAATTTGAATCCAAATTCTAAATTTAAGTTCTATATTCGATTTCGAATATCCATTTACAAATCCAATTCACCTTTCAAAGTTCAACTTCAAATTCAAAACTCGATTAACTAACTCCTCTTCGACTTAGTTAATTGTGTCCATTTTCTATTCAAATTTTATATCGCTTTTGTTATTCAAATCTATATATCAAATTCTATTCAAATTCTATATATCAAATTCTATTCAAATTCTATATTATAAATCCCATTTGAATTTCTATATTCAAATTCTATATTATAAATCCCATTTTGAAATTCAACACAACTTGTCTTTGCCAAAACAAATTCAAAACAGTATCTCTGGTAGAAATTCATCACTTACAACTCGAAAATGAATACTGATGATGCAACTCTCATCATCGGAATCTATTTTCCAGCGATCAAATTGAGTTCAATACTATAAAACCATTTCTAAACATTTCCACTTTGAAATTCATTTCAAAATATAATTCACACTGCTTGTAAAACAATTTAAAATCTTCCAAGATCTTAAATTTTCCTTACTTTTAATCCAAATCCATTTACAAACACTTATCCAATTTTCCAAATTTTACTTGTTTTAAATTTCAGATTTAGCTCATCTGATCTCACGTATTTCACTTATATGAATTCTGATTGGTTATTTACATAACCATTTAATTTATAATCTTACTCGATTATAATAACAACCAATATACCCACTATATTATAATTTTGATATATATATATCTTCTATATATCAAGATATACCTTCAGTAAACTTATTTTAATTTACCCTCTTTTCAAAACATATCGTGTCGACCCATCGTATTCGAGTGTTTAGTAACTCCTACCGATACAGTGGATCAAACTGATCGACCATAACTCATAAACAACTCAACCAATGAATCCCCACAATATAAAATTATTTTTATACTGAATAACAAATACGCCCTCGTATATATACACTCAAACTCAATCTAGGGTATTACTAACCCCATCTCTACCGAGTCACGCCACAGAGCCAAGGTAATACTTAACCTTAACCTCTGATACCAACTGTAACAAACCAGAAAAACGCAATCTTGATTATCCGATATACAACACATATCGAACATCCAAGGATCGAAAATAACCGAATAGTTAATGAAAGAAATTAGAGGGTGGGGAAAGATAAGATAGTAACTTAGAATAGAAGAAGAAGAACACAACATCAGAGTAACACGAATCTCACAGCGGAACGAATAACATATAATATATAACATAACTTTGAAATATACATCTGTACTTGAATATACATCATTATCGTAGTACAACACTTACAACACAGTGGAAATAAACTATAACTATATGATCCTGAAGCCTCATGCTCCAGCTCTTCAGGTATATCTGTAAATCCCGACTACTTGACTGCCCGTACAAAATTGAGCACCCAAGAGTTTAGGGAAAACAAAACAAAATAAACTCCGGGTCAGTCATGGGTCTGGTATGAGTAAAACAGTTTAAAACAGTTTGAACAAGTAAACAATATCTCATAAGACCACGCCGTATAACGGAACGGGTTTTTCCCTTATGAGAATCCAAATTATCTTTAGATCAAAAACCTTTTGATATTATAATAATGTCTATCAACCACAATATAATAATCATCTAGCAGAAACGCTTTCATCTCACGTTCTACATATATAGTATACAATCAAAACCACAAGCACGTATTGGGTAATGGATTTCCAACTATGACAAGGTATGGAACCACCTTTCGCTAGTGTAGCTCTAGAAAGAAATATACTGGGTTCAACAAGAACATCTTGCGACCCGGCCACACATGACCGAACACTCATTTCGCTTGAGTGTATCGAATGTATATCACCAACGGTTGGGATCAGCAACCGTTTCCCAAATGGGACAGCATCAACAATTGATTTTTAGAAATAAATGAAACTCTAGATCATGTGATTATATACCCTACTTCGGAGCGACCGACTTAGCCATGCTGCCTGCCCGATTTCTGTCATTTACCGATTGATGGGGCTTGAGGTTACGCTTCACCATCCCATCAGATTCACTTCGAATGCCACATTGTCAGATCCATCGAAAATACTAATTGACGTCTACAACAGTACATTACGTGTTAGCTATAGAAGTTTCCTTCTCCACTTCCACTCTTGGTACGGTTGAAGAGATCAATGTATGTGACCTTTCTGGAAATACTCTGTCGAACATTCATTGATACAACTCATCCAGAAACAGGATGAACCAAAGGCACTATTCAATACATCCATCTTAGTCACTGTTATCTAAGACTTATACAATAGCCCTTGCGCTTTACTCCGTCTTCAATTATCTTTGGCATTTATGATTCGCAACGCTTATGCCAATACCGAGTGGTTATTTGGATAATTATCCAACCAGTCTCTCCATATTGACAACGTTAAAATGGTCAAAACTTCGATAGTTTGTGATTTAACCATAAAGAAATCACGTGTGCAAACAACGATATTATTTCCAAATGGAAATTCTACCAATCAATCATCAATCATATATATATATTCATATTTTCCTTATTTTCTATATTTAGAAAATATACGTTAACACTGGGAAAAATTTCCATTTCTACTCCATATTTCCAATTTCAATATTTGATTACGTTTCTGATTCTATTTGGAAATCATTTCCAAATCTTCTTTACTTGGATTTAAACGGATGTTTAAATCAACATCGCGACGACACTCGAAACACTATACATATTTACTAAATTCACTTAACCACTTTTACTCTCAAACCTTAACCATTTCTAAATTAAAAACAAGGTTAATCAAGTTGGGGTATAACTACCTCTCAGACCTTAACTGAACAACATTTCAAATCTCAAAATAGGGTAAGTTTATCTTTTAACTTTTTAACACTTCCTTACGTAACTCTCGTTCGAATAAATCTCTATTCGATAACTCCTCCCTTCGAATAACTATATTTGATAATCTCTCTTACGAATAACTAGATTCGAAAACCTTCTTCGAATAAACTAAATTCAGTTAACTTTGTTTATTTAACCCTAATCGATTAACTCTTTTTACATAACTCCTTACTCAACTCCTTTCGAATAACTAATTCGATAACTCCTTTCGATTAAACTATAATCGATAACTCCTTTCGATTAAACTATAATCGATAACTCCTTTTGATTAAACTATAATCGATAACTCCTATGTGTTTAACTCTATTCGAATAAATCTTATTTATTTAACTCTATTCGAATAACTAATTTCGATCAAATCACTTCGAATATTTCTGATTTGATTACCTCACTTTGAATATTTTTGATTCGATTCACTTCTTCGAAATAACTAAATTTGATTAACTCATTTCAAATCTATTCGAATAAACTAAATTCGATTAACTCCATTTAAAAAACTCTAGTTCGATTTAACTCTATCGATTAACTCTAACTGATTAACTCTAACTGTTTAACTCTAACTGGTTTAACTCTACGGTTTTCCTCTAACTGGTTAACCTTAACTGATTAACTCTTGGTCCTTATTCAGTTTCAACCATCGATGTTGAAATCGATTCTTACTTCTTTATATAAGTTCTGACTTATATATTCTATTTATCCAAATGATAAATATTTAACTTAATTTATTAATATCATTTATAAATCAATATGTTCCTTTTATCTGTTTACTTCTTCATATATAAGTTCAGACTTATATATATCTATTTATCCAAATGATAAATATTTCCTTTATAATCTATTCTATTTCTTCGATTTTATAATTATTCTCTTTTATAAAAATCCTTTTCTTTTTCTGTATAAAATCCATCAATTTTACATAAATAATATATTTTCAAAATACACCTTGAAAACCCCCTTTCTCACATCCAATATTTCTTATGGTATTTAACATACCATATAACAACGATAAATATCGTCCAAACACACATAATCAACAACATATTATATATCTCATCATATATCACCATATATGAATCACAGTAAAATAAATGTTGAGGAATCCAGTTGGATGGATTCCTCCAACCTGTTTCCCTGCATTACAAATGTTAAACAATATAGATAACATCACTTTCAGTTCCATATGATATATTCTGTTAAACAGAATCAATATAGAAATTCAACTAACTGACTAGCAGTTCAATCAAACAGTCAACACACAATCAATCAGCCAATATTTAACAGTTCTAAAAATACAACATGAAATTATAAAATGTTCAAAGTTAGTGAGATTTACTCACATTGGACTATCATCATTAATAACGATAATTGTCGTTGATTCAGATTGGACAATTTATTTCACTATAAATTGTAACAAACCCCAATCCACTCCTAGTCAGTTCCAATGCGTAGCCGTCGTCCATACGATCCCAACGGATCCAACGGTTTGAAATTCTGATAGCGTATGACCCCGATATTAGATTTACAAGTTTCAATACATTTTTAAATAAATTAAACACTTAAAACAATTATGATTTGGGCCTCACCCCTCACTTGTCATGGCCCATATCCCTTATCTTACCAGGCCCGAACGTTTTGCTTTCTTCCCCGATTACATCCATCGTGACCTGCTCCTTTTAGTTCACCATTTCCGGATCTTCAAGCTTTCCTCATTCCCTCCACACTCTTCTAAAATTCAAACTAAAATAATCACTCAACTTCCCTTCTGATTCTCTGCTGAACCATACCAATTTGTACAGTTCGAACTCAATCTCCCATTCCCGATTTCCTGCTTCACCCCGTCGGTTCTGGGTGACCACCGAACAAAAAAATCGTGGAACCCTTCCAAACTTTGCCAAACCATGATAAATCTCATCATAAAACCAAATATACTACTAGAAATCAAAATTGATGCACCAAAATCTAAAAACTTAGAACCCTATGTCTCGCTGACCTCATGTAGCTTCTGGAATTTAGGATCGAACCACCCTAAAGTGAAGGGAAGAGAAGTATAAGCTTAGAGGAAAACTCAGAAACTGATTTTAGATTTTATGGATTTTTTTTTGAATTATTTTTGATTTTCTTTCTTTGAAGTTCTTCACGTTTTGGTTGTGGCAGCTCATTTCTTTTTATAAGAGGGACGGAAATTCTTGTGTGGCTGAGAGAACGAAGGATGTGGCTCTTTTAATGTTCACACACTTGTTTTAGATATTTTATTTTATCATTTTATATCTATATCCATATTCTAGAAGTCCGTACGGTCACGTATGATACCTAAAAAATCACGAAACTGGACATGCAGCTACAGTTCGACATTACGGTCCCAACGAAACTGGTTTCGTCGAATTCTGACTCCGTTTGCTCACACAGCGTATTTTTAACCGTCGAAATACTGACTGTTTTTCACTCTAAAAATCCGTACGACCACACAGTGACTCTAAAAATCACGAAACTAGAAAACTAACAATTATTTAACATTGCGGATCCAACAAAATTAGTTTCATCGAATTCCGACTTCGTTTGCAAAAGTGGCTATTTTTAAAGTCCTAAATAACCCATTTAAATATATAAATATATTTAAATATAATTAAATTAAATATAAATAAATTTATATTATCGTATATGCTCACAGTGGAATACCATATAGCTTCATAATATTCCTATTTGAAATTTCTATCTCGATATCAAAATCCGAGTCAACCCGATATTCGATTTATATTGAAATTACTTTTTAAAATATAAATAATTCCTTTATAAATTATAAAGGAATTCCACAGCGACTTTTCTGAAATTTGATTTGGACGTGAATCAAAATCTACACGATGAAATCCCAATTTTTCTCTTCCACTAGAAAGATATACTCCACCAGCTCCACACGTTTCTTGTTTCACAGAAATCCAGCTTAAAACGAATCCTGTACATTCAGTTGAAGTTCGAATTGCCAATTTACGAACTGTTGCGCCATTTCAAGCTCGATTTTAATTATAATATAATTCTATGTTCAAACTGTCGTTTATATAATATATTCGTTATTCAAATTCAATCCCAAACTGAATTAAATATCACAGATGTTCCGGTTCAAACCATATCGTGATTTCAGCCAATTCTGATTATTTTAGAATTAAATATATTATTTAATTTATTATTTTAATTAAATATTCATCATTATTTAATTCACCGACCATTAAATTCTATGAATCACTATTTAAATAATAAAATAAATTAATTATTATACCTCTACAAATGCGGGTCATTACATCATCCCTCTCTAGGGTTAATCTAGATCCAATAAATACTCCCTGGTTCTAGAATCAACCATAGGCCAAATAGGAGTAAATAATTGTGGTTCAGCTATTTAGTAGGCTAAACAAGTCATATGTTCTTTCCGATGGAAGTTCTAAGTTTATCGGGAAGGGTGGTTCCATGTTACTAAACTTAAGATCTCTCTCAACAGAACTAAAGTGCCATTATGTCTGGTAGACATCCACTAGTAAGTTTAAAGACAACAATTCGGTGCATGGACGAAACATATCTCTAGCTTTAAATTAAATTATACTTGCATGATGGCTTTGGAAGGTACAACTAGGTTACAACACTATCGTTCAAACTAGGATGGTACCCAGCAAAGTTTAACACTCTACAATATATTATAGCAAACATTATTTAAGGTAAAAGCTTCAATAATTGTTCTCGGTGGACGTTTGCATGCAATACATATTTCTCGTTGGTCATGGTGAAAAATGGTTTGAACAACAAATGGTGGTTGCGTATACATGGTCTACTAAACATATGCTTAGTGTATAGTGTCAGATTTGATGTGTTCAAGGTTATTGCAAATACATGGATTTGCAAATCAGACATAATAGTAATTTAAGAAATAGTTTACACGAGCTCACCATATAACCTGAACAACACTGCTCAAATTTTCGAGTTAACAAGAGCAGAACCTAAAATGGTTTATAGAATGCACAGGTAGCATAAGGTTACTGGATTTCGAAAGAGTCATCAAAGTATACACTAGCAACGTTAATCTAAGATAGAATTGTCAGTGGAGAAACTTACTTCAAGGACGAAATCACATAAACTACAGCAAATACCATATATTGTGACATGTAAGGGAAGCATGCAATCAAATAAAGAACGTGCATAAGCCCAACTATTTTTATTTAGGCTTATTTAAAATGTTCCAGTATTCAAGAGAGTATATTCTTTCCACACGGTGCCATTAAGGTCAGTATTGTAGGTGGAAGTTAACGCCAAAATCCATATGATTCAAGTTTCAGTCTTGGAAATTTCCTTAAGAGTACCTTATGTATCTAAACTAAACAGCAGAGTCTATGGAAGCTGAGTATAAAATGCATGTATGTATAAGGTTTCAAGTGCCATGGAACCCTTGCCATCTAATTAACAATTGGATTCAAACTAAGGCAGCCAAATATGATGATAAGCAAGCAAATAGGACAATGGAACTAATTATATTCCATGTCAATCGACGAGGAAAACTGGAAATTGTTTTAACATAAGTAAACTTGCGATCATTGCGATGATACACGGCGGAAGAGCTTGGTGCGGTGACAAAGTTGCGACATCAACCAAAGAAACAGCGAAGAAACTCGGCAACTTGGTATGCTTACCGGTAGTGCCTGAGCATCCTGGTTATGCTGGAAGGAAGGACTCACAGCGAACACTTCTGAGAGGCGTTGGTCTTTTGTGCCAAATCAATGCTTCATGCGACGCGACTTTGGGTTCCATCTTCGAGTGGGACGGTGGCCAATACAGGTTTGGGCCGGCTTGTAGAAAGAGAGTAGTTATAGCATTAAGGCAGAACGAGGAGGCTCTGCGGGGTTCAAGCGGTCAGAGAGGGTCATTGGTTAACATAGTATTCTGGGAATTGGACGTCGAAGGGGTTAGAAGCTTCCACTGGTGGTTGCATCGAAAATGGCGGAGCCTGTAACACGCCTCCTCCGCTAGGGTCACTCCCAAAGGGAATGCATGAGTTTTGGAGGAGCGTAATCAAGGTAAACAATTATAGAAATATTACAAGACATACATAAATAAAACAGCGGAAGAATCAGAAGATAAATTTCATTACTTTCAAGAAGAGTCAAAACCTTTTACATCCAAAATACCAAATAGCCAAAGTCATTATTTTCCATTACAACAAATTTTGTCTTGCATAAATAAAGAAGCATAAACTTAAAACAACAAAAGTAGCTTAATTCCCAAAAGGTAGCAGAAATGCAGCGATAGCATAGCTCAAGATCAAACCGTACATGAGCTGAACCAAAAGCAAGTGAAATCCAAGCTAAGTGCTAGAGTTTCCTCCCTGAGAACCTGTGGGGGGAGGGGGGAAACGAAAGAAAAATAGGCGAAAGAAAACGGGTCAGTCATAAAGACTGGTAAGTCCTAGTGACTTTCAGCATAAAAATAGGTAAAGGTAAAATGACATGTATAAACTGAAAGTAAACATAAGGATGATGACAAGATGGGCAAGATATACTACGATAGCATGATAAATAGATTATAAATCAAGTATAGCATCGCATGTTCAAGTTTGGCTGCACCAACTGTACTAGTATCCCAAACCCATGTCATATATTAACCATGAAATGATCCCTTGGCCCAATATCATGAAATAACCCATTACTAGGTCCAACGGAACGATCCACTAATCGATCGGCTCCCTACGAGTTCTAGCTCGTCATGTGTCTGTGTCATACGGCCCTATCACGAATGTAGTTACTTGTGCTAGGTTCACCATAGGGTGTATCAAGCCCTAAGGTGCCGACCACCGACACGAATCAAGCATGCACAGTGTAAGCCTACTGATGCCCAATGCCTGCCTTTTCAACTCCGGACTACGTGCACGACCATAGTCTGCCTGAACCTACACTGGCACACCAACTCAGCCTTCGTTTTGGTCGCTTACAATTCAGTCCAGTAAGCAAGCCCCACCCTGCCTAGTTCCAGGGTACCATGATACATCTAAGTGGGTTACTGCTGAAGTGGACCACGTAACTAGGGTTTCGTTTAGCAGGTTAAGTGTTGTCATTTAAATTCATGACTTAACCCCATACGTCTGGCATGTCAAGTTGGTTAAGTGTTGTCTTTCATGTTCATGACTTAACCCTATCATGTGGCATTAATTCATTAATGCACCCCAACCTCTCACATCAGACCTGTTGTTGTGGTCACTGGATATGCCGGGCGGTTCTGGGCAGATTTACACCACAAATCAGTCTAACCTCGGGTTTTCAAGCGCGATATGACCAACTACCCACATTGGATCCTTTTGTTTGCCGTAATTTGATTTGCCGGGCGGTTCCGGGCAGAATTACACCGCAAACTCAACCCAACCTCGAGTTGGCCATTTTCAAGTTCATTCTAGTGTCATGTCCATGTTCAAATTTCATGTCAAGTTTGTGTCAAGTTTCATGGCAAGTTTCGTGTCAAGTTTCAACTTATGCCTATTATCAAGTTCATGATTCATGTTCATAACCAACTCATGTTTTGCCTAAACTACCCAAATCGTATTCCCATCGCATGTAAACGTGAATCGATCTAAATTACAAGTAAATCTAGATCTAGAAATAAAGGGAATAATATCAAAACTATGATAGGCAAAAGAAAGAGCATAAGGTGATAAATTTAGCATGATACAACTTGAGATAATTGGTTATAACATCACTGGCATATAGAACAATAGTCCCAAAACAGATCTAGCATAATAAGGTGATAGTCATGATAACGGTGATAGTCCCAAACTTGTAAATAATAGACTGATTCAACATCATAGGCATGATAATGTTATGGACATGAAAGAGTTTGATTTACAACATGAGTAGGTCCAAACTGATTTCATAGCAATATTCCTAAATGTCAAGATCAAAGATGGAAACTAGTATAGGTGTGAATCGATTATCATATTTAAGTCCAATATTAATTTATCTCATGTCCAAATTACAATTAACAAGTTTAAATCTCAAAGTAACTAGAACTTACAGATCGTGGTGTAAGAAATTGAGTTGCAGAAGTTGAATCTATAAACTAGTCGTCGAATCGTTGAATCTTGATTTGATTGTAGAAGCAAATCCCCAATATATAATTCCTAGCCGTAGTGTTCAAGAAATAATCTTCGTGTTTTAATTTACTTTTAACTTAATTTAGAAGAAGCCATGTCCATCAAGAATTTGTGTAGCATAAGGTTTGAGAAGAATGGTGTAAAGAAAATGGGCTAGGAGGATGCTTATATAGGATTAGGAGGACGAATCTAGACTGAAAACGAGACCGGATACATCAGAATGAACCCAGGCTCGAAAATGGGTTTAAGCACAAGGTCGACCCCCAGGTCGACCATAGGGTCGACCTGGTCCCTGGGAGGTCGACCATATTGTCGACCCCCAGGTCGACCTGGTCCTGGGTGGGAAAATTCCTGCCCAGTCTGCAATGGGGTTTTAATTTGAATTTCGAATTCAAATTCGAACTGTTTTTATGTTCTGAAAATTCCTAAAACTTCGGAGGGTCATATCTACCTCATATGGACTCATTTCTCGAAAACTCGGACTCGTTTCCAAGCAGAATTTCAAGACGAACGCAATGGCACAACCTGTTTCCCTTGATTCTTATTTTAAAATTTAATTCTACCGTGATTTATGGTTTTAACATTTTATAAAAATACGGGTAGTTACATTCTCCCATCCTTAAAGGATTTCATCCCCGAAATCTTCAAGTTAAGAAGAATGCATCCTATCATCCAATCATCCATCTACTCAACCATCATCCGCAAGCAACCATTGTCCTTAAAAGATTTCTATTGCTGTATGAATTTATGCAAAAGTGTGTGTATATGTACTTATCTAATGCAAAAGATTAGGCGGTTACTTATTCAGTAGACCTCCTTAATGCAAAATATGTTAGTGTAATGAGTCCAACATGTATGCAAATTCCTAACATACTTTATAATCTCTACATGTGTGCACAAACATTCATTCATATGCAACATCCAAATGATAGCATATCAAGTTTCCATCGATATACAAGTATAAGCACCCATGCATATGCAATATGAAATATGTGAATGAGCCAATCTAGTGCATAGTGTGTGTTATGCAACCACGAGCAACCACTTGCAACCATTTGCAATCATCAACCATAACATTTT
Source organism: Allium sativum (assembly GCA_030737875.1). Lineage (NCBI taxonomy): Eukaryota > Viridiplantae > Streptophyta > Magnoliopsida > Asparagales > Amaryllidaceae > Allium > Allium sativum. Next base: position 222,940,443 of record CM060910.1, on the reverse strand, counting down.
CAATCATATGTTTACATCCAAAAGGGTTCTACCTAAGGTTCTCAAGATAAGATCGAGAAGATAACAAGACAAACATGGATAGCAAAAGCATGTACATGAAACGAAGATATGTAAACTTATAAGGAAAAGAGATCGGGAATGTACCCACAAAAAGAAATGGGTATAGCGAGCGTATCTTCTCTTCCGTTTGCCAAGATGCATCTTCTTGGGCTTCACTCCACTGTACTTTAACTAGCTTGACCTCTCGATTCCTTAGCTTCTTGATCTCTGTTCCTAAGATGAACTTGCCTTAATGTTGCTTCCTTTTCCACTTCTATGCCTTCAAGGATGCTTGGCTCAACCACTTCGGCAGACTCATGTAAGCACTTGCGGAGATGCGAAACGTGAAAGACATTGTGTACTCCAGCCAACCTCTCGGGCAACTCCACCTTATAGGCCATCTGTCCAATCCTCTCGATGATAGGGAACGGTCCTACGAACCTTGGTGCTAACTTTCCAACCGCTCCAAAGCGAACCACATTGCGTAAAGGAGAAACTTTTATAAAGACCATATCTCCGACTTCGAACTTTAGGTCTGTCCTTCTCTTGTCCTTGTTGGATTTCTGTCTATCTTAGGCCGCTTTCATCCATCTTCGTATCAACTCAACCTTCTCGCAAGTGTCTCTTATCATGTCGGTCCAAGTATGAGATTTCTGTCGACTCCCACCAACAAGTTGGTGACTTGCAAGGTCTTCCGTATAAAGCTTCGAATGGTGCCATTCTTATGCTAGCTTGGTAACTATTATTATACGCGAACTCAACGAGAGATAGTTGATCTTCCCAAGTACCACCAAAGTCAAGAATGCATAGTCTCAAAAGATCCTCTAGTACCCTATTCACCCTTTCGGTTTGTCCATCCGTCTGTGGGTGAAAGGCCGTGCTTAAACTTAGTCGTGTACCCATTTCTTCTTGCAAACTATTCCAAAATTCGCTAGTCAAAATCAGGTCATGATCACTAACTATACTAGAAGGAACTCTGTGAAATCGTACTATTTCTCGAAGGTATATAGATGCTAGCCATGATGCGGTCCTGTTGCTCTTCATAGGAATGAAGTGAGTGCTCTTTGTGAGTCTATCTACTATAACCCATATGCTAGTATTGCCCTTCCTTGACCTAGGCAATCCATCCACGAAATCCATCGAGACACTCTCCCAATTCCACAGCGGAACCTCCAAAGGATGCAATAGCCCACTGGGCTTTCTCGACTCGGCCTTTACTTGTTGGCACACCATGCACTTAGAAACGAATTCCGCCACGTCCTTTTTCATCCCGTTCCAAAAGAAAATGCGCTACATATCCTTTTACATTTTATCCCCTCTGGGATGTATAGTCATCTTCGAGTGATGCGTCTCTTCGAGAACTCTCTTTACTAAGTCTCCCACTTGTGGGACACATTGTCTACCATCACGCCTTAGACATCCCTTCTCATTTATGGCATACCTACTAAGGTGACTTGACATCTTATCTATAATCAACTTGTCCATGATCTCGACTATCTGTGGGTCTTCCATCTGTGAAGTCCCTACTTAGTCTAGAAGCGTAGGCCTTGACTCAAGAGATGCTAATGTGCTAGCCAACGGCTCAACAACAAGTGTGAAATCAAATGTTGCTATAAACTCTAGACTTTTCCTTTCAACAAACAAAGGACTCAAAGTCAACCTTTTCCTACTTAGCTCATCCGCCACCACGTTACCCTTGCCAGGGGTATAAGCTATATTGAAGTCATAGAATGCCAAGAATTCCGTCCACCTCTGTTGCCTTAGATTCAAATCTTTTTGCAAAAATAGGCACTTGAGCGATTTGTGATCGGTATACAACTCGAACTTCTCACCTAGAAGATAGTGGCACCAAGACTTAAGCACGAAAACAATCGCGGCCAATTCCAAGTCATCTGTGGGATAGTTGAACTTTAAGTTGTCTACCCCCGTAGCATATCACTTTCCCTTCTTGCATTAGGACAGCGCCTAATCCCATGCCGCAGGCATCTGTGTACACCGTAAACATCTTACCTCCGTCGGGTAATGCCAAAACTGGAGCTGTGGTAAGGGCTCGCTTAAGCCTTTAAAAAGCAACGTCACACTCTATGTCCCATGCAAAAGCTATGTTCTTATTTGTTAACCTAGTAAGAGGGGATGAAATCTTAGCGAACTCCTTAATGAACTTCCTATTGTAGCCCGCCAAACAGAGAAAGCTTCGCACTTCTGTTGCGTTCATAGGAACTTTCCAGTATTGTACCGCAACTACCTTTGCGGGGTCCACAGCTATACCTTGCTTAGAAACTACATGTCTAAGAAACTGAACTTCTTTTCTCTAAAAATGACACTTGGAGAAGTTAGCCTTTAACTTGTGTGCTCTAAGCGTATCCATGACTTCCTTGAGATGTCTAGCATGTTCTTCCTCATCCTTTGAGAAGACCAAAATATCATCCACGAAGACCACCACAAACATGTTAAGGAACTCTCAGAACCCCCTTCTCATTAAATCAACGAAGTAAGTGGGTGCATTAGTCAAACCAAACGGCATGATGAGCCATTCGAAGAAACCATCCGGAGTCCTAAACGCAGTCTTGTCAATGCTATCCTCAACCACTCTAAGCTGATGGAATCCTATAGCTAGATTGAGTTGAGAGAAAACAGACGCTGCTACAAGATGGTCAAACAAGTCGTCGATTCTCGGTAGTGGGTGCCTATTCTTCTTAGTCAGCTTTTTCAACTCACAATAATCTACGCATAGACGAAGCGAACCATCTACCTTAGTAACGAATACCACCAGAGCACCCCATTCAGAAATGCTTTGCCTACTGAAATTTTTCTCAAGCAACTCCTTAACTTGCTTACTAAGCTTTTTTCTCTCGCATGGGGCCATGTGTCTAACGGGCAATGCAACTGGCTTAGCATTATCAACAAGATATATACGGAAATGTATCTCGCGTTTAGGGGGTAGTCCCTTAACCTTATCAAAGACGTCGGGATATTCTCGGACTACCCTTACTGATTTCAAATCATCGATAGACGAGTAAAGAGATTCTAGATAACATAACATGACAGCACCCATAGGGTTACAAGAAATTTCAAGGGTATTATCAAGGCGAGTCACGAGCCTAACAACCCTTCGTTCACAATCGAGAATGGCTCCATTATTGGACAACCAATCCATGCCTAGAATCAAACCGTATCCCATAAATCCGAGAACATAAGCATTACACGTGAATTCTACGCATAAGATAGAAATCCTCAGATCCACACAAATCATAGATAAATGAGCGGAGCCACCAATTGGATTTGAAACAATAACGGGATCCTCAACTAGACTAGTACTTAGGTGTAGAGTTTCAACAATATCAGAAGAAATAAAAGTATGCGATGCGCCAGAATCAAACAAGGTTTGAAAAGGATGATAAAAAAGATTGACTACACTTTCGATAGAAATATTTCTACTCATTCTTGCGGAGGTACCGTGAGAGCGTGGACTTGTCCTCCAGAAGAAGGTCCAGCTCCCTGCCCTTGCTTCCTTAAGTAGACCTTAGCCATGTGTCCTGTCTCACCACAGTGGAAACAGCCACCCATTTTCCTTTTCTTCTTCCTGCAGTCTATGACCAGATGTCCAGGAATGCCACAGAAATTACACTTTCTCTTTTCACGGGATTTGTTGTTCTTCCCGCCTTTCTTTGGATCAGTCTTCTTGTTCTGTGACCCTTCCCCCTTCTTATCTTTTGGACCTTCTGCTTTTGTCTCATTCTTGCCCTTGCCTTCCTCACTTAAGAGTGCCATGTCTACTAACCTTTTGTAAGTAGCCCCCATAGGTATGTGGGTCATACCAAGTTGTGAAGTGGCTCATTCAATCCCTTGACAAAACAGAGAGCCTTCTTATGAGGAGTATTCACTAAGTCCAATCCAAATTGGGCCAGCCGATTGAATGATTGACGTACTCTTTGACCGTCATACTGCCTTGCTTAAGAGATAAGAACTTTTCCAGCTGTAAACTTCGTTCAGCTTGTGAGAGGGATTTCATCTCAAACCTTATTCTGAAATCCATCCATGTTTTAACCGGCCTCTCAGCGTTAGTGACTACCACTAATAGGAATCTTCGTCTTTGAGCAACCATACCACCAACTGTACCTTCTGTCTATTGTCCACCTCGAAGATAACGAACAGATCCTCAGTTCCTTTGAGCCAGTTCCTCGCTTCTACGAATGATTCAGTTCCTTTGAAATCCTTTCCACCCATGGCCCTAAAATCTCTACAGATCTTTGAGAAAGCATTTGCACGAGGAAGGGGCAGAGGAGGGGGGACTGCTGCAGCTGGAGGAGGAATATCTGCTGGGCTTGCATCGTTGGCCCTAGCCTCTAAGTACCTCCTGAACCAGCCAGGTATTGGCACGCCCTATGGAAGGTTAATATTCCCAGACATGCTGAAATGAAAAAGAAGATAGTCAAAACAAGGAAACAAAGGATAGTGCTAATGGCTTCTGGGGAATAGCCTTTAAATAAAATAAGACTTTTCTTGAAAAATGCTTCTTTGTAAACGGTTTTGAAAATATTTTTAGAAGGTTTTTTTTTTTAAACTTTTGCCCAGTCTGGTAACCTTCTGCTCTGATACCAAGTATAACACCCCTCCTCCGCTAGGGTCACTCACAAAGGGAATGCACTAGTTTGGAGGAGCGTTATCGAGGTAAAAAATCATAGAAATATTAAAAGACAGACATAAATAAAACAGCGGAAGAATCAGAAGATAAATTTCATTACATTAAAGAAGAGTCAAAACCTTTTACATCCAAAATACCAAATAGCCAAAGTCATTATTTTCCATTACAACAAATTATGTCTTGCATAAATAAAGAAGCATAAACTTAAAACAACCAAAGTATCTTAATTCCCCAAAGGTAGCAGAAATGCAGCCATAGCATAGCTCAAGATCAAACCGTACATGAGCTGAACCGAAAGCAAGCGAAATCCAAGCTAAGTGCTACCGTACATGAGGTGAATCGAAAGCAAGCGAAATCCAAGCTAATGCTAGAGTTTCCCCCCTGAGAACCTAGGGGGGGGGAACGAAAGAAAAAAAGGCGAAAGAAAATGGGTCAGTCATAATGACTTATAAGTCCTAGTGACTTTCAGCATAAAAACTGGTAAAGGTAACATGACATGTATAAACTGAAAGTAATCATAAGGATGATGAAAAGACGTCAAGATAGACTAAGATAACATGATAAATCAAGTATAAATCAATTATAGCATCGTATGTTCAAGGTTCGCTGCACCAACTATACTACTATCCCAAACCTATGTCATATATTAACTATGAAATGATCCCTTGGCCCAATATCATGAAATGGCCCATTACTAGGTCCAACGGATCGATCCACTAATCGATCGGCTCCCTACAAGTTCTAGCTCATCATGTGTATGTGTCATACGGCCCTATCACGAATGTAGTTACCTGTGCTAGGTCCACCGTAGGGTGTATCAAGACCTAGGGTGACAACCACCGACAAGAATCAAGCATGCACAGTGTAAACCTACTGATGCCCAATGCCTGGTTTTTCAACTCCGGACTACGTGCATGACCATAGTCCACCAGAACCTACACTAGCTCACCAACTCAGCCGTCGTTTTGGTCGCTTACAATTCAGCCCAGTAATCGTGCCCCACCCTGCCTAGTTCCAGGGTACCGTGATACATCTAAGTGGGTTACTGCTGAAATGGACCACATAACTAGGGTTTCGTTCAGTAGGTTAAGTGTTGTCATTTAAATTCGTGACTTAACCCCATCAGTCCAGCATGTCATGTTGGTTAAGTGTTGTCTTTCATGTTCATGACTTAACCCTATCATATGGTATTAATTCATTAAGCACCCCAACCTCTCACATCAGACCTATTGTTGTGGTCATTGGATATGCCGGGCGGTTCCGGGCAGATTTACACCACAAGTCAGTCTGACCTCGGGTTTTCAAGCGCGATATGACCAACTACCCACATTGGATCCTATTGCTTGCAGTAACTGGATTTGCCGGGCGGTTCCGGGCAGAATTACACTGCAGACTCAACCCAACCTCGAGTTATCCATTTTCAAGTTCATTCTAGTGTCATGTCCATGTTCAAATTTCATGTCAAGTTCGTGTCAAGTTTCATGGCAAGTTTCATGTCAAGTTTCAACTTATGCCTATTATCAAGTTCATGATTCATATTCATAACCAACTCATGTTTTGCCTAATCTACCCAAATCGTATTCCCATCACATATAAACATGAATCGATCTAAATTACAAGTAAATCTAGATCCAGAAATAAAGGGAATAACATCAAAACTATGATAGGCAAAAGAACGAGCACAAGGTGATAAATCTAGCATGATATAACTTGAGATAATTGGTTATAACATCACTGGCATATAGAATAATAGTCCCACAACAGATCTAGCATAATAAGGTGATAGTCATGATAAAGGTGATAGTACCAAACTTGTAAATAATAGACTGATTCAACATCACAGGCATGATAATGTTATAGACATGAAAGAGTTTGATTTACAACATGAATTGGTCCAAACTGATTTCATAGCAATATTCCCAAATGTCAAGATCCAAGATGGAAATTAGAATATGTGTGTAATGACCCGGGATTTTGGCAACTTTGGTTATTGCCATAAACTCAATGACGACTAACCAAACATCGAAAAATACCAGTCATAAATGAAAGAAATTAGAGGGTGAGGAAAGATAAGATAGAAACTTAGAATAGAAGAAGAAGAACACAACATCAGAGTAACACGAATCTCACAGCGGAACGAATAACATATAATATATGTAACATAACTTTGAAATATACATTTGTATTTGAATAAACATCATTATCAAAGTACAACACTTACAACACAGCGGACATAAACTATAGCTATATGATCCTGAAGCCTCCAGCTCCAGCTCTTCAAATGTATCTGTAAAATTCTGACTACTTGACTGCCAGTACAAATTTAGGCACCCAAGAGTTTAGGGAAGACAAACAAATAAAATCTGGGTCAATCATGGGACTGGTATGAGTAAAACAGTTTAAAACAGTTCAAGCAGGTAATCGATATCTCATAAGACAACGCCGTATAACGGAACGGGTTTTTCCCTTATGAGAATCCAAATATCTTTATATCAAAAACCTTTTGATATTATAATAATGTCTATCAACACAATATAATAATCATCTAGTAGAAACGCTTTCATCTCACGTTCTACATATATAGTATACAATCAAAACCGCAAGCACGTATTGGGTAATGGATTTCCAACTATGACAAGGTATGGAACCACCTTTCGCTAGTGTACCTCTAGAAAGGAATACACTGGGTTCAACAAGAACATCTTGCAACGTGGCCACACATGACCGACCAGTCATTTCGCTTGAGTGTATCGAATGTATATCACCAACGGTTGGGATCAGCAACCGTTTCCCGAATGGGACAGTATCGAGAATAGATTTTTAGTCGTAAATGAAACTCTAGATCAGGTGATTATACACCCTAATTCGGTGCGACCGACTTAGCCATGCTGTCTTCCCGATTTCTGTCATTTACCGGATGTGAGGCAAGAAGCTATGCTTTATGATCACACCAGATTCACTTTGAATGCCACATCATCAAATCCATCAAATCACCGATTAACGTCCTCAACCATACATTATGTGTGAGCTAAAAGAAGTTTCCTCCGCTTCCACTCTTGGTACGATTGGAGAAATCAATATATGTGATCGTCTTGAAATACTCTGTCAGACATCAGTCCATACAAGTCACCCAGGAACAGGATGAACCGAAGGCACTATTCTATAAACAGGATAGCCCTTGCATAACTCCATCTTCATTTTCCTTTGGCATATATGATTCGCAACGCTTATGCCAATACAGAGTGGTCTTTGGATAATAATCCAACCGGTCTCTCCATATTAACAACGTTAAAAATGGTCAAAACTTCGATAGTCTGTGATTTAACTATCGAAGAAAAACAGGTGTGCAAACAACGATATTATTTCAAAATGGAAATTTATATCGATTAACATCATTCAACATTTATCTCTTTATTTCATTAATTTACTTATCTCCTGTTTCCCTATATTCAATATTTCTTATTTTCTAAATTTGGAAAATATACGTAATTAACAATGGAAAACATTTCCATTTCTTGTTTTCTTTATTAGAAAACATTTGTGGTTTCTTATTTGGAAAACATTTCCAAAGCTTCTTCATTGGACTTAGACAGATGTTTAAACAAACCATCGCGATGCCAACTCAAACTATTTCCTTTAATTACTAAATTCACTTAACCATCCTTTACTATCGAACCTTAACCATTCCTTAGTTAAAAATGAAGTCAATCAAGTTGGGGTAATACTACCTCTCAGACCTTAACTGAACAACGTTTCTAACCTTGAAATAGACAAAGTTCACCCTTCTAATTCTTTAACAAACTTCCTTATGTAACTCTCTTTCAAATCTTTTCTATTCGATAATTCTTTCCTTCGATAAGGTATATTCGATAACTCTATTCAATTTATTCTATTGACTTTACTCTTTTGATTAACTTTAACTCTATTCACTTAACTCCTATCGAATAAACTATATTCGATAACTCTTTTAATTCTATTAACTCTTATATTCTATTCGAATAAACTATATATTCGATTAACTCCTTTTACTATCTATTCGAATAAACTATATTCGATTAACTCCTTTTACTTTCTATTCGAATAAACTATATTCGATTAACTCCTTTTACTTTATTCGAATAAACTATATTCGATTAACTCCTTTAATTCTATTCGAATAAACTATATTCGATTAACTCCTTTAATTTTATTTACTTAACTCCTCTCGACTAACCCCTTTGGAATAACATATTCGATTTGCTAACTTTCGAATACCGTATTCGATTAACTCCCTTCGAATAACTATATTCGATTTAACTCGAATACTCCAATATTCTATAACTCACTTCGATTAAACACATCGATAACTCTTTTCGATTAACTAAAATCGATAACTCCTTCGATTAACTAATAATCGATAATTCCTTTCCTTTAACTCTATTCGAATAACTAATATTCTATCAACTCCTTTTCGAATACTATTCATTTATAAGGATTTACTTTTTAGTAATGGTTCTTCACTTTACAAATGATTTCCCTTTTAGTAACGTTTTCCTTTTTATAACGTTCTCCTTTTTATAACATCCTATTCGTTATAAACAAATCTCCTTGTTATAACTTTATTTATTTTCTAAATATTTCCTTTTTATTAAATCTCCTTTGATTGTTATAAATATTATCTCTTTTATAAAATCCTGTGATTTTATAAATAAATCTATTTCAATATTCATTTTGAAAATCCCCTTTTCACCATTCCGGTATGTTATGATATTTAACACATGAAATCATGATGACCAATATCGTTCAAACACATATAATCGACAACAGATTATATATCACATCATATATCACAATATATGAATCACAGTAAAATAAATGTTGAGGAATCCAGCTGGATTCCTCCAACCTGTTTCCCTGCATCACAGATGTTAGACAATATAGATAACATCACTTTCATAGTTCCATATGATATATTCTGTTAAACAGAATCAATATAGAAAATCAACAAACTGACTAGCAGTTCAATCAAACAATCATCACACAGTCAATCATCCAATATTTCTAACAGTTCTAAATATACAACATGAAATTATAAACTGTTTAGAGTTAGTGAGATTTACTCACATTGGACGATCATCATTAATAACGATAATTATCGCTTGATTCAGATGGAAAATTTATTTTGCTATAAATTGTAACGAGCTCAGATTCATTTCCAGTCAGTCTCATTGTGTTGCTCCCGTCCATACGATCCCAACGGATCTTGTTTCGCCCAATTCTGATATCGTATGATCAAGTTATGATTTTACGAAGTTATACACTAATTAAATTAAAAATAAAACTTGATTAAAATTAAATGGGCTTAACCTCTTTAACCCGGCCCACGCCAATACTTAGAAGCCCAGGCCCGTTCAGCCCAACCTCCTACTCCTGTATCGTGTTTCTCCTTCCCCAAAGACAAAATCACGCTACTCCTACCGAATGATTTCAACGCATTCATCAATTCATCCCTTCACCAAAGATTAAATCAAAACTTCTCATCATCATCTCCCTCAAGTTCTCTACCTTCCTGTACAAATCTTTCCAAGTTCGAACTTCATCCTTGGATCGCGTTTCAGCACCTCGCGCAACCCATAGTGACCTCGTCACTTATTTTCACCGTACTCCATCTCCGGTCCACCATTCAATGAACCATCACCATCAACGATCTTCTCTTCCCTTCCTCTTTCACTCTAACCTCACAATGAAACACTCGATCAACCAAATCAAAATCCCTCGTGTGCCTTTCTCCACGTTGTACATTTCCGCACCAAAAAAATTGCCATCGCACCTTATACTAATTACCCCAAATCGACGAGGATCAACCCAGAAATCAAAATACGGTTGTATTGGAATTTATAGATTTTGTTTTGATTTTCAAAGAATCATGATTTGGGTTTGGGAAATGAATAACTGGCGGCGGGTTCTTGTGTTTATAAGGTGAGTGTGAGGCTCACAAAGGATAACGTGGTCAGTTTAGAATCAAACATAATTAGGATATTTTCTTTAATTATTTTATTGATTTTACGTTCGTTTCTGACTTCTAAAAATTCGAGTGGTCACATATGATACCCAAAAATCACAAAACTGGACATGCACCTGCAACTCGACATTACGGTCCCAACGAAACTGGTTTCGTCGAATTCCGACTTCGTATGCCCACACAGCGTATTTTTAACCGTCAAAATACTGACTGTTTCTCACTCTAAAAATCCGTACGACCACACAGTGACTCTAAAAATCACAAAACTGGAAATCTAAAAATAATTTAACATTTCGAATCCAACAAAATTGGGTTCGTCGAATTCTAAGGTCGTATGAAAAACTGGCTATTTTTAAAGCTCTGAATGACCCATTTAAATATTTAAATATATTTAAATATAATTAAATTAAATATAAATAAATTTATATTATCGTATATACTCATAGTGGAATACCCTACAGTTCTAGAATATTCCTATATGAATTTCCAACTCGATTTTCCCTTCTGGGTCAACCCGATATTCGATTTATATTGAAATCCCTTTTTAAAATATAAATAATTCCTTTATAATTTATAAAGGAATTCCACAGTGACTTTTCTAGAATTTGATTTGTACATAAATCAAAATCTACACGATGAAATCTCAATTTTTCTCTTCCACTAGAAAGATATACTCCACCAGCTCCACACGTTTCTTGTTTCACAGAAATCCGATTTAAAATGAACTCTGTACATTTAGTTGAAGTTCAAATCGCCAATTAACGAACTACAGCGACATTTTGAGCTCGATTTTAATTATAATATAATTACACGTTCAAACTGTCGTTCAAACCATATGTTCGTTATTCTAATTTAATTCTAAACTGAATTAAATATCACAGATGACCCAGTTCACACTACATCGTCATTTCAGCCAATTCCGATTATTTCAGAATTAAATCTATTATTTAATTTATTATTTTAAATTAAATATTCACCATTATTTTATTCACCCACCATTATATTCACTATATCACTATTTATAAAATTAAATAAATTAATTATAATACCTCTGCCAATGTGGGTCATTACAAGGTGTGAATCGATTATCATACTTAAGTCCAATTTCACTTTATCTCATGTCCACATTACAATTAACAAGTTCAAATCTCAAAGTATGTAACGACCCGCATTCTACGCATCATAGGATCGTAGAATATTTCTTTCTTTCACATACGAAGTTGTATAGTCATGTAACCTTAGGTGATGACTATTCGGGTCTTATCCCATGTTCATGATTTTTCCCGATTTTTAAATGACCATTTTGTCCATAGCCGATACTGTTTTGGCCATAACTTTTGATTGGAAAGGAGTTTTGACCTGAAACCACTTCCATTGGCTTCGGATGATGGCTTACCTTTCTGTAGAGTGGTCACGTTAGCCAAACGGACTTACCGTTTGGGAGATATGGATGAAATAATTTCAGGTGGTGAAAAACAGCTTAATTGGGCTTAACCGGTTGATTAACAGCTAGGCTTAATGGGAGATTTCGGGATTAGAGGTATTTAAGGGCTGCTAGGTTTAGGATTTCGAGTTTTCATGCATTTTCCAGCAGCCACAAACCCTTTCTTCAACCTAACAATGGCCTCCAACATCTAAAAACACCTCTAATCACTTCTTAATCAAGTTTTGGCTTAAACCACATCAAAAGAAGGAGGAATAGCGCCAAAGCAAGGTTAGAGCTGCTGAGTTGCATTGGGAACAACGCCATAACAATAGATTATTTCAGATCTAAAGTTCATTTGTTGCCAAGGTGAGTAATTTGCATAGTTCATCACTAATTATGGCTAATTAAGGGTAATTAATGTTAATTAGCGAATTTAAACATGATTAAATTCTGGAAAAATATTTATAAATTCTTAAATGATGTTTTAGACCTCTGTTAGAAACTTAGGGTAATTTGATTAAGTTTTTCTAATCATATCATCAGTTTTGCCTAAACATGTTTAAGGAAAAAATATGGGATTTTGGCTATGTTTGACCCGTTTTAACCTACCAAATTATTGTTTTGGTGTTTGTGAATTATTATACATGTTGCTATGACTGTATGGTATGCTTTGTGATTGTCTAGAAGTGATAGATATGTCAAAATCGCCGTTGAATGGCGTAGACAATCGCTGGAAAAAGTGCAGGAATCTGGCCTAAACTGATCAGATCGGAGGGAGGAGCCCGAACCGAACCACCCCTCAAGATGTTCTATACGCAAGTCGATCTGGACCCGATCCGCCTCTCGTATGCTACGCTGACCCAAACCGATGCACCATGGTGAAGCTTGAGAGACCCGACCCGATCTGGAGTGCTTCGGAACAAGGACCGAATCGGAGGAGTTTTTCACGAAGCCAGGAGGTGTGGATCCCGATCCGAACCGCTGGAGGAGTTCAATCCGACCCGATGTGATGACCACAGACGATCTGAACCATTACAAGATGAGGGAGTGGATCTGAACCAAATGACCTTGGACAGAACGATCCAGAGTGAAGACAAGGGGAAGCTGAACCGATCCGGAGAAGAAGACCAATAACCCGAGATGCAAAGTGGTCCAATGGGAAGTTTGTACTCAGGATACAATTGGGAACCAATGAGTCGACCTCATGAGTTGGGCTTTGCTGCGGGACGTGTGCTAAGGGGTTATCGATGTATATAACTTTGAACCACTATGTGTAGGGAGTACGTGAACAGATTCAGGGCCATTGTGGCCTAGGTACGACTAAAGGGCTATAGACCAATGAAGTGGGTTCATTTGTAAAGATTGGTCATGACTTCATGTGGTAAGCTTGGTAGTAGCGGTAGTTGTACAAGTCGAACTCCGTCACTACTTCGATGGGTCTAGTGATTGACAGTGGCAGACTTCGTGTACTTTACGTACTGAGTGAGAGATGTGAGGATGGTTGCTATGTTTGATTTGTTTGCCATCATTACGACATGCACACCCCCACCCCCATTATCTTTACACCATCTATTCAGTGGCACCTTAGAGTATTGTACGGTATGTAGTGCTAACTCTTTGCTAGTAGGTCCAGGATCAGGTATGGTTTAGTATACCTGTTATTATTCTATTTAGTTGCTTATCGATCAAACCAGACTTTTAGTCTGACCCAGAGTTTTATGTCTCTTCTTATTACTCTGGGTGCTTTCACGAGCAAACTAGAGGCAGGTCTGCTGAGTGTGCACGAGTAGCTGATCCGGAGACGAGCAGGAGGCATCCACGTATGATACATATAGATATTCTCCCTATGTTGTTGAAGATCACTGCTTGGGCATTAGTAGTGCATCTTCTACTTTTGCTTTCTTTTGCTTTAGAGACAGTTTCAAGTTGTAATAATGATGTTCGATCATAAGCTGTATTTGGATTTCCGCTGCTATGTTGGTTTAGTTTTCAGCTTATGCACTGTCTCATCTGTTTTGTGTCAAGTACATTATTATTATATTTTGTTCCACGCACTGTGAGACAATCTACAGGTTTCCTATTAGTTCATTCCCTACTTTCTTTTCTTTGGGGACCATTTTGTGCTAGTTGGGCATGTGTACAACGCACTTTCGGAGGAAATGCCGGCTGGTGCGGGGTGGGCCATCACACTTGGTATCAGAGCTCTAGGTTGCGTAGTTAAGCTAGGGAAGTCATCAGGTAGAGATAGTATGCATATTTGTGATTATTTTGGGTTTCAATAGCTATATATATATATATATATGTATATACACTATTAGTATAGCTAAGGATGAAGTCGCACTGCACTAGCACCACTATGGAGATGGTTAATCGTTTTCTCTTTACAGATTGAACGATGAGCCAATATGCAAGAGATGCCGGTAGAGGAGCCAATAATGGGAATGCTGCCGACATGAGGACAATGTTTACTGACCTCACGAGGGAGATGCTTAGGGACGTGCAGAGGGCAACCCCCAATAATGGTAATGGTGGTGGTCCAATAGTGCAGGCGCCTAGGGCCGATTTCGCCAAACTGAATAAGGATTATACGAGTCTTGGTGGGAAGCCGTTCCACGGAACGGAGTCGGCTACGGATGTTCAGGATTGGTTGGATAACTGTGAGCATATCTTCAAAGACTTGGGTATCGAGGATGCGATGAAGAGAAGGCTAGTATATCGTCAGCTGCAAGGATGGGCAATGAATTGGTGGAATGCTATAATGGCAGCTACTCCAGAGGATCAGATTACTTGGGAGCAGTTTAAGGTTCGCTTTAGCGATAAGTTCATTCCAGCTGCTCAGAAGTCAGTGTTGTTTAAGAAATTCTTGGAACTCAAGTAGAATGGCAGAGCTGTCTCGGAGTATATTGCCGAATTCGACACTTTATCAAAGTATGGACTATCTCTTATTGATACTGCCGAGAAGAAGAATGAGAAGTTTATAACTGGCCTGGATCAGTACTTGGTGGAAAGGCTTATCAACCACATCGATGAGACGTTTGAATCGATTGTGGGGAAAGCAATGAGGTCCGAGATTCTTTACCCTAAGTCGAAGACTGAGGTTGCATCTGCAGAGGAGCCAAAGCCGCAAGCAAGCGGTGGAGGCAAGATTGGTTCTCAGAATAAGAGAAAGCAGAATCAGACCATGGATGGCCAGAAGAAAAATAATAAGTAAGATGTTGAGTGCTTCAGCTGTGGTAAGAAGGGCCATTATGCCAAAGAGTGTCGGGACAAGCCAACGGATAGGAAGTTCTTCAAATGTGGCCAAGTGGGACATCACAAGGACAAGTGTCCGCGACCCCCTAAAGAAAAGCAGATGGTGAAAGCATACTCCCTTAATGTTATTCCTTCTTCGTCGAATGCCCCAACTGCGGCGGAGAAGGGAAAGAATGTCGTTATTTGAAACACCCCAACTCCGTTAGGGTCACTCTCAAAGGGAATTCCCTAATTTTGGTGGAGGTTTATAAGAATAAGTCACAGATATACAAGACAGATATAAGAACACATATTTTTGAACAGCGGAAAACAACAACTTTTATTTCATTAAAATACGTGTTACACAAAACATGCCATAATTTGTTCTACAATACTTCCAAAAACGTAACATCTTCATAACTATCTTGATTACATTATTTAAAGAAGCATAAAGAAAACATAAATAAACTGCATAAGTCCCATAATTGCTGTCCAAAGCCAAAGTCCAAAATGGAAAAGATCCAAGCATTACATTCTTTCTCTTCAAGCAGGATATGAAGGCTGGTCAAGCTGCGGTATTCCCACCCTGTGGACCTGGGGGGGGGGGGGGGGGGGGGGGATACGGAAGAAAAGAGGATGAAAGAAAAGTAGAGTCAGACATAAAGCCTGATTAAGTCTAGGACTATTCAGTCTATGAATAAAGAACTGGGTATGATAAGTATAAACTGGAAATGGGAAAGCACCATAAACTAAGTTAAGATGTCTAGGGTTGAATATACTATCGTACCCCATATTAATCTCTGTACCCATATAAACTAGTTCCCAACAGGCACCCCATAATCAGGGTGAAGTGATCCATTTTATGATGATCGGCTCCTACTCGCATAGTTACATGTGTCTTATGGGCCCCGATGTTGTAGTTACCTATGCTGGTCCCACCATGGGGTGTATCAAGTCCCATGGTGGCGGCCCGACACAATCCTAGAATGCACAGGTATGCTACTGGTGCCCAGTGCCTTATTTTTCTGTGCCAGAGTGTGTGCAAGCTCACACCCTGTTAGAACCTACACTGTTGCACCACCGCCGTCAATTTGACCGCTTAAAATCAGCCCAGTAATCGTGCCCCACCCTGCCTAGTTCCAGGGTATCATGATACCATGTAGGGTTACTGCTGAAAAGGGTCCCCCGCTACTAGGTTTTCTATTTCTAGCCAACATGCTAAGTTGGTTAAGTGTTTTATAAACCTAACCCCTAATCAGTCTGTTTAGTTTAGCATGTTCTATTTTGATTAAGTATTAATATAATTTACTTAATCCTATCAATCCTGACTCAGCCTTAATTGTCTTATTAAGGCCTCGACCTCTCACATTAGACAGGTATTGTTGTGGCTGCCTAATGCCGGTTGGGTCCGGGCAGTCTTACGCCACAACTCAGTCTAACCTCGGGTTCTTATTGGGCTCCGTGTTTAACCACCCACATTGGATAGGTATTGTTGTGACTACTGGACAGCCGGGCGGTTCCGGGCAGGTTTACATCACAACTCAATCCAACCTCGGGTTAAAAACATCGTATTTTCTACATTTACATATTTTGTCTCTTTTCTTTTTATATGTAAATATTTGCGGCCCATTATTCAAATTCATCTTTATTGATTAAAATTTATTTATGCCACTTATTTGCTTTTCAAGGTTGTTGGCATGCGTCAAACATGCCAACACATATGTTCTATTTTTTTTTAGCCCAAACGTCATTACCCCCGTTTCACACGTTCGCTACAATATAAGATATGTTGGGTTTAACATTTAAACCCAACTTAGCCATATGAAAAGGGGAGGCTTATAACATGGTGTTTATAAGGTAACATAAAAAGGGGAGTGTGAACGCATGAACTTGCAACATAACGATTCAATTAACATAAGGTAGGCACATGTGAACTTGCAATTGTAACAACATATAATCATGGCATAAGCAATACTTAAACATGAATCATTCTATTCACATAATCATGGTATAAAAAAAACACGAATTATTCTATTCATGTAGTCATGGCATAAATAGTACTTAAACATGAACCATTCTAATAATATAATTATGGCATAATCATAATTGAACATGAGTCCTTCTATTCATATAGTCATGGCATAAACATAATTTAACATGAATCCTACTATTCATATAATCATGGTTTTTATTCTATCTATGTAACTTGCAAGTGGGATGTAATTCTAGTGTAGTTCTAATGTAACTTATGTGTCACATATATTATCATATGATTATGATAACAACATAAGCCTAAAAACATGTTTTCAACTAGGCATAATAACAAACATAGTTTAGTCATGTTCATAAGATTAATACAAGCTTACAAAGATGCTTGCTTTTGTCACTATCACAAAAGCATGATTTTTATACTTGAACTATAATGCCAATTCCAAGATAACTTCATATGAATCATAATACTGAAATGGACCAAATTACACTAAAGATGACCATAGAATTATACATCATGTTGGCATAACAATAAATCATATACTTGCATGAATTTCAAATAAACTATTACAACATATAGTTGTTACTTTCAACATGAATCATATACTTGCAATTATAAAATGGGTGTTGTAAATAACTACCACAAACATGTAGTTTTCAATATGAATCATATGCTTGCATGAATCCCAATTAAAATTCCACAACATGAGGTTGTCAACATAAATCATATATTTGTATGAATCCAATCGTACACCATAGCATTGCCAAATCGTTTAGAATCAAAATAACATACAAATATAGATTATTATCGCCACAATTCCATTTCGTTGTTAACTTCCAATGCAAATCACGTACTTGCAAATATCCAATCGTATACCATAATATTCCCAAATCGTTTAGCATCAAAGCAACATACAAATATAGATTATTATCGTCACAATTCCATTTCTTACTTTACACAAATCAACACAATTATTTAATTCACATCGGAATAGCACTCTACTTACAACGTATGACGAATCTTCAATTCAGGAATCTGAATTCTGAATTTGGAGATGCTATCCTTTGTTGTAGGCGTTGTTTTTATTTGATTAACGCTGCTTTAAGCTTTTGATTTACCTCCTAATTGTCTCTCTATTTCTGACGGCTATCTTCAGTCTCTCCTCAGCAACATGACGGTCTCATCTCCATTTTAGTTTGTGTGAATTAGGGTTAGTCTTAGGTCCTTTTTATAGAGTTTGTGAGTTGATTTAGACCGTCGATGAGGCTTGGTTTAATAATAGCCATTCGTTCAAAGCAGTGACCAACCAGGAGCTGACACCTAGCCCTAGTGACAAGGCAAGGCTCAAAAAATCGACCTAACATAGACCAGGCCAGCCAGGGTGGACTAGGTTCGACCTGGCTCAGGGGCCAGGTCAACTCCCCAGTCGACCCCCAGGTCGACTCTAGAGTCGACCTGCCTGGGGTAGGTCGACCCCCAGGTCGACTCCCAGGTCGACCTGGCCTGGAAGGTCGACCCTAGGGTCGACCCCCAGGTCGACCTGGTGGGTTGGGCGGGAACATTTCCCGCCTACTCTGATTGGGCTGGAATTCAAATCTGTTTTCGAAATTTGAATTTTCTGAAACTTCATCGGGCCATAATTTGGTCATACGGGCTCCGTTTTTCGAAAACTTGGACCCTATTTCTCGTATTTTTTCGAGACGAACGCAATGGCGTATCCCGTTTCCCTTAATACTTTGATTTGGAATTAATTATACTTTAATTTGTGAATTTTACTATTGTAAAATACTCGGGGTGTTACATTATCCCCCACTTAAAAGGATTTCGTCCCCGAAATCTTCAAGTTTAGGAAGAATGTATATCCTAACATCCAAACATCCATCTACTCATCCATCAAACACGAGCATCCATTGTCCTTAAAAGACTTCTAATGCTTCATGATCATATGCGAAGTGTGTGTACATGTACTTATCTAATGCAAAATCAGTCGGTCTACTGATTCAGTTGACCTCCTTAATGCAAATTATGTAAGTGTCATGAATCCATTATGTATGCAAATTTTCCTATTCATGATTCTATATGAGTGCACAATTATTCATACAAATGCAACATCCATATGACAACACATTAAAGTTCAACCATATACGGATGCAAACATATATGCATATGCAATATGAAGTGACTGAGCCGATCTAAAACCTAGATTGTGTGTGTATATGCAACCACGAGCAACCACTAGCACCCACTTGCAACCACTTGCAACCATCATCCATAACATGTTTCAATTACATGTTTCCATCCAAAGGGTTTCTTCCTAAAAGATAAGGTCGAGGAGATATACCTAAAAAGATAGATAAAAGCGCAACTTAAGGAAAAAGAAAGATCAAAGAGGTACCCTCGAAAAGAAAAGGGTAGGCTGCGCGTATTCTAGCTTCAGTTTCCCAAGTTGCATCTTCTTCGGCGTCGCTCCATTGAACTTTAACGAGCTTGACTTCGCGGTTGCGTAGCTTCTTCACTTCTGTTCCTAACATGCGGGTTGGAACTTTCCTTACGGTTGCTTCGCGTTCCACTTCAGCTTCTTTTAGAATATTTGGCTCTACCACTTCAGCAGACTCATGTAGACATTTTCGGAGATGTGAAACGTGAAAGACGTTATGAACTCCGGCCAGCTTTTCGGGTAGCTCTAATCTATAGGCCATTTTCCCAATTTTCTCGATGATAGGGAATGGCCCTACGAACCTTGGTGCTAGCTTTCCTGTTGTTCCAAAACGAACAACGTTCCTTAGCGGAGATACCTTAAGAAAAACTCTGTCTCCAACCTCAAATTCAAGGTCGGTCCTCCTCTTGTCGGCGTAGGACTTTTGTCTGTCTTGGGCCGTCTTCATCCTTCTTCGTATTAAGTCTACTTTCTCCGAAGTCTCTCGGATCATATCTGGTCCAAGTATGAGCTTATCAGTAGACTCCCACCAACAAGTGGGCGATCGACACGGTCTTCGATATAAAGCTTCGAAGGGTGCCATTCCGATGGTTGCTTGATAGCTGTTGTTGTAGGCAAATTCCACCAAAGGAAGATAGTCTTCCCACGTCCCTCCGAAGTCAAGGATGCACAGTCTTAAAAGGTCCTCCAAAACTCTGTTCACTCTTTCTGTTTGGCCATCGGTTTGGGGATGATAGGCTGTGCTCAAGCATAACTGTGTGCCTACCGCTTCTTGCAGACTCCGCCAAAACTCACTGGTGAAGATAGGGTCTCGGTCGCAAACAATGATGGATGGTATTCCATGGAGTCGAACGATTTCCTTGAGGTAAAGAGATGCTAGGGATGAGGCAGTTCTTTTACTTTTGACGGGTAAAAAGTGAGCGCTTTTAGTAAGCCTATCCACTATTACCAAATGCTAGTGTTGCCTCTCCTAGACCTAGGCAGCCCATCGATGAAGTCCATTGAGATGCTATCCCACTTCCACTGCGGGACCTCTAGAGGATGTAGCAGACCGCCAGGCTTTTTCTGTTCCGCCTTAACCTGTTGGCACACCATACACTTAGAAACGAATTCTGCCACGTCCTTCTTCATGTCGTTCTAAAAGAAAGTTCTTTTTATGTCCTTGTACATTTTATCTCCGCCTGGGTGTATCGTCATCTTGGAGTGATGTGCTTCCTTGAGAACCTTCTTTACTAAATCCCTTGTCTTTGGGACGCATAGTCTTCCGTCTCGCCTTAGCCAACCCTTATCGTCGATGGAGTATCTGTTGAGGTGACTTTAAGTCTCACCCCTAATTAGCCTATCAATCGTCTCCACAAGCTGAGGGTCCTCGCGTTGTGTTGTCCCTATCGAGTCCACTAAAGTCGGGCATACTTCGAGAGATGCTAGCAAGCCT
Source organism: Allium sativum (assembly GCA_030737875.1). Taxonomy (NCBI): domain Eukaryota; kingdom Viridiplantae; phylum Streptophyta; class Magnoliopsida; order Asparagales; family Amaryllidaceae; genus Allium; species Allium sativum. Next base: position 222,919,239 of record CM060910.1, on the reverse strand, counting down.
GGTACAAAATCGGAGGAGGGACTAAAGTCAAAGCTGGCTATAAACTCTAGGCTTTGTTTTCAACAAAAAGCGGGCTTAGGGTCAGTTTCTTTCGGCTCAACGTGTCTGCCACTACGTTGCCTTTGCCCGGAGTATAGGAGATCTCGAAATCATACGAGGCAAGAAACTCCATCCACCTCTGTTGCCTCAAGTTAAGGTCCTTCTGCGAGAAAAGGTATTTCAATGATTTATGGTTAGTGTAAAGTTCAAACTTCTCACCTATGAGATAGTGTCGCCAAGACTTGAGTGCAAAGACGATGGCAGCTAACTCAAGATCGTGGGTCAGGTAGTTCTTTTCGTGCACTTTCAGTTGTCTCCCGCCATAAGCTACTACCCTTCCTTCTTGCATTAAGACGGCGCCTAACCCTGTCCCACATGCATCTGTATAAACGGTGAACATCTTGCTTCCATCTAGCAACGTCAAAACTGGGGCTGTTGTAAGAGCCCTTTTCAGTCGCTGGAAAGCAAACTCGCAATCCAAGTCCCAATTGAACACTAGATTCTTCTTGGTCAACTTTGTGAGCGGAGCTGAGATTTTCGCAAAATCCCTTATGAACTTTCGATAGAAACCTGCTAGTCCTAGAAAACTTCGGACCTCAGTTGCATTCCTTGGTGTCTTCCAATCCTGTACCGCCACTACCTTAGCAAGGTCCACTGCTAACCCTTGTTTGGATACTATGTGCACAAGGAACCTCACTTCTTCTCTCCAAAAGTGGCATTTGGAGAATTTGGCTTTTAGCTGATGGACTCGCAGAGTTTCCATGATCGCCCTTAAGTGCTGAGCATGTTCCTCTTCACTCTTTGAGAAGATAAGGATATCGTCTACGAAGACCACTACGTACTTATTGAGGAAATCTCTGAATACCCTACTCATCAGGTCCACGAAGTAAGCAGGTGCATTTGTCAAGCCGAAAGGCATGACAAGCCATTCAAAGAAGCCGTCTGGGGTTCTGATTGTCGTTTTATCGATACTATCTTTAGCCACCCTTAGCTGATGGAAACCGGTCGCTAAATCGAGTTGGGAGAAAACAGACGCCCCTACAAGCTGATCAAACAGATCGTCAATTCTGGGAAGAGGGTGCCTATTCTTTTCCGTTAGTTTGTTGAGCTCCCTATAGTCAACACATAGACGAAGTGAACCATCCGCCTTTGTAGCGAACACCACTGGAGCGCCCCATTCTGAAATGCTCTTTCTAATGAACCCCTTCTTTAGAAGCTCTTTAATCTGTTTACTGAGCTCTTTCCTTTCCCGTGGAGCCATGTGTCTAACGGGCAACGCAACGGGCTTTGCATTATCTACAAGATATATACGAATGTCTATCTCCTGCTTCAGAGGCAAGCCCTTCACCAGTTCGAAGACATCCGGATATTCCCGGACCACTCTAACCGATTGCAAATTTTCAACGGAGGCATCAAGCGATTCAAGGCAACTAAGCATAACCGCATACGAGGGATTACAAGAAATTTCCAAAGTGTTACCGAGCTGGGTTAGAAGCCTAACAACCCTTTTCTCACAATCAAGGATGGCCCCATTACTGGATAGCCAATCCATGCCCAAAATCAAACCATATCCCGAAAAGCCCAAAACAAAGGCACTACATTTAAATTCTACGCTTAGAATAGAAATTTTCAATCCCAAACAGATCATAGACAAATGAGCTGGGCCCCCAATTGGGTTTGAAACAATTAAGGGGTCCTCTACCATACTAGTTTTTAGGTGCTAAGATTCTACTAAAGCAGACGAGTCAAAGGAGTGTGATGCGCCAGAATCAAATAAAGTGCGAACGGGGTGATCATAAAGATAAACTACACTTTCTACAGAAGTATTTATACCTCGCTGTTGCAGAGGTGGCGCTTCTAGCACATGAACTTGTGCCCCTGAGGTGGATCCAGCCCTCTGCCCCTGTCCTCGTTTCTTTGGGCAGTCCTTTGCCATGTGGCCTGTCTCACCGCAAGAAAACCACCCGCCGTTCATCTTGGCCTTCTTTTTCCGGCAATCTTTCACTAAGTTCCCCACTTTGCCACAGAATTTACACTTCCTCTTCTCTTGGGACTTGTTGTCTTTCCCGCCCTTCTTGAAGTCTGTCTTCTCAGGGCAGTCTTTGCTGATGTGTCCAGTCTCCCCACAATGAAAACATTCTCCTTGCTTTCTTTTCCTCTTTCTACAATCCTTGGCTATGTGCCCTTCCGTACCACAAAAATTGCATTTCCTTTTTTCTCGTTTCTTGTTATTACTGTTACGATCCTTTCTTGTTTGACTATTATTCGTCTTCCTACTCTGGGACTTCCGCTTGCTGGTTCACGTGGAGGAGGAGGAGAGAAAGCGTTAGTAGCTGGGGAGTGAGGTCTCCAGACATGCTGAAACAGAAAGGATAGATTCAAAACGAAGGATAAGAGATAGTACCTATGGCTTTGGGGGACTTTGCCTTTTTAAAATAAAATATATTTTTCTTCTTTTAAAAATGCTTCTTTAAATTTCCTTTTTGAAAATAAATTTTCAAAACTTTTTATCTTATCTGGTAAACCTATGCTTTGATACCAAGTGAAACACCCCACCTCCGTTAGGGTCACTCTCAAAGTGAATGCCCTAATTTTGGTGGAGGTTTATACGTATAAGTCACAGATATACAAGACAGATATAAGAACACATATTTTTGAACAGCGGAAAACAACAACTTTTATTTCAATAAAATACGTGTTACACAAAACATGCCATAATTTGTTCTACAATACTTCCAAAAACATAACATCTTCAAAACTGTCTTGATTACATTATTTAAAGAAGCATAAAGAAAACATAAATAAACTGCATAAGTCCCATAATTGCTGTCCAAAGCCATAGTCCAAAACGGAAAAGATCCAAGAAATACATTCTTTCTCTTCAAGCTGGATATGAAGGCTGGTCAAGCTGCGGTATTCCCTCCCTGTGGACCTGGGGGGGGGGGGAAACTGTAACACCCCGAATTTTAGTTAATACTAAAATTCACTAATTACAGAATAAATAATCTCATATATGGGAATTGGGGGTAACGGGCTACGTCATTGCGTTCGTCTCGGAAAAATACGCGAAATAGAGTCCGAGTTTTCAAGAATCGGAGTCCGTATGGCCCAGTTAAGGCCCAATGAAGTTTGCAGAAAAATTAAAGCTAAAAACAGATTTAGAAATTTAAATTCAGATTTCAAATTAGAACCAGCGGGGCCAGGCGGGAAAAATCCCGCCCTGACCATGTCGACAGGCCTGTCGACATGGGGAGTCGACTTGCCTGTCGACACGGCGTGTCGAGCCAGATGGTTGGGTGCACCAGATTTGGTTTTCTGGCTAGGGCTGGGCTGGGTTCTAGAGATTTCCTAAATCTAACGGACCTAATCTAATCTAGGGTTAATCTAAGGGCCTAAAACACTCACCTAATCTATAAATACACCCTAAACCTACCCTAATCCATACTAAAAATAGAAATGATGGCCTCATGCCGCCAAATTAAATCCTAGAAGGAGCCTCCACTAATTTATGAAGGAAGTTGCAAGCTAATCACTCTCTAATCAATCTCTAATCATCACCATCTTCATATTTAGCAACTAATTCCACTTCATAAGTTTGCTAATCTTGGTTTTGGTGAGTTTCTATCACTTTAACATCAATTGTTAAAGTAAGTAGATTGGGTGTAATGAGACTTGTGGTCTTAAATGCGGATTAGTGAGTTTGAATCATTTATAATGATATGCTACTCTATGTTTTCCTATGTTTATGCATAATTAATAAGTGGGTTTATGCATGTTTGATAAGTTGGTTTATGCATGTTTAACAAGTGGGTTTGTGCATGTTTAACAAGTGGGTTTATGCATATTTAATAAGTGGATTTATGCATGTTTAACATAATGAGTTATGCAAGTTCACATGCAAGTTATGTGTATGATGTTATGTAAGTTATGTGTGGGTGGTTATGCAAGTTCATATGCAAGTTATGTATATGCTTAAATGCAAGTTTAACATGATTTGCAAGTTATGCATGCTTATGCAAGTATATGAATGCTTATGCAAGATATGTATATGCTTAAATGCAAGTTTAACATGATATGCAAGTTATGCATGCTTATGCAAGTATGTGGATGCTTATGCAAGTATGTGGATGCTTATGCAAGTTATGTGTATGCTTAAATGCATGTTTAACATGTTATGCAAGTTATGAGAATGCTTATATGCAAGTTCAACATGTTATGCAAGATATGTGTATGATAATATGCAAGTTTGGGTTAAATGTAGTTGGGGTTAATATATGCTCATATATGCAAGTTGACATCCTCTTAACCCATGACAAAGTTATATGCTAAACCCATGATATTTGTGTTGGATCTTCCCCTTTATGATGTCATGAAATGAGAACGATTTACGTGGGGAACGATGGGGTTGGTAAATATGTTAATAAAAGTATGATTGGGTATGATTAAGCATACCATAAAAAAATAAATTAACATAAGTGGGAATTTACCTATTGAGTTAGGTCTACCCCATGGGAATTTACCTATTGAGTTAGGTCTACCCATGTTATGAAAAACTTGATATTAATTAGGGATAATTAATATGGGGGTGATTAATTAGGTGTAATTAATCGACTAAGACACGAGGTTGGACTCATTTGTAGTGTAAAACTGCCCGGACCCGACCGGCTTAACCAGTTGCTACAAATGTCAGCCCAATGTGAGAGGTCTTAGCCATAAATTAAATACGTGATTAAAGTAAAGACACGAGGTTAGACTCTGTTATGACGTAAGACTGCCCGGACTCTACCGGCTTAACCAGGCGGTCATAACAGCCAGTCCAATGTGGGAGGTCTTTGTAGGAGATCACGGTCTTAATTAATTAAGAAACACTTAACCATATTAGCATGTAGTGGGACATGAGGGGTTAAGTGGGTGCCTTGGGTGGCATGTGGAAATTTAGTGGTTGCCTTGGGTGGCATGTGGAATCTAGTGGGTTGCCTTGGGTGGCAATAGAAAATACGATTAGAATACTTAACCAAGTGAAACATGTAATTAAACATGATTAAAGGGTTAAGTGGGATTCACTAGATAAGTGACAAGCTTAGGTGGGTAGCTTGTGGGGGCCCATTTCAACCAATATCCCAAACGTATCTTTGTGGGCTCGACCCATGTCGAGTGACGGGACACGCATATTGGGCTTGATTATAAGAGGCCAAAACGGGTTAGCGGTGGCAACGCAAGTCCAACGGGTTTCATATGCGTGTGTGGGCCCGGGCTGGTAGATAAGCCGTTGTTGCATCGTGTAGATATAAAGCCGTGCACCGTTGATATTATCAGGTGGCCACTTTAGGGGAGTGATACACCCCACTGTGGGACCAGCACGGGTATCTACGGTAGGGAGCCGATCGCTTGGGGAGTAGTGGGGTACACCTAGTGGAGATAGGGGCAGACGGCACCTATGTGGTCAGCTAGGGGTAGAGGAAACTACTAGTTATATCTTTCTTTAAGTCCTTGGGAGGGATTAACCTTTGAGTAGGAATGACTGGTGTGGTGCAGTTAGTAATTATCCTTGGGTGGGTAGATGCGTCTTTATAGTTATCTTAGTTTATCCTAAGTATACCAAGCTGCTTAGTGTAGCCATTCATCCCCAGACATTACCGTAGGTCAAGTTTATGTCTTCTCTGGTTACTTTAATGATTGTATTGTTAAAGTTATAGGACTCGCTCAGACTTATGTCTGACCCCGTTGTTTTTATCTTTTTCCTAACCCTCAGGTCCTACGGTGGATCCTAGCAGTAGTGGAGCTTGATCGGATTGCTGTTCCAGTCTTTAGGAGCTTGGATAGATGTAAAGCTCCAGTTACTCAGTTATCTTTTCTTTTGTCTTGGCTATTGTATGAGAGAGTGGGATTATGTACTTCTTTATATTGATGGATATTGTACTTGACTTTTATTGTGGTTTTATGATGTAACCAGACATGTTTATTTCCGCTGTTATGAGATGATGTTTTAAATTTCAAGTACTATTTATATCTGTCTTGTTGTAATTTTTCTGTTCTATATTCACTAAAATACTCCACCGATGCTATGGCATTCCCTTAGAGAGTGACCATAGCGGGCGTGGGGTGTTACACGTGGTATCAGAGCAAAGGTTACCGAAACAGATAAAATTTTTAGAAAACTATTTTTCTAAAAACATTTTTGGAAGAGATATTTTCAAAAACATGTCTTTAAAGAGAAAAGTTTTTGAAAGAAAAGCATAATCCCCAATAGCCATATCTATATCCTTCGAATTCTCCGTTTTGAATCTTTCCTTTTTCGTTTCAGCATGGCTGAGGATCTTAACTTTCCGGAGGGTGTGACGGTACCAGTATGGTATAGGAGATTGATGGAGGCTAGGGCCACCACTGCGGGTCCAGCAAATATCCCTCCACCAACCGTAGCACCCGATCTTCCTCCTCCCCCTCCTCCTCGCACATATACTTTTGCTAAGACTTGCAAGGAATTTAAAGCTATGGGAGGGAAATCTTTTCAAGGATCGGAAACTTTTGTGGAGGCTAGGGATTGGCTTAAAGAGGTGGAAGAATTGATAGATATCTTTGAGATGGAAGAAGGAAAGAAAGTCAAGTTGGCTGCTTGGTTAATGAAAGGAGAGGCCTCATTCTGGTGGGAGGTCACTAATGGAGAGCGCCCCGTTGACTCTTGGGCGGATTTTAGGCAAAGATTTGTGGCAAAGTTTCTCTCAAGGGCGGAGGAAAACTTGTATATGGAAAGATTCTTGACTCTAAAGCAAGGAAATCTCTCGGTGAAGGAATATGTCAACAAGTTTAATCAATTGGCAAGGTTTGGCCTAGACATGGTGAATACATCGGAGAAGAAGGCTTTGAGGTTCGTGAAAGGCTTGAATGAACCGATGCATGGGTTGGCTATGACTCATATCCCTATGGGGGCCACCTTTGAGAAGCTAGTTGACATGGCACTCATGCATGAAGAAGAGAAGGGTCCCAATGCTAATAGGGTACCCGAGAAGAAGGGAGATCAAAAGAGACCTCAGCAACAACAACCAAACAAAGGTGGGAAAGGCAATGGTGGCAAGGCCAAGAAGAAGAAGTGTTTCAATTGTGGGACACCTGGCCACCTAAGCAAGGATTGTCGCAAGAAGAAGAAGACTGGCTGCTTCCACTGTGGCGAAGCAGGGCATCTAGTGAAAGATTGTCCTAAAAAGGGGCAAAGGACGGGGTCTACCTCAGGAGGACAGGTGCAAGCTCTTATGGCACCGGGTCAGGTTAGGGGGCAAGTACAGGCTCTCGCAGTCCCACCGATTCAGGAGAGAGGTAGAACTATTTCCGTTGAAAGTCTGGTTTTTCTATTTGATCATCCTGTTCGTACATTGTTTGATTCAGGCGCATCGCATTCGTTTATCTCATCATCATTAGTTGAGTCACTGCACTTAGACACCAGTCTGGTAGATGATCCCTTGGTTGTTTCAAACCCAATTGGGGGCTCCACTTATTTGTCCATGATATGTTTGGGTTTGAAGATTTCTATACTTAGCATTGAGTTTAGATGTGATGCTTTTGTGTTGGGCTTCACGGGCTATGGGTTGATTTTGGGCATGGACTGGTTATCCAGTAATGGTGCCGTTCTTGATTGCGAAAGGAGAGTTGTTTGGCTCATGACCCGCTTGGGTAACACTCTCGAGATTTCTTGTAATCCCATGGACTCTGTTATGCTAAGTTATCTTGAATCGCTTGACGCTTCGGTCGAGAGTTTGCAATCTGTTAGAGTGGTCCGGGAATATCCGGATGTGTTTGAGGAGGTGAAGGGCTTACCTCCGAAGCGGGAGATTGACTTCCGAATATATCTGGTGGATAATGCTAAACCTGTATCTTTACCAGTGCGCCACATGGCTCCTCGTGAGAGGAGGGAACTCCATAAGCAAGTAGGGGAGTTGCTTGAGAAGGGGTTCATAAGACGAAGTATATCGGAGTGGGGTGCTCCAGTAGTATTTGCTACGAAGGCGGATGGGTCCCTCAGACTTTGTGTAGACTATAGAGAACTCAACAAGCTCACAAAGAAGAATAGACACCCATTACCGAGGATTGATGATCTTTTCGATCAGTTGGTTGGCGCTTCAGTATTTTCTCAGTTGGACTTAGCCACGGGGTTTCATCAGTTGAGGGTGGCTGAGGATAGCATAGACAAGACTGCCTTTAGAACTCCGGATGGTTTCTATGAGTGGCTGGTGATGCCATTTGGGTTGACGAACGCCCCTGCATACTTTGTTGATTTGATGAGTAGGGTGTTCAGGGAGTTCCTTAATAAATTCGTGGTGGTCTTTGTGGATGACATCTTAGTATTTTCTAAAAGTGAAGAAGAGCATGCCCTACATCTTGGGGAGGTATTGAAGACTCTTCGAGCACATAGCCTTAAGGCTAAATTCTCTAAATGTCACTTCTGGAGGAAGGAGGTGCGGTTCTTGGGGCACGTGGTCTCCAAGGAAGGGATAGCTGTGGATCCCGCGAAGGTAGTATCAATTCAGGATTGGAAGGTTCCGAAGAATGCTACCGAAGTAAGAAGTTTCTTGGGGTTGGCGGGTTATTATAGGAAGTTTATCAAAGACTTCGCGAAGATATCAGCCCCATTAACCCGCTTGACGAAGAAGAATCTTGTTTTCACATGGGACGTAGATTGTGATGATGCGTTCCGACGGTTAAAGAGAGCTTTAACCACTGCTCCAGTTTTAGTATTGCCAGATGGGAGCAAGCCATTTGTTGTCTATACCGATGCCTGTGGGACAGGACTTGGCGCAGTCTTAATGCAAGAGGGAAGGGTAATAGCCTATGGTGGAAGACAGTTGAGGGCACATGAGAAAAATTACCCTACCCATGATTTAGAGTTGGCCGCTATTGTTTTTGCGCTTAAGATTTGGCGTCATTATCTTCTTGGTGAGAGATTCGAATTGTTCACTAACCACAAATCATTGAAGTACTTGTTTTCTCAGAAGGATTTGAATCTGAGACAGCAAAGGTGGATGGAATTCTTAGCATCCTATGATTTCGAGATAGCGTATACCCCTGGCAAGGGTAATGTGGTGGCGGACGCCTTGAGCAGGAAGAGGTTGTCCTTGAGTCCATTGTTCGTGGAACAACGAAGCTTGGAATTTATCTCGATGTTTGATTTCAGACCTTCCGTCGATTATGTACCCGGTTTGCTAGCTTCCTTGGAAGTTAGACCTACCCTTTTGGGGCGGATTGGAGAAGTACAGAGAGACGACCCACAGTTGGTTGAGTTGGTGGAGAAGCTCATAAGGGGGGAGTCGTCCAGCCATTTGAGTAGGTACACCCTAGACGATAGGGGGTGCTTGCGTAGAGACGGTAGACTTTGTGTACCGCAAGACGAGGGTTTGAGGAAGGTTATTCTTGATGATGCACACCGTTCTAGGATGACTATTCATCCCGGTGGGGACAAGATGTACCAAGACATGAAGAGGGTTTTCTTCTGGGCCGGTATGAAGAAAGATGTGGCCGAATATGTCGCTCGATGCTTGGTGTGCCAACAAGTGAAGGCGGAGCAAAAGAAACCTGGTGGGTTACTTCACCCATTGGAAGTTCCGCAATGGAAGTGGGATAGCGTCTCGATGGATTTTATTGACGGGTTACCCAGATCAAGAAAGGGTAATACGGGAATTTGGATGGTGGTAGACAGACTTACTAAGAGCGCCCATTTCATACCTGTGAAGAGCAAGAGGACCGCTCCATGGCTAGCTTCAGTATATCTTCGAGAGATAGTTCGATTGCATGGGGTACCCTCTAGCATAGTGAGTGATCGAGATCCTATCTTCACTAGCGAGTTCTGGAGAAGTTTGCAAGAAGCAGTGGGGACTCAATTGTGTCTGAGCACCGCATATCATCCTCAGACGGACGGCCAGACTGAGAGGGTGAATCGTGTTCTAGAAGACCTTTTGAGGCTTTGTATCTTGGATTTTGGAGGTACATGGGAAGAGCATCTTCCATTGGTAGAGTTCGCATATAATAACAGCTTTCAGTCCAGTATTGGTATGGCTCCTTTCGAAGCTCTCTATGGAAGGCCTTGTCGATCACCTACATGTTGGTGGGAATCAACGGATAAGATCTTGCTTGGGCCTGATATGATTAGGGAGACTTCTGAGAAGATTGACTTGATTCGAAGAAGGATGAAAGCAGCGCAGGATAGGAAAAAATCTTATGCGGACAAGAGAAGGACGGATCTTGAGTTTGAAGTTGGGGACATGGTCTTTGTAAAAGTGTCTCCATTACGAAGTGTGGTTCGCTTTGGATCTGTTGGGAAGTTAGCACCAAGGTTCGTGGGGCCGTTTCCTATTAAGGAAAGGATCGGACGGATGGCATATAGAGTGGAGTTGCCCGACAGACTTAGTGGTGTACATGATGTATTCCATGTATCACATTTGAGGAAATGCTTACATGAGACCGCAGAGGTGGTAGAGCCTCGCTTACTTAGAGATGTAGAGGTAGAGCGTGATGCGACTATTCGACGAGCTCCTACCTGCATCCTTGGGTCAGAGACTAGGAAGTTGAGAAACAGAGAGGTTCAACTAGTCAAAGTGCAATGGGGAGAAGATGAGAGCAACGCAACTTGGGAGACGGAAGCGAAGATGCGTTCATTGTACCCATTTCTTTTTGAGGGTATGTCTTTACTTTCTCCTCTATCGTTGTCTAGTACTTATCTTATCTTTAGTATATCCTCTCGTTAGTACTGATTGACCTTTAGATAGGGTAAACCTATGGTTGAAACATGTGTTTGAGACATGTTATGGTTGATGGATGCAAGAGGATGCAAGTGTTTGCTAGTGGTTGCTCGTGGATGCATATACACACACTCTAGGCACTAGATCGGCTCAGTCACTTCATATTGCATATTGCATAAAAATTGTGTGTAGGAGGCTATATTTATGGATGTATAATGATTGTGTTATCATATGGATGATGCATTTTGGTGAATGATTGTGCACTCATGTAGATATTGTATGTGTCAATAGGGTTCTCTCGCATACATAATGGATGCATGGCACTATCATGGTTTGCATATGTTCATACATTAGATAGGGAACATATACACACACTTTTTGCATATGCTCATACATCATTAGAAACTGTTTTAAGGACAATGGATGCCTGTGTTTGATGGATTGAGTAGATGGTTGTTTGGATGGTAGGATTTGCATTCTCCTTAGCTTAGAGATTTCGGGGACGAAATCCTTTAAGGAGGGGAGAATGTAACACCCCGAATTTTAGTTAATACTAAAATTCACTAATTACAGAATAAATAATCTCAGATATGGGAATTGGGGGTAACGGGCTGTGTCATTGCGTTCGTCTCGGAAAAATACGCGAAATAGAGTCCGAGTTTTCGAGAATCGGAGTCCGTATGGCCCAGTTAAGGCCCAATGAAGTTTGCAGAAAAATTAAAGCTAAAAACAGATTTAGAAATTTAAATTCAGATTTCAAATTAGAACCAGCGGGGCCAGGCGGGAAAAATCCCGCCCTGACCATGTCGACAGGGCTGTCGACAGGCCTGTCGACAGGGGGAGTCGACTTGCCTGTCGACACGGCGTGTCGAGCCAGAAGGTTGGGGGCACCAGATTTGGTTTTCTGGCTAGGGCTGGGCTGGGTTCTAGAGATTTCCTAAATCTAACGGACCTAATCTAATCTAGGGTTAATCTAAGGGCCTAAAACACTCACCTAATCTATAAATACACCCTAAACCTACCCTAATCCATACTAAAAATAGAAATGATGGCCTCATGCCGCCAAATTAAATCCTAGAAGGAGCCTCCACTAATTTATGAAGGAAGTCGCAAGCTAATCACTCTCTAATCAATCTCTAATCATCACCATCTTCATATTTAGCAACTAATTCCACTTCATAAGTTTGCTAATCTTGGTTTTGGTGAGTTTCTATCACTTTAACATCAATTGTTAAAGTAAGTAGATTGGGTGTAATGAGACTTGTGGTCTTAAATGCGGATTAGTGAGTTTGAATCATTTATAATGATATGCTACTCTATGTTTTCCTATGTTTATGCATAATTAATAAGTGGGTTTATGCATGTTTGATAAGTTGGTTTATGAATGTTTAACAAGTGGGTTTGTGCATGTTTAACAAGTGGGTTTATGCATATTTAATAAGTGGATTTATGCATGTTTAACAAAATGAGTTATGCAAGTTCACATGCAAGTTATGTGTATGATGTTATGTAAGTTATGTGTGGGTGGTTATGCAAGTTCATATGCAAGTTATGTATATGCTTAAATGCAAGTTTAACATGATTTGCAAGTTATGCATGCTTATGCAAGTATATGAATGCTTATGCAAGATATGTATATGCTTAAATGCAAGTTTAACATGATATGCAAGTTATGCATGCTTATGCAAGTATGTGGATGCTTATGCAAGTATGTGGATGCTTATGCAAGTTATGTGTATGCTTAAATGCATGTTTAACATGTTATGCAAGTTATGAGAATGCTTATATGCAAGTTCAACATGTTATGCAAGATATGTGTATGATAATATGCAAGTTTGGGTTAAATGTAGTTGGGGTTAATATATGCTCATATATGCAAGTTGACATCCTCTTAACCCATGACAAAGTTATATGCTAAACCCATGATATTTGTGTTGGATCTTCCCCTTTATGATGTCATGAAATGAGAACGATTTACGTGGGGAACGATGGGGTTGGTAAATATGTTAATAAAAGTATGATTGGGTATGATTAAGCATACCATAAAAAAATAAATTAACATAAGTGGGAATTTACCTATTGAGTTAGGTCTACCCCATGGGAATTTACCTATTGAGTTATGTCTACCCATGTTATGAAAAACTTGATATTAATTAGGGATAATTAATATGGGGGTGATTAATTAGGTGTAATTAATCGACTAAGACACGAGGTTGGACTCATTTGTAGTGTAAAACTGCCCGGACCCGACCGGCTTAACCAGTTGCTACAAATGTCAGCCCAATGTGAGAGGTCTTAGCCATAAATTAAATACGTGATTAAAGTAAAGACACGAGGTTAGACTCTGTTATGACGTAAGACTGCCCGGACTCTACCGGCTTAACCAGGCGGTCATAACAGCCAGTCTAATGTGGGAGGTCTTTGTGGGAGATCACAGTCTTAATTAATTAAGAAACACTTAACCATATTAGCATGTAGTAGGACATGAGGGGTTAAGTGGGTGCCTTGGGTGGCATGTGGAAATTTAGTGGTTGCCTTGGGTGGCATGTGGAATCTAGTGGGTTGCCTTGGGTGGCAATAGAAAATACGATTAGAATACTTAACCAAGTGAAACATGTAATTAAACATGATTAAAGGGTTAAGTGGGATTCACTAGATAAGTGACAAGCTTAGGTGGGTAGCTTGTGGGGGCCCATTTCAACCAATATCCCAAACGTATCTTTGTGGGCTCGACCCATGTCGAGTGACGGGACACGCATATTGGGCTTGATTATAAGAGGCCAAAACGGGTTAGCGGTGGCAACGCAAGTCCAACGGGTTTCATATGCGTGTGTGGGCCCGGGCTGGTAGATAAGCCGTTGTTGCATCGTGTAGATATAAAGCCGTGCACCGTTGATATTATCAGGTGGCCACTTTAGGGGAGTGATACACCCCACTGTGGGACCAGCACGGGTATCTACGGTAGGGAGCCGATCGCTTAGGGAGTAGTGGGGTACACCTAGTGGAGATAGGGGCAGACGGCACCTATGTGGTCAGCTAGGGGTACAGGAAACTACTAGTTATATCTTTCTTTAAGTCCTTGGGAGGGATTAACCTTTGAGTAGGAATGAATGGTGTGGTGCAGTTAGTAATTATCCTTGGGTGGGTAGATGCGTCTTTATAGTTATCTTAGTTTATCCTAAGTATACCAAGCTGCTTAGTGTAGCCATTCATCCCCAGACATTACCGTAGGTCAAGTTTATGTCTTCTCTGGTTACTTTAATGATTGTATTGTTAAAGTTATAGGACTCGCTCAGACTTATGTCTGACCCCGTTGTTTTTATCTTTTTCCCAACCCTCAGGTCCTACGGTGGATCCTAGCAGTAGTGGAGCTTGATCGGATTGCTGTTCCAGTCTTTAGGAGCTTGGATAGATGTAAAGCTCCAGTTACTCAGTTATCTTTTCTTTTGTCTTGGCTATTGTATGAGAGAGTGGGATTATGTACTTCTTTATATTGATGGATATTGTACTTGACTTTTATTGTGGTTTTATGATGTAACCAGACATGTTTATTTCCGCTGTTATGAGATGATGTTTTAAATTTCAAGTACTATTTATATCTGTCTTGTTGTAATTTTTATGTTCTATATTCACTAAAATACTCCACCGATGCTATGGCATTCCCTTAGAGAGTGACCATAGCGGGCGTGGGGTGTTACACGTGGTATCAGAGCAAAGGTTACCGGAACAGATAAAATTTTTAGAAAACTATTTTTCTAAAAACATTTTTGGAAGAGATATTTTCAAAAACATGTCTTTAAAGAGAAAAGTTTTTGAAAGAAAAGCATAATCCCCAATAGCCATATCTATATCCTTCGAATTCTCCGTTTTGAATCTTTCCTTTTTCGTTTCAGCATGGCTGAGGATCTTAACTTTCCGGAGGGTGTGACGGTACCAGTATGGTATAGGAGATTGATGGAGGCTAGGGCCACCACTGCGGGTCCAGCAAAAATCCCTCCACCAACCGTAGCACCCGATCTTCCTCCTTCCCCTCCTCCTCGCACAGATACTTTTGCTAAGACTTGCAAGGAATTTAAAGCTATGGGAGGGAAATCTTTTCAAGGATCGGAAACTTTTGTGGAGGCTAGGGATTGGCTTAAAGAGGTGCAAGAATTGATAGATATCTTTGAGATGGAAGAAGGAAAGAAAGTCAAGTTGGCTGCTTGGTTAATGAAAGGAGAGGCCTCATTCTGGTGGGAGGTCACTAATGGAGAGCGCCCCGTTGACTCTTGGGCGGATTTTAGGCAAAGATTTGTGGCAAAGTTTCTCTCAAGGGCGGAGGAAAACTTGTATATGGAAAGATTCTTGACTCTAAAGCAAGGAAAACTCTCGGTGAAGGAATATGTCAACAAGTTTAATCAATTGGCAAGGTTTGGCCTAGACATGGTGAATACACCGGAGAAGAAGGCTTTGAGGTTCGTGAAAGGCTTGAATGAACCGATGCATGGGTTGGCTATGACTCATATCCCTATGGGGGCCACCTTTGAGAAGCTAGTTGACATGGCACTCATGCATGAAGAAGAGAAGGGTCCCAATGCTAATAGGGCACCCGAGAAGAAGGGAGATCAAAAGAGACCTCAGCAACAACAACCAAACAAAGGTGGGAAAGGCAACGGTGGCAAGGCCAAGAAGAAGAAGTGTTTCAATTGTGGGACACCTGGCCACCTAAGCAAGGATTGTCGCAAGAAGAAGAAAACTGGCTGCTTCCACTGTGGCGAAGCAGGGCATCTAGTGAAAGATTGTCCTAAAAAGGGGCAAAGGACGGGGTCTACCTCAGGAGGACAGGTGCAAGCTCTTATGGCACCGGGTCAGGTTAGGGGGCAAGTACAGGCTCTCGCAGTCCCACCGATTCAGGAGAGAGGTAGAACTATTTCCGTTGAAAGTCTGGTTTTTCTATTTGATCATCCTGTCCGTACATTGTTTGATTCAGGCGCATCGCATTCGTTTATCTCATCATCATTAGTTGAGTCACTGCACTTAGACACCAGTCTGGTAGATGATCCCTTGGTTGTTTCAAACCCAATTGGGGGCTCCACTTATTTGTCCATGATATGTTTGGGTTTGAAGATTTCTATACTTAGCATTGAGTTTAGATGTGATGCTTTTATGTTGGGCTTCACGGGCTATGGGTTGATTTTGTGCATGGACTGGTTATCCAGTAATGGTGCCGTTCTTGATTGCGAAAGGAGAGTTGTTTGGCTCATGACCCGCTTGGGTAACACTCTCGAGATTTCTTGTAATCCCATGGACTCTGTTATGCTAAGTTATCTTGAATCGCTTGACGCTTCGGTCGAGAGTTTGCAATCTGTTAGAGTGGTCCGGGAATATCCGGATGTGTTTGAGGAGGTGAAGGGCTTACCTCCGAAGCGGGAGATTGACTTCCGAATATATCTGGTGGATAATGCTAAACCTGTATCTTTACCAGTGCGCCACATGGCTCCTCGTGAGAGGAGGGAACTCCATAAGCAAGTAGGGGAGTTGCTTGAGAAGGGGTTCATAAGACGAAGTATATCGGAGTGGGGTGCTCCAGTAGTATTTGCTACGAAGGCGGATGGGTCCCTCAGACTTTGTGTAGACTATAGAGAACTCAACAAGCTCACAAAGAAGAATAGACACCCATTACCGAGGATTGATGATCTTTTCGATCAGTTGGTTGGCGCTTCAGTATTTTCTCAGTTGGACTTAGCCACGGGGTTTCATCAGTTGAGGGTGGCTGAGGATAGCATAGACAAGACTGCCTTTAGAACTCCGGATGGTTTCTATGAGTGGCTGGTGATGCCATTTGGGTTGACGAACGCCCCTGCATACTTTGTTGATTTGATGAGTAGGGTGTTCAGGGAGTTCCTTAATAAATTCGTGGTGGTCTTTGTGGATGACATCTTAGTATTTTCTAAGAGTGAAGAAGAGCATGCCCTACATCTTGGGGAGGTATTGAAGACTCTTCGAGCACATAGCCTTAAGGCTAAATTCTCTAAATGTCACTTCTGGAGGAAGGAGGTGCGGTTCTTGGGGCACGTGGTCTCCAAGGAAGGGATAGCTGTGGATCCCGCGAAGGTAGTATCAATTCAGGATTGGAAGGTTCCGAAGAATGCTACCGAAGTAAGAAGTTTCTTGGGGTTGGCGGGTTATTATAGGAAGTTTATCAAAGACTTCGCGAAGATATCAGCCCCATTAACCCGCTTGACGAAGAAGAATCTTGTTTTCACATGGGACGTAGATTGTGATGATGCGTTCCGACGGTTAAAGAGAGCTTTAACCACTGCTCCAGTTTTAGTATTGCCAGATGGGAGCAAGCCATTTGTTGTCTATACCGATGCCTGTGGGACAGGACTTGGCGCAGTCTTAATGCAAGAGGGAAGGGTAATAGCCTATGGTGGAAGACAGTTGAGGGCACATGAGAAAAATTACCCTACCCATGATTTAGAGTTGGCCGCTATTGTTTTTGCGCTTAAGATTTGGCGTCATTATCTTCTTGGTGAGAGATTCGAATTGTTCACTAACCACAAATCATTGAAGTACTTGTTTTCTCAGAAGGATTTGAATCTGAGACAGCAAAGGTGGATGGAATTCTTAGCATCCTATGATTTCGAGATAGCATATACCCCTGGCAAGGGTAATGTGGTAGCGGACGCCTTGAGCAGGAAGAGGTTGTCCTTGAGTCCATTGTTCGTGGAACAACGAAGCTTGGAATTTATCTCGATGTTTGATTTCAGACCTTCCGTCGATATGTACCCGGTTTGCTAGCTTCCTTGGAAGTTAGACCTACCCTTTTGGGGCGGATTGGAGAAGTACAGAGAGACGACCCACAGTTGGTTGAGTTGGTGGAGAAGCTCATAAGGGGGGAGTCGTCCAGCCATTTGAGTAGGTACACCCTAGACGATAGGGGGTGCTTGCGTAGAGACGGTAGACTTTGTGTACCGCAAGACGAGGGTTTGAGGAAGGTTATTCTTGATGATGCACACCGTTCTAGGATGACTATTCATCCCGGTGGGGACAAGATGTACCAAGACATGAAGAGGGTTTTCTTCTGGGCCGGTATGAAGAAAGATGTGGCCGAATATGTCGCTCGATGCTTGGTGTGCCAACAAGTGAAGGCGGAGCAAAAGAAACCTGGTGGGTTACTTCACCCATTGGAAGTTCCGCAATGGAAGTGGGATAGCGTCTCGATGGATTTTATTGACGGGTTACCCAGATCAAGAAAGGGTAATACGGGAATTTGGGTGGTGGTAGACAGACTTACTAAGAGCGCCCATTTCATACCTGTGAAGAGCAAGAGGACCGCTCCATGGCTAGCTTCAGTATATCTTCGAGAGATAGTTCGATTGCATGGGGTACCCTCTAGCATAGTGAGTGATCGAGATCCTATCTTCACTAGCGAGTTCTGGAGAAGTTTGCAAGAAGCAGTGGGGACTCAAGTGTGTCTGAGCACCGCATATCATCCTCAGACGGACGGCCAGACTGAGAGGGTGAATCGTGTTCTAGAAGACCTTTTGAGGCTTTGTATCTTGGATTTTGGAGGTACATGGGAAGAGCATCTTCCATTGGTAGAGTTCGCATATAATAACAGCTTTCAGTCCAGTATTGGTATGGCTCCTTTCGAAGCTCTCTATCGAAGGCCTTGTCGATCACCTACATGTTGGTGGGAATCAACGGATAAGATCTTGCTTGGGCCTGATATGATTAGGGAGACTTCTGAGAAGATTGACTTGATTCGAAGAAGGATGAAAGCAGCGCAGGATAGGAAAAAATCTTATGCGGACAAGAGAAGGACGGATCTTGAGTTTGAAGTTGGGGACATGGTCTTTGTCAAAGTGTCTCCATTACGAAGTGTGGTTCGCTTTGGATCTGTTGGGAAGTTAGCACCAAGGTTCGTGGGGCCGTTTCCTATTAAGGAAAGGATCGGACGGATGGCATATAGAGTGGAGTTGCCCGACAGACTTAGTGGTGTACATGATGTATTCCATGTATCACATTTGAGGAAATGCTTACATGAGACCGCAGAGATGGTAGAGCCTCGCTTACTTAGAGATGTAGAGGTAGAGCGTGATGCGACTATTCGACGAGCTCCTACCTGCATCCTTGGGTCAGAGACTAGGAAGTTGAGAAACAGAGCGGTTCAACTAGTCAAAGTGCAATGGGGAGAAGATGAGAGCAACACAACTTGGGAGACGGAAGCGAAGATGCGTTCATTGTACCCATTTCTTTTTGAGGGTATGTCTTTACTTTCTCCTCTATCGTTGTCTAGTACTTATCTTATCTTTAGTATATCCTCTCGTTAGTACTGATTGACCTTTAGATAGGGTAAACCTATGGTTGAAACATGTGTTTGAGACATGTTATGGTTGATGGATGCAAGTGGATGCAAGTGTTTGCTAGTGGTTGCTCGTGGATGCATATACACACACTCTAGGCACTAGATCGGCTCAGTCACTTCATATTGCATATTGCATAAAAATTGTGTGTAGGAGGCTATATTTATGGATGTATAATGATTGTGTTATCATATGGATGATGCATTTTGGTGAATGATTGTGCACTCATGTAGATATTGTATGTGTCAATAGGGTTCTCTCGCATACATAATGGATGCATGACACTATCATGGTTTGCATATGTTCATACATTAGATAGGGAACATATACACACACTTTTTGCATATGCTCATACATCATTAGAAACTGTATTAAGGACAATGGATGCCTGTGTTTGATGGATTGAGTAGATGGTTGTTTGGATGGTAGGATATGCATTCTCCTTAGCTTAGAGATTTCGGGGACGAAATCCTTTAAGGAGGGGAGAATGTAACACCCCGAATTTTAGTTAATACTAAAATTCACTAATTACAGAATAAATAATCTCAGATATGGGAATTGGGGGTAACGGGCTGCGTCATTGCGTTCGTCTCGGAAAAATACGCGAAATAGAGTCCGAGTTTTCGAGAATCGGAGTCCGTATGGCCCAGTTAAGGCCCAATGAAGTTTGCAGAAAAATTAAAGCTAAAAACAGATTTAGAAATTTAAATTCAGATTTCAAATTAGAACCAGCGGGGCCAGGCGGGAAAAATCCCGCCCTGACCATGTCGACAGGGCTGTCGACAGGCTTGTCGACAGGGGGAGTCGACTTGCCTGTCGACACGGCGTGTCGAGCCAGAAGGTTGGGTGCACCAGATTTGGTTTTCTGGCTAGGGCTGGGCTGGGTTCTAGAGATTTCCTAAATCTAACGGACCTAATCTAATCTAGGGTTAATCTAAGGGCCTAAAACACTCACCTAATCTATAAATACACCCTAAACCTACCCTAATCCATACTAAAAATAGAAATGATGGTCTCATGCCGCCAAATTAAATCCTAGAAGGAGCCTCCACTAATTTATGAAGGAAGTTGCAAGCTAATCACTCTCTAATCAATCTCTAATCATCACCATCTTCATATTTAGCAACTAATTCCACTTCATAAGTTTGCTAATCTTGGTTTTGGTGAGTTTCTATCACTTTAACATCAATTGTTAAAGTAAGTAGATTGGGTGTAATGAGACTTGTGGTCTTAAATGCGGATTAGTGAGTTTGAATCATTTATAATGATATGCTACTCTATGTTTTCCTATGTTTATGCATAATTAATAAGTGGGTTTATGCATGTTTGATAAGTTGGTTTATGCATGTTTAACAAGTGGGTTTGTGCATGTTTAACAAGTGGGTTTATGCATATTTAATAAGTGGATTTATGCATGTTTAACAAAATGAGTTATGCAAGTTCACATGCAAGTTATGTGTATGATGTTATGTAAGTTATGTGTGGGTGGTTATGCAAGTTCATATGCAAGTTATGTATATGCTTAAATGCAAGTTTAACATGATTTGCAAGTTATGCATGCTTATGCAAGTATATGAATGCTTATGCAAGATATGTATATGCTTAAATGCAAGTTTAACATGATATGCAAGTTATGCATGCTTATGCAAGTATGTGGATGCTTATGCAAGTATGTGGATGCTTATGCAAGTTATGTGTATGCTTAAATGCATGTTTAACATGTTATGCAAGTTATGAGAATGCTTATATGCAAGTTCAACATGTTATGCAAGATATGTGTATGATAATATGCAAGTTTGGGTTAAATGTAGTTGGGGTTAATATATGCTCATATATGCAAGTTGACATCCTCTTAACCCATGACAAAGTTATATGCTAAACCCATGATATTTGTGTTGGATCTTCCCCTTTATGATGTCATGAAATGAGAACGATTTACGTGGGGAACGATGGGGTTGGTAAATATGTTAATAAAAGTATGATTGGGTATGATTAAGCATACCATAAAAAAATAAATTAACATAAGTGGGAATTTACCTATTGAGTTAGGTCTACCCCATGGGAATTTACCTATTGAGTTAGGTCTACCCATGTTATGAAAAACTTGATATTAATTAGGGATAATTAATATGGGGGTGATTAATTAGGTGTAATTAATCGACTAAGACACGAGGTTGGACTCATTTGTAGTGTAAAACTGCCCGGACCCGACCGGCTTAACCAGTTGCTACAAATGTCAGCCCAATGTGAGAGGTCTTAGCCATAAATTAAATACGTGATTAAAGTAAAGACACGAGGTTAGACTCTGTTATGACGTAAGACTGCCCGGACTCTACCGGCTTAACCAGGCGGTCATAACAGCCAGTCTAATGTGGGAGGTCTTTGTGGGAGATCACGGTGTTAATTAATTAAGAAACACTTAACCATATTAGCATGTAGTGGGACATGAGGGGTTAAGTGGGTGCCTTGGGTGGCATATGGAAATTTAGTGGTTGCCTTGGGTGGCATGTGGAATCTAGTGGGTTGCCTTGGGTGGCAATAGAAAATACGATTAGAATACTTAACCAAGTGAAACATGTAATTAAACATGATTAAAGGGTTAAGTGGGATTCACTAGATAAGTGACAAGCTTAGGTGGGTAGCTTGTGGGGGCCCATTTCAACCAATATCCCAAACGTATCTTTGTGGGCTCGACCCATGTCGAGTGACGGGACACGCATATTGGGCTTGATTATAAGAGGCCAAAACGGGTTAGCGGTGGCAACGCAAGTCCAACGGGTTTCATATGCGTGTGTGGGCCCGGGCTGGTAGATAAGCCGTTGTTGCATCGTGTAGATATAAAGCCGTGCACCATTGATATTATCAGGTGGCCACTTTAGGGGAGTGATACACCCCACTGTGGGACCAGCACGGGTATCTACGGTAGGGAGCCGATCGCTTGGGGAGTAGTGGGGTACACCTAGTGGAGATAGGGGCAGACGGCACCTATGTGGTCAGCTAGGGGTACAGGAAACTACTAGTTATATCTTTCTTTAAGTCCTTGGGAGGGATCAACCTTTGAGTAGGAATGACTGGTGTGGTGCAGTTAGTAATTATCCTTGGGTGGGTAGATGCGTCTTTATAGTTATCTTAGTTTATCCTAAGTATACCAAGCTGCTTAGTGTAGCCATTCATCCCCAGACATTACCGTAGGTCAAGTTTATGTCTTTTCTGGTTACTTTAATGATTGTATTGTTAAAGTTATAGGACTCGCTCAGACTTATGTCTGACCCCGTTGTTTTTATCTTTTTCCCAACCCTCAGGTCCTACGGTGGATCCTAGCAGTAGTGGAGCCTGATCGGATTGCTGTTCCAGTCTTTAGGAGCTTGGATAGATGTAAAGCTCCAGTTACTCAGTTATCTTTTCTTTTGTCTTGGCTATTGTATGAGAGAGTGGGATTATGTACTTCTTTATATTGATGGATATTGTACTTGACTTTTATTGTGGTTTTATGATGTAACCAGACATGTTTATTTCCGCTGTTATGAGATGATGTTTTAAATTTCAAGTACTATTTATATCTGTCTTGTTGTAATTTTTCTGTTCTATATTCACTAAAATACTCCACCGATGCTATGGCATTCCCTTAGAAAGTGACCATAGCGGGCGTGGGGTGTTACAGAAACGGAAGAAAAGAAGACGAAAGAAAAGTAGAGTCAGACATAAAGCCTGAGTAAGTCTAGGACTATTCAGTCTATGAATAAAGAACTGGGTATGATAAGTATAAACTAGAAATGGGAAAGCACCATAAACTAAGTTAATATGTCTAGGGTTGAATATACTATCGTACCCCATATTAATCTCTGTACCCATATAAACTAGTTCCCAACAGGCACCCCATAATCAGGGTGAAGTGATCCATTTTATGATGATCGGCTCATACTCGCATAGTTACATGTGTCTTACAGCCCCCGATGTTGTAGTTACCTATGCTGGTCCCACCATGGGCTGTATTAAGTCCCATGGTGGCGGCCCGACACAATCCTAGAAGGCATAGGTATGCTACCGGTGTCCAGTGCCTTATTTTTCTGCGCCGGAGTGTGTGCACGCCCGCACCCCGTTAGAACCTACACTGCTGCACCACAGCAGTCGATTTGACCGCTTAAAATCAGCCCAGTAATCGTGCCCCACCCTGCCTAGTTTCAGGGTATCATGATACCTTGTAGGGTTACTGCTGAAAAGGGTCCCCCGCTACTAGGTTTTCTATTTCTAGCCAACATGCTAAGTTGGTTAGGTGTTTTATAAACCTAACCCCCAATCAGTCTGTTTAGTTTAGCATGTTCTATTTTGATTAAGTATTAATATAATTTATTTAATCCTATCAATCCTGACTCAGCCTTAATTGTCTTATTAAAGCCTCGACCTCTCACATTAGACAGGTATTGTTGTGGCTGCCTGTTGCCGGTTGGGTCCGGGCAGTCTTACGCCACAACTCAGTCTAACCTCGGGTCCTTATTGGGCTCCGTGTTTAACCACCCACATTGGATAGGTATTGTTGTGACTACTGGACAGCCGGGCGGTTCCGGGCAGGTTTACATCACAAATCAATCCAACCTCGGGTTAAACACATCGTATTTTCTACATTTACATATTTTGTCTCTTTTCTTTTTATATGTAAATATTTGCGGCCCATTATTCAAATTCATCTTTATTGATTAAAATTTATTTATGCCACTTATTTTCTTTTCAAGGTTGTTGGCATGCGTTAAACATGCCAACACATATGTTCTAATTTTTTTTAGCCCAAACGTCATTACCCCCGTTTCACACGTTCGCTACAATATAAGATATGTTGGGTTTAACATTTAAACCCAACTTAGCCATATGAAAAGGGGAGGCTTATAACATGGTGTTTATAAGGTAACATAAAAAGGGGAGTGTGAACGCATGAACTTGCAACATAACGATTCAATTAACATAAGGTAGGCACATGTGAACTTGCAATTGTAACAACATATAATCATGGCATAAGCAATACTTAAACATGAATCATTCTATTCACATAATCGTGGTATAAACAAAACACGAATCATTCTATTCATGTAGTCATGGCATAAATAATACTTAAACATGAACCATTCTAATCATATAATTATGGCATAACCATAATTGAACATGAGTCCTTCTATTCATATAGTCATGGCATAAACATAATTGAACATGAATCCTACTATTCATATAATCATGGTTTTTATCCTATCTATGTAACTTGCAAGTGGGATGTAATTCTAGTGTAGTTCTAATGTATCTTATGTGTCACATATATTATCATATGATTATGATAACAACATAAGCCTAAAAACATGTTTTCAACTAGGCATAATAACAAACATAGTTTAGTCATGTTCATAAAATTAATACAAGCTTACAAAGATGCTTGCTTTTGTCACTATCACAAAAGCATGATTTTTATACTTGAACTATAATGCCAATTCCAAGATAACTTCATATGAATCATAATACTCAAATGGACCAAATTACACTAAAGATGACCATAGAATTATACATCATGTTGGCATAACAATAAATCATATACTTGCATACAACATATAGTTGTTACTTTCAACATGAATCATATACTTGCAATTATCAAATGGGTGTTGTAAATAACTACCACAAACATGTAGTTTTCAATATGAATCATATGCTTGCATGAATCCCAATTAAAATTCCACAACATGAGGTTGTCAACATAAATCATATATTTGTATGAATCCAATCGTACACCATAGCATAGCCAAATCGTTTAGAATCAAAATAACATACAAATATAGATTATTATCACCACAATTCCATTTCGTTGTTAACTTCCAATGCAAATCACGTACTTGCAAATATCCAATCGTATACCATAATATTCCCAAATCGTTTAGCATCAAAGCAACATACAAATATAGATTATTATCGTCACAATTCCATTTCTTACTTTACACAAATCAACACAATTATTTAATTCACATCGGAATAGCACTCTACTTACAACGTATGACGAATCTTCAATTCAGGAATCTGAATTCTGAATTTGGAGATGCTATCCTTTGTTGTAGGCGTTGTTTTGATATGATTAACGTTGCTTTAAGCTTTTGATTTGTCTCCTAATTGTCTCTCTATTTCTGACGGCTATCCTCAGTCTCTCCTCAGCAACATGACGGTCTCATCTCCATTTTAGTTTGTGTGAATTAGGGTTAGTCTTAGGTCCTTTTTATAGAGTTTGTGAGTTGATTTAGACCATCGATGAAGCTTGGTTTAATAATAGCCATTCGTTCAAAGGAGTGACCAACCAGTAGCTGACACCTAGCCCTAGTGACAAGGCAAGGCTCAGAAAATTGACCTAACACATACCAGGCCAGCCAGGGTGGACTAGGTTCGACCTGGCTCAGGGGCCAGGTCGACTCCCCAGTCGACCCCCAGGTGGACTCTAGAGTCGACCTGCCTGGGGCAGGTCGACCCCTAGGTCGACTTCCAGGTCGACCCCCAGGTCGACTTCCAGGTCGACCTGGCCTGGCAGGTCGACCCTAGGGTCGACCCCCAGGTCGACCTGGTGGGTTGGGCGGGAACATTTCCCACCTACTCTGATTGGGCTGAAATTCAAATCTGTTTTCGAAATTTGAATTTTCTGAAACTTCATCGGGCCATAATTTGGTCATACGGGCTCCGTTTTTCAAAAACTTGGACTCTATTTCGCGTATTTTTCCGAGACGAACGCAATGGCGTATCCTGTTTCCCTTAATACTTTGATTTGGAATTAATTATACTTTAATTTATGAATTTCACTATTGTAAAATACTCGGGGTGTTACATTATTCAAGGTATGCTTTCTGTTTATGATGTTCCTGTTAGAGTTTTGTTTGATACCGACGCTTCCAGTTCTTTCATTTCTAGTGACCTGGTAGATAGGTTGGGATTGGAGCCCGAGATTGTCGATAGACCTTTAGTAGTGACGAACCCGGTTAGAGGTTCGACTAACCTTAACATGATTTGTCGTAATATGGTCTTATCGAGTCATGGATGCATGTCTGTTTGTTATTGCTTTGTTTTGGGCTTTATTGGGTTTGGCATTATTTTGGGAGTCGATTGGCTCCAAAGATACAGGGTGGTGGTAGACTGTGAGGGATTTTGGGTGAGAGCTAGAGCGGATGATGGGTGGAGGGTAGTGTTCGGTGGTCTACCCGATGATGGGGTAATGGCTAGTTTTCTAAATTCTCTCGACATCCCGCATAGTAAGTTTTCAGGTTTGCCCGTGGTTGGCCAGTATCCGGACGTCTTCGAGGAAGTGGCCGGGCTTCCATCACAACGAGAGATTGAGTTCTGTATTGATTTAATGAAAGATGCCAGACCTATAGTGATGCCACTTCGTCGTATGGCACCAAGGGAGCAGCGAGAGCTTGGGGTGCAAGTCAGCGATCTTTTGAAGTAGGGATTTATCAGAAGGAGTGTTACTGAATGGGGAGCACCAGTTGTGTTTGCTACCAAGGCGAATGGTTCCCTTCGGTTGTGTGTAGACTACCGCGAGTTGAATAAAGTGACGAGGAAGAATAAGTATCCCCCACCGCGGATAGATGATTTGTTTGATCAGTTGAGTGGCATAAGAGTATTCTCTCAGTTAGATCTCGCGATAGGTTTTCATCAGCTTTGAGTGGAAGCTGAGAGTATAGCTAAAACGACATTTCGGACGCCGTCTGGATTTTATGAGTGGTTGGTCATGCCATTCGGCCTGACGAATGCCCCAGCATATTTTGTGGATCTTATGAATAGAGTATTCAGAGATCAGTTGAATAAGTTTGTCCTTGTGTTCGTGGATGATATTTTGGTCTATTCGAGGACAGAGTAAGAACACAAGGAACATTTAAGGATAGTGATGGAGGTGTTGAGAAAACTCCAATTGAAAGTAAAGTTTTCTTAGTGTCACTTCTGGAGGAGGGAAGTGAGAAACTTGGGCCATGTTGTTTCAGAGAACGGTATTGCCGTGGATCCTGTGAAGGTGGCTACGGTACAAGATTGGTCTACCCCCTAGAATGCAACGGACATAAGAAGTTTCTTGGGATTGGCTGGATATTATCGTAAGTTTATCCAAGACTTCTCCAAGGTAGCAGCACTGTTGACTCAGTTGACCAGGAAGAATCAAGCTTTCGTCTGGGACGAAAAGTGAGAGAATGCATTCAAGAGCCTAAAGGAAAAGTTGACATGTGCACCAGTGTTAATCATTCCTGAGGGGAATGAAGAGATGACAGTATATATAGATGCATGTGGCACAGGCTAGGTGTTGTATTGATGCAAGGAGGTAGGGTTGTAGCTTATACAAGTCGGTAACTGAAACCGCATGAGAAAAGATACCCTACCCATGATTTGGAATTGGCAGCGATCGTGCTTGCGTTGAAGATGTGGAGACATTATCTTTTGGGAGAAAGATTCGAGTTGTTTACCGATCATAAATCGTTAATGTATCTCTTCTCTCAGAAAGATCTAAATCTCCGGCAACAAAGATGGTTAGAATTCTTAGCTTCCTATGATTTCGATATCTTATACACACCAGGAAAGGGCAATGCAGTAGCTGATGTATTGAGTAGAAGACATGCCAGTCTAGGGGCTATATTTCTAGAATGGAAGCAAATGGAGTACATCGCTGGGTATGATTTCAGACCAAATGCGAATTGGATCCAGAAATGTTAGCATGTTTGACGATCAGACCCACTTTCATTGAGCGTATTAGTTCCAGTCAGAGGAACGATCCTAACCTATTGGAAATCATCTCAAAGTTAGAGATGGGAATCGACGGAGAGATGGACAAGTATGGGCTTGATCGAGATGGATGGCTTAGAAAGAATGGAAGACTAGTCATACCCAATGTCAATGGATTGAGAGATGAAGTGCTTAGAGAATGTCATCAATCAAAACTGACTGTACATCCCGATGGTAACAAGATGTACCGAGACATGAAGCAGACCTACTACTGGGAAGGGATGAAAATAGACATTGGGAAGTTTATATCCAAATGCATGAACTGCCAGCTAGTTAAAGCTGAGCAAAAGAAGCCTAGTGGTTTACTACAACCATTGGAAATTCCAGAATGGAAATGGGAACAAGTGTCAATGGATTTCATTGATGGGTTACCAAGGACTAGATCGGGCCATGATAGCATTTGGGCGATTACGGATCGATTGACCAAAAGTGCAAGATTTATACCTGTCAAGTCAAATAGGACGGCAGCTAAGTTAGCTGAACTATATATAAAATGGGTAGTGATATTTCATGGAATAACCAAAGGCATTGTGAGTGACCGAGCTCCGTTGTTCACTAGTGGATTTTGGAAGAGCTTACAAGAGGCGTTAGGATCAGAATTACATCTCAGTACCTCGTATCACCCTCAAAATGACGGACAGACAGATAGGGTGAATCGAGTGTTAGAAGACCTCTTGAGAGCTTGTGTATTGGATTTTGGTGGATCATGGGATGACCATTTGCATCTAGTAGAGTTTACATATAATAATAGTTATCAATCCAGTATTGGTATGGCTCCATTTGAAGCTTTGTACGGAAGACCGTGCAACTCACCATCATGTTGGGTAGAAACTGGTGAGAAGTTTGTGCTTGGACCAGATGTGATAAGAGAAACTTCAGGTAAGATTAAGATCATTCAACAACGAATGAAGGCTGCCCAAGATAGGCAGAAAAGTTATGCTGATAAGAGAAGAAGAGAATTAAGGTTCTCCATTGGCGACTTGGTGTTTGTCAAGATTTCTCCGTTGAAGAGCATGATACGATTTGGCAGGAGAGGCAAGTTAGCACCAAGATTTGTTGATCCATTCCCAGTTCTTGAGCAAATTGGGAATTTGGCATACAAATTTGAATTACCAGAGAAGATGGCAGGAGTTCACAACGTATTTCATGTTTCCCAGTCAAGAAAGTTCGTACACAACCCAAATGTGACTATTTCACCTGATCAGTTGGATGGTATCGAAGTTGAACCCGAGGTGGTTTGGAACCGCAAGTCTATGCGTATTGTTGGGAACGATACGAAGCAACTTCGAAGAAAAGCGGTGAAGTTAGCCAAAGTTCAATCGGGCGAGAATGAGAATGACTGAACTTGGGAGACAGAAGACAACATTGGGGAGACGTATCCAGAACTCTTCACCTGGTTAGATTTTAAATTTGATTTAGTCTTTCCGCATGCTAGGATAGGCTTGTTTGTTTGTTTTGCATGTTTGATTGTTGTATGTGGCTGGTAGGCATGCGTGATCATTTGTATGTTTTGGGTTAAGGAATTTCGGGGACGAAATTTCTTAAGGAGGGGAGAGTGTAACGACCCGCATTCTACGCATCATAGGATAGTAGAATATTTATTTCTTTCACATACTAAGTCATATAGTCACGTAACTTTGGAAGACGACTATTCGGGTCATTTTCCATGTTCATGATTTTTCCCGATTTTTAAATGACCGTTTTCCCCCTAGCCGATACTATTTTGGCCATACCTTTTGATTGGAAAGGAGTTTTGACCTGAAACCATTTCCATTGACTTCGGATGATGGCTTACCTTTCCGTAGAGTGGTCATATTAGCCAAACGGACTTACTGTTTGGGAGATATGCCTGAAACAAATTTCAGGTGGTGAAAAATAGCTTAATTGGGCTTAACCGGGTAATTAACAGCTAGGCCCAATGAAGGATTTCGGGATTAGAGGTATTTAAGGGCTGCTGGGGTTAGGATTTCGGTTTTTCATTCATTTTACAGCCGCCACAAACCCTCTCTTCAACCTAACAATGGCCTCCAACATCTAAAAACACATCTAATTACTTCTTAATCAAGTTTTGGCTTAAACCACATCAAATTAAGGGGGAACAGTGACAAAGCAAGGTTAAAGCTACTGTATTTCATTGGGAACATCACCATAACAGTAGATTATTTCAGATCTAAAGTTCATTTGTGGCGAAGGTGAGTGACTTGCATAGTTCCTCACTAATTATGTCTAATTAAGGGTAATTAGTGTTAATTAGCGAATTTAAACATGATTAAATTCTGGAAAAATATTTATAAATTCTTAAATGATGTTTTAGACCTCTGTTAGAAACTTGGGGTAATTTGATTAAGTTTTGCTAATCATATCATTAGTTTTGCCTAAACATGTTTAAGGAAAAAATATGGGATTTTGGCTATGTTTGATCCGTTTTAACCTACCAAATTGTTGTTTTGGTGTTTGTGAATGATTACACATGTCGGTATGACTGTATGGTATGCTTTGTGATTGTCTTGAAGTGATAGATTGTTCGAAAACGCCGTCGAATGGTGTAAACAGTCGCTGGAAAAAGTGCAGGAATTTGGCCGATCCGGATCGGATCGGAGGAAGCAGCTCGAACCGAGCCGCCCCTCCAAGCTGTTGTATCCGCAAGATGATCTGGACCCGATCCTATGCCACTCCGACCCGAACCGATGCACCATGGAGAAGCCTGAGAGACCCGACCCGGTCCGGAGTGCTTGGGAAGAAGGACCGAACCAGAAGAGTTTTCCACAAAGCCAGGAGGTGTGGATCCCGATCCGAACCGCTGGAGGAGTTCGATCTGACCCGATGTGATGACCACAGCCGATCTGAACCATTACGAGATGGGGGAGAGGATTCGAACCAAATGACCTTGGAGAGCATGATCCGGAGTGAATAGAAGGAAGCCGAACTGATCTGGAGAAGAAGACCAATAACCCGAGATGCAAAGGTAGTCCAATGGGAAGTTTGTACTCAGGATCTAGTTGGGAACCAACAAGTCAACCTCATGAGTTGGGCTTTGCTGCGGGATGTGTGCTAAGGGGTTGTCGATGTCTGTAACTTTGAAATATATGTGTAGGGAGTACGTGAACGGATTCAGGGCCATAGTGGCCTAGGTATGACTAAAGGGCAATAGACCAATGAAGTAGGGTCATTTGTAAAGATTGGTCACGACTCGATGTGGTAAGCTTGGTAGTAGCAGTAGTTGTACAAGTCAAACTCCGTCACTACTACGATGGGTCTAGTGATTGACAGTGGCGAACATCGTGTACTTTACGCACTGAGTGGGAGATGTGAGGATGGTTGCTATATTTGATTTGTTTGCCATGATTACGACATGCACACCCCCACCCCCATTATCTTTACACCATCTGTTCAGTGGCACCATAGAGTATTGTATGGTATGTAGTGCTAACTTTTTGGTTGCAGGTCCAGGTTCAAGTATGGTTTAGTATACCTGTTATTATTTTGTTAAGTTGCTTATCGCTCATAATAGACTTTTTGTCTTACCCAGAGTTTTATGTCTCTTCTTAGTACTCTTGGTGCTCTCACGAGCAGACTAGAGACAGGTTAGCTGGTTGTGCACGAGTAGCTGATCCGAGGACGAGCATGAGGCTTCTACGTATGATACATATAGATATTCTCCCTGTATTGTTGAAGATAACTTCTTGGGAATTAGTAGTGCATCTTCTACTTTAGCTTTTTTTTCTTTAGAGACAGTTTAAAGTTGTAATAATGATGTTGGATCATAAGCTGTATTTGGATTTCCGCTGCTATGTTTGTAACAGCCCGCATTTTTCGTATCGGAAGATCGTAAAATATTTTTATTTTATTCCCTGAGAGTTGGATCATTCTCATCTTTTGATATGTTGCTTATGGGGATGTGTGACATGTCGATAATTTTTACCGATTTTGTTTGTGACAATTTTGCCCCTGTCAGTCTTGTACTGGGCATAACTTTTGACTCAGGTCGAATCAGAGGGTGAGACCTGTGCCATTGGAAAGGAATTGATGATTCCCTTTCCGTAGAGTGGTTACAATAAGGATTTGGTTCAGCGGTTTGGGAGAAATCGCTATTTTAAGGTTTTTCAGTTGGCTGTTCAGGTTTTGGAAGGCCAATGGGCTGATTTGGAGAAGGCCCATTAGAGGGTGGGTGGAGACTATAAATAGGGGGTAAGGGGTATGGAGAAAGGTTGGCATTTTCCATTCTCTTATGGGGAGGCTTTGATCTCCTTCTTCCTCTAACATCTTTCCACCATTAAAATTCCAAAATCCAAGGAGGGAAATCGAAGATCTACACCATAAGAGGCTAAATTTACATCGTTTCAAGGGCGAATTCATCAGATTGTGGAGTTTGATTCGAAGTGTTCGCTGTCCGGATTGCTTTTTCATTGTTTTTGCATTGATTTGAAGAATTGGTGAGTGATTTACATCTCTCATTCGGATGCATGCAAGTATATGGGTCTTATGTTGTTAATTTCATCATTTCCATGTTATTTTCCTTAGATCCACATCATGCTAAGTCCATTTTGTATATGAATCACCTTAGGATCTGATCTAGATAATTTAAATGGTTAATTTTATGATTTTTCTCAAGATTAAGCAAGTTAGATCGGTTTTTATGTTCATATGATTCACTTATCATGTTTTGGGAAATTTATGTGTTTTGAGGGAAATTGTTAGATTGATGATATTGTTGGTTACATAACACGTTTGTGATTGCGTTTGGATGAATCGGATAAGCTGGTTTCGTCGGATTCGTCGTTTGGCGAAGTTTTGGTCGAAATCGGAGTCGAATTGGAGATGTGCAGGTTTCTGGTCGTCCTGGAGTTGGTCGGGTCGGTCTGGAATGAGGTGGTCGGTCATAGTATGGCTTGGGAAGCAAGTCAGGGAGCTGGTCGGTTTAAGCTGGTCGGTCCAGAAGGAGCAGAAGTGTTTCTGGTCGGTTTCAGATGGTGGCATTCTGGTTGGTTTTTGCTGTAAGCAAATCCTGGTCGCTCTGAAGGAGCTGGTAGGTCAGGTGGAGCAAAATCTGGTCGGTCTTGACAGGGTCGATCCAAAGCTGGTCGGTCCCAAGGAGGTCGAGTCGATCCAAAGCTGCAAGGAGGTCGAGTCGATCCAAAGCTGCATGGAGGCGGGTCGTTCTGGAGCAAGGCTGGTCGGTTTTTGACTGGTCGTTCTGGAGCAATTCTGGTCGGTTTTGACTGGGTCTTGGAGCTGGTCGGTTTGATCGGTCCAGAAGACTGAGGAGGGAGTCTGGTCGACTCAGGAGGGTCCTGGTCGGTCTAGGAGGAGCAGAGGGAGGTCTGGTCGGTCCAGGGGGTCTGATCGGTCCAGAAATACCGGAAGAGGTCTGGTCGGTCCAGAATAGGTCTGGTCGTCATTTCTAGTGGAAATTTCTGATCGGACACTTCTGGTGATGATGTAACTTCGAGGTGGTTCAAGTAGGAAGGCTCGAAGTGATGAATGTGTTCGTTGATCAAGGTGGAACAACGAATGCGGTGAAAACTCAAAGGTCGTGAGTTGGTGGATAATGGCTGCTCGAGAAGGTTGCTTGAGCTATGAAACATCGTCAAGGTTGGACGATTAGAGATGCGAAGGCTGAGAGGTCATCATTGTCGTAAGTTCTAGCAGGCTCAAAGCAGGGGTACGATAGGTATCGTTGAAAGGCCCAAAAGACTGGAAGGTTGCTGGTCGAGTACCTTGGGTCTCGGGGAGAGGCCTAGTGTCAAGGTTGGACATTGCCAAGGTTGGGCATATGGAGTTCATGCTAGAACTGGGGTTATCATTAGCCCTTGACATATGGCAAGGTTGGCCGTCATACGATAATGATGGTTTCGAAGCAAGATTGGCGGTGATAGCCAGAGTCTGTCATGTATGCTGGATGTTTTGCATGTGCCATCCCACGTGGGTTATCCAACATCGAAGTAGATGTTCCTTGAGTGCTTGTTTGATATTGGTTTCGGACTCTGGGGCTTGTATTCAAGGGATGTCGAATTCGACTAGGATGATCTACGTGAGATATATATAATCTCGATGCCATGATTGCTATTGTTGGTTGTTTCTGTTTTCCATGGATGAATGGTTGTTCTGGTTCCTATGGATTAATGGTTGAAATGTTTGGTGTAAAGGCTATCACTGTCCGATGTGGGGAAGATAAGGTTGAGTTCTTCTCTGGTGATGTGGGTAGATAAGTTGTTCATTTACCCATTCTCATATGCTTTCTTGTTGAAGTTTGTTAGCTGTATTATCGCTCACTAAGACTATTGTCTGACTCAAGGTTTTATGTCTCCTCTTATTACCTTGGGCTGTTCATCCGGTTGTGGATGGGCAGACTAAGTAGCAGGTTACAGGTAATGGAGCTTAGTGATACGAGGAAGCTGAGCGATGACGAGCAGGAGGCTGGCGTACCAGTTTTATTCTATCTAGTATTTCTGTTTCCGCTGTCTGAGTTGCTTGAGAGTTGTAGTGAGGCCTTATGTACAAACTTGGATATCAGTTGGATAATCTTTCTGGATGTTGAAAGAGTTTCAAAAGTTTGCTATATGTTACCTCATTACTATCACATGTTGTATATGTTCTATTATATTTTATCCTTGCGCTGTGAGTTCTACGACAGGTTTCGATGTGTTCACTTACTATGATGATCGTCCATAGCAGCCTGACACGCCTTTCAGCACATTATTCCTCTTGTTTAGTGCGGGGGTTATGGGCGGTCGTCACATTTGGTATCAGAGCTCTGGTCAACAATCTTGGCCAAAGTTCAAAGACGTAATTGTGTATGAGAGACGTATTTGTAGATTTCAGTTGGATGTTACTATATATATTAGCATATATAGTAGTAGCGGTTGTATTCTTTTAGCAGTTTTCTTGGAAGTGGCTAACTATTCTAAATTTTAGATTTAGAATGATTAGACGACCATCAAGGCACGCTGCTAGGAGAGCTAATACTGGAGGGGGAAATGGTGGTGAGCCAGATTACCCGGCCATGTTTAAAGCCATGGCAGAAGCAATTATGCGAAGGGTACCCGCTCCAGTGGCGGCCACGGTAGATGTAGATGTGCGAGTTCCTAGAATAGATTTTGCAAAGATGTGCAAGGACTTTATATCTCTAGGAGGGAAACCATTCAAGGGAACTGAACCAGCTGAAGAGGTTCAGAGGTGGATGGATTCAAGTGTTCGAATCTTTGGAGACTTGGGTATTGAAGATGCAATGAAGAGAAAGCTTGCATCAAGGTAGCTGCAAAAGCAGGGCCATGGAATGGTGGAATTCTGTTATACTCGAGACTCCGGAAGAGGAGATTTCATGGGAGCAATTCCATGCTAAGTTTGAAGCAAAGTTTATCTCCACTGCTCAAAAGTCAGTTCTCTTCAAGAAGTTCGTAGAGTTGAAGCAGAATGGCAGATCAGTTCTTGACTATATTTCTGATTTTGAGGCTTTGTCTAGATATGCTCGTTCATACATTGATACGCCCTATCAGAAGAACGAGAAGTTTGTCTTGGGTTTAGATGCACATATTGGGAAGCCACTTGTGGACCATCTTGATGATTCATTTGAAAAGATTGTGGAAAAAGCTATTCGCCATGAGAGCTTGTTTCCCAAGGAAGCAAATGTTGTCGCTGCAACCAAGGAAGCTCAGAAACCACAGCAGAGTGGTAATAAAAAGAGGAAGCAGCAACAACAGAAAGGAAAGGATGGCCAAAAGAAACCCAAGAGTGAGGTGGTTTGTTTTAACTGCCAACAGAAGGGTCGTTATTCAAATGAGTGTAAGAATCCCAAAGCTGAGAAGAAGTGCTTCAAGTGTGGAAAGCCTGGGCATGAGAAGAAAGATTGTCCAGAATCAGCTAAGGGCAAGCAGATTGTGAAGGCATATGCTTTGGACGCTGTGCCATCTTCTTCAAGAGCTCCTACTGCAGAGGAGAAGGGAAAGGGTGTCATGGTGCAAGGTACTTTTTCCATTAACGGTGTTTCAGTTCGAGTGTTGTTTGATACTGGAGCATCACATTCATTCATCTGCAATGAGCTTGTGTGTCGCTTGGGTTTGGAACCCGAGATTTGTGATAGACCATTGATCGTGACTAATCCAGTTGGGGGTTCGTCCAGTTTGTGCATGATTTGTCGTGGTCTAGTATTATCGAGTCATGGTAGCTCTTTTATGTGTGATTGCTTTGTTCTTAACTTCGCTGGGTATGGGATCATCTTGGGCATGGATTGGCTCAAGAAGTATGCGGCAAGGGTGAATTGCGAGAAGCTAGAGGTGAGGGTCGGGGATGTGGAAGGGCGAAAGGTGTTGATTAGTTGTAAGCGCGAAGACGGGGTCTTCGTGAGTTATCTATATTCGCTTGGTATTCCACAGGAAGACCTATCATCAGTTGTGAAGACCCGCAACCTCCCCGTAAGGGAGAGCGTCGGATAGTTCGAGAACAAGCCACAACAGAACGCATACAAAAGAACATTTCATTGTATATTACAACAGTGCATCAGATTACAAGAATATACAGAGTATAAATGAATAAATATTACACAGAAATATCAGAGATTTAAATTACATTTAAATACATAGCAGCGGAAAATAATACAATACACAACTAGAAGAGATATACGGATACAAAGCTTTCCGGATATCGTTCCAGCTGTAAACCAGGATCCTGTGAATATAAATCTGCAAAACCAAAACTACTAGCTGCCCGTGTCAAAATAGGGGCACCCAGAGTTTAGGTTAAAACAATAAACTCCAGGTCAGTCATGTGACTGGTGTGAGAACTAAAACAGTTAATCTTTATTTTAAATCATTAGGTAAATCAAGGGACCACGCCGTATAACACGGAACGGGTTTCCTCCCAAGAATACCAGTGCATAAACAAACAGCGCCATGCTAAATAAAGAAAAATGAAGCTGTTATAAGACCCAGGTCCTATCACACAATGCAAACGCAAGCCGGGGGATAGGGTTTTCCCTTATAACAGCCAAAGAATGCTTGATACGTTTGAAACAAATCATTTGATACTATAATAAGTGCATAGTGTATAAAACAACTTCAAATCATAAGTATCAATCATAGGCGACATGAGCGTCCCATGCCACTATGTCGCCATATATAGGTTTACAAATAAAACCGCAAATGGCACGTATTTGGAAATTGGATTTCCGTCTATGAACCGAGGCAAAAGATAGTCCTCAACCGATTCGTGACTCTCTAGCCCGAGCCACAGGGTCAGAGCGCATCGACCCTTGGAGCGACAGGGCCGGTCCACCGATGTGGATTAAAATGCCTGAACACTACGTTTCCCCACCCTATGGGGTGTAAGTCTGGTCCGTCAGCCGACCAGAATGCATTCGGCCGAAACCGATATAACCGAGGCGCCTCGCAACAGCAACAACAACATAAGTCAAACTCGTCAGGGCGTGTAAAACCACTGACGCCACTTCTAGCTAGAAAGAAACGCAAGTCCTCCCTGAGGTCCGTCTCCCGTTTTTGGTTCATACCTGGTGTGAAACACGCGAGGTAAACGTTACACAAAGCTACGCCACAAAGGCCGTGCTTTGATCATCACCACAAGACTTTGCTTTTCAACAGAAGCCTTGATCATTTGCATCTTAGCATGCCACACAGGCAAACCATCCTATGCAACCGATATCAGTCACACAGAATGAAATCCGATGTCAGACACACAGTCCATTTACAAGTCCGTTCTGGGTCTGAACGAAACCGGAGGCACCTAGTACCCCGCATATCCATCGATCTCCAAGCACGTCTGGACGATCACTAACTGTTTCCATCTTCTTGGGTGTACAGCCCAATCAAGATCATCAGTTATCACCCAAACGACGTGAAGACCTCCGGTCTTCGACCATCGTCTTCATCTTCGACTTATCGTCGTATCAGTTATTCAGAATGGGATAAACCCGGTCTTTCCGAATAACTCGCGTATATATTATAAAAGTGTTACACAAACACAACATACGCCTCATTCCAATTCATTAGTCACTAACCGTAAATTAATCAAGAGAATAATTCCCCAAATATTAACCCCGAAGGCCGAAACCAACATCAGATCAATATCCAGAAAACCCTTCTGCTTGGCTAACCGACAGTTAGTTTCTAAATTTCACGTTCAAATCTAATTAAAGATTTAACTATCGCCTGGAGCAAAACTGGTGATACTCCATTCTCGATCTTTTCAATCTAATTAAAGATTCATTAAAACTCCACTTAGTTTTAATCTGTGACTGGGTTAAAGAATCAGTGTCATTTAAAAACACGGTTCACGATAAACCCAAAGTCACATCCCATTAATTATCGGGTTAAAGAACAAGTGTTATTTAAAACACTGTTCACGATAAACCCAAAAATCAATATCCATTCAATTCCAATTAAATATTATTTAATTGGTGCACTTCATTAAATCTAAATCAAAAGATTTAATCTTTTCTCAACTGGGTTCAAGAACAGTGTTAGTAAAGACACCATTCACGACAAACCCAAATCACATTCGATATTCAATACAAGGCTCTGAATAGAAAATATATCGGCTTATATTCAATATCGAATTCTACGACTAACAAATGTCGTATTGGAAA
Source organism: Allium sativum (assembly GCA_030737875.1). NCBI lineage: Eukaryota > Viridiplantae > Streptophyta > Magnoliopsida > Asparagales > Amaryllidaceae > Allium > Allium sativum. Next base: position 222,880,750 of record CM060910.1, on the reverse strand, counting down.
TAACGATACAAATATATATCTTTCAAATTTCCATAACAACACCTGTAATATCACGAATTCCAATATCGAAATATTCCGAAGACAATTTCGATTCAAATCCACTCCAATGCAATCATTGGAAATTTTGGTTATTTTCAAAACCCTTTTCAAATTCAATTTATTTATTTAAAAATAAATAGAATTATAATTCTAGTTCAAAACTAGTTCATTTCGATAAAAATCTATTTTTATCTTTTCAAATATGGAGTTTTTCATCCCAAACTTTCACAAATCATTTCTTATGATTTTACACAAATTATTACTATTTTTAATAATTTTATCAAGGCCCGTACAGTCGATTTCCAACAACGGCCATCGAACTGCACTTACAGCGACCTTTTTCGAATTTGATTTGGACGTATCTCCAAATCCAACCGTTAGATTTCAAATTTCTAACATTCATTAGAAAGCTCTTTTCGATACGAACCCAACGGTTCCGGTTTTAGGAGAATCCGACGGTCGGATCTCCCGCAACGTCCGTTTGAAATAAATGGTCGAAATTCACGAACTGCCGCAGCGCGGCGCGTTCTATTCAGGCCATTATATTATATATATAATATATATAATATATACTTCGTCGATTTCTATTTAAAACGAATTATATAAATAGTTTTAAATTCGTTTCAAAAGCAATTTCAACCTCCTTTTCAATTCAAATCAAAATTGAATTCTTCTTTATAAATTCGTTTCAAAATTCATTTCTATTCAATTCAAATTTCAATTCAATTTGAATTCATTTCAATTCGTTTTCAATTCAATTCATTTCGAAATCGTTTTCAATTCAATTCATTTCGAAATCGTTTTCAATTCAATTCATTTCGAAATCGTTTTCAATTCAATTCAATTCGAAATCGTTTTCAATTCAATTCAATTCGAAATCGTTTTCAATTCAATTCATTTCGAAATCGTTTTCAATTCAATTCATTTCGAAATCGTTTTCAATTCAATTCAATTCGAAATCGTTTTCAATTCAATTCAAAATATTCGATTTCGAAATCACTTTTCAATATTCATTTTTAAGATGAATAAAATCGATATAAATATCGTTCACGTCAAAATGGCGTCAATCTAATCAACACGGCTTCATAAATTTCTATTTTCAAATATTCTATTTCCAATATTTCTTTTTCAAAATAGTTGTTATTATCAAAATATTTTGTTCAACACATGACCAATCTCAATGAATGAGTACTGTCAACACATGAACTTTTATTTTATAATATTCTTTATTTTTCAAATTGGAATGAGGCCCAATCAATCACCATATAAAGTTAATTATATGGATTTTCATACAACGCATGTATATAATAACATTGAAAATAATCAACCATCAACCAAAGTGCACTACACTGTAAAAGCATCAAATATAGATATTCAATGCTTATAACAGCCTGTCAATCAATCGATCGACATATTTAATCAATCAGGATGAGTGAACTGCAAATTTCATCCCAACACCCGTGTGGGGTTTCAAACAATCAAACAAATATTTTATTCGTGCAGTTGGGCGATGTGTAAAATTTATCGTCCCAATCAATGTCATTCAAATAGGTGTACATAAACAAACCGTCTGGTTTGTAAATGAATATTCTATTTTATTCACTTCACGTTAAAAATTATATTTTTAACGATAAAACATTTTATTCCAACATATGAATTTCTATTCAGTTCATTCTTTAAATAAAATGATATTTTTATTTTTCTAACACATTTTAGAAAATTTCGGCGGCATAACGGCACGATACTAGAAACGGGACAAGGCCTAGCCTTATCCCCGGTCTAGTGAAGGCCCACGCCATTCACACATCAATCATATTCAATTCGTTATGCAAACCACAAGATTTTGGAGTAAGAGTCTAACCTAGCCTTACTCCTTCGCCTTATAACGGCGCACGTCTAATCCTAACCAATTTATCGATTCGATTTTTCACACCACAAACCACATTCAAACCAATATCGCAATCAATCACCAAACAGCCAAACAAACAAGTCCATGGTCTGTGGACGATTGTGTCGGGTGCTACTAAGCACCGTCTGCATCCTAGTATATATATATAACTAGAAAATAAATTGAAAGGTGAGAAATTCTCACTTATAGCTATCCTAGCTCCACGGCTCTTCTTTTGCAGAAGTCTTCATTGTTTTCGCATCTTCGTCAGCTTCGTCGTCCGTAGCCACTACATATATAAAAATCGAATTTTTAGTTCGAAGTTCAATATATAAAAATCGAATTTTTAGTTCGAAGTTCAATATATAAAAATCGAATTTTTATTTCAAAGTTCAATATATAAAAATCGAATTTTTAGTTCAAAGTTCAATATATAAAAATATGATTTTTCTTTTTAAAGGAATCAGTTTTCAATACCTTTTAAAAATCAGTTTTCATATCTTTTAAAAATCAGTTTTCATATCTTTTAAAAATCAGTTTTCATATCTTTTCAAGATCTGTTTTTTTTTACTCTTCTAAAAAAAAATCTGCTTTTATTGTTTTAAAAAAAAACTGCTTTTATTGTTTTAAAAAAAACTGCTTTTATTCTTCTAAAAAAAAAATCTGGTTTTAAATTCTAATTATAAAAGTCAGTTTTTAAATTCTGTTATAAAAATCGATATTTTTTTTTTTTAGATTAAAAATAAAAATGGAAAGAGAAAAAAAAATGAAATTAAAATAAAATAACGTACCTGCCTGCGAAGAGGGGGAGGAGGGCTCGTCTTCGTCGGCGGCAAGGTGGCAAGGCGGCGCGACAGCAGCAGGGGAAAGGGGGGGGGGGTCGCGAGAAGGGGGGGGGCTCTCGGTGGTCGTTGCGAGGCTGGGGGGGGGTGCTTCGGGTCTTCGATCGATGGGGGGGGGGTTTGCAGCGCCTCAGGCGCGGTGGCGCGACGGTGAACGAGGCGGCGGCTTCGTTTCTTTTTTTTTTTTTTTTTTTTTTTTATTCTGTGAAATGAAATCGAAAATGAGAAAAAGGGGGGGGGCCAGAAGTTAAAGAGGGAAGAGGAGGGTTTAATTTTTTTTTTTTTTTTTTTTTTTTTTTTATTATTCAATTATTAAAAAGTTGACTTTCACCTACGACCTCTAAACGAGGTCCACCGCCTGTCGCCCATAGCGTTTCACCCCCATTCTGAACACAATGGGATATGTATCGCAAGCTGATTCGATCGTTACAATCTGTTTCCTTTGAACTTGCATTTAAATCACTATATTGAATTTTAAACGCACATTTCAAATTACCGGGGTCACATACTAACTAGAAAAATTCCAGAAAAATATTTTCTAGCTTCATATGGACGATACGGTCCTAATAAAACTAGTTTCGTCGAATTCTGAGACCGTTTGAAAAATGACCAATTTCCAGTCGATTAAAATCAACTGAAACCGGTCAAACGCGTTTTCCTTTGCCACGCTCACATATTGATTCGAAAAATTATGAAATTTGAAACCTAGCAATAACTTGACATGACGGACCCAACAAAACTGGTTTCGTCGAAATCCGAGGTCGTTTGCAAAATGTCCATTTTTAAGGGCCTTATATATATAAAAATATATATAAATTCCACAGCGACTATTTCTAATTTTCAACTGGACATATCTTTTGATTCCTGATATGAAATCTTGATTTGTCGGATTCGTTGAAAAGATATTATCAATTAGATCCCACTATTTTTGGTTTCACTAAAATCCGGACTGTTTTGCACCCGGTATGTTCAATTGAAGTTTGAAATCGAATTATCGAACTACCGCGCCATTTTCAATTCTATTTATAATTATATAATTATTATATATTCTAACGACGACGTATATAATATATACGTTCGAATTCTATTCAAAATAAATTTCACGTCGATTTTATTTAAAATAATTCATTTTAAATATTCAAAATCCGCTAAAATTGCAAAAATAAAAATTTTAAACTGGCCCAGATTTTCCGGGTTGTTACAATCTCCCCCACTTAAAACTTTTCGTCCCCGAAAAGGAACAAAGTCGAAAGTGGTTTGATTATTCAGCTCTACATTCGATCTGGCTTCCATTCTCTAACTTTTAAGTTTCTGAGAATTTTCAAAATTTCAAAAATTTGGCTAACACCCTAAATTTTCGAAAAATTTCGCCATAACCTCCCCTGCAATGGGAGCATCGGGAAATTGCAAATAGCGTTCCCGGTCCTTCAGATCTCAAAAAGAAGAAGAAAAAGCCAAGCGGCTAGCCAATAGGCTCACAAAATCATCATCACCCAAACAAAACAGGAAATTATGTAGTAAACATGTACCTATTTGTCGGGCAAACAAATTTTATTCTCTGCTCTAGCCTCCTTGCTATGACCTGTTCAAAGATATATATGTATATGCAAGCAAATGCGACCAATTTTCAATATAGTTCAATATTTGGTTCTGTTAGGCTAAATGGCTAAAAATTAGCAAACAAATAAACAAACAACACAAACATCAATCAATTAGTTGATTTAGAGTTTCAAATTCATAATTTTGATACCTATACAAAAAATCATGTTTTGATGCCAAATCACAACAATGAATTCTAGCTATATAAGATTTGGTTCTCACACCAGTCTAATGGAAATATATAGATATCACACTTTCGTTACTCGAAAATAAATGCTGGTGATGGTATACTTCATCATCAGGACCATGTCCGGGCGACTAGAGTGTGATTCTATATCTATCCAGTATATTAAAACTTTGAATACACGCGGATCAGACGTATACGCAAAATCTATATATACTGGATTGTCCTAATCAATATAAATAAATAATCGAATACGATTAAGTGATCTAAATTTTCAAAACAAAATTGGTTTTCATTTTCAAAATATACTCTTCACACTCGTTCTAGGATACTACTGATCCCATCTCTAACGAGTCATTCTAATTGGATATTACTAATCCAATATCTGATGAATTCTTTCGTACGGTTCTAATGTGCCTTGTTCTCTGAGCTTTGTAAACCAAAGCTCTGATACCAACTGTGAAGACCCGCAACCTCCCCGTAAGGGAGAGCGTCGGATAGTTCGAGAACAAGCCACAACAGAACGCATACAAAAGAACATTTCATTGTATATTACAACAGTGCATCAGATTACAAGAATATACAGAGTATAAATGAATAAATATTACACAGAAATATCAGAGATTTAAATTACATTTAAATACATAGCAGCGGAAAATAATACAATACACAACTAGAAGAGATATACGGATACAAAGCTTTCCGGATATCGTTCCAGCTGTAAACCAGGATCCTGTGAATATAAATCTGCAAAACCAAAACTACTAGCTGCCCGTGTCAAAATAGGGGCACCCAGAGTTTAGGTTAAAACAATAAACTCCAGGTCAGTCATGTGACTGGTGTGAGAACTAAAACAGTTAATCTTTATTTTAAATCATTAGGTAAATCAAGGGACCACGCCGTATAACACGGAACGGGTTTCCTCCCAAGAATACCAGTGCATAAACAAACAGCGCCATGCTAAATAAAGAAAAATGAAGCTGTTATAAGACCCAGGTCCTATCACACAATGCAAACGCAAGCCGGGGGATAGGGTTTTCCCTTATAACAGCCAAAGAATGCTTGATACGTTTGAAACAAATCATTTGATACTATAATAAGTGCATAGTGTATAAAACAACTTCAAATCATAAGTATCAATCATAGGCGACATGAGCGTCCCATGCCACTATGTCGCCATATATAGGTTTACAAATAAAACCGCAAATGGCACGTATTTGGAAATTGGATTTCCGTCTATGAACCGAGGCAAAAGATAGTCCTCAACCGATTCGTGACTCTCTAGCCCGAGCCACAGGGTCAGAGCGCATCGACCCTTGGAGCGACAGGGCCGGTCCACCGATGTGGATTAAAATGCCTGAACACTACGTTTCCCCACCCTATGGGGTGTAAGTCTGGTCCGTCAGCCGACCAGAATGCATTCGGCCGAAACCGATATAACCGAGGCGCCTCGCAACAGCAACAACAACATAAGTCAAACTCGTCAGGGCGTGTAAAACCACTGACGCCACTTCTAGCTAGAAAGAAACGCAAGTCCTCCCTGAGGTCCGTCTCCCGTTTTTGGTTCATACCTGGTGTGAAACACGCGAGGTAAACGTTACACAAAGCTACGCCACAAAGGCCGTGCTTTGATCATCACCACAAGACTTTGCTTTTCAACAGAAGCCTTGATCATTTGCATCTTAGCATGCCACACAGGCAAACCATCCTATGCAACCGATATCAGTCACACAGAATGAAATCCGATGTCAGACACACAGTCCATTTACAAGTCCGTTCTGGGTCTGAACGAAACCGGAGGCACCTAGTACCCCGCATATCCATCGATCTCCAAGCACGTCTGGACGATCACTAACTGTTTCCATCTTCTTGGGTGTACAGCCCAATCAAGATCATCAGTTATCACCCAAACGACGTGAAGACCTCCGGTCTTCGACCATCGTCTTCATCTTCGACTTATCGTCGTATCAGTTATTCAGAATGGGATAAACCCGGTCTTTCCGAATAACTCGCGTATATATTATAAAAGTGTTACACAAACACAACATACGCCTCATTCCAATTCATTAGTCACTAACCGTAAATTAATCAAGAGAATAATTCCCCAAATATTAACCCCGAAGGCCGAAACCAACATCAGATCAATATCCAGAAAACCCTTCTGCTTGGCTAACCGACAGTTAGTTTCTAAATTTCACGTTCAAATCTAATTAAAGATTTAACTATCGCCTGGAGCAAAACTGGTGATACTCCATTCTCGATCTTTTCAATCTAATTAAAGATTCATTAAAACTCCACTTAGTTTTAATCTGTGACTGGGTTAAAGAATCAGTGTCATTTAAAAACACGGTTCACGATAAACCCAAAGTCACATCCCATTAATTATCGGGTTAAAGAACAAGTGTTATTTAAAACACTGTTCACGATAAACCCAAAAATCAATATCCATTCAATTCCAATTAAATATTATTTAATTGGTGCACTTCATTAAATCTAAATCAAAAGATTTAATCTTTTCTCAACTGGGTTCAAGAACAGTGTTAGTAAAGACACCATTCACGACAAACCCAAATCACATTCGATATTCAATACAAGGCTCTGAATAGAAAATATATCGGCTTATATTCAATATCGAATTCTACGACTAACAAATGTCGTATTGGAAATAACGATACAAATATATATCTTTCAAATTTCCATAACAACACCTGTAATATCACGAATTCCAATATCGAAATATTCCGAAGACAATTTCGATTCAAATCCACTCCAATGCAATCATTGGAAATTTTGGTTATTTTCAAAACCCTTTTCAAATTCAATTTATTTATTTAAAAATAAATAGAATTATAATTCTAGTTCAAAACTAGTTCATTTCGATAAAAATCTATTTTTATCTTTTCAAATATGGAGTTTTTCATCCCAAACTTTCACAAATCATTTCTTATGATTTTACACAAATTATTACTATTTTTAATAATTTTATCAAGGCCCGTACAGTCGATTTCCAACAACGGCCATCGAACTGCACTTACAGCGACCTTTTTCGAATTTGATTTGGACGTATCTCCAAATCCAACCGTTAGATTTCAAATTTCTAACATTCATTAGAAAGCTCTTTTCGATACGAACCCAACGGTTCCGGTTTTAGGAGAATCCGACGGTCGGATCTCCCGCAACGTCCGTTTGAAATAAATGGTCGAAATTCACGAACTGCCGCAGCGCGGCGCGTTCTATTCAGGCCATTATATTATATATATAATATATATAATATATACTTCGTCGATTTCTATTTAAAACGAATTATATAAATAGTTTTAAATTCGTTTCAAAAGCAATTTCAACCTCCTTTTCAATTCAAATCAAAATTGAATTCTTCTTTATAAATTCGTTTCAAAATTCATTTCTATTCAATTCAAATTTCAATTCAATTTGAATTCATTTCAATTCGTTTTCAATTCAATTCATTTCGAAATCGTTTTCAATTCAATTCATTTCGAAATCGTTTTCAATTCAATTCATTTCGAAATCGTTTTCAATTCAATTCAATTCGAAATCGTTTTCAATTCAATTCAATTCGAAATCGTTTTCAATTCAATTCATTTCGAAATCGTTTTCAATTCAATTCATTTCGAAATCGTTTTCAATTCAATTCAATTCGAAATCGTTTTCAATTCAATTCAAAATATTCGATTTCGAAATCACTTTTCAATATTCATTTTTAAGATGAATAAAATCGATATAAATATCGTTCACGTCAAAATGGCGTCAATCTAATCAACACGGCTTCATAAATTTCTATTTTCAAATATTCTATTTCCAATATTTCTTTTTCAAAATAGTTGTTATTATCAAAATATTTTGTTCAACACATGACCAATCTCAATGAATGAGTACTGTCAACACATGAACTTTTATTTTATAATATTCTTTATTTTTCAAATTGGAATGAGGCCCAATCAATCACCATATAAAGTTAATTATATGGATTTTCATACAACGCATGTATATAATAACATTGAAAATAATCAACCATCAACCAAAGTGCACTACACTGTAAAAGCATCAAATATAGATATTCAATGCTTATAACAGCCTGTCAATCAATCGATCGACATATTTAATCAATCAGGATGAGTGAACTGCAAATTTCATCCCAACACCCGTGTGGGGTTTCAAACAATCAAACAAATATTTTATTCGTGCAGTTGGGCGATGTGTAAAATTTATCGTCCCAATCAATGTCATTCAAATAGGTGTACATAAACAAACCGTCTGGTTTGTAAATGAATATTCTATTTTATTCACTTCACGTTAAAAATTATATTTTTAACGATAAAACATTTTATTCCAACATATGAATTTCTATTCAGTTCATTCTTTAAATAAAATGATATTTTTATTTTTCTAACACATTTTAGAAAATTTCGGCGGCATAACGGCACGATACTAGAAACGGGACAAGGCCTAGCCTTATCCCCGGTCTAGTGAAGGCCCACGCCATTCACACATCAATCATATTCAATTCGTTATGCAAACCACAAGATTTTGGAGTAAGAGTCTAACCTAGCCTTACTCCTTCGCCTTATAACGGCGCACGTCTAATCCTAACCAATTTATCGATTCGATTTTTCACACCACAAACCACATTCAAACCAATATCGCAATCAATCACCAAACAGCCAAACAAACAAGTCCATGGTCTGTGGACGATTGTGTCGGGTGCTACTAAGCACCGTCTGCATCCTAGTATATATATATAACTAGAAAATAAATTGAAAGGTGAGAAATTCTCACTTATAGCTATCCTAGCTCCACGGCTCTTCTTTTGCAGAAGTCTTCATTGTTTTCGCATCTTCGTCAGCTTCGTCGTCCGTAGCCACTACATATATAAAAATCGAATTTTTAGTTCGAAGTTCAATATATAAAAATCGAATTTTTAGTTCGAAGTTCAATATATAAAAATCGAATTTTTATTTCAAAGTTCAATATATAAAAATCGAATTTTTAGTTCAAAGTTCAATATATAAAAATATGATTTTTCTTTTTAAAGGAATCAGTTTTCAATACCTTTTAAAAATCAGTTTTCATATCTTTTAAAAATCAGTTTTCATATCTTTTAAAAATCAGTTTTCATATCTTTTCAAGATCTGTTTTTTTTTACTCTTCTAAAAAAAAATCTGCTTTTATTGTTTTAAAAAAAAACTGCTTTTATTGTTTTAAAAAAAACTGCTTTTATTCTTCTAAAAAAAAAATCTGGTTTTAAATTCTAATTATAAAAGTCAGTTTTTAAATTCTGTTATAAAAATCGATATTTTTTTTTTTAGATTAAAAATAAAAATGGAAAGAGAAAAAAAAATGAAATTAAAATAAAATAACGTACCTGCCTGCGAAGAGGGGGGGGAGGGCTCGTCTTCGTCGGCGGCAAGGTGGCAAGGCGGCGCGACAGCAGCAGGGGAAAGGGGGGGGGGTCGCGAGAAGGGGGGGGGCTCTCGGTGGTCGTTGCGAGGCTGGGGGGGGGTGCTTCGGGTCTTCGATCGATGGGGGGGGGGTTTGCAGCGCCTCAGGCGCGGTGGCGCGACGGTGAACGAGGCGGCGGCTTCGTTTCTTTTTTTTTTTTTTTTTTTTTTTTATTCTGTGAAATGAAATCGAAAATGAGAAAAAGGGGGGGGGCCAGAAGTTAAAGAGGGAAGAGGAGGGTTTAATTTTTTTTTTTTTTTTTTTTTTTTTTTTTATTATTCAATTATTAAAAAGTTGACTTTCACCTACGACCTCTAAACGAGGTCCACCGCCTGTCGCCCATAGCGTTTCACCCCCATTCTGAACACAATGGGATATGTATCGCAAGCTGATTCGATCGTTACAATCCGTTTCCTTTGAACTTGCATTTAAATCACTATATTGAATTTTAAACGCACATTTCAAATTACCGGGGTCACATACTAACTAGAAAAATTCCAGAAAAATATTTTCTAGCTTCATATGGACGATACGGTCCTAATAAAACTAGTTTCGTCGAATTCTGAGACCGTTTGAAAAATGACCAATTTCCAGTCGATTAAAATCAACTGAAACCGGTCAAACGCGTTTTCCTTTGCCACGCTCACATATTGATTCGAAAAATTATGAAATTTGAAACCTAGCAATAACTTGACATGACGGACCCAACAAAACTGGTTTCGTCGAAATCCGAGGTCGTTTGCAAAATGTCCATTTTTAAGGGCCTTATATATATAAAAATATATATAAATTCCACAGCGACTATTTCTAATTTTCAACTGGACATATCTTTTGATTCCTGATATGAAATCTTGATTTGTCGGATTCGTTGAAAAGATATTATCAATTAGATCCCACTATTTTTGGTTTCACTAAAATCCGGACTGTTTTGCACCCGGTATGTTCAATTGAAGTTTGAAATCGAATTATCGAACTACCGCGCCATTTTCAATTCTATTTATAATTATATAATTATTATATATTCTAACGACGACGTATATAATATATACGTTCGAATTCTATTCAAAATAAATTTCACGTCGATTTTATTTAAAATAATTCATTTTAAATATTCAAAATCCGCTAAAATTGCAAAAATAAAAATTTTAAACTGGCCCAGATTTTCCGGGTTGTTACATCAGTGCTGATTGTTAATGAGTATGTAGATGTCTTTGACGAGGTCAAAGGGTTGCCGCCGCATCGCGAGATCGAGTTTAGGATCGATTTGGTCGAGGGTACGAGACCAATTGTTATGCCACTTAGGCGGATGGCGCCTAAGGAACAGCGAGAGTTGGAGGTGCAAGTTAGAGACCTTTTGGGAAAAGGTTTCATTCGGAGGAGTGTTTCCGAGTGGGGTGCACTAGTCGTGTTTGCAACTAAAGCAGGTGGCTCATTAAGGTTGTGTGTGGACTATCGTGAGCTGAACAAGGTGACTAAGAAGAACAAGTATCCGTTGCCAAGGATTGATGACTTGTTCGATCAGCTTCACGAAGCCAAAGTGTTTTCTCAGATGGATTTGGCAACGGGATTTCACCAGTTGAGAGTAGCTAAGGATAGTGTGCCAAAGACTGCTTTTAGGACACCGTCCGGATTTTTCGAGTGGTTGGTGATGCCATTCGGGTTGACTAACGCACCAGCGTATTTTGTGGATCTTATGAATAGAGTGTTCAGAGATCAGTTGAATAAGTTCGTGCTTGTGTTCGTGGATGATATACTGGTTTACTCCAGAAACGTGGAAGAACATAAGACGCACTTGAGAGCTGTGTTAGAGATCTTGCGAAAGCATCAGCTTAAAGCTAAGTTCTCAAAGTGTCACTTCTGGAAAGATGAAGTGAGGTTCTTAGGTCATGTTGTTTCTGGAAAAGGTATAGCGGTTGACCCCACTAAAGTTGCAGCAATCTAGGACTGGGATAGACCTAAGAATGCAACGGATGTTCGGAGTTTCCTTGGATTGGCTGGTTATTACCGAAGGTTTATCAAGTATTTCTCTAAGATGGCTGCACCATTAACAGGATTGACGAAGAAGAACCAAGTGTTCGCATGGGATGCGAAGTGTGAACAAGCGTTCGAAATCTTGAAGGAGAGATTGACGAGTGCACCTGTGTTGACCATTCCAAGTGGGAATGAAGAGATGGTGGTATATACTGATGCATGTGTTATTGGACTTGGAGCAGTGCTAATGCAGAAGGATAAAGTAGTGGTTACGCTAGTCGACAGCTAAAGCCACATGAGAGAAACTATCCAACTCATGATTTGGAGTTGGCAGCGATTGTGTTTGCTCTAAAGATGTGGAGACATTGCCTGTTGGGAGTACGATTCGAGTTGTTTACGGATCACAAGTCGTTGAATTATCTTTTCTCCCAAAAGGATTTGAATCTTCGGCAGCAACGATGGTTAGAGTTTCTGGCATTGTATGATTTTGGGATAGCCTATACTCCTGGCAAAGGCAATGCAGTTGCAGATGCATTGAGTCGAAGACACGTAAGTTTGGGAGCGATGTTTTCGGAATGGAAGGGCCTCGAGTATTCGGCAAGGTTCGATTTCAGGCCAAGGTGCGAGTTGGAACCTGAAATGTTGGCAAGCTTGTCGATAAGGCCTGCTCTTATCGAAAGGATTGGCGAGAGCCAAAAGAAAGATGTGAAGCTTGTCGAGTTCATTCAGAAGCTGGAACCAGAGAATAAAGAATTCGAGGTCGATCGAGAAGGTTGGCTTCGAAAACAAGGGCGATTAGTTGTTCCTGATATCGATGGATTGAGAGATGAAGTTCTGAGAGAATGTCATCACTCAAAGTTGACAATTCATCCTGGTGGTAATAAGATGTATCAGGTCATGAAGAGAATCTACTATTGGGAAGGCATGAAGCGAGATATTGGAGAGTTCATTTCCAATTGCATGAACTGTCAGTTGGTGAAAGCTGAACAGAAAAAGCCGAGTGGTTTGCTTCAGCCATTAGAAGTTCCTACATGGAAGTGGGAGCAAATATCGATGGATTTTATCAATGGACTACCTAGAACTAGGGCAGGAAATGAAGGGATTTGTGTCATTGTGGATCGTTTGACCAAAAGTGCGAGATTTATTCCTGTCAAGTCGACCAGGACAGCGTCAAAATTGGCTGAGCTTTATGTGAAATGGATAGTTCGATTCCATGGTGTCCCAAAGAGTATAGTAAGTGACCCGGATCCATTGTTCACGAGTGGATTTTGGAAAAGTTTGCAAGAAGCTTTGGGAACCGAATTGTGCTTAAGTACGGCATATCATCCCCAAACTGATGGTCAGACAGAGAGAGTCAACCGAGTTTTAGAAGATCTCCTGAGGGCTTGTGTGATAGACTTCGGAGGATCATGGGAAGACCATCTGCATCTGGTTGAGTTTGCATATAATAATAGGTACCAGTTGAGTATTGGGATGGCACCATACGAGGCGTTGTATGGAAGGCCGTGCAATTCTCCAGCTTGTTGGTTGGAAACTGGAGGTAAGTTGGTACTTGGGCCCGAGATGATAAGAGAAACCTCGGGTTGTATCAAAATTGTTCGGCAACAAATGAAAGCGGCCCAAGATCGTCAAAAGAGTTACGCCGATAAGCGTCGTAAGGATTTAGAATTCGACGTAGGTGATATGGTTTTTGGGAAGATTTCACCGTTAAAGCATATGGTTCGATTCGGAAGTAAAGGGAAGTTGGCTCCTAGGTTTGTTGGACCATTTCCGATAGTCGAGCGAATAGGAAAGCTCGCATATAGGTTGGAGTTACCCGAGAAGATGTCGAGTATGCATAATGTTTTCCATGTGTCGTTTCTACGGAAGTTTTTGCACAACTCGAATGTGGTGGTATCTCCAGAACAGCATGAAGATTTAGAAGTCGAAACCGCAGTTATGAAATCTCGTAGGCCACTTCGTGTTGTGGGAAATGATACGAAACAGCTTAGGAGGAAGACGGTTAAGCTAGTCAAGGTACAATGGAGTGAAGATGGCGACGATTGTACATGGGAGACAGAAGAGAGCATGAGGGCGACTCATCCAGAACTCTTCGTCTGTAGGATCCTTTGATATCGTATCTTCGTTGTGTCATTGTATCTTGTTGTTGTGTGATAGAATTCCGCATGCTAGGATAAGGCTATGTATGCATGGCTTGATGGTTGCTAGTTTGGATGATAGAATTGGCTTCACACGGATGATAGGCATGCGGAATTGTTGTGGTTGCTTGTGTTTGCTTGGAATTTCGGGGGCGAAATTCTTAAGGGGGGGAGAATGTAACAGCCCGCATTTTTCGTATCGGAAGATCGTAAAATATTTTTATTTTATTCCCTGAGGGTTGGATCATTCTCATCTTTTGATATGTTGCTTATGGGGATGTGTGACATGTCCATAATTTTTACTGATTTTGTTTGTGACCATTTTGCCCCTGTCAGTCTTGTACTGGGCATAACTTTTGACTCAGGTCGAATCAGAGGGTGAGACCTGTGCCATTGGAAAGGAATTGATGATTCCCTTTCCGTAGATTGGTTACATTAAGGATTTGGTTCAGCGGTTTGGGAGAAATCGTTGTTTTAAGGTTTTTCAGTTGGCTGTTCAGGTTTTGGAAGGCTAATGGGCTGATTTGGAGAAGGCCCATTAGAGGGTGGGTGGAGACTATAAATAGGGGGTAAGGGGTATGGAGAAAGGTTGGCATTTTCCATTCTCTTATGGGGAGGCTTTGATCTCCTTCTTCCTCTAACATCTTTCCACCATTAAAATTCCAAAATCCAAGGAGGGAAATCGAAGATCTACACCATAAGAGGCTAAATCTACATCGTTTCAAGGGCGAATTCGTCGGATTGAGGAGTTTGATTCGAAGTGTTCGCTGTCCGGATTGCTTTTTCATTGTTTTTGCATTGATTTGAAGAATTGGTGAGTGATTTACATCTCTCATTCGGATGCATGCAAGTATATGGGTCTTATGTTGTTAATTTCATCATTTCCATGTTATTTTCCTTAGATCCACATCATGCTAAGTCCATTTTGTAAAAGAATCACCTTAGGATCTGATCTAGATAATTTAAATGGTTAATTTTATGATTTTTCTCAAGATTATGCAAGTTAGATCCGTTTTTATGTTCATATGATTCACTTATCATGTTTTGGGAAATTTATGTGTTTTGATGGAAATTATTAGATTGATGATATTGTTGGTTGCATAACATGTTTGTGATTGCGTTTGGATGAATCGGATAAGCTAGTTTCGTTAGATTCGTCGTTTGGCGAAGTTTTGGTCGAAATCGGAGTCGAATTGGAGATGTGCGGGTTTCTGGTCGTCCTGGAGTTGGTCGGGTCGGTCTGGAATGAGTTGGTCGGTCATAGTATGGCTTGGGAAGCAAGTCACAGAGCTGGTCGGTTTAAGCTGGTCGGTCCAGAAGGAGCAGAAGTCTTTCTGGTCGGTTTCAGATGGTGGCATTCTGGTTGGTTTTTACTGTAAGCAAATCCTGGTCGCTCTGAAGGAGCTGGTAGGTCAGGTGGAGCAAAATTTGGTCGGTCTTGACAGGGTCGATCCAAAGCTGGTCGGTCCCAAGGAGGTCGAGTCGATCCAAAGCTGCAAGGAGGTCGAGTCGATCCAAAGCTGCATGGAGGCGGGTCGTTCTGGAGCAAGGCTGGTCGGTTTTTGACTGGTCGTTCTGGAGCAATTCTGGTCGGTTTTGACTGGGTCTTGGAGCTGGTCAGTTTGATCGGTCCAGAAGACTGAGGAGGGAGTCTGGTCGACTCAGGAGGGTCCTGGTCGGTCTAGGAGGAGCAGAGGGAGGTCTGGTCGGTCCAGGGGGTCTGATCGGTCCAGAAATACCGGAAGAGGTCTGGTCGGTCCAGAATAGGTCTGGTCGTCATTTCTAGTGGAAATTTCTGATCGGACACTTCTGGTGATGATGTAACTTCGAGGTGGTTCAAGTAGGAAGGCTCGAAGTGATGAATGTGTTCGTTGATCAAGGTGGAACAACGAATGCGGTGAAAACTCAAAGGTCGTGAGTTGGTGGATAATGGCTGCTCGAGAAGGTTGCTTGAGCTATGAAACATCGTCAAGGTTGGACGATTAGAGATGCGAAGGCTGAGAGGTCATCATTGTCGTAAGTTCTAGCAGGCTCAAAGCAGGGGTACGATAGGTATCGTTGAAAGGCCCAAAAGACTGGAAGGTTGCTGGTCGAGTACCTTGGGTCTCGGGGAGAGGCCTAGTGTCAAGGTTGGACATTGCCAAGGTTGGGCATATGGAGTTCATGCTAGAACTGGGGTTATCATTAGCCCTTGACATATGGCAAGGTTGGCCGTCATACGATAATGATGGTTTCGAAGCAAGATTGGCGGTGATAGCCAGAGTCTGTCATGTATGCTGGATGTTTTGCATGTGCCATCCCACGTGGGTTATCCAACATCGAAGTAGATGTTCCTTGAGTGCTTGTTTGATATTGGTTTCGGACTCTGGGGCTTGTATTCAAGGGATGTCGAATTCGACTAGGATGATCTACGTGAGATATATATAATCTCGATGCCATGATTGCTATTGTTGGTTGTTTCTGTTTTCCATGGATGAATGGTTGTTCTGGTTCCTATGGATTAATGGTTGAAATGTTTGGTGTAAAGGCTATCACTGTCCGATGTGGGGAAGATAAGGTTGAGTTCTTCTCTGGTGATGTGGGTAGATAAGTTGTTCATTTACCCATTCTCATATGCTTTCTTGTTGAAGTTTGTTAGCTGTATTATCGCTCACTAAGACTATTGTCTGACTCAAGGTTTTATGTCTCCTCTTATTACCTTGGGCTGTTCATCCGGTTGTGGATGGGCAGACTAAGTAGTAGGTTACAGGTAATGGAGCTTAGTGATACGAGGAAGCTGAGCGATGACGAGCAGGAGGCTGGCGTACCAGTTTTATTCTATCTAGTATTTCTGTTTCCGCTGTCTGAGTTGCTTGAGAGTTGTAGTGAGGCCTTATGTACAAACTTGGATATCAGTTGGATAATCTTTCTGGATGTTGAAAGAGTTTCAAAAGTTTGCTATATGTTACCTCATTACTATCACCTGTTGTATATGTTCTATTATATTTTATCCTTGCGCTGTGAGTTCTACGACAGGTTTCGATGTGTTCACTTACTATGATGATCGTCCATAGCAGCCTGGCACGCCTTTCAGCACATTATTCCTCTTGTTTAGTGCGGGGGTTATGGGCGGTCGTCACATTTGGTATCAGAGCTCTGGTCAACGATCTTGGCCAAAGTTCAAAGACGTAATTGTGTATGAGAGACGTATTTGTAGATTTCAGTTGGATGTTACTATATATATTAGCATATATAGTGGTAGCGGTTGTATTCTTTTAGCAGTTTTCTTGGAAGTGGCTAACTATTCTAAATTTTAGATTTAGAATGAGTAGACGACCATCAAGGCACGCTGCTAGGAGAGCTAATACTGGAGGGGGAAATGGTGGTGAGCCAGATTACCCGGCCATGTTTAAAGCCATGGCAGAAGCAATTATGCGAAGGGTACCCGCTCCAGTGGCGGCCACGGTAGATGTAGGGGTGCGAGTTCCTAGAATAGATTTTGCAAAGATGTGCAAGGACTTTATATCTCTAGGAGGGAAACCATTCAAGGGAACTGAACCAGCTGAAGAGGTTCAGAGGTGGATGGATTCAAGTGTTCGAATCTTTGGAGACTTGGGTATTGAAGATGCAATGAAGAGAAAGCTTGCATCAAGGTAGCTGCAAAAGCAGGGCCATGGAATGGTGGAATTCTGTTATACTCGAGACTCCGGAAGAGGAGATTTCATGGGAGCAATTCCATGCTAAGTTTGAAGCAAAGTTTATCTCCACTGCTCAAAAGTCAGTTCTCTTCAAGAAGTTCGTAGAGTTGAAGCAGAATGGCAGATCAGTTCTTGACTGTATTTCTGATTTTGAGGCTTTGTCTAGATATGCTCGTTCATACATTGATACGCCCTATCAGAAGAACGAGAAGTTTGTCTTGGGTTTAGATGCACATATTGGGAAGCCACTTGTGGACCATCTTGATGATTCATTTGAAAAGATTGTGGAAAAAGCTATTCGCCATGAGAGCTTGTTTCCCAAGGAAGCAAATGTTGTCGCTGCAACCAAGGAAGCTCAGAAACCACAGCAGAGTGGTAATAAAAAGAGGAAGCAGCAACAACAGAAAGGAAAGGATGGCCAAAAGAAACACAAGAGTGAGGTGGTTTGTTTTAACTGCCAACAGAAGGGTCGTTATTCAAATGAGTGTAAGAATCCCAAAGCTGAGAAGAAGTGCTTCAAGTGTGGAAAGCCTGGGCATGAGAAGAAAGATTGTCCAGAATCAGCTAAGGGCAAGCAGATTGTGAAGGCATATGCTTTGGACGCTGTGCCATCTTCTTCAAGAGCTCCTACTGCAGAGGAGAAGGGAAAGGGTGTCATGGTGCAAGGTACTTTTTCCGTTAACGGTGTTTCAGTTCGAGTGTTGTTTGATACTGGAGCATCACATTCATTCATCTGCAATGAGCTTGTGTGTCGCTTGGGTTTGGAACCCGAGATTTGTGATAGACCATTGATCGTGACTAATCCAGTTGGGGGTTCGTCCAGTTTGTGCATGATTTGTCGTGGTCTAGTATTATCGAGTCATGGTTGCTCTTTTATGTGTGATTGCTTTGTTCTTAACTTCGCTGGGTATGGGATCATCTTGGGCATGGATTGGCTCAAGAAGTATGAGGCAAGGGTGAATTGCGAGAAGCTAGAGGTGAGGGTCGGGGATGTGGAAGGGCGAAAGGTGTTGATTAGTTGTAAGCGCGAAGACGGGGTCTTCGTTAGTTATCTATATTCGCTTGGTATTCCACAGGAAGACCTATCATCAGTGCGGATTGTTAATGAGTATGTAGATGTCTTTGACGAGGTCAAAGGGTTGCCGCCGCATCGCGAGATCGAGTTTAGGATCGATTTGGTCGAGGGTACGAGACCAATTGTTATGCCACTTAGGCGGATGGCGCCTAAGGAACAGCGAGAGTTGGAGGTGCAAGTTAGAGACCTTTTGGGAAAAGGTTTCATTCGGAGGAGTGTTTCCGAGTGGGGTGCACTAGTCGTGTTTGCAACTAAAGCAGGTGGCTCGTTAAGGTTGTGTGTGGACTATCGTGAGCTGAACAAGGTGACTAAGAAGAACAAGTATCCGTTGCCAAGGATTGATGACTTGTTCGATCAGCTTCACGAAGCCAAAGTGTTTTCTCAGATGGATTTGGCAACGGGATTTCACCAGTTGAGAGTAGCTAAGGATAGTGTGCCAAAGACTGCTTTTAGGACACCGTCCGGATTTTTCGAGTGGTTGGTGATGCCATTCGGGTTGACTAACGCGCCAGCGTATTTTGTGGATCTTATGAATAGAGTGTTCAGAGATCAGTTGAATAAGTTCGTGCTTGTGTTCGTGGATGATATACTGGTTTACTCCAGAAACGTGGAAGAACATAAGACGCACTTGAGAGCTGTGTTAGAGATCTTGCGAAAGCATCAGCTTAAAGCTAAGTTCTCAAAGTGTCACTTCTGGAAAGATGAAGTGAGGTTCTTAGGTCATGTTGTTTCTGGAAAAGGTATAGCGGTTGACCCCGCTAAAGTTGCAGCAATCCAGGACTGGGATAGACCTAAGAATGCAACGGATGTTCGGAGTTTCCTTGGATTGGCTGGTTATTACCGAAGGTTTATCAAGGATTTCTCTAAGATGGCTGCACCATTAACAGGATTGACGAAGAAGAACCAAGTGTTCGCATGGGATGCGAAGTGTGAACAAGTGTTCGAAATCTTGAAGGAGAGATTGACGAGTGCACCTGTGTTGACCATTCCAAGTGGGAATGAAGAGATGGTGGTATATACTGATGCATGTGGTACTGGACTTGGAGCAGTGCTAATGCAGAAGGATAAAGTAGTGGTTACGCTAGTCGACAGCTAAAGCCACATGAGAGAAACTATCCAACTCATGATTTGGAGTTGGCAGCGATTGTGTTTGCTCTAAAGATGTGGAGACATTGCCTGTTGGGAGTACGATTCGAGTTGTTTACGGATCACAAGTCGTTGAATTATCTTTTCTCCCAAAAGGATTTGAATCTTCGGCAGCAACGATGGTTAGAGTTTCTGGCATCGTATGATTTTGGGATAGCCTATACTCCTGGCAAAGGCAATGCAGTTGCAGATGCATTGAGTCGAAGACACGTAAGTTTGGGAGCGATGTTTTCGGAATGGAAGGGCCTCGAGTATTTGGCAAGGTTCGATTTCAGGCCAAGGTGCGAGTTGGAACCTGAAATGTTGGCAAGCTTGTCGATAAGGCCTACTCTTATCGAAAGGATTGGCGAGAGCCAAAAGAAAGATGTGAAGCTTGTCGAGTTCATTCAGAAGCTGGAACCAGAGAATAAAGAATTCGAGGTCGATCGAGAAGGTTGGCTTCGAAAACAAGGGCGATTAGTTGTTCCTGATATCGATGGATTGAGAGATGAGGTTCTGAGAGAATGTCATCACTCAAAGTTGACAATTCATCCTGGTGGTAATAAGATGTATCAGGTCATGAAGAGAATCTACTATTGGGAAGGCATGAAGCGAGATATTGGAGAGTTCATTTCCAAGTTCATGAACTGTCAGTTGGTGAAAGCTGAACAGAAAAAGCCGAGTGGTTTGCTTCAGCCATTAGAAGTTCCTACATGGAAGTGGGAGCAAATATCGATGGATTTTATCAATGGACTACCTAGAACTAGGGCAGGAAATGAAGGGATTTGTGTCATTGTGGATCGTTTGACCAAAAGTGCGAGATTTATTCCTGTCAAGTCGACCAGGACAGCGTCAAAATTGGCTGAGCTTTATGTGAAATGGATAGTTCGATTCCATGGTGTCCCAAAGAGTATAGTAAGTGACCCGGATCCATTGTTCACGAGTGGATTTTGGAAAAGTTTGCAAGAAGCTTTGGGAACCGAATTGTGCTTAAGTACGGCATATCATCCCCAAACTGATGGTCAGACAGAGAGAGTCAACCGAGTTTTAGAAGATCTCCTGAGGGCTTGTGTGATAGACTTCGGAGGATCATGGGAAGACCATCTGCATCTGGTTGAGTTTGCATATAATAATAGGTACCAGTCGAGTATTGGGATGGCACCATACGAGGCGTTGTATGGAAGGCCGTGCAATTCTCCAGCTTGTTGGTTGGAAACTGGAGGTAAGTTGGTACTTGGGCCCGAGATGATAAGAGAAACCTCGGGTTGTATCAAAATTGTTCGGCAACGAATGAAAGCGGCCCAAGATCGTCAAAAGAGTTACGCCGATAAGCGTCGTAAGGATTTAGAATTCGACGTAGGTGATATGGTTTTTGGGAAGATTTCACCGTTAAAGCATATGGTTCGATTCGGAAGTAAAGGGAAGTTGGCTCCTAGGTTTGTTGGACCATTTCCGATAGTCGAGTGAATAGGAAAGCTCGCATATAGGTTGGAGTTACCCGAGAAGATGTAGAGTATGCATAATGTTTTCCATGTGTCGTTTCTACGGAAGTTTTTGCACGACTCGAATGTGGTGGTATCTCCAGAACAGTATGAAGATTTAGAAGTCGAAACCGCAGTTATGAAACCTCGTAGGCCACTTCGTGTTGTGGGAAATGATACGAAACAGCTTAGGAGGAAGACGGTTAAGCTAGTCAAGGTACAATGGAGTGAAGATGGCGACGATTGTACATGGGAGACAGAAGAGAGCATGAGGGCGACTCATCCAGAACTCTTCGTCGGTAGGATCCTTTGATATCGTATCTTCGTTGTGTCGTTGTATCTTGTTGTTGTGTGGTAGAATTCCACATGCTAGGATAAGGCTATGGATGCATGGCTTGATGGTTGCTAGTTTGGATGATAGAATTGGCTTCACACGGATGATAGGCATGCGGAATTGTTGTGGTTGCTTGTGTTTGCTTGGAATTTCGGGGGCGAAATTCTTAAGGGGGGGGGGAGAATGTAACAGCCCGCATTTTTCGTATCGGAAGATCGTAAAATATTTTTATTTTATTCCCTGAGGGTTGGATCATTCTCATCTTTTGATATGTTGCTTATGGGGATGTGTGACATGTCCATAATTTTTACTGATTTTGTTTGTGACCATTTTGCCCCTGTCAGTCTTGTACTGGGCATAACTTTTGACTCAGGTCGAATCAGAGGGTGAGACCTGTGCCATTGGAAAGGAATTGATGATTCTCTTTCCGTAGAGTGGTTACATTAAGGATTTGGTTCAGCGGTTTGGGAGAAATCGTTGTTTTAAGGTTTTTCAGTTGGCTGTTCAGGTTTTGGAAGGCTAATGGGCTGATTTGGAGAAGGCCCATTAGAGGGTGGGTGGAGACTATAAATAGGGGGTAAGGGGTATGGAGAAAGGTTGGCATTTTCCATTCTCTTATGGGGAGGCTTTGATCTCCTTCTTCCTCTAACATCTTTCCATCATTAAAATTCCAAAATCCAAGGAGGGAAATCGAAGATCTACACCATAAGAGGCTAAATCTACATCGTTTCAAGGGCGAATTCGTCGGATTGAGGAGTTTGATTCGAAGTGTTCGCTGTCCGGATTGCCTTTTCATTGTTTTTGCATTGATTTGAAGAATTGGTGAGTGATTTACATCTCTCATTCGGATGCATGCAAGTATATGGGTCTTATGTTGTTAATTTCATCATTTCCATGTTATTTTCCTTAGATCCACATCATGCTAAGTCCATTTTGTATAAGAATCACCTTAGGATCTGATCTAGATAATTTAAATGGTTAATTTTATGATTTTTCTCAAGATTATGCAAGTTAGATCCGTTTTTATGTTCATATGATTCACTTATCATGTTTTGGGAAATTTATGTGTTTTGATGGAAATTATTAGATTGATGATATTGTTGGTTGCATAACATGTTTGTGATTGCGTTTGGATGAATCGGATAAGCTGGTTTCGTCAGATTCGTCGTTTGGCGAAGTTTTGGTCGAAATCGGAGTCGAATTGGAGATGTGCAGGTTTCTGGTCGTCCTGGAGTTGGTCGGGTCGGTCTGGAATGAGTTGGTCGGTCATAGTATGGCTTGGGAAGCAAGTCACGGAGCTGGTCGGTTTAAGCTGGTCGGTCCAGAAGGAGCAGAAGTCTTTCTGGTCGGTTTCAGATGGTGGCATTCTGGTTGGTTTTTACTGTAAGCAAATCCTGGTCGCTCTGAAGGAGCTGGTAGGTCAGGTGGAGCAAAATCTGGTCGGTCTTGACAGGGTCGATCCAAAGCTGGTCGGTCCCAAGGAGGTCGAGTCGATCCAAAGCTGCAAGGAGGTCGAGTCGATCCAAAGCTGCATGGAGGCGGGTCGTTCTGGAGCAAGGCTGGTCGGTTTTTGACTGGTCGTTCTGGAGCAATTCTGGTCGGTTTTGACTGGGTCTTGGAGCTGGTCGGTTTGATCGGTCCAGAAGACTGAGGAGGGAGTCTGGTCGACTCAGGAGGGTCCTGGTCGG
Source organism: Allium sativum (assembly GCA_030737875.1). NCBI lineage: Eukaryota > Viridiplantae > Streptophyta > Magnoliopsida > Asparagales > Amaryllidaceae > Allium > Allium sativum. The sequence goes on along the minus strand of CM060910.1, from coordinate 222,857,249 downwards.
TCCAAGAGGAGCAGAGGGAGGTCTGGTCGGTCCAGGGGGTCTGATAGGTCCAGAAGTACCGGAAGAGGTCTGGTCGGTCCAGAATAGGTCTGGTCGGCATTTCTAGTGGAAATTTCTGATCGGACACTTCTGGTGATGATGTAACTTCGAGGTGGTTCAAGTAGGAAGGCTCGAAGTGATGAATGTGTTCGTTGATCAAGGTGGAACAACGAATGCGGTGACACTAAAAGGTCGTGAGTTGGTGGATAATGGCTGCTCGAGAAGGTTGCTTGAGCTATGAAACATCGTCAAGGTTGGACGATTAGAGATGCGAAGGCTAAGAGGTCATCATTGTCGTAAGTTCTAGCAGGCTCAAAGCAGGGGTACGATGGGCATCGTTGAAAGGCCCAAAAGACTGGAAGGTTGTTGGTCGAGTACCTTGGGTCTCGGGGAGAGGCCTAGTGTCAAGGTTGGACATTGCCAAGGTTGGGCATATGGAGTTCATGCTAGAACTGGGGTTATCATTAGCCCTTGACATATGGCAAGGTTGGCCGTCATACGATAATGATGGTTTCGACGCAAGATTGGCGGTGATAGCCAGAGTCTGTCATGTATGCTGGATGTTTTGCATGTGCCATCCCACGTGGGTTATCCAACATCGAAGTAGATGTTCCTTGAGTGCTTGTCTGATATTGGTTTCGGCCTCTAGGGCTTGTATTCAAGGGATGTCGAATTCGACTAGGATGATCTACGTGAGATATATATAATCTCGATGCCATGATTGCTATTGTTGGTTGTTTCTGTTTTCCATGGATGAATGGTTGTTCTGGTTCCTTTGGATTAATGGTTGAAATATTTGGTGTAAAGGCTATCACTGTCCGATGTGGGGAAGATAAGGTTGGGTTCTTCTCTGGTGATGTGGGTAGATAAGTTGTTCATTTACCCATTCTCATATGCTTTCTTGTTGAAGTTTGTTAGCTGTATTATCGCTCACTAAGATTATTGTCTAACTCAAGGTTTTATGTCTCCTCTTATTACCTTGGGTTGTTCATCCGGTTGTGGATGGGCAGACTAAGTAGCAGGTTACAGGTAACGGAGCTTAGTGATACGAGGAAGCTGAGTGATGATGAGCAGGAGGCTGGCGTACCAGTTTTATTCTATCTAGTATTTCTGTTTCCGCTGTCTGAGTTGCTTGAGAGTTGTAGTGAGGCCTTATGTACAAACTTGGATATCAGTTGGATAATCTTTCTGGATGTTGAAAGAGTTTCAAAAGTTTGCTATATGATACCTCATTACTATCACCTGTTGTATATGTTCTATTATATTTTATCCTTGCGCTGTGAGTTCTACGACAGGTTTCGATGTGTTCACGTACTATGATGATCGTCCATAGCAGCCTGGCACGCCTTTCAGCACATTATTCCTCTTGTTTAGTGCGGGGGTTATGGGCGGTCGTCACAATCTTGGTTTAGTTTTCAGCTTGTGCATTATCTCGCCTGTTTTATCTCAAGTACATTATTATTATATTTTGTTCCATGCGTTGTGAGACATTCTACAGGTTTCCGATTAGTTCATTCCCTTCTTTACTTTCTTTGGCGACCGTCCTGTGCTAGTTGGGCATGTGTACAACGCAGTTTCGGAGGAAATGCCGGCTGGTGCGGGGCGGGCTGTCACAAAGTAACTAGAACTTACAGATCTTGGTCTAAGAAATTGAGATGTAGAAGTTGAATCTATAAACTAGTCATCAAATCATTGAATCGTTGAATCTTGATTTGATTGTAGAAGTAAATCCCCAATATGCAATTCCTAGCCGTAGTCCTCAAGAAATAATCTTTGTGTTTTAATTTACTTTTAATTTAATTTAGAAGAAGCCATGTCCATCAAGAATTTGTGCAGCATAAGGTTAGAGAAGAATGGTGTAAAAAGAATGGGGCTAGGAGGCTGCTTATATAGAATTAGGCGGACGAATCTAGACTGAAAACGAAACCAGATACATCAGAATGAACCTAGGCTCGAAAATGGGTTTCAGCACCAGGTCGACCCCCAGCTCGACCGTAGGATCGACCTGGTCCCTGGGAGGTCGACCATAGTGTCAACCCCAAGTCGACCTGGTCCTGGGCGGGAAAATACCCGCCCAGTCTGCACTTGGGTTTGAATTTGAATTTCGAATTCAAATTCGAGCTGTTTTCTGTTTTAAAAATTCCTGAAACTTCGTAGGGTCATATCTCCCTCATATGGACTCCGTTTCTCGAAAACTCGGACTCATTTCCAAGAAGAATTTCGAGACAAATGCAATGGCGCAACCCGTTTCCCTTGATTCTTATTTTAAAATTTAATTCTGCCTCGATTTATGGTTTTAATATGTTATAAAAATACGGGGTGTTACAGAGCCGCAAAGGTTCGAGTTAAATTTTCAGTGGAGGGCATGAATTTGATTTGGGGATGGAAAATAGAACTGACGGCTAATATAATTAGGGAGAGAGGAAAGTTGCGAAACACAAAGGATGGATATGCACTATTTTTTAATGAAACTCAGGGAACAACACGCAGAAAGAAACAGCAATCACTACAAGAAAATATGAAATACATTGCATTGTATCATAGCCTTTTATCACTGTTGGGTTCACACTGTCCGTTTATGTTGAAATAAAAGACAATTAGAAAGTTGAATTACAATAGGGAACAATGATTTGAGCTCTTAAATTGTTAGCAGAAGTTTTTTATTTTTTGATTTTAAAATATTTTTCATGGTTTTGTATTGAATATTGGGCACAACGAAAATTGTTATCTGCCCTATGTGCCCACAGATAGTAGGAATAGCTCTTGAATTGTGTCTAGAGTTGGGAGCATGAAAATTGGTAAGAATTACACTTCTTGGAGTTTAAGTTGAAAGATCTATATTATCTATCAATATATATTTCGTCTTTCATAATTTGTTAACTGGTCATTAGAATAGATCCATAATTTTTGCTGATGTTGCGGAATACTAATGAGTTTGTACTAATAAATTACACTTCTCTTATGCTACCTCGTGATACTTCCTCGAAAGAGGCCGAATCTGTTAAGGATAAGGTCAAGGCAGAGAATTTCACGCTATATTCCTAGCAAAGAGCTGCACGGGCTGCTGTTATTGCAGACACTTTAGGCAAATTTCATCATGCAAAGTTGGCTCCCAATGTCAAGGATGGTATTGGTGCATCTAATTCACAATCCATACCCGACAAGGAAGCAACAACATTTCCCTCGAAGGATCATTCATTTAAAGAAGGTGATAGGGTTAGATATATGGGATCGGTGCAGTCACCAGGATTTCCATTTGTGAACTGTAGAGGTCCGAGTTTTGGTTATCGACGCAAAGTAATCCTTGCATTTGAAGAAAATGGGTTATCAAAACTTGAAGTTAGATTATACAAGCAGATTCATGATGGCAACGATCTTGGCGGGTTATGTGAAAACGATCATGGTTTCTTTTGCAGTACTGATTCACTTCGACCTGAATCTTCTATATATAAAGACTCTTATATGCATGTCAATACTGAGCTGATAGAGGTTCTCCATGAAGAAATAAAATCTGGCCTAATTATAGTATTTATCAAAGATATCAAAAAATTTGTTGCTAATTGCAGGTATAAATAGTACCCTCTCACTTTTATTACTACTATGATATCTGAATAGTTATTCAGCATGCTCGGGCTAAATTGCAGTTTTTGAAATTGAGGTTGAAACTGAATACGATTAGAGCGTGATTAATGATTGCCAGAGAACTATTTAAAAGTGGTTTAATATTAATAAATTACGGTTTAAAACAAGTGTTTTAATACCCTTAAATGTTGCTTTGGCTCTTACAATGGTTTTTAACTTCTCTGCAACGTCTATCTCATCTCATTCATGCAAAACATGCTGCCACCATGTCTCTGTCTACAATAATTCGCTGATCATCTCCTAACTCCATCGCCCTGAACAAAGAGGCCAACCTCTCAATTTGAATTTATTTTAATATTATTCTCTGTTGAATATAATTACACTAAAATTCACAATAATTATCACTAGGGTTCAGCTGAATTAATCAAAACTATTTTGTGTTCTTCATAATTTGCAATTCATATACAACATATTTTTACTCAGTCAAGTTCAGCTTATATTTTCAATTATAATAAACCGTACAGAAGTTAAATCATTCAAACATCTATCCTTGCATGTGTGAGTTATCTTTCAAGATGGTTAGACACTCGTTATCTTTAAAGAAAAAATTATTGTTCCTACAGCTTTAAGGGAGCTACAAAATTTGGATTTTTCTCGGATGCAGTCAAACATATTATTGTTGAACGATTTTGGAAATTATAATTTGGTAAAATTTGGAATGATATTACGCGGGGTTGAATTGTATGTCTGACCTAAGTTGATTTGAGAACAGCATGAAAGCGTGCCTTTCTTTTTTACAAAAAGTAAAGTTTATTATTATTGTATACACACCGTACACATGTTATTTTTTTTAAATTATGTTCTTCTAGCCTGTTGACAGCATGAATATTTGGAAGAGTTTGGCACTTCAAAACATGTTATGTTAGTCTCCAGTTGGTCAACAGGGCCGCTGCTGTAATATGATGCAGCGCCACTGCTAAAACTAATAATTTAGCAGGTGCACACTTATGCCTTATTGTCGGAGAACTGGTTTAAGATTTAGCATTTTATGAAATCAATGTACTCAGATTTTTCATGAGCACCATTATGGTTAAAAAAATCCACTAGTTTAAAACTTAAAATATATGAGCGAGATACTATTTTATGGTTGCAACAACTTGACTGACCATGAGAAGTCTCTTGTTCCTATTAAAAAAAATACAATTATACATATGTTATTAAATATATAAGAATGTTAATTAAGTGATTATAAATACCTTGAATAAAGTGACTCTGCATTCTATTGGAATTTACAGATGAGTTTCGTATGTAATGCAAATTCATTAATCTATTAATTAAAATATATACTATGTTGTAATGCAAATTCTATTAGAAGATGTACAAAGTGTGTAAAACTTCAAATTTGTTTACTAATAAATACAAATTGACACATTCAAAATTATACATTGTAAAATTTTACAAGTATATTAACATATGCATCTTTGTTTACTTTATTTATTTATTTCCTGCTTAAGTTTCTTAATTTAATTTTTGTATAAAAAATTGAATGCTTCAAGTATGAGAGCATGCATACAAATGGATTGTCGACAATATATATAAAAGGTATTAATGCATCCTGTTTACTATAAATAATAGTAAAAATAATTTTCTAAACATTTTTATATAGTAATATATCAAACCTGTGGATTTTGTTTTCTATTATTGAATTGGTATGTATATTGGAAGAATAACATAGATATTTCTATATTGTTAAATTCTCTTAACTTTTAAAATCTTTCTTTTATATAAGAAAATTAACGTAAATACTTCTGAGAGTAAGATTATTGGTTTCAATATGCATGTATTCAATAAGTTTATCTTCTTGCTCTCTTCTTATATTATACTTTTGCTTCTAAATCAGATCCAAAAAAGAAGGACCCACAAAGTCAATCAAGTTTTTACGGGTTGTTATATCTTACTAGATATTTTATTTCAGAAACTAATGACTCCAAATGATAAATGCTTGAATTCAAAAACCACCAAATTAGTATTTAACAATTAGCATGTGTCTTTATGTTCAATTTGGGCCTTGAGTTACGCTTTTTTATAATTAGATATGGCAATAGGAAAATGGTAATTACTATAAATACATATCCAAGATATATGTATAGACACACAGGCACGTGCACGCGTGCACACACACGTACATTAGCATAACTTTAATGTAGTGTTCAGTTTTGATGTAACAGTTAATGTGGAATAAGCATAAGTATTTGTATTAATTTTACACAACCCTTAATACCCACTTTCAAATGTTTTTTTATGTTTGATAACATTAATAAGCTTTAATCATATTTGTGTTACTATATTAGTAAAGGAATAAAATGTGTACTTTTTAGGTGCATAGATATATCTCTATTAACAAAGCAATTCGATTACTTGACAATGTTTTTATTTGTTTCCTAAACCATTCATGTTCTTATCAATGAACAAAATAACCAAACACAAAATATATATTGATATTCTTAGCAATTTAGATTTATTATTTGCTATGCATAAATATTGAAATTTTATTACTGCATATATACCTTCAATAAATATATTATCGAGATTTAGTTCTTAAGGAAGGTTGCACTAGCTTACTTCTGAGGTTGGTTTATTTGTTTATCTACTAACAGTGAAGGTTCTTCTTTTTCATAGGAATCTACTATATAGGTATATTTAACTTTTTTCAGTTTCTTTCTTTATGCTATGTCATCTGAAATTAAGCATCAGGTGATGAGGAAAGCCTGAAACTTATTCACTAATTGATGTCGGGAAATAAACTACCATGTATCATGGAAAGGAATGGTTATGAAATCATACAATTAACTGATGATGGAAGTCCACATTTATGCATCAGTGGAGGAGATGACTGCTTTTGGGTTGAAAATTTGGTATGATTTTCTCTTGCCTCGATTCGATTGAACATTAGCATGATTTTCTTAGCCCTTTATTACTTGAATATTGTTAGTTTGGTTTTTTCTTTAATTTGTTTTTTTTGCTATAGCTATGTATAAATAAGATGTCAAAATTTATGGTTGTCCTTACATTGTCCAAAATGGAGTTTTAAGCTTAGAGTATTTTCTGATAGTTACAGAAACTTAGTGTATTCTTATCTGTTCCTTTCTGACTCAGTGTATTCAACTTGTACTACGTGATTGTGTATTGTTTTGTATTAGTGACACAGGCATGTGTTGCTTTGTAACTAGAAGTTGTACATTTATAATTTATTGGTGACACAGGCTTATGGATTGAATAGCTGTTAGTCCTGTTCTGATACACCATGAGTTGGAGGGATTAAATAAGTTAGAAGTCAATGTGAGTTACATTGGTTGTTTAAAAGTGAAATTGAATTATACAAGTTCTAAGGTGGAAGATATTGTACTTGATTATCACCTGAATAACTTGTTTATATCAAATAACATATGGAGCATGCTTTGTATGGTAAAGTGCATTTTAAGCTTGATGAAACAGTATAGGGAAAATTTTGTAGAGATGCAATTGCAAAGAGATTATCATATATAAGGCAAGCATGGTATTTGTTTCCATTTCTGAGATGAATTGAACTAGTTATTATTTTCCCAAACAAATTTATTTATATGAAAGTTTGACGTCAAAGTTTCATTACTTACATGAGTGATGATCCCACCTTTAAACAAGACCGACCCCATTAAGGCCCAAAGTATTAATATATAATAAATTAGTAGCTAGACATAACTAATTAAAGAAACGTGAGTTCAAGATGGCCTCGCCTACTTTGACATTAAAGTTTTTAGTACGAATGATCCTAATACAAGTGGATGAACTTTTTAAAATGTTAAGAATTTGAAGGGTTGCTTTCTCAAATCAGATATTTGCTAATTAATTCTCTTAAATTTAGTTACACCATGCATTGTATCAATTACCTGTTTTTTCTTTTTAAGAAAAATGATCTTTGTTTAATTTTTGCTGATGATGAGTGTTTTACTTATGGATTGAGGACATTTTAGTGCTGTAGAGATGTATTTATTCTAGTTTTACTGATTATATTGTGTGTGGTATTTACATGAATGGATTTTTGGGCGAAACTTAACTGAGTATAATAAGAAATGAATGTTCTATATACATGAAAACAATTACTTCATGCAGTTTTTATTATGTGTTTGATGATGTTTTATCCATCTTATTTACTGTATGAGAACAATTGTAAACATGCATGAGGAATTGCAAAAGCAGATGAATTCAGCTGTCTCTGGATCAGTCAACAAAGAAGGCTAGAGGATTGAAACTGCCTTGGGCCGAAGCATGATAAAGATGAGAAGGAGCACATGCAACAGTTAACAAGCTTGCTAACAAGTTACATGACCAAGGATCTTCCTGCTATGGTGGAGAAGACATTTAAGAAGAAGATCTCTACTGTAGGTCCTATGTTAAATCAAATGCTCATTCCCGTCATTGAAAAATGCATTTCTGCTACCGTAGCTGATTCTTTCCAGGTTCCTACTTCTTGATCCTATGCCTGTACATGTATTTTGATGTAATCCGCCCATATGTATTTAGTTTACATTTATTTTGCAGAGAGGTATTTGGGACAAGTCAGTTAACATGCTCGATAAATCAGTAAATTCAAAGCATGAAGGCACAATTACTAGATAAATTCAAGCATAATTCCAAACTTCAGGAAAACAAGCTCTTCAGGTATCGACTTCATAATGACATTTTGTACTTCCTGATACTTTGGATAAAAATACAAGGTTTTAACTTTGTTCTTTATGGGACTCTCTTGGTATGAAATTACTATATACTCTGTTTTTGTTTTGAAAATTTAAATGATGTCTGAGAGATTCAATCTCAAGACCTTTGGATTTACAGTTCAGAAAATTGGTTTACATGGTTGTCAACCTCTTAGTAATGAACTTGTACAACTACGCATAGCAATACAGGAAACATTGAGATCTTGTTTGGAATCGTCTGTTATACCAACATTTGAGCAATTATGTAAGTCAGTGTTCGATCAAGTGGAAGAAACCTTCCAGAAAGGGGTTAGTGCACACAGATGCAGCTCAACAGCAATTCGAATCTGCACATTCTTCGTTGGCTATTACTTTAAGGGTATGATTAGCATTTTACACTGAACATTAGCATTTGGTCTATTCTTAAATATTTAAATGTTCCAACCTTGACTTAACATTGATATGATGCGGTGGATGATTATATTTATGTCATAAACCATTTGTATGATCGAGGGTGATGTATGCATATTCCATCTGAACACAACTTATCATCCCTTTATCATTCTTCATGTTCTGTCAACCTATACCTTTTCAGTAGTCAACAAACAATGGAAATAAAAAATAATTAGCTATGCTGAATATTATAGGCAGCTAAGTGATATTGGTGATAATGCTCATGTATACCACTATATACAGAAGTTAAATCTTGCGACTAAGCTGGGAAAAAGAAAATCCCCTGTTGAAGCACATGCCCTAATTATGGATCATTTTTGTAATTAGGTGCTAACCTTTCTGTGATTTAATTATTTTGGAGGGTTTAGTTGCAAATTACTTCCTTGGTATAGGAAATATTGGTTGTGTTTCTTTGGAGTATTTGATTATTTGGAGCATCTAGTTGTTTTTATGTAAACAATGTTGAGCCGAGTTAATACGGAACGCTGTGAAACTTGATCAGACCAACGTTACAAGTTTTGATAGGTGTTTGGTTAACCTGATTGCTAAAAAATAATAAGATTTAAGATCAAAGTGATCAATGTGCTCAAAGAGAAAGCACAATTCATTTTCTTTCTTTTATTATACTTTCTGGTGGCAATGATTATTCAGAAGAAATCATCCATGGTCAAATCTCCATGTCCTCCTATGAACATCTCATCGCAGCCCCACATCTAATAATTAGATAAATTAATCTGTATAGTAGATAGATAGATGAAATACCGAGCAATTGGGGTCAGGGGGAATAAAATAAATTGGATGGATATAATATTATGACTTGTGAAGTAGATAGACAGATGAAAGACCGAGCAACTGGGGTCAAGGTGCACACAACAAATTGGATGGAAATAATATTATGACAGATGAAAGACCGAACAAACATTTTATCTAAAAGGGTCTTCTAACTGGTGAAGTTTGTATTTAGGAGATTTAGTGATGGTGTGGTTTTTGTATTTTTCATTCTACAAAGAAAACATGTCTGGTTATGCATATTGAAGACTAACTATTCTATATCCTTGTAATCTTATTATTTCCATCAGTTTTACATCTCTTTCCATTCCAGGATATATGGATGGAATCTTAATTAAAACTTACAACTAAAAATATTTTACATAGTAGTCCAATGCTTTGTATTTGTTGGTTGAATCAACTGCTCTTCAAAATTTATTCGCTTGTGTCATTTTATTTTTCCTTTTTCCATTATGCATATCTACTTCATTGCACATCGGTTAATCAAAGTATCTGGACCACCTTATTTTTCCAGGATGCAGTCAATTCTGCCTCTTCAATAACAAACAATCTCAGTAGTGAGCTAGTAGATGGCTAGCGCAAGATATTATCAGTTGTAACTGGAAGCACAAATGCACTAAATCCGATTGGAATTCAGCAGAAAATGGTTCCACGGTTGGACTTCCAGAGATGGTACCAATTTCACTCGTTGAATTCTTTTGTTTCAGCGAAAAATGAACAATTTATTTATGCAGCTTCTATTCTTAGGCACATTATTTTTTGGTTTGTAGGGAATACTCGCACAACGAATAACATTTAGATAATAATATCAAGGAAAGGCATTTTCAAAAACTACATGAATACAGAAAACTCAATGGTCCAAAATGTATTTCATTATAGGACTATTTAGAAGTTGACTTTTCATGATAACATATGGCATAACTGAGGGTAAATACTACATTAAGCCAATAACAAATTTTTGATGGAGCCTGAACACAGGAAAACCAATCAGATATAACAACTACAACAAATTGAATTGCAACTTTTGTAGCACAATGCTTCAAGCAACGGTCAACTGAATAGATCGAATACAAAATGACATAAGTAGAATCATAAATAATTTCCAGAGGTAACATTACTTCAGACTCCGGTTTGTTAATTAGATACAATTGACATGTACTGAGAACAAATAACATATCATCCTACTTACCAGTAATGAATCTGATTCGCAATGTAAACAATTTTTTACCCCTTATGTAATAACTTGCAGGTGTTATTTCTTTCAACAAATTGAGGCACTTTGTGATCCAACAACAGAATTTTCAAGGTTGATATCCGAACACAAATTCGACTAGGTATTCATAGTGGCTCTTCAAAGAAGCGATGCATCAATTGGGTCATGGCTGTGTGCAAGCTATACTACTGCAACCGGAACCATCACTTCAAATTATGATACGATGTATCTAACAGTAAATGTACTAATACTGATAAAAACAAATGCCAGGTTGATTTACATGCAATATGCTCAATGATGCCACAACCTCTTAGTCAGGGCATCCTATACTAGCTCTTCTACAGGAAAAATAACACTATTTTTATATGTTATTGCACTTTATTTTGCATTTTCTACATTGTGTTTTGCTATTTAATTGCTGGTGAATTGAACCATATAATCCGAATGCAGCAAAACTCAAAGGTTTGTAGTCAACACACCTTTTTACGGCACCTAAAAGATTGCACTTTTTAACGTGCATTACTATGAATTGCAGGTTTTGGAATATATGTTGTGAACAAGCTTACAGGCCGGGGAGTTGGGATTTTTGATGTATTTTCCTTTTAGAAGTATGTCTAAACTAATTTAGCCATTAACTGTGTACAAACTTAGTTATATCAACTATTGTAAGACCTTTTTTTGTCCGTTGAAATAAAATATTGAAATCAAATATGCTCTCTGTATTGCAATGTACAGTACTATATTATTTATTATTTAATTGTCTTTAATGTGCTCAATTCAAGTGACAGAATAGTGCATTATGGAAAGAGCATCATCAAAAAAAGGTGTTATATTAAACATATTAATAGCTGAAAATGAGGACTATGGAAGCAAATGAAAATATAAAAATTCATATCAAAGGAAAAACGCTATAGAAAAAAATATAATAGCAAAAAAATAAGGCTTATGAGAAAAGTAAACCACTATGGAAAAATATTTTATATCATTGAATACTTGCTATGGAAACATGGTTAATGCTATAAAAAATAAAATGAAATTCTAGCAAAACCAATAAATTAGCAAGGGTGGAACGCTATGAAAAGCTTTTCATACCGATGCATGTTTGCTATAAAATGTTTGATACAATAGCATTTAATTTAGAGCTATAAGATATATCGAGGCTATTACAACATGTCGTTATATAGCGTCGTCACTAATGTTATGATAGCCTATTATAGCGTTTTTCACGTACTATTAAAACATAAATCTGTTGTAGTGAATGTGTCAAACACAATAGAGCGGTGATGACAAGTGTTAAATAATTTCCACCGCCCAAATTTGAAATGAGATTTATAGGGGCTACTGCAAATCCTGGGGAAGATATTCTCAGATTTGATCAGATATGGGTATATTCAAACCAGTGGGATAAATGGTAAAATGCTTTGAACGTTAAGTAAAGAGACTTGGTTGAGACCATTGTTAGGATGAAAATAAAACGCACGGTTAAATGAACATTAGTGGAAAATGGTTGAACTAGACGACATTGTGTACGTATTTTATCACGTTATAACTTCCCTCAATTTCTGAACAATTAAATCAAATTATATTAAAAATGAATCATTTCTTCATTAAACTACAAAATTAAAATTTCAAAGTTTATTTTAGTTTAAATGCTAAATTTCAAATATTTAACTCAAAATTTAAAAATAACGGTTGCTTTAGCTAACATTCTTATTGAAATTAAGTTTTTATTACAATACAAATAGTGCCGCTTTAAAATGAATTTACACGTAATGGTCTTTTCGAATTAATCAAATAACTAAATTAGAACTTCAGCTAAAATGAAACGTTGTTTAGGCATTTAAATCTGTTGTGAATTTAACAATGACTAATGTTAATTTTAACATAAATGCAGGTTAGGCTAGAACACGGTTTGTCTAAACAACATTGTTTCCATATTTTATATTTCAGCAAATTCCAAACATTAAATTTTATTTAGCATAATGCCGCAATATGCTTAATTAATTCCAAAGTTTACAATACTAAATTCAAGAATTTTCAATAGTATTTCGCTATCACTATTTTAAAATAAAATACACTCAACAAACTAAACTGGTAGGTCAAAATAAAGTTCAAACTTTATATCTCTAATATAAAATCACTAAATACAATAGTTTAACAAAAGAAATAGATTTGAGTTGAACTAGCTAAGTAGGTTAAATAGGACCATAAATTGTCAAATAAAAGTAATGTAGTCACAGTATAATGCTAGGCATAAATACAAAGGAGCAAGAACAAGCTGGAGAATATTAAATACAAATAATTCAATATAGGACAAAAGAGTCAAATAAAAGTTTAAACACTATATTTATAATAAAATAATTAAGCACAAATAGTCTAGACCAAGCGAACTGAACAACTAAATAAAAAAAATTAAAGCTAAAATAAAATATTATAGATTGGTTAAACACCAAAAATGATTTATAAATTTAGAAACTTTAGTACAATTAGAAAATAGAAATAGCTAAAACCATAAACAACTTAACTTAAGATTCAAGGTTACATGTACAAAATTAGATAATAATGCCAAACTATCTATAAATTTACAAAGATTAGATTAGCGGTAAACTCATCTTGCGTTCAAATAATTAAAATTTTCATGTAAAATATAAATATCAATATTTACTTCAACATTAAATCTTAATTAAATTTATATTTATAACGTTGAAAAATCCTATGTCGTTACAGCCTCCCCCGCTTAAATCTTTTCGTCTGCGAAAAGGAGAAAAATAATTCATTTTATAAAATTCACGAAAACCAAAAATATAAAGTTATTCAATTAAAGTACTTACAATATTTATCAAAAGATTCTTAATGGATTAAACACATAATGTATCATACACTGAACTGGTAAAACTTCTTTTGTCAAAACTATTGTAAGAAAAGCTCAACTCATTGTATAAAATTAAATATAGGGATTTGTTATATAAAAGAAAGCTATATTCAAATTACCAAATTGTTTTAGTGAAAGTAGTTTTATACAAGTTAGCTCTACAAGTTACTGTAACGACCCAGAAAATCTGAACCAATTAATTTTTTTAAATTGGCTAAAATAATGGATTTTAAATATTTAGCTATAAATATTTTAAATAATAGCAATGAAAACTGAGTTTGAATCGACATTTGAAAATGAATATAATTAATTCTAATTACAAACAAGGCCTGAAATGGCGCAGTAGTTTCAAAATTTGAATTCAAACTTTGTCGGACTATGTCGGGTGCAAAACAAAACGGATTTGAGCGAAACCAAAAATATTTAAATCTGTTAGTGAATACCTTTCTAACGAATCTGAAAAATCGAATTTTCGTAGCGGAAAGCAAAAGTTATGGCCAAATGAATTTTCAGAAAGGTCGCAATGGAATTTATATAGCCCGTGAAATTGGCCATTTTGCAAACAGCCTCGGAATTCGACAAAACCACTTTTGTTGGATCCGGGATGTGAAGTTATTGCTAGGTTTCAAATTTCATAATTTTTGAAGCTAGTATGTGAGCGTGGCAAAGGAAAACGTGTTTTGATCAATTACAGTTAAATTGGATCGACCAGAAATGGGCCTTTTTGCAAACGGTCCAAGAATTCGACGAAACTAGTTTTGTTGGGATCGTATCGTCAAAACATAGCCGGATTTATTTTTCTGGAATTTTTCGAATCATTTTGTGGCCCTGGCAAATTGAAATGTACGTTCAAATTGAATATTGAATGTTTTATATTTTAATTTGAATGGAAACTAACAGAAACAGTCGAATGGGCTACGAAACATATCCCATTGTGTTCGGAATGGGGGCAAAACGCTAGGGATGACAGTCGTTGGGTTAAGATTGGTGGTCGTGTTAGAAAACCCCTTTAAAACCCACCGGCCAATCATATTTTTTTTATAAAAAAAATCTTCATTTCTCTCTCCCCGATCGAAGGCGGAAACCGCTCGAAACCTTCCCCCTCATTTTCCGATCAATCCACACCAAATTAGCTTGTGCCACAGTTGAACTTTTTGAAGATCTTCTCGAGATCTTCAAATCCATATAAAGTTTGGAATTTTTCGTGCCCTGTGGAGAGAGAACCACCTCCCTGAAGTCGTCGACTTCAACCCGCCGCCCCGACCGCCTGGTGCCACCGAGTGGGCCCCCACCACCACGCGCAGGAGCGCGTCTCCCCCCTCTTCGTTGTTGCACCGGCCGATCCTCCTATCGATTCACGGTTTGATCGAAAATTGCAAACCTAGTTTTGAACCTTTCAGCTGAGGTACGGCTTGTTTTATTTTCAACTGTTTTAACACCTTTAAACCGTTGCAAACTTTGAAAAATCATATCTTTTTGCTGTGTTGACGAAATTCAGTGAAACAAGAGACAGTGGACTCGTGTGGACGTCTTCTACATTTTAGAAGAGACCGCATATTTTTCTGAGCCTTCTGCTATTTTTGGTGGAGTGGAACCCAATGTGAGATTTCTAATTTATAAACGATATGGAAAACGACGATGTATAAATTATATAGTCGATGTATGAGTTATATAAGCATTGTACACCTCTTGTATAAGCGTTGTATAAGTTGTACGTTCGATGTATAAGTTATATATGAATTGTAAAAATAATATATGTGTTGAAATAGAAGTGAATTGCTATATATATACATATACATATATATATATATATATATACACGCCCCTCGTCCACAAACCATGGACGATATTTATTGGTTGTGATTGGTGTGAAAATTGATTGATAGCGAATGGTTGAATGGAATTGTCTGTGGTTGATATTGATTGATTGTGGTTGAAAAATACCAATTTGTGGTTGAGAAATATTTGGTTGAAACCACATAGGATTAGTTTGTGGAAATGAAATAAATATATACGTGTCACCTGCGTGAGAACTAGATGCATGATCCCCATTGTCAAAAACCGCGAGGTTTTAAGGTAGAGCGAGGAGCCTTACTAGGGACGGTCCCGGTTTTAACTACCCTGCCGTTATGCTGCCGAAATTTTGAATAATATTCATGTGTTTGAATTATTTTCATTTGCTGGAACTATATTTATTCGTTGAATAGAAAACCTTCATGTGTTGAATCGATATTCATTCGTTGATTAGAAATTCATGTGTTGAATGGTGTTCGTGTTTCAAATATAAAAATCACATATATATATATATATATATATATATAAACTATAGAAAACCTTCATGTGTTGAATCGATATTCATTCGTTGAATAGAAATTCATGTGTTGAATGGTATTCATATTTTGAAATAAATTGTTTTATAATAAAAATCACCTTTTTATCATCTATGTGAACTATGTAAAATAATAGTGTTTTGAAATGAATTGTTTTACAATAAAAATTACATTTTTATTATATACATGAATTGTTAAATATAGTGAAGTGTTGAAATAGAAGAAAGTTAGATAAAAATATCATTTTTATCAAATGTATGAAAGGAATATCACTTTGAAATCGAAGAATCGATATATATATATATATATATAAATAAATAGAATTAAAATATATCGAATAACGACGCTGCAGTTCGTATTTTGAAACCGTGATTTCAAACGATTATACTGGGAGATCCGACCATCGGATTTTCCTGAAATCGCAACCGTTGGATTCGCTTTGGAAATATCTTTCCAACAGCACCAACTTTGTAAAGATCCAACGGTTGGATTGTATGGAATGTTTAATTCAAATCTGAAGAAAAACAGCGCCAGATACGATTATATATATATAATTATATTTAATCGAATAACGACGCTGAAGTTCGTATTTTGAAATCGAAACTTCAAACGATTGTACCGGGAGATCCGACCATCGGATTTTCCTGAAACTGGAACCGTTGTATTTTTTTTGAAAAGATCTTTCTAATGATGTAAATTTTGTGAAGATCCAATGGTTAGATTTTCAGATATGTGTAAATCAAATCTGAAGAAAAACAACGCCACGGTCGCGATATGGCCCGAAGCGTCGTTTTGAATAAATTGGCTATTTATAATAAATAAAAATAGCGATAAATTGTTATAAAATATTATAAATGATATGGATGTGATTTAGAAATTAACTGAAGGTTGGCTAAGTCGAATGGTTTCCTGGGTGTTGATCTGATGTTGGTTTCGGCCTTCGGGGTTAATATTCGGGAAATCGTTCTCTTACTGATTGACGGTTAGTGACTAATGAATTGAAATGATGCGTGTGTATGTTAGTGTTTCACTTGTTTATTATATACGCGAGTTGCTCAGAAAGGCCGGGTTTATCCCATTCTGAATAACTGAATCGACGATAAGAAATCGAAGATAAAGATGGTGGTCGAAGACCGGAGATCTTCACCTCGTTTGGATGGCAACCGAGGTCCTGATTGGGAGGCATCCCGAAATATGGATAATGAGTGGTGATCGTCCAGACGTACGTGGTGATCGATGGGTTTGCGAGGTATATAGTGCCTCCAGTTTCGTTCCGACCCAGAACGGACTAGCAAATGGACAGTGTGTCTGACATTGGAATTTATTCTGTGTGATTGATAGCCATCAGTTGCACGGTGGGAATTGCCTGTGTGGCATGCTAAGATGCAGTGATTAGGGCTTCTGTTGAAAAGCAAAGTCTTGTGGTGATGATCAAAGCACCGCCTGTGTGGCGTAGCTTTGTGTATAACGTGAAATCGCGAGCCTCACACCCCGGTATGAACCAGAAACGGGAGAAAGGACCTCAGGGAGGGCCTGCGTTTCCTCTTAGCTAGAAGTGGCGTCAGTGGTTTTACACGCCCTGACCAGTTTGACTTATGTGGTTGTTGCTATTGCGAGGTGCCTCGGTTAAATCGAACGATCCGGGTCCGATGCAGTCGCTTGTTGGCTCGCTTACGCCCCAAAGGGCGGCGAAACGTAGTGCTCAGGCATTTTAATCCACTCCGTGTGGACCGGCCCTGTCGCTCCAAGGGTCGATGCGTTCTGATCCTGAGACTCGGGCTAGGCAGTCTCGAATTCGGTAAGGACTATCTTTTGCCTTGGTTCATGACGGAAATCCAATTTCCAAATACGTGACTGTGCGGTTTTGATTGTATACCTATATATGGCGACATAGTGGTATGGGGCATTAATGCCATCTATGATTGATAGTTATGATTTGAAATTGTTTTCAAAACATATAAACACTAGGAATAATATCAAATGCCTTTGTTTTATTTGTATCAAGCATATTTTGGCCGTTATAAGGTAAAAACTCTATCCTTCGGTTAGCATTGCATTGTATGATGGGAACTGAGTCTTATAATGGCTTCAGTTTTATAAAAAGCATTGCGATGTTTAAAAGAAAGATTTGTTTTTAAAGCACTGACAATCCAATGGAGTAAACCCGTTCCACGAAAGTGGCGTGGTCCTGTGATTAGCCGTATTATAAATGTGTTGAGTAGATTTCTCATACCAGTCCCATGACTGACTCGTAGTTTGTTTCACTTTCAAATTCGGGTGCCCCTTTTTCTACATGGGCAGCCTTGTATTCAGGTTTAGCTGGTTCTTTCTGGATAGCTGGAGCTGAAGATGGATTCTATCATTTATCTTTTTTTTATGCTGTTCAGCACCTATTGTACATTATGTTTGTTTTTCCGCTGTAGACATTACGTATAGCTGAACTGTATTTTTACTAAGTATGATGCTGTATACTTTGTAACTCTGATGATTACGTTTATCCAGTGTATTCTATTGTACATTATCTGATGTATTTATTTAATTCTGTTCTGCTACTATCTGTTTCTGTGTTATATTCCAAGGATTACCCTTGCCGCCGTCTTCATCGGGGTTTGGGGTCGTCTTAGTTACTAATAATATGGTTAAATATAAGCAATTTTTAAAACTTGGTAGAAGGTAGATAATAGTAAAATTATATAAGTAAAAGAACGTAAAATGGATAAAGAATAAATACCATTTCAAAATATAATTATTAAGAAATGATAAGTTAAGTAAAATGTATAAATTAGATAAGTCAAATGAATATACTATTGCAATTACTATATTTTGAAATAATATATTTCAAATCATTTGAAAGCTTCAAAAATGATTTCTTCGAACATAGAATCCCCCCTTTATTTCAAACCGTTTGAAGTACTATACATTTCTTTTCATATAAAATCATACTTCACTTCGGGATTTCAAAACCAAAATCACTTTCAAAACTTCAATCATATATGATAACTCGAAGCCTAACAAGTCCATTGTCGTCCTTGCAAACTATAGACATGCATTGATTAGGCACGTGACTAAAATATACAATTACTAAATATACTTGTTTCAACTTCTCGTCAAAAATTATGTTCATTTCCTCAAGTTTCCCATTATAAGGCCTAAGGGCAGCCTATTGTACACAATAATATAGATAATTAAGGTCGCTACGGACACCTAAAGCAGAACATCATCGAGGGTTCTCAAGCGAAGTGTACATCATGGTTTTCTCCCAGACACGGACACCCAAGCACCAAATCACGGAGCACATATATCTCGGTTTTTCATCCAGACACGGATACCGTATATGCCTAGGTTGCTCTTCCCAAATAACATCATCGAGGGATCCGAAGCGAAGTGTATCTCACGGATTACGTCCAGACATGAACCTCCAAGTACAAAATCGTGGAGCACATATAACTCGGTTTTCATCCAGACTCGGATACTGTATATGCCTAGGTTGCTCACACTAAATCACACACGTCCTTCTTTTAGTCACGGGTCCCCCGAGTCTATGAAACTTATCAAACCATTTCACATCCCGAAGTTATAAATCATTTCTCAACAATAATTCGCAAATACTTTAAATCATAGTATTGTTGTCTTTCAACATTTCAAATATCGGTCGTCAAAATTTTCTTAGTTCATAAATTAATTTATAAACTATTTATCGTATCCAAAACAACTTGAGAAAACAATTTTTGAACCAAACTTGAAAGGTAACTCAATCAATTGAAAGTACATAATACTTATGTTTCATATTTAGAAATCAATGATCTTATTCCAATATTTCAAGTCTAAATCAAAGACTTTTAAGAATCATTAAAATCTTATCAAGCTTCATAATGTATTTCGAAATAATACTTCCGTTAATAATACATAAGTTGATATCTTCTAAGAGATTCATTTCTCCATAAAATTTTAGTTTCCACTTCTTATTTCAAAATCCTTTACATTGCCATATGGGATTTATATTCATTCTCATTTCAAATATTACATCTTGTTTGAAAATTTCACATTTTCCTACCATTGGGAATTTTTTTATTCAAAATAGTACCATGCTTCCTCTACGTACTACAATTACGCGCATATTCAAACTAGTATCTGTGAAACATTCCAAAACATTCTTTTCAAAATCTTCGAAACCGAATTCTCAAAATTAATATTTTCCAAAATCCAATTATCTTGCATAAGTTGGATTCTATATTTCAAAAACTTTTAATTACTATGGAAAGCTCACTAAGTTTTTGTTACATAACGTCTTGGGGAAATCAAAGTTATCTAGTTTGATTTCAATCTTGGTTTCGTTCGACACAAATCCTAGATGGGTTTTACATACACGGATCAAATCAAATTCCACATGCTCAAAATAGAAGTTAAACATCAAATGAGTATTAAAAGGCATGATGGCTCAAATCAAAACGCTTGGCCAAATTCATAAGACATAGGGGAAAGACTATTGAAACAACCCACCTCCATTAAGGTCACTCACAAAGGGAATGCATTAACTTTTGTGGAGCAATTTAGGTAAAAGATGCAGATAAATTACAAGACAGACAAATAAAGTAGCGGAAAATAAAGTCATTTTATAAATAATACGGTGTAGTCAAGCTTTTACAACAGTTGTCTCAATCATACTTAAAAGTAATACATTGAACTTCTGTCTTGAATTAAAACATAAAGAAGCATTAAAACAACAGTAAGGCAGCATAAATCCCCAATAAGAGAGTATCCAAAGCCATAGCCCAAGGAAAAAGATTCCAAGCAATACATCTACTCTCTTCTTGCTGGAAACGATCTGATCTAAGCTGAAGTGTTCCCTCCCTGCAGACTTGGGGGGAGGGGGGAATGGAAGAAAAGAAGACGAAAGAAAATGGGTCAGACATGAGTCTGGTAAGTCTAGTGACTATTTAGTATGTAAACAAGAAAAAGGGTCATGACATGAATAAACTGAATCTAGGACATCACCCTAGAAATAAGATAATAAGGCTGAATATGCTATCGCACCCATTTTACTTCTCTACACCTCCTAACTAGTGTCCCAACCAGTTATTTGTATAAAATGATAACGTAATCCCAATATCCATAATTGTGGTAGCCTTCAGGTGTACATCTATCATGAAAATTCCACCTCAATCAGCCTAATTGCCATGAACATGTTAGATGTACCCTTGATACCCTATCGATCGGCTCCTTACTCATATTAATTTTTCTTTGTGTCTGTGTCAATCGACCCTCTCTTGCATATAGATACCCTGTGATGGTCCCACCATAAGGTGTATCAATCCTTATGATAGCAACCCGACACATTTAAAGATGCACAGTGTATAACTACTAGTACCCAGTGCCAGCTTTTTCCCACTTCGGAGTACGTGCACGTCGGTAAATCATCGGAACGTACACTGACGTACCCCCTTCCGCTATTTTGACCGCTTATAATCAGCCCACCCTTCCTAGTTTCAGGGTACCATGATACATCTATGTGTGTCACTGCTAAAATGGGTCCCCGTTACTAGGGTTTCCTGTTGGTTAAGTTTGTGTGCCTATATATACAAATATTACCCACCTACACGAGATGTACTTAACCCTCCCACCGATTCTAGCATGTTTACTTAACGGTTAAGTCTGTGGGCCTATATGTACTAATATTACCTACTTACACGAGATGTACTTAAACCTCCCATCGATTCAAGCATGTTTATTTAATGTTTAAGTTTGTGGGCCTATATGTACTAATATTACCTGCTTACACGAGACGTACTTAACCCTCCCATCGATTGAAGCATGTTTATTTAACGGTTAAGTTTGTGGGCCTATATGTTCTAATATTATCCACCAACCCGATATGTACTTAACCCTCTCGTACATTATGTCGTATTGGTTAAGTGTTGTCCATTAATGTTAACTTAACCCACTCATTCATCCTGTCATGTTGGTTAAGTGTTTCCTATTAACTTAACCCTCCTCACTTATCTTGATTAATTGGTTAAGTTTTTCCTATTAACTTAACCCCATTCGTCCATCAAGTTATATTGGTCAAGTGTTCTTTGTTAACTCAACCCCACGCGTTCATCATGTTGTATTGGTTAAGTGTCATCAATCATTTCAAGTTAACTTAACCCACCAACTTGTCATGTTACTTTGGCTATGTGTTGCCTTCTTGCGTTAACTTGACCCTAACACAAATCAAGTTATATTGGTTAAGTGTTGCCCTCTTTTTTTTAACTTAACCTTACCACAAATCAAGTTATATTGGTTAAGTGTTTCCCTCTTGTTTTAACTTAACCTTACCACAAATCAAGTTATATTGGTTAAGTGTTTCTTATTACTTAACCTTACCCATTCATCATGCTATACTGGTTAAGTGTTTCCTATTAACTTAACCCTAGTCATTCATGTTATGTTGGTTAAGTGTTACCTTAATTAACTTAAACCTACCATTCCTGTCTTAGCTTTAATTCATTCATTAAAGCACCAACCACTCACATTAGGCAGGTGTTGTTGCGGTTACTGGATGTGTCGGTCGGGTCCAGGCAGTTTTACACCACAACTCAGTCTAACCTCGGGTTCTTTTGGGCTTGATGCACTAACCTCTCACATTAGATATATATTGTTACGGCTGCTGGATGTGCCGGACGGTTCCGGGCAGTCTTACACCGTAACTCAATCTTATCTTGGGTTAGGCATATTCGTCTTTTCTAAATTTACATATTTACCTTCTATATTTATATGTAAATTAATGTCATTCAAGTCATGCCCAATTTCTCTCTAAATGATGTTCATAATTTTAGGTATATAAATTATACCATTTCAATGCCACTAATCATTTAAAATATGACAATAACATGTAACTTCATGTTTTTCCCAACGTTACCCCTGCTAAATGTTCGCATAAATTTCATAGAATGTTAGGCTTTGTAATTTAGCCTAACTCAAAATCAAGAGGGGAAAAGGAAGGGACACGTAGCATTCAAGACAAGCATTATATGGATCCAACATAAGTCACATAAATTTGGCATAGAATAAATATATGTTTAGTTATGAACTTGCTATTTTGAACCTAATCAACATGAACCATAAGCATATGGAGGGGAGTTTACATAGATCTACACAATTCCAATTAGTCATATAAAGGTGAACTTGCATTTTTCGAACTAATTAACATGGGTCTTAAAAATACGAAATTACGCAAATCTGAAACACCCCACCTCCGTTAGGGTCACTCTCAAAGGGAATGCCCTAATTTTGGTGGAGGGTTATAAGTATAAGTCACAGATATACAATAC
Organism: Allium sativum; assembly: GCA_030737875.1. Classification (NCBI taxonomy): domain Eukaryota; kingdom Viridiplantae; phylum Streptophyta; class Magnoliopsida; order Asparagales; family Amaryllidaceae; genus Allium; species Allium sativum. The sequence continues at coordinate 222,833,925 of CM060910.1, read as the reverse complement.
AGATATAAGAACACATATTTGTAAACAGCGGAAAAACAACAAACTTTTATTTCATAAAAGCAAATACGTGTTACAACAACATCACCATAATTGTCTTACATCTTTTCCAAAAACATAACACTTCCATAATCTGTCTTGATTACATTATTTAAAGAAGCATAAAGAAAACATAGATAAAACTGCAAAAGCCCCATAGTGGTTGTCCAAAGCCATAGTTCAAAAAGAAAAGGTCCAAGCATTACATTTCTCCTCTTCAAGCTGGATGTTAAGGCTGGTCAAGCTGAAATGTTCCCTCCCTGTGGACCTGGGGGGGGGGGGGGAACGGAAGAAAAGAAGACGAAAGAAAAGTAGAGTCAGACATAAAGCCTGAGTAAGTCTAGTACTATTCTGTCTATGAATAAAGAACTGGGTATGATAAGTATAAACAAGAAGTGGGAAAGCACTATAAACTTGGTTAAGTTGTCTAGGGTCGGATATACTATCGTACCCCATGTTAATCTCTGAACCCATATAAACTAGTTTCCAACTGGCCCCCCATAATCAGGGTGATGTGATCCGTTCTATGATGATCGGCTCCTACTCGCATAGTTACATGTGTCTTACGGCCCCCGATGTTGTAGTTACCTATGCTGGTCCCACCATGGGGTGTATCAAGTCCCATGGTGGCGGCCCGACACAATCCTAGAATGCACAGGTATGCTACTGGTGCCCAGTGCTTTATTTTTCTGCGCCGAAGTGTGTGCACGCCCGCACCCCGTTAGAACCTACACTGCTACACCGCCGCCGTCGATTTGACCTCTTACAATCAGCCCAGTAATCGTGCCCCACCCTGCCTAGTTTCAGGGTATCCTGATACACCTTCTAGGGTTACTGCTGAAAAGGGTCCCCCCGTTACTAGGTTTTCTATCTCTAGCCAACATGCTAAGTTGGTTAAGTGTTTTCTAACCTAACCCCCACCAGTCCGTTTAGTTTAGCATGTTCCATTTTGATTAAGTCTTTAGTTCACTTAATCCTAACAATCCTGACTCAGCCTTAATTGTCTTATTAAAGCCTTGACTTCTCACATTAGACAGGTATTGTTGTGGCTGCCTGTTGCCGGTTGGTTCCGGGCAGTCTTACGCCACAACTCAGTCTAACCTCGGGTCCTTATTGGGCTCCATGTTTAACCTCCCACATTGGATAGGTATTGTTGTGACTATTGGACAGCCGGGCGGTTCCGGGCAGGTTTACATCACAACTCAATCCAACCTCGGGTTAAACACATCGTATGTTCTACATTTACATATTTTGTCTTTCTTCTTTATTTTCTTATATATAAATATTTGCGGCCCATTATTAAGTTAATGGTGTAAAGGTTACACCAATCATGGGCCCAACCCATACTTGAATTTGGGCCCTTCTATTTTATATTTTCATTCATTAGTAATTTTAACCCAACGTTATTTTCCCCCGTTTAACACGTCCGTTTATTATATATATGTTGGGCTTAGCCTTTTAAAGCCCAACTTAGCCATGCGAAAAGGGGAGGCTTAAAGCGTGATTACATACACGAAAAGGGGAATGTGAACGCATGAACTTGCAATATGACGTTGGAAATACAAAATAGAAACTGGTGTACTTGCATAGTAGTGACATATACTTTGGTCATAAAGCATAAGTGACATGAATCAAACCATGTAAACTTGTAGTTAAGTTAAGAATATCACTATCGACACATAGGCTTAACTACAACATAAACCTATATTTTTATTCAGGCATAATGTCAAACATAAGCAAATCATGTTCATAAGACTACTACATGTTTACAAAGGTGTCTACTTTTGTGACTAATACAAAAGTATAGTTAAATTTGTTCACATAACCATGGCATAAATATTTCTAACATGAAATCATGATTTTTACTTTAGTCATGCAAACTTGCAAAAAGGGATTTTGAATCTAACCTAGCTATGTATCACATATGACATCATATAATATAGACTTAACATGGATTTCAATTATGCCAAATATCAATCATAGCCTAGTCATATTCATAAGTTTGCAAATAGGTTTTCTAGTACAAAAGCATGTCTTAATACATAAATCATGGTGCCAAAATTTCAACATAGTTTCATATGAACTATAACAACCAAACTTGTTTCAATTACGTACAAAATGATTTATGTACAAAAATATACATCATGATGGCATAGTAGCAAAACCCCAAACTTGCATGAGTTTCAATTAAACAACTACATACATGTAGCTTCAACAAGGATTGCATAATTTGCGAATATTCCAAACGTATACTTGCATAAAACTACCGCATGTAGTTTTTTATAATGAATAACATAATACGAGGATATCCAAACGTATACAATATTCCAAATCGATAAGAATCATAGTAACGCACAAATTATGAATTATTTATCACCACAATCAAGTATACAAACCAACATAGTTATTTGTTCATACCAAAATAATACTCTACTTACAATGGTGTGGCGAATTCTCAAATTTAGGGATTTGAAGATGCGATTTGATTTGATTGAGTTGCTTTATGCCTTAGAATTTGTCTCCTTATCCTCTCTCCAATTGGTGGCTACTCTCAGTCGTTCCTCAGCAACATGGCGGCTTTGTTCTTATTTTTGAATGAATAGATTAGGGTTGAGTCTAGGGTCCTTTTTATAGGGGTTATGAACTGATTAGGACCATTGATGTTGCTTGGATTGATCGTAGCCATTCATCCTAAGGAGAGACCAATTAGAGCCTGCCACCTAGCCCTAATGACAAAGCAAACTACAGAAAATCGGCCAACATAGAATAGGCCAGCCAGGTTGGGCTGGGTTCGACCTGGCTCTGGACAAGGTCGACAGCCCTGTCGACAGCCCTGTCGACAGCCCTGTCGACCTGGCTAGACCAGGTCGACAGCCCAGTCGACCTGGGTGCCTTAGGCGGGTGTTTTTCCGCCCTGGCCCATTGGGCCCCATTTTGGAATTTAAACTTGATTTTCTGAGCTATTTTATTCTGTTTGAATTTTTAAACTTAATTCAGAAACTTCCGAAGGCCATATCTTCTTCATACGGACTCCGTTTTTCGAAAACTCGGACTCTATTTCGCGTATTTTTCCGAGACGAACGCAATGGCATATCCCGTTTCCCTTAGTTCTTTGATTTGAAATTAATTATACTTTAATTTGTGAATTTCACAGTTATAGAATTCGCGGGGTGTTACATTCTCCCCCACTTAAAAGGATTTCGTCCCCGAAATCTTCAAGTTAGGAGGAATGTATATCCTAACATCCAATCATCCATCTACTCATCCAACAAACACGAGCATCCATTGTCCTTAAAAGACTTCTAATGCTTCATGATCATATGCGAAGTGTGTGTGTACATGTACTTATCTAATGCAAAATCAGGCGGTCTACTGATTCAGTTGACCTCCTTAATGCGAATTATGTAGGTGCCATGAATCCATTATGTATGCAAATCTTCCTATTCTTGATTCTACATGAGTGCATAATCATTCAATACAAATGCAACATCCACATGACAACACATTAGAATTCAACCATATACGAATGCAAACATATATGCATATGCAATATGAAGTGACTGAGCCGATCTAAAACCTAGATTGTGTGTGTATATGCAACCACGAGCAACCACTAGCAATCATTTGCAACCACTTGCAACCATCATCAATAACATGTTTCAACTACATGTTTCCATCCAAAGGGTTTCTACCTAAAAGATAAGATAGATAAAAGCGCAACTTAAGGAAAAGGAAAGATCAAGGATGTACCCTCGAACAGAAAAGGGTAGGCTGTACGGATTCTAGCTTCAGTTTCCCAAATCGCGTCTTCCTCGGTGTCGCTCCACTGAACTTTGACGAGCTTGACTTCACGGTTGCGTAGCTTCTTCACTTCCGTTCCTAAGATGCGGGTTGGAACTTTTCTTATGGTTGCTTCGCGCTCCACTTCGGCCTCTTCGAGGATATTTGGCTCTACCACTTCAGCAGACTCATGTAGACATTTTCGGAGATGTGAAACGTGAAAAACGTTGTGGACTCCAGCCAACTTCTCAGGTAGCTCTAATCTATAGGCCATTTTCCCAATTTTCTCGATGATAGGGAATGGCCCTACGAACCTTGGTGCTAGCTTTCCTGTGGTTCCAAAACGAACAACGTTTCTTAGTGGTGATACCTTGAGAAAAACTCTGTCTCCAACCTCAAATTCAAGGTCGGTCCTCCTCTTGTCGGCATTGGACTTTTGTCTGTCTTGGGCCGTCTTCATCCTTCTTCGTATTAAGTCTACTTTCTCTGAAGTCTCTCGGATCATATCTGGTCCAAGTACGAGCTTATCCGTAGACTCCCACCAACAAGTGGGCGATCGGCATGGTCTTCCATATAAAGCTTCGAAGGGCGCCATTCCGATGGTTGCTTGATAGCTGTTGTTGTAGGCAAATTCCACCAAAGGAAGGTGGTCTTCCCATGTCCCTCCGAAGTCAAGGACGCATAGTCTTAGAAGGTCTTCCAAAACTCTGTTCACTCTCTCTGTTTGGCCGTCGGTTTGGGGATGATAGGCTGTGCTCAAGCATAACTGCGTTCCTACTGCTTCTTGCAGACTCCGCCAAAACTCACTGGTGAAGATGGGGTCTCGGTCACTAACAATGCTAGATGGTATTCCATGGAGTCGAACGATTTCCTTGAGGTAAAGTGATGCTAGGGATGAGGCAGTTCTTTTACTTTTTACAGGTAAAAAGTGGGCGCTTTTAGTAAGCCTATCCACTATTACCCAAATGCTAGTGTTGCCTCTCCTAGACCTAGGCAGCCCATCGATGAAGTCCATTGAGATGCTATCCCACTTCCACTGCGGGACCTCCAGAGGATGTAGCAGTCCGCCAGGCTTTTTCTGTTCCGCCTTAACCTGTTGGCACACCATACACTTAGAAACGAACTCTGCCACGTCCTTTTTCATGTCGTTCCAGAAGAAAGTCCTTTTTATGTCTTTGTACATTTTATCTCCGCCTGGGTGTATCGTCATCTTGGAGTGATGTGCTTCCTCGAGAACCTTCTTTACTAAATCTTTTGTCTGTGGGACGCATAGTCTTCCGTCTCGCCTTAGCAAACCCTTATCGTCGATGGAGTATCTGTTGAGGTGACTAGAAGTCTCACCCCTAATTAGCCTATCAATTATTTCCACAAGCTGAGGGTCTTCGCGTTGTGCTGTCCCTACTGAATCCATTAAAGTTGGGCGCACTTCGAGAGATGGTAGCAAGCCTGGTACGAAATCGGAGGAAGGCCTAAAGTCGAAGCTGGCTATAAACTCTAGGCTTTGTCTTTCAACAAACAACGGGCTTAGGGTCAATTTCTTTCGGCTCAACGCGTCTGCCACTACGTTGCCTTTGCCCGGAGTGTAGGAGATTTCGAAATCGTATGAGGCAAAAACTCCATCCATCTTTGTTGCCTCAAGTTAAGATCCTTCTGCGAGAAAAGATATTTCAACGATTTATGGTCAGTGTAAAGTTCGAACTTCTCACCTAGGAGATAGTGTCGCCAAGACTTGAGTGCAAAGACGATGGCGGCTAACTCAAGATCGTGGGTTGGGTAGTTCTTTTCGTGCACTTTCAACTGCCTCCCGCCATAAGCTACTACCCTTCCTTCTTGCATTAAGACGGCGCCTAGCCCTGTCCCACATGCATCTGTATAAACAGTGAACATCTTGCTCCCATCTGGCAGCGTCAAAACTGGGGCTGTTGTGAGAGCCCTTTTCAGTCGTTGGAAAGCAAACTCGCAATCCAAGTCCCAATTGAACACTAGATTCTTCTTAGTCAATTTCGTGAGTGGAGCTGAGATTTTCGCAAAATCCCTTATGAACTTTCGATAGAAACCCGCTAGTCCTAGAAAGCTTCGGACCTCAGTTGCATTCCTTGGTGTCTTCCAATCCTGTACCGCCACTACCTTAGCAGGGTCCACTGCTAACCCTTGTTTGGATACTATGTGCCCAAGGAACCTCACCTCTTCTCTCCAAAAGTGGCATTTGGAGAATTTGGCTTTTAGTTGATGGACTCGCAAAGTTTCCATGATTGCCCTTAAGTGCTGAGCATGTTCCTCTTCACTCTTTGAGAAGATAAGGATATCATCTACGAAGACCACTACGAATTTGTTGAGGAAATCTCTAAATACCCTACTCATCAGGTCCACGAAGTAAGCAGGTGCATTTGTCAAGCCGAAAGGCATGACAAGCCATTCAAAGAAGCCATCTGGGGTTCTGAACGCCGTTTTATCGATGTTATCTTCAGCCACCCTTAGCTGATGAAAACCGGTTGCTAAATCGGGTTGGGAGAAAACAGACGCTCCTACAAGCTGGTCAAATAAATCGTCAATTCTAGGGAGAGGGTGCCTATTCTTTTTCGTTAGCTTGTTGAGCTCCCTATAGTCAACACATAGACGGAGTGATCCATCCGCCTTTGTAGCGAACACCACCGGAGCGCCCCATTCTGAAATGCTCCTCCTAATGAACCCCTTTTCTAGAAGCTCTTTAATCTGTTTACTGAGCTCTTTCCTTTCTCGTGGAGCCATGTGTCTAACGGGCAACGCAACGGGCTTTGCATTATCTACAAGATATATGCGGAAGTCTATTTCCCGCTTCGGAGGCAAGCCCTTCACCTTTTTGAAGACATCCGGATATTCCCGGACCACTCTAACTGATTGCAAATTTTCTACAGAGGCATCTAGCGATTCAAGATAACTAAGCATAACCGCATACGAGGGATTACAAGAAATTTCCAAAGTATTACCGAGCTGGGTTAGGAGCCTAACAACCCTATTCTCACAATCAAGGATGGCCCCATTACTGGATAGCCAATCCATACCCAAAATCAAACCATAACCCGAAAAGCCCAAAACAAAGGCACTACATTGAAATTCTACACTTAGAATAGAAATTTTCAATCCCACACAGATCATAGACAAATGAGCTGGGCCCCCAATCGGGTTTGAAACAATTAAGGGGTCCTCTACCATACTAGTTTTTAGGTGTAGAGATTCTACTAAAGCAGACGAGATAAAGGAGTGTGGTGCGCCAGAATCAAATAAAGTGCGAACGGGGTGATCATAAAGATAAACTACACTTTCTACAGAAGTATTTATACCTCGCTGTTGCAGAGGTGGTGCTTCCAGCACATGGACCTGTGCCCCTGGGGTGGATCCAGCCCTCTGCCACTGTCCTCGTTTCTTTGGGCAGTCCTTGGCCCTGTGGCCTGTCTCACCGCAAGAAAAGCACCCACCATTCTCCTTGGCCTTCTTTTTCCGGCAGTCCTTAACTAAGTGCCCCACTTTGCCACAGAAATTGCACTTCCTCTTCTCTTTGTTGCCTTTCCCGCCCTTCTTAAAGTCTGTCTTCTTAGGCTGCAAACCCTCTTTCTTCCCTTGAGAGCTTTCTGCCTTTGTCTCCTTCTTGCCCTTATCCTCTTCATTCAGCAATGCCATTTGCACCAATCTTTCATACGTGGCTCCCATGGGTATATGGGTCATGGCCAAACTGTGTAATGGCTCATTCAACCCTTTGACGAAACGGAGAGCCTTCTTGTGCGGGGTATTGACTAGGTCAAGCCCAAACCTAGCCAGCTCATCGAACTGATTCACATACTCTCTGACTGTCTTGTCCCCTTGCTTAAGAAATAAGAATTTTTCCAACTGCAAACTTCTTTCCGCATCTGAGAGAAATTTAGTCTCAAACCTTGCCCTAAAGTCCTCCCATGTCTCCACTGGTCTTTCAGCATTAGTGACTTCCCACCAGTAGGAAGCCTCGCCCTTCAATAGCCATACTGTCAATTGTACTTTTTGTCTATCCTCTACCTCAAAGATGATGAATAGGTCCTCAGTTTCTTTCAGCCAATTTCTAGCTGCCACGAAGGACTCAGTTCCATGGAAATCCCTTCCTCCCATAGCTTTAAAATCTTTACACATCTTAGCAAAAGTGTTTCCCCGTGGAGGAGGTGGAGGAAAAAGTGCCGCTGCAGCTGGATGATTTCCGGCAGCTGGGGGAGGAGGAACGGTAGGACCTGGCTTAGTGGATCTTGCTTCTAAGAACCGTCTAAACCAACCAGGTATTGGCACCCCTTCCGGCAAGTTAAGATCTTCGGACATGCTGAAACAAAAAGGATAGATTCAAAACGAAGGATAAGAGATAGTACTTATGGCTTTGGGGAGTGGACTTTGCCTTTTTAAAATAAGATAATATTTTTCTTTTAAAAATGCTTCTTTAAATTTCCTTCTTGAAAATAATTTTTCAAAACTTTTTATCTTATCTGGTAAACCTATGCTCTGATACCAAGTGAAACACCCCACCTCCGTTAGGGTCACTCTCAAAGGGAATGCCCTAATTTTGGTGGCGGGTTATAAGTATAAGTCACAGATATACAAGACAGATATAAGAACACATATTTGTAAACAACGGAAAAACAACAAACTTTTATTTCATAAAAGCAAATACGTGTTACAACAACATCACCATAATTGTCTTACATCTTTTCCAAAAACATAACACTTCCATAATCTGTCTTGATTACATTATTTAAAGAAGCATAAAGAAAACATAGATAAAACTGCAAAAGCCCCATAGTGGTTGTCCAAAGCCATAATTCAAAAAGAAAAGGTCCAAGCATTACATTTCTCCTCTTCAAGCTGGATGTTAAGGCTGGTCAAGCTGAAATGTTCCCTCCCTGTGGACCTGGGGGGGGGGGGGGGGGGAAACGGAAGAAAAGAAGACGGAAGAAAAGTAGAGTCAGACATAAAGCCTGAGTAAGTCTAGTACTATTCTGTCTATGAATAAAGAACTGGGTATGATAAGTATAAACAAGAAGTGGGAAAGCACTATAAACTTGGTTAAGTTGTCTAGGGTCGGATATACTATCGTACCCCATGTTAATCTCTGAACCCATATAAACTAGTTTCCAACTGGCACCCCATAATCAGGGTGATGTGATCCGTTCTATGATGATCGGCTCCTACTCGCATAGTTACATGTGTCTTACGGCCCCCGATGTTGTAGTTACCTATGCTGGTCCCACCATGGGGTGTATCAAGTCCCATGGTGGCGGCCCGACACAATCCTAGAATGCACAGGTATGCTACTGGTGCCCAGTGCTTTATTTTTCTGCGCCGGAGTGTGTGCACGCCCGCACCCCGTTAGAACCTACACTGCTACACCGCCGCCGTCGATTTGACCTCTTACAATCAGCCCAGTAATCGTGCCCCACCCTGCCTAGTTTCAGGGTATCCTGATACACCTTCTAGGGTTACTACTGAAAAGGGTCCCCCCGTTACTAGGTTTTCTATCTCTAGCCAACATGCTAAGTTGGTTAAGTGTTTTCTAACCTAACCCCCACCAGTCCGTTTAGTTTAGCATGTTCCATTTTGATTAAGTCTTTAGTTCACTTAATCCTAACAATCCTGACTCAGCCTTAATTGTCTTATTAAAGCCTTGACCTCTCACATTAGACAGGTATTGTTGTGGCTGCCTGTTGCCGGTTGGTTCCGGGCAGTCTTACGCCACAACTCAGTCTAACCTCGGGTCCTTATTGGGCTCCATGTTTAACCTCCGACATTGGATAGGTATTTTTGTGACTACTGGACAGCCGGGCGGTTCCGGGCAGGTTTACATCACAACTCAATCCAACCTCGGGTTAAACACATCGTATGTTCTACATTTACATATTTTGTCTTTCTTCTTTATTTTCTTATATATAAATATTTGCAGCCCATTATTAAGTTAATGGTGTAAAGGTTACACCAATCATGGGCCCAACCCATACTTGAATTTGGGCCCTTCTATTTTATATTTTCATTCATTAGTAATTTTAACCCAACGTTATTTTCCCCCGTTTAACACGTCCGTTTATTATATATATGTTGGGCTTAGCCTTTTAAAGCCCAACTTAGCCATGCGAAAAGGGGAGGCTTAAAGCGTGATTACATACACGAAAAGGGGAATGTGAACGCATGAACTTGCAATTTGACGTTGGAAATACAAAATAGAAACAGATGTACTTGCATAGTAGTGACATATACTTTGGTCATAAAGCATAAGTGACATGAATCAAACCATGTAAACTTGTAGTTAAGTTAAGAATATCACTATCGACACATAGGCTTAACTACAGCATAAACCTATATTTTTATTCAGGCATAATGTCAAACATAAGAAAATCATGTTCATAAGACTACTACATGTTTACAAAGGTGTCTACTTTTGTGACTAATACAAAAGTATAGTTAAATTTGTTCACATAACCATGGCATAAATATTTCTAACATGAAATCATGATTTTTTACTTTAGTCATGCAAACTTGCAAAAAGGGATTTTGAATCTAACCTAGCTATGTATCACATATGACATCATATAATATAGACTTAACATGGATTTCAATTATGCCAAATATCAATCATAGCCTAGTCATATTCATAAGTTTGCAAATAGGTTTTCTAGTACAAAAGCATGTCTTAATACATAAATCATGGTGCCAAAATTTCAACATAGTTTCATATGAACTATAACAACCAAACTTGTTTCAATTACGTACAAAATGATTTATGTACAAAAATATACATCATGATGGCATAGTAGCAAAACCCCAAACTTGCATGAGTTTCAATTAAACAACTACATACATGTAGCTTCAACAAGGATTGCATAATTTGCGAATATTCCAAATGTATACTTGCATAAAACTACCGCATGTAGTTTTTTATAATGAATAACATAATACGAGGATATCCAAACGTATACAATATTCCAAATCGATAAGAATCATAGTAACGCACAAATTATGAATTATTTATCACCACAATCAAGTATACAAACCAACACAGTTATTTGTTCATACCAAAATAATACTCTACTTACAATGGTGTGGCGAATTCTCAAATTTAGGGATTTGAAGATGCGATTTGATTTGATTGATTTGCTTTATGCCTTAGAATTTGTCTCCTAATCCTCTCTCCAATTGGTGGCTACTCTCAGTCGTTCCTCAGCAACATGGCGTCTTTGTTCTTATTTTTGAATGAATAGATTAGGGTTGAGTCTAGGGTCCTTTTTATAGGGGTTATGAACTGATTAGGACCATTGATGTTGCTTGGATTGATCGTAGCCATTCATCCTAAGGAGAGACCAATTAGAGCCTGCCACCTAGCCCTAATGACAAAGCAGACTACAGAAAATCGGCCAACATAGAATAGGCCAGCCAGGTTGGGCTGGGTTCGACCTGGCTCTGGACCAGGTCGACAGCCCTGTCGACAGCCCTGTCGACCTGGCTAGACCAGGTCGACAGCCCAGTCGACCTGGGTGCCTTAGGCGGGTGTTTTTCCGCCCTGGCCCATTGGGCCCCATTTTGGAATTTAAACTTGATTTTCTGAGCTATTTTATTCTGTTTGAATTTTTAAACTTAATTCAGAAACTTCCGAAGGCCATATCTTCTTCATACGGACTCCGTTTTTCGAAAACTCGGACTCTATTTCGCGTATTTTTCCGAGACGAACGCAATGGCGTATCCCGTTTCCCTTAGTTCTTTGATTTGAAATTAATTATACTTTAATTTGTGAATTTCACAGTTATAGAATTCGCGGGGTGTTACAAAATCCAACTAGGCATGTAAATGCAATCTTTTATTTTGGGTCCAATGAACATAAACCTTAAGCATATAGAATTGCACAAGTTCAACTAGACATGTGAATGTAAACTTTAATTTGGATCCAATAATCATGAATCTTAAACATATGGAATTACACAGATTTAACAAGGCATGTAAATATTAACTTTTATCTTGGATCCAACAAACATGAATCTTAAGCATATGGTTTTACACAAGTTTAACAAGGCATCTAAATATGAGCTTTAATTTTTGGATCCAATTTTCATAGATCTAAATGTGAATCTAAACATAATACATGTCTTAGCTTAACAACTTGCATGATTCAATAAACATAAATCTAAACGTAGATCTAAACATAATACATGACTTAGCCTAATAACTTGCATGATCCAATAAACATAGATCTAAATGTAGATCTAGACAACTTGCATGATTCAATAAACATAGATCTAAACAACTTGCCTGATTCAATAACCATAGATCTGAATGTAGATCTAAACAACTTGCATGATTCAATAAACATAGATCTAAATGTCGATCTAAACAACTTGCATGATTCAATAAACATAGATCTAAACAACTTGCATGATTCAATAAACATATATTTAAATGTAGATCTAAACAGCTTGCATGTTACACAACATGAAAAAGTCACCAAATTTACATAATATACTATTAGTGTAACATCAACATATAACCACAATAATCTCACAAGCATATACGATAGAATCATTACAAGAATAGGCATAAATCAGCATCGTCATTATCTTACAACTAGGAATTATTCTAGTTTTCATTTTATTACAAGTTACAACTTTTAATCGTTCACATCTAAATAATAACAGGACTTACAAACAAAAGAAAGTCTTGTTTTTTATGGGATCTGTATTCTGAAATTGAACAGCTCTCCTTTGATGTAGACGTTGAATTCTCTTAGTTGAATTAGATTTGATTTGTAATTCTTAATTGCTTTCTAGTTGAATGAGAGTGGCGGCTACTCTAGGTTGAGTGTTGACAGCATGACGGTCTTAGGAATATTTTTGTGTGTATTAGGGTTTAGATTTAGGTTGCTTATACAGAAGTTTGACTTAATAGGGGCTGTTAGATCAACCGAGGGTAAATCAAAGCCATTCAAATCTAAGAGAACCAACCAGAACTTGCCACTCAAGCCATAATGACACAACAGATCGTCACACAATGAAACACGTCAGATTTCATATCTGACCCGGGGAAGGGGGGTCGACCTGTATATGGGGAGGTCGAGCCCCTTGTCGACCCCCCAGCTGGTCGACCTGGCCTGGGGTAGGTCGACCCCCAGGTCGACCTGCCTTGGAGTTTAATTTTCTGAATTGTTTTATATAAATTTCTGAAAGTTCCGAGGGCCATAACTTCTTCATACGAAGTCCGATTTTCGAAAACTTGGACTCTATTCCGAGTAGAATTTCGAGATGAACGCAATGGTGCAACCCATTTCACCTCTTTCTCAAATTTGTAATTAATTATTCTTTAATTATTTATTTTAATATTCTCATAAAATACGGGGTGATACAACTGTCATTAGTCAAGAACACTGTTCGGAATTCAATGATTGACCTGGGTCAAGGAAAAGTCAGATGCACACAAGGATATGAATATCAGCAGTTCACTCATTGGATACTCGATTTTTTTTCACTAAATTTTCTATTAAGTAAACATTTCTTCAAAAAATCCATTTTCCTTTGCGTCGTAAGTGGTTATTTGTCAAGAAATTCCCATTCAATTCATTCATACAATTTCAATAGGGGAAAAGCAGTTTTCTCCCCCACTTTGATATTTATTATAATTAAATGCAATTATCAGGATATGAAATATGGGGTAACATTCTCAATATATTTGGATTACAATTACTTACAAATATACTCACTTACGTGCATCGTCAAAAGTTTACCTTCCAATTCTATAAGTGAATTTCCATTTTAGATCAGTTTGATTAATTCTAAAAAATTTAACGGCATAAATCTTTCATATAAGTCTTGGAAATTTTCTTATCAATTATCTTGAAATTTTATTACAATTTCAAAATCATTTTGTTTCTAAATAGATTTAATTTTCAATATTATTTCAAATCCAAATTCATATTCTCAAATAAATTTTATTATCAAAACATCTCCTTTGATTCGGATTTATATGTAATGTAATTTGTTGTTAAACTAAATCTTCTCATTCCATTACTTGAACCAAAAATTGTTCAGATCTAAATACATCAAGTTTAATAATTTTAAGTAAAATAGTAGAATTTTCAAAATATAAGTTGAAATATCAAGTTGCGTAAGGAGTAAAGTAAGACATCAAATAAAATAGTTTAGTACAAGATAAATTGGGAAAAATAGTTTAAGTAGCATAGTATGACTTAAAGTAGCATAAGTTGGAATATAAAGTTAATTAAAACATAAGGTAAAAAGCTTCACAAATTATAAACCGGAATAAAATAGTTAGGTACAAGATAATTTAGGTAAAATAATTCAAGTGAAATAGAAAAATAAAATAGATATTTTGGTATAACATAAGTGAATACGATAGCTTACAAAGAAATTATTTTAAGTTGAGATAAATAAATAGGTTAAATAAAATCAAAGTATAAATTGTTAAATACACTAATTTAATCAAAATAGAAAGTTAAATATAAGTACAAAAGATTTTAAGCAAAGAAAAGAATTTATTATATAAAATTTAAATGCAAGTAATTTAGTAGAATAATAAGTTTAAATAATTTGAATAAATATAAATACTTTTTTAAAAAAGTAGAAAGCTAAGTATACATACAAAATAAGTAATTTCGGTAAGGTAGTTTAAGTAAACAATGAATTAACAGCTGATTGTAAATAGTATTTGTTTGAAATAATTGGAAAATAAAAACTACTTTCAAATTAATAAAGATAGAATATCCGATCCGAGTCAACTTCAGTACCGATTCAGCTTGCGTCTCATCGCATATCGTTTCTCAAGCCGAGCATCCTCCAAATTTCAACTTTGTCAAGTTGTCATAATACTTTCAAATTTTTTTTACTTAGTACTCATCTTGATTTTTCTTCTTTCCCACAAAATCCCAAAATATTTGGTAAAACCAATTTATTAATCACAAACTTTTATTTTAGTTTCAGAATCTTCTTTTTTTTTCTTTTCGTTTCAATAATTTATTGGAAGATTTCAAAACACTTGGAAAAACCCATTTCGTTTATTTTTCAATGATTCAAATGGCTCGTCGATGGATTCTGAAATCTTAATTACAAAGATCCTTTAAGCACATTTTTAACTTTGAAAATAATTCCCTTTAAAATATATTATTTTAAAAGCTTTTTCAGAGGTTTTTGTTTTCCAAAAATTCCTTCAATTTTATTTCATAATCCACTGATTCTAGCATAAATTCTACCCATTCTAAGATATTTCTACCTTACCTCTAATGAGTTTTACAAACCGAATAAGCCATGCTTTTTATAAACCAAAGCTTTGATACTAGCTGCAACGACATGTCATTTTGCCCGTTCCAAGTCGGTAATTAAACCAACCCAGAACGTTCAAAACAACAGATTGTTATTGGCTTACACGGTTTAAACAGAACTAATACAGAAACAAAGAATACACTAATTTGCAGCAGAATATTTTTTTATATAAATATCAAAGTTGTACAAAATTTGCAGCGAAAGATAAATAAATTTGTACATAATTTTATTTGAAGAATAAAATTCTACACTTTGTAATCTGTCTTAGTGCGCGTGAGTGTCTTCACATCTCCACGTCTCCACGTCCTCTCTAGTTTGTGAGCTGATATCTATAACCTGAAACACTTAGGGACTAATCCGAGTGTTTCATGCAAAATACACAAAACACCTAAGTCAGGATTAAACTTATTTCAAGTTAGCACACTTCGATAATCACATAAATATAATTAGTTTAACCCTAATGACTATTAAATAATTTGAGGATATCAGCCATGAAAACTGCTGAACTTCATACCCAAGAAAATTTAACACTTCTCTAGAGCAATATAAAATTAGAACCATGCATGAATTGAGCTAATGTGCGCGATATATCAAATTTTTTAAGGAAATAAGTGCTGAGACTAGTGCATGCATGCATGGGACATGGTGACAGAAACACGCATGAACCATTCAGTGAAACATATATGAAGTAGCTTGATCATGATGGATGAGAGGACCCGATCATGCAATGCAACTGTGAATTGCGTGTACCCGAAAATACAAGTGAGCCTGGTCATGTTTGTGGCATAAAGAAAACAAGTTACCAAGCGAATGAATGAACTACTAATCACACACACACACACACTTGCATGTCACTACGCAAGGTGGTAAGGCATGAACCCAGCGAAAATACCCCTTGGTTTTGGAATCAACAATAGCCCATATAGGAGTAAATAATGGTGGTTCCACTACTTGGTGGGCTAAACAAGTCATACGTTCTTTCCGATGGAAGGTCTAAATTTACAGGGAATGGTGGTTCCATTTTACTAAACTTACGGTCTCTCTCAATAGAATTAAAGTTCCATTATGTCAGGTAGACATCCGCTAGTAAGTTTAAGACAACAATTCGATGCATGGATGAAACATGTCTCTAGCTTTAAATTAAATTATACTTGCACAATGGCTTTGGAATGTACAGCTGGGTTACAACACTATCGTTCAAACTAGGATGGTACCCAACAAAGTTTAATACTATACAATATATTATAGTAAACATTATTTAAGGAAAAATCTTCCATAATTATTCTTGGTGGACGTTTGCATGCAATACATATTTCTCTTCGGTCGTAGTGAAAAATGGTTTGAACAACAAATGGGTGGCTGCGTATACATGGTGTAACACCCCGTAATTCTGTAACGCAAATATTCACAAATCAAGGGAGAATTAAAAGTTAAAATCAAATACAAGGTAAACGGGCTGTGCCATTGCGTTCGTCTCGGAATTCTGCATGAAAACGAGTCCGAGTTTGCGTAAATCGGAGTCCGTATGAGGAAGATATGGCCTCCGGAAGTTTCAGCAAAGTTCAAATTTCAAAACAGACTCAGAAGCGGGCTGGGCGGGAAATTTCCCGCCCAGGACCCAGGTCGGCTGGGGAGTCGACAGGGTAGTCGACCCCCTCCCCCCCCAGGTCGACTGGGTAGTCCCCCCCCCCGCTTTTTCTAGCTTCTGAACCTGATTCGTTTCTCTATATCCGGACGCCCTTCTGACCAGATTCGTTGACTTCTACACTATATAAACAGCCCTGGTCTTCTTCTCTATTCACAATTCTTTTCTATCCTTATGGTGCCTCTGAGAAATAAATAAATAAGTGAGTAAAATAATATATATAAAATAAATCAAGACGAGGACATGCTGCTAAAAGATTTTCAAGAAGAGGTTCAAGTTAAGCTAGGATTCAATAGGAGGTTCAAACGACTTCAACGACTGTTTTTCTACGAATCATAGCAACGCCATCTTTCTGTTCTAATCTAATCTCTGTAAGTCAGTTATTTTTAGAATTGAACATTTTTCTCTGTTCGTGACATGAAATTAAAGGAATAAAAGAATATGCCAAATCTCTCTCTCTCTCTCTCTATTCGAATCAGTGCCTATACTCTTGAACCTAATTAAGAACTGTTATGATTCGAGTACAATTAAGACCGTGACTATGAAACTATGGACTTTAGAACCAAATGCCTATGACTATGAACATTGCCTATGACTATGGACATTGCCTATGACTATGAATATTGCCCATGACTGTGACTGTGACTGTGACTATGAGAATTATTTTCTTGACTGTGAACACCAACCTATGCCTTTGATTAAGAAAAGCATAAACTATTACCTATGACATAACAAGGACAACTGTGACTAAACACCTATGATTCCTGACTAGGAAATTGTTGCTTAAGTTTTGTGACTATGAAATTGGGTCTAAACCTGATTTTTTTCTATTCTGTCTATTCTTGATTTTCTATGGTTTTAGACCTTGGGAATTAACCTATTAAGTTAGGTCTTCCCATATTCTTGAACCTACGTCTCTATTCTGTCTGTTCTTGGTTTTCTTTTGGTTTTAGACCTTGGGAATTTACCGATTAAGTTAGGTCTACCCATGTTCTTTAACCGACGTCGTTATGCAACCCTTTTTATGCCAGTTATTATGTCTATCTTTTGCCTAGCATCTTTGGTTCATTCCCTATTTTCTACGAATCTAGATTTATCTATAATCTAGATTGAATTACGATTATACGAACGGTGGGAATACGATTTGGGAAAAATATGAAATTTACTAAAAACATAGTTATAAACTAGGAAATTGGCATAAATTGGGAACATGTATTATGGCATGTTCGTAGGATTGCAAATTGGGTAAATTTGATATGAATTATAGATTGTGTAACCTGAATCTAGTATCGACGTGTAAATCTAGCATTTACAAGAATAGTGAACAAGAGTAATAAGTTTAGTTTGATATGAATTAGAATGTTGAATCGGAATTGGATTAGCTAATTTGGTACGGTAAATATATTGGCGTAAATGTGAAATTGGCCATAATTGGGAACAACTGTCAGGTTTAGAAAAATCATGGTTAGTGACACTTAATTCGGTATAGTTTACATACCAAAAAGCATAAATATGATTTAGGAAGGGAAATGGGCCATAGAAATAAATGTAGACAATTTACATTAAAAGAGTAATTGGGAAATAAGTAAATTAGGAATATTTTCCCTATAGAATCTGGCCTAAATGAGGAAATGTGAATTTAGACAAATTAAAGGTTTATTAACGACATCTCTTTTAATAACACACCAGAAAGTTCTAGGGTGACAGAGTGGATAGTGTCTAGGCTTGAGTTTGGAAAATACAAGTTTCCTGCTCTCCCTGGCTAACCCTAACTGATCCGACGGACGAGATGGTTACTTTCAAAACCTGATTTGAAGACTAATCAAAACCCTTTTGAACTTAGAAAACACGAATATGCCTAACCCGAGGTTAGACTGAGTTGCGATGTAAACCTGCCCGGAACCAACCGGCACATCCAGTGTTCGCAACAATATCTGTCTAATGTGAGTGGTCGCGGCTTTAATTTATTTAGTTAAATCTAGAAAAAGAATGGTAGGGTTAAGTTAACTAAGACAATTAACCGATTCAACATGATAACTAAACTGATGGGTGGGGTTAGGTTCAGACTGACACTTAACACTGTTAAGCTAGAATGGGAGGGTTAAGTCCATAGGAACACTTAACCAACTTAACACAGGTAAGCTAGAATGGGAGGGTTAAGTCGATAGGAACACTTAACCAACTTAACACAGTTAAGCTAGAATGGGAGGGCTAAGTCCATAGAGACATTTAACCAAACTCAAGGTAGCAAGACAAGATTTTTAGGGGTTAAGTAAAGTTAATACACTTAGCCAAATTAACATGTTAACTAGACTAGAGGTCGGGGTTAAATAAAATCTAATACGCTTAGCCAATTTGATATGTTAGCTGGGCTAGACCGTAGGGTTAAGTAAACTTGAACACTTAACCATCAGGTTGTGATAAAGGAATGGGGTTAAGTATAAAACATGAAGGGATAATACCTTACCATTAATAATAACATGTTAGTTAAAACAGACGGGCATGGTTAAGTTAAAAAGGAACACTTAACCAATACAGGGTGAATGGGTAGGGTTAAGTAATAAATACTTAACCAATATAACTTGGTTTGTGGTAGGGTTAAGTCAACATGAGTTACTGACAACACTTAACCAGTTTAACAGGGTAAATGAAGAGGGTTAAGTTGGCTTGAATTGACTAATGACACTTAACCAATCCAAATTGACGGGAAAGAGAACTAAGTAGTAAACCATAGTTAAGAAAACAACGATTCTGGAAACTAAGTGGTAAATCTTAGTTAGTAAAACTAAGTAGTATAACACGGGAAGGAGCGAATGTCTGTCTGAGTAAAAAGAAGGCTCCAACGAATTGGGTTACGAAGCCCGCGGCTTCGAGGGGACGTGAGGGTACTCTTGGTATCCCTCTGTGAGGCTGCTGATGATCCTCCTGGGCTCACAGAGGTTAAGGTCTGTGTAGAAGAACCAGGGGTATGCCTTGGTTGCAATACATGGCAACCTAAAGACCAGGATGGACCGGCGTGATTCAGCGAGAAAACGGTAGCCAGGTGATAGCAACTCGTCGTCTACCATCCATCTTGAGTTATTCGAGATACGTGAAGAGGAAAGGCGGAGAACTCCAAAATACCATATACTTGCTATCTAGTTATGGGTGAGGATGGCCATAGGATAGAGGGGCACCGGGGGCCGGCGTATAGTTCTCATTTTACAAGGTGTGGCTTTCATTAGTTGAGGGAGGGGTCAAGTGGGACCGTAGCCACTGGAATAAAAAAAACCCTTAGCATCTGCATTGGCAGATATCTGAAAGCTCCCGACCGAGTTCCGTATTCCTTGATTTGCCCTGTCACAGGACTCGGACCGCACATTACAGGACATGTGCATCTAGACAAGCGATAACGATTCGCGATACATGCGTGGGGAAGTATAGGAACGTATACCACTCTAGGTAGTGTGTCCTAGACTTGGGGGCATCGTTCGACAGGTAGCATAATCCCTAGTTGGACTTGGTGGCATAAATCCTGAATCCGAGAAGCGTTCAGCAGATAGCGTAAACTCTAGTTAAATCTAGAAAGCACTTGATAGAAAACCCTAGATTAGATCTAGGTAATAAATAATGAATGTATGCCGGAAGGCAATGGAAAATACATGGATTGGGATCACGTTATCGTTACTAGTTATGACACTAGATAGGCGGTGCAGAGATATAGAAACCAGTATAACAAGGAAATAGCGAAGCGGCGAAAGTATTAGAGCGTATCCAGTTTATCTTATCTTAGCATATCTTGTGACTACCTTGTCTAATCTTGTTGACCCTATCGTCATGGTGTAATCTTGTATTCAGTTAATTCATGTCGTTTTGTTTTTCCATGTTCACATGCTAGAAGTTACTGAACTTACTCCGGCTTTATGTCTGACTCTGTTTTTCTTTCGTCTTCTTTTCTTCCGTTCCCCCCCCCCCCAAGGTAGTAAAGGAGGGAATAGTTTGGCTCAGGTTATGTTGGACTGCAACTCTTTCCCAGCTTGAAGATTTGTCGAAGTTTGCTTGGATTCTCTTTTCAAATGCTATGGCTGGCTCTTGCTAAAATCGGGGAATATAAATGTTGTTTTAATGCTTCTTTATTTTGTAAGACAGATGATACTCTGATATTGTAAAGAAATCATTGTATAAACTATTTTATCAATAAAGCAAAGTTTTATTTTCCGCTGTTTAATTTCTGTTTGTCTTGTAATTTATCTGCATCTTTTACCCTAAATGCTCCACATAACTTAGTGCATTCCCTTTGTGAGTGACACTAACGGATGTGGGGTGTTACACGTGGTATCAGAGCCGAAGGTTACCAGATCAGATAAAGGATTTGAAAAATTATTTTCAAAACGGTTTTTAAAGAAGCATTTTCAAGAGAAAAGATTTGTTTTAAAGACATATTCCCCAAAGCCACACGAACTATCTTCTCTTCCTCTGTTTGAATTCCTGTCTCCTTCTTTCTTGAGTCTCTGGGGCTCCTGGCTTTCTGGGAGGTAACGTCATCGATGGGCGAAGTACTGCCCCAGCTTCCTCCATAGCCGTAGTTGTTTCACCTATGGCCAGTTTTCTTTCAAGCTTATAAGGTTTCCCGTACGATGGAGGCAGCTTTCGAGAGATTTGTCAACATGACCACACACGGAAGGGGATGAGGAGTTTGGCTAAGGAGCATAACCCTAGGATGAGGAATTCAGGGATGTAGACTTAGCACACGAAGGATGAAGAAATTATAAAACCTAAGACAAGAGGAAGTATCTTTACTAGGGTATGATAGGGCATATACTTAAGGACAAGGGCAAGAACGTGGACGAAATTTTCAGAAGGACAAGTACATGCTTTCGCCACTAAGCGTACCTAGGAGAAAGGTAGTCCGGTTGGAAGAGTCTAGTTTTCTGTTCGTACTATTTCCTTTGGTTTTAGCGCTTCGCATTTGTTCATATCCACTTCCATAGTTGAGTCTCTGCACCATAGTACTTGTATACTAGAAAGATCCCACTAGAGTCTCAAATCCAATTGGTGGTCCGACCAGTTTATTTTTGGTTAGTAGGGATTTGAGGATAGCTATCGAGTTTGCTTATATCATCTCACGAGGATCGTCTAAATTCGGAGGAGATATTCCTTGGGTGTTTGTCTGATATTGGTTTAGGCCTTTGGGACTTGTACTTGTGGAATGTCGAGTTCGACTAGGATGGTTTGCGTGAGAGATGAATAGTTGTGACAGGCACTCTAAGAAGCACGTAGTAACCTTTCGACCCTTATAGTTATGGCATGGTGGATAAGAGGGAAACCTCTAATCATCTTAGTACATACACTTGGAACCGTAATTGACATCTGTTTATTTTGGAAACGGAGATCCGGAACTTCACAATCGTGAAGTTAAATTAGTTAAGATACAGTGGAGTAAAGCTCAAGAAGGCTAGATACTAGCATCATACCCTTTTCCTTGAGGATGCATCCTTGATTTCTTTGTTTTAGGAGCTTTACGCATAATTGTTTCTCTCTTTCCAAAGTATATCACCTAGGTCGTATCTTCGATTTTGAGGTAGAAGCCAATGGATGTAAACATGTATTTGAAACATGTTATGGTTGATGGTTGCAAGTGGTTGCTAATGGTTGCTTGTGAATGCATATGCATACGTATTAGGCACTAGATCAGTTCAGACGCTTTCATATTGCATTTACAGATATGTATTCGTTTGTAAATTGAACTTGATATGTTATCATATGGGTGTTGCATATGGATGAATGGCCGTGCACGCATATAGTATTTACATAACTAGGGATGCTTGCATACATGGTTGGACGCATGGCACTGACATGACTCGCATTAAGGAGGTCAACTGAATCAGTAGACCGCCTGATTTTACAGTAGATAAAGACATATACACACACTATGCATATGAACATGAAAGCATTAGAAATCTTTTAAGGACAATGGATGCCTATGAGTGAATGGTTGAGTAGATGGGTGATTGGATGGTAGGACACATTGTAACACCCCACATCCGTTAGTGTCACTCACAAAGGGAATGCACTAGGTTCTGTGGAGCATTTTAGGGTAAAAGATGCAAATAAATTACAAGACAGACAGAAATTAAACAGCGGAAAAAAAAACTTTGCTTTATTGATAAAATAGTTTGTACAATGATTTCTTTACAATATCAGAGTATCATCTGTCTTACAAAATAAAGAAGCATAAAAGTACATTTATATTCCCCAATTTAAGCAAGAGCCAGCCATAGCATCTGAAAAGAGAATCCAAGCAAAACTTCGGTAAATCTTCAAGCTACGAAAGAGTGACAGTCCAACTTAACCTGAGCTATACTATTCCCTCCTTTACTACCTTGGGGGGGGGGGGAAACGGAAGAAAAGAAGACGAAAGGAAAACATAGTCAGACATAAAGCCTGAGTAAGTTCAGTAACTTCTAGCATGTGAACATGGAAAAACAAAACGACATGAATTAACTGAATACAAGATTACAACATGACGATAGGGTCAACAAGGTTAGACCAGGTAATCACAAGATATGCTAAGATAGGATAAACCGGATACGCTCTAATACTTTCGCCGCTTCGCTATTTCCTTGTTATACTGGTTTCTATATCTCTGCACCGCCTAACTAGTGTCCCAACTAGTAACGATAACGTGATCCCAATCCCTATATTTTCCATTGTCTTCCGGCATACATTCATTGTTTATTACCAAGATCAAATCTAGGGTTTTCTATCAAGTGCTTTCTAGATTTAACTAGAGTTTACGCTGTCAGCTGAACGCTTCTCGGATTCGGGATTTATGCCACCTAATCCAACTAGGGATTATGCTACCTGTCGAACGATGCCCCCAAGTCTAGGACACACTACCTAGAGTGGTATATGTTCCTATACTTCCCCATGCATGTATCGCGAACCTTTACCGCTTGTCTAGATGCACATGTCCTGTAATGTGCAGTCCGAGTCCTATGACAGGGCAAATCAAGGAATACAGAATACGGTCGAGAGCTTTTAGATATCTGCCGATGCAAATGCTAAGGTCTGTTTTTGTTCCAGTGGCTATGGTCCCACTTGACCCCTCCCTTAACTAATGAAAGGCACACCTTGAAAAATGAGAACTATACACCGGCCCCCCTATGCCCCACTGTCCTATGGCCATCCGCAACCATAACTAGATAGCAAGTATATGGTCTTTTGGAGTTCTCCGCCTTTCCGCTTCAGGTATCTCGATTGACTCAAGATGGATGGTAGACGATGAGTTGCTATCACAGGGCTACCGTATTCTCGCCGAATAACGCCGGTCCATCCTGGTCTTTAGGTTGCCATGTATTGCAACCAAGGCATACCCCTGGTTCATCTACGCAGACCTTATCCTCTGTGAGCCCAGAATCGTTGTTTTGTTAACTAAGGTTTACTTAGTTCACTTTCCTGTCAATTTGGATTGGTTAAGTGTCATAGTCAATTCAAGCTAACTTAACCCTCCTCATTTACCCTGTTAAACTGGTTAAGTGTTATCAGTAACTCATGTTGACTTAACCCTACCACAAACCAAGTTATATTGGTTAAGTATTTATTATTTAACCCTACCCATTCACCCTGTGTTGGTTAAGTGTTCCTTTTAACTTAACCTTGCCCATCTGTTTTAACTAACATGTTATTATTGATGGTTAAGTATTATCCCTTCATGTTTTAGACTTAACCCCATTCCTTTATCACAACCTGATGGTTAAGTGTTCAAGTTTACTTAACCCTATGGTCTAGCCCAGCTAACATATCAAATTGGCTAAGTGTATTAGATTTTACTCAACCCCAACCTCTGGTCTAGTTAACATGTTAATTTGGCTAAGTGTATTAAACTTTACTTAACCCCTACAAATCTTGTCTTTCTACCTTGAATTTGGTTAAGTGTCTCTATGGACTTTGCCCTCCCATTCTAGCTTAACTGTGTTAAGTTGGTTAAGTGTTCCTATGGACTTAACCCTCCCATTCTAGCTTAACCGTATGGCCTTAACCCCCCCCACCAGTCTGGTTATCATGTTGAATTGGTTAAGTGTCTTAGTGAACTTAACCCTACTATTCTTGTTATAGCTTTAATTAAATAGATTAAAGCCACGACCACTCACATTAGACAGATATTGTTGCGACTACTGGATGTGCTGATTGGTTCCGGGCAGATTTACATCGCAACTCAGTCTAACCTCGGGTTGGGCATATTCGTGTTTTCTAGTTCAAAGGGTTTTGACTAATTTTCAAATCAGGTTTTGAAAGTAACCATCTCGTCCGTCGGATCAGTTAGGGATAGCCAGGGAGAGCAGGAAACTTGTATTTTCCAAACCCAAGCCTAGACACTATCCTCTCTGTCACCCTAGAAATTTCTGGCTTTTATTAAAAGAGATGTCGTTAATAAACCTTTAATTTGTCTAAATTCACATTTCCTCATTTAGGCCAGATTCTATAGGTAAATTATTCCTAATTTACTTATTTCCCAATTACTCTTTTAACGTAAATTGTCTACATTTATTTCTCTGGCCCACTTCCCTTCCTAAACCATATTTATGCTTTTTGGTATGTAAACTATACCAAATTAAGTGTCACTAACCATGATTTTTCTAAACCTGACAGTTATTCCCAATTATGGCCAATTTCACATTTATGCCAATATACTCACCATGCCAAATTAGCTAATCCAATTCTGACTCAACATTCTAATTCACGCCAAACTAGACTTATTACTCTAGTTTACCATTCATGTAAATGCTAGATTTACATGTCAATACTAGATTCAAATTACACATCTTATAATTCGTGTCAAATTTATCCAATTTGCATTTCTACGAACATGCCATAATACATGTTCCCAATTTATGCCAATTTTCCAATTTAAACTATGTTTTTAGTAAATTTCATATTTTGCCCAAACCACATTCCCATCGTTCGTATAATCGTGATTCATTCTAGATTATAAATAAAGCTAGGTTCGTAGAAAATAGGAAATGAACCAAAGATGCTACGCAAAAGATAGACATACTAACTGGCATAAAAAGGGTTGAATAACGACGTCGGTTCAAGAACATGGGTAGACCTAACTTAATAGGTAAATTCCCAAGGTCTAAAACCAAGAATAGACAGAATAAAGGCGTCGGTTCAAGAACATGGGTAGACCTAACTTAATAGGTAAATTCCCAAGGTCTAAAACCAAAGAAACAAAGAACAGACAGAATAGATAATCGGGTTTAGACCCAATTTCACAGTCATAAAACTTAAACAACACTTTCCTAGTCATGAACCATAGGTGCTTAATCACAGTTGTTCCATTTATGTCATAAACAATACTTTATGCTTCCTAGTCAAAGGTATAGGCTTGTGTTCATAGTCATAGAAATAATTCTCATAGTCACAGTCATAGGCAATGTCCATAGGCAATGTTCATAGTCATAGGCAATGTTCATAGTCATAGGCATATGGTTTTAAGGTCCATAGTTTCATAGTCCCGGTCTTATTTGTCCTCGAATCATAACACTTCTTAATTAGGTTCAAGAGTATTGGCACTGATTCGAATAGAGAGAGAGATTTGGCATATTCTTTTATTCCTTTAATTTCATGTCACGAACAGAGAAAAACGTTCAAATCTAGAAATAACTGACTTACAGAGATTAGACTAGAATAGAAAGATGGCATTGCTACGATTCGTAGAAAAACAGTCGTTGCAGTCGTTCGAATCTTCACTTGAATTCTAGCTTGAATCTCCTCTTTGAAAGCCTTTGAGCAGCACCTCCTCGTCTTGATTTATTTTATATATATTATTTTATTTATTATTTAATTAAGAGGAGGAGAGGAAGCCATGTTCACTAAGAATCTTTGCAGCATAAGGGTAGAGAAGAATTGTGAATAGAGAAGGAGTCTAGGGCTGTTTATATAGTGTAGAAGTCAACGAATCTGGTCAGGATGGCGTCCGAATACAGAAGAATGAACCAGGTGCAGAAAACAGGAATAAGCTGGGGGGGTCGACCCCCAGGTCGACTACCCAGTCGACCTGGGTGACCCAGGTCGACTACCAAGTCGACCTGGGTGCCCCAGGTCGACTACCCAGTCGACCTGGTTGCCTCGGGCAGGAAAATTCCCGCCCACCCCTGCCTGGGTCTGTTTTCAAATTTGAATTCCTTTTTTTGCCCTGTTTTGAACTTTGCTGAATCTTCCGGAGGCCATATCTTCCTCATACGTACTCCGATTTACGCAAACTCGGACTCGTTTTCATGTAGAATTCCGAGACGAACGCAATGGCGCAGCCCGATTCCCTTGATTTTGATTTTAACTTTTAATTCTGCCATGATTTGTGAATCTTAGTGTAATAGAATTACGGGGTGTTACACACATTCTTCCTAACTTGAAGATTTCGGGGACGAAATCCTTTTAAGTGGGGGAGAATGTAACACCCCGTAATTTTGTAACGCTAAGATTTACAAATCAAGGCAGAATTTAAAGTTAAATTCAAAATCAAGGGAAATCGGCTGCGCTATTGCGTTCGGCTCGGAATTCTGCATGAAAACGCATCCGAGTTTGCGTAAATCGGAGTCCGTATGAAGAAGATATGGCCTCCGGAAGTTTCAGCAAAGTTCAAATTTCAAAACAGACTCAGAAGCGGGTTGGGCAGTAAATTTCCCGCCGAGGACCCAGGTCGACTGGGGAGTCGACTGGGTAGTCGACCCCCCACCAGGTCGACTGGGGAGTCGACTGGGTAGTCGACCCCCCCCAAGGTCGACTGGGTAGTCCAACCCCCCTCCCCTCGCTTTTTCCAGCTTCTGAACCTGATTCGTTTCTCTGTATCCGGACGCTCTTCTGACCAGATTCGTTGACTTCTACACTATATAAACAGCCCTGGTCTTCTTTTCTATTCACAATTCTTTTCTATCCTTATGCTGCCTCTGAGAAATAAATAAATAAGTGAGTAAAATAATATATATAAAATAAATCATGATGAGGAAATGCTGCTAAAAGATTTTCAAGAAGAGGTTCAAGTCAACCTAGGATTCAAGAGGAGGTTCAAATGACTTCAACGACTGTTTTTCTACGAATCATAGCAACGCCATCTTTCTGTTCTAATCTAATCTCTATAAGTCAGTTATTTTTAAATTTGAACGTTTTTCTCTGTTCGTGACATGAAATTAAAGGAATAAAAGAATATGCCAAATCTCTCTCTCTCTCTCTATTCGAATCAGTGCCTTTACTCTTGAACCTAATTAAGAACTGTTATTATTCAAGGACAAATAAGACCGTGACTATGAAACTATGGACCTTAGAACCATATGCCTATGACTATGAACATTGCCTATGACTATGGACATTGCCTATGACTATGAATATTGCCTATGATTGTGACTGTGACTATGAGAATTATTTTCTTGACTGTGAACACCAACCTATGCCTTTGATTACGAAAATCTTAAACTATTACCTATGACATAACAAGGACAACTGTGACTAAACACCTATGATTCCTGACTAGGAAAGTGTTGCATAAGTTTTGTGACTATGAAATTGGGTCTAAACCTGATTTTTTTTCTATTCTGTCTATTCTTGATTTTCTATGGTTTTAGACCTTGGGAATTTACCTATTAAGTTAGGTCTACCCATGTTCTTGAACCTACGTCTCTATTCTGTCTGTTCTTGGTTTTATTTTGGTTTTAGACCTTGGGAATTTACCTATTAAGTTAGGTCTACCCATGTTCTTGAACCGATGTCGTTATGCAACCCTTTTTATGCCAGTTATTATGTCTATCTTTTGCCTAGCATCTTTGGTTCATTCCCTATTTTCTACGAATCTAGATTTACCTATAATCTAGATTAAATTACGATTATACGAACCGTGGGAATACGATTTGGGCAAAATATGAAATTTACTAAAAACATAGTTATAAACTAGGAAATTGGCATAAATTGGGAACATGTATTATGGCATGTTCGTAGGAATGCAAATTGGGTAAATTTGTTATGAATTATAGATTGTGTAACCTGAATCTAGTATCGACGTGTAAATCTGGCATTTACATGAATAGTGAACAAGAGTAGTAAGTCTGGTTTGACATGAATTAGAATGTTGAATCGGAATTGGATTAGCTAATTTGGTACGGTAAGTATATTGGCGTAAATGTGAAATTGGCCATAATTGGGAATAACTGTCAGGTTTAGAAAAATCATGGTTAGTGACACTTAATTTGGTATAGTTTACATACCAAAAAGCGTAAATATGATTTAGGAAGGGAAATGGGCCATAGAAATAAATGTAGACAATTTACATTAAAAGAGTAATTGGGAAATATGTAAATTAGGAATAATTTACCTATAGAATCTGGCCTAAATGAGGAAATGTGAATTTAGACAAATTAAAGGTTTATTAACGACATCTCTTTTAATAACACACCAGAAAGTTCTAGGGTGACAGAGAGGATAGTGTCTAGGCTTGAGTTTGGAAAATACAAGTTTCCTGCTCACCCTGGCTAACCCTAACTGATCCGACGGACGAGATGGTTACTTTCAAAACCGGATTTGAAAACTAATCAAAACCCTTTTGAACTTAGAAAACACGAATATGCTTAACCCGAGGTTAGATTGAGTTGCGATGTAAACCTGCCCGGAACCAACCAGCATGTCTAGTATTCGCAACAATATCTGTCTAATGTGTGTGGTCGCGGCTTTAATTTATTTAGTTAAAGCTAGAACAAGAATGGTAGGGTTAAGTTAACTAAGACACTTAACCGGTTCAACATGATAACTAAACTGATGGGTGGGGTTAGGTTCAGACTGACACTTAACACAGTTAAGCAAGAATGGGAGGGTTAAGTCCATAGTAACACTTAACCAACTTAACACAGCTAAGCTAGAATGGGAGGGTTAAGTCCATAGGAACACCTAAGCAACTTAACACAATTAAGCTAGAATGGGAGGGCTAAGTCCATAGAGGCACTTAACCAAACTCAAGGTAGCAAGACAAGATTTGTAGGGGTTAAGTAAAGTTAATACACTTAGCCAAATTAACATGTTAACTAGACTAGAGGTTGGGGTTAAGTAAAATCTAATACGCTTAGCCAATTTGATATGTTAGCTGGGCTAGACCGTAGGGTTAAGTAAAATTTAACACTTAACCATCAGGTTGTGATAAAGGAATGGGGTTAAGTCTAAAACATGAAGGGATAATACCTAACCATTAATAATAACATGTTAGTTAAAACAGACGGGCAAGGTTAAGTTAAAAAGGAACACTTAACCAATACAGGGTGAATGGGTAGGGTTAAGTAATAAATACTTAACCAATATAACTTGGTTTGTGGTAGGGTTAAGTCAACATGAGTTACTGACAACACTTAACCAGTTTAACAGGGTAAATGAAGAGGGTTAAGTTGGCTTGAATTGACTAATGACACTTAACCAATCCAAATTGACGGGAATGAGAAATAAGTAGTAAACCTTAGTTAAGAAAACAACGATTCTGGAAACTAAGTGGTAAATCTTAGTTAGTAAAACTAAGTAGTATAACACGGGAAGGAGCGAATGTCCGTCTGAGTAAAAAGGAGGCTCCAACGAATTGGGTTACGAAGCCTGAGGCTTCGAGGGGACTTGAGGGTACTCTTGGTATCCCTCTGTGAGGCTGCAGATGATCCTCCTAGGCTCACAGAGGTTAAGATCTGCATAGAAGAACCAGGGGTATGCCTTGGTTGCAATACATGGCAACCTAAAGACCAGGATGGATCGGCGTGATTCGGCGAGAAAACGGTAGCCCTGTGATAGCAACTCGTCGTCTACCTTCCATCTTGAGTTAATCGAGATACGTGAAGCGGAAAGTCAGAGAACTCCAAAAGACCATATACTTGCTATCTAATTATGGGTGAGGATGGCCATAGGATAGAGGGGCATCGGGGGCCGGCGTATTGTTCTCATTTTACAAGGTGTGGCTTTCATTAGTTGAGGGAGGGGTCAAGTGGGACCATAGCCACTGGAATAAAAACAGACCTTAGCATCTGCATTGGCAGATATCTGAAAGCTCCCGACCGAGTTCTGTATTCCCTGATTTGCCATGTCACAGGACTCGGACCGCACATTACAGGACATGTGCATCTAGACAAGCGATAACGATTCGCGGTACATTCGTGGGGAAGTATAGGAACATATACCACTCTAGGTAGTGTGTCCTAGACTTAGGGGCATCGTTCGACAGGTAGCATAATCCCTAGTTGGACTAGGTGGCATAAATCCTGAATCTGAGAAGCGTTCAGCAGATAGCGTAAACTCTAGTTGAATCTAGAAAGCACTTGGTAGAAAACCCTAGATTTGATCTAGGTAATAAATAATGAATGTATGCCGGAAGGCAATGGAAAATACAGGGATTGGGATCACGTTATCATTACTAGTTGGGGCACTAGATAGGCGGTGCAGAGATATAGAAACCAGTATAACAAGGAAATAGTGAAGCGGCGAAAGTATTAGAGCGTATCCAATTTATCTTATCTTAGCATATCTTGTGACTACCTTGTCTAATCTTGTTGACCATATCGTCATGGTGTAATATTGTATTCAATTAATTCATGTCGTTTTGTTTTTCCATGTTCACATGCTAGAAGTTACTGAACTTACTCAGGCTTTATGTCTGACTCTGTTTTTCTTTCGTCTTCTTTTCTTCCATTTCCCCCCCTCAGGTAGTAAAGGAGGGAATAATTTAGCTCAGGTTAAGTTGGACTGCCACTCTTTCCCAGCTTGAAGATTTGTCGAAGTTTGCTTGGATTCTCTTTTCAGATGCTATGGCTGGCTCTTGCTAAAATCGGGGAATATAAATGTTGTTTTTATGCTTCTTTATTTTGTAAGACAGATGATACTCTGATATTGTAAAGAAATCATTGTACAAACTATTTTATCAATAAAGCAAAGTTTTATTTTCCACTGTTTAATTTCTGTCTGTCTTGTAATTTATCTGCATCTTTTACCCTAAATGCTCCACAGAACTTAGTGCATTCCCTTTGTGAGTGATACTAACGGATATGGGGTGTTACACATGGTCTACTTAACATGTGCTCATTGTATAGTGTCAGATTTTATGTGTTCAAGGTTGTTGCAAATACATGGATTTGCAAATCGGACATACCAGTAATTTAATAAATAGTTTACACGAGCTCACCAAATAACTAGAACAACACCGCTCAAATTTTCGAGTCAACAAGAGCGTAGCCTAAAACGGTTTATAGACTGCACCATCAGTATAAAGTTATTGGATTTAAAAAGAGGCGCCAAAGTATACCATAGCAACTTTAATCTAAGACAGAATTGTGAGTGGCACAACTTACTTCAAGGAAGAAATTACATAAACTACAGCAAATACCATATATTGTGACATGCAAGGGAAGCATACAATCAAATAAACAACTTGCATAAGCCCAACTATTTTTATTTAGGTGAAGTCCATAACCACAAAATTAACCATAGTATAGTGATTAGGTAAAATGTTCTAGTATTCAAGAGCATATTCTTTCCACATGGTGCCACCAAGGTCTGTATTACAGGTGGAATTCAACGCCAAAATCCATATGATTCAAGTTTCAGTCTTGCAAATTTCCTTAAGAGTACCCAATGTATTTAAACTAAACAACAGGGTCTATGGAAGCGGAGTATAAAATGCATGTATGTATACAGTTTCAAGTGCCATGGAACCCTTGCCGTCTAACTAACAATTGGATTAAAAGCAAGGCAGCCAAATATGATGATAAGCAAGCAAATAGGACAACACAACAAATAATATTCCATGTGAATCGACGAGGAAAACTGGAAATATTTTTAATCGTAAGTAAACTTACGATCATTGCCACGATAGACGGCGGATGGGCTCGGTGCGGTGACAAAGTTGCGACATCAACTGAAGAAACAGCGGCAGAAACTCAACAACTTGGTTTGCTTATCGGCAGTGCCTGAGCATCCTGGTTATGCTGGAAGGAAGGAATCACAGAGAACACCTCTAAGAGGCGCTGCTCTTTTGTGCCAACGCGATGCTTCAGGCGACGCGGCTTCGGGTTTCATCTTCGAGTGGGACGGTGGCCAATACAGGTTTGGGGCGGCTTGTAGAAAGAGAGTAATTACTGTGTTAGGGAGGAACGAGGAGGCTTTGCGGGGTTCCGGTGGTCAGAGCTGGTCATTGGTTAACGGAGGGTGTTGGGCATTGGAAGTCGGAGGGGGGTAGGAGCTTCCACTGGTGGTTGCATCAAAAATGGTGGAGCGGCAAAAGGTTCAATTTAAATTTCCATTGGAGGACATAAATTTGATTTTGGGGAAATTTTATTTGGGGATGACAAATAGAACCGACGGCTAATAGAATTAGGGAAAGAGGAAAGTTGCGATCTATAGAGAAGGGATACACACTATTTTATAATGAAACTCCGGGAACCGCACGCAGAAAGAAACAACATCGTGTCAAACACAACAGAGCGGTGATGACAAGTGGTAAATAATTTCCACCGCCCAAATTTGAAATGAGATTTCTAGGGGCTGCTGCAAATCTTTGGGAAGATATTCTCAGAATTGGCCAGATATGGGTAGATTCAAACCAGTGGGCTGAACGGTAAAATGGTTTGAACGTTAAGTAAAGAGACTTAGTTTGTAACAACCCGTATTTTAATAACATGTTAAAACCGTAAATCAAGGCAGAATTAATTTTTAAAATAAGAATTAAGGGAAACAGGTTGCGCCATTGCATTCGTCTCGAAATTCTACTTGAAAATGATTCGAGTTTTCGAAAATCGGAGTCCGTATGAAGGAGATACGACCCTTCGAAGTTTCAGAAATTTTCAGAATCGAAAACAGCTCGAAAATTCGAATTCAAAACCCAAAACAGGCTCGGTGGGAAATTTCCCGCCCAGGACCAGTTCAACCTGGGGTCGACCATAGTGTCGACCTCCCAGGGACCAAGTCGACCGTAGTGTCGACCTGGGGGTCGCCTGCCACCCGAACCCAGTTTTTGAACCTGATGCATTTTGATGTATTTAGACTCGTTTCATGACTAGATTCATCCATCTAATCCTATATAAACAGTCTCCTAGCCTCATTCTCTTTACGCCATTCTTCTCTAACCTTATGCGGCAAAAATTCTTGATAGACATGGCTTCTTCTTCTTCCTCTAAATTAAATTAAATTAAAACGCGAAGATTATTTCTTGAAGACTACGGCTAGGAATTTCATACTGGGGATTTTCTTCTACAATCAAAGCAAGATTCAACAATTCATTGACAAATTTCTAGACTTGGCTTCTGCATCTAAATTTCTTACACCACGATCTGTAAGTTCAAGTTACTTTTAGATAAAAATTATAAACTTAATATGGACATGTTATAAATTGGAATTGGAATGGGAATTGGACGTTGAAACTATTGTTAATGGCCTAAGACTATGATGGTGAACATAAGACTATACCTATGCCTAGGCCTATGACTGTGAACATAGGACTATGCCTATTCCTATGACTGCGAACATAAGACTATGCCTATGCCTGTGACTATGCCTATGCCTATGCCTGTGAACATAAGACTATTGCCTGTGACTATGACAAGGATAATTGTGACTAATCACCTATGATTCATGACCATGAGGTTATTGCCTAGGATTATGACTACGAAATTGTATCTATGCTTGATTTTCTATTCATACCTATTTTCTTTATTTGTCCTTGGATCTTGATTTTGGGGATTTTTCTATTTAAGTTAGATCGATCCATGTTCTTGAACCTAGATTATTATTCAAACCTTTTCATGTTCATAATGTAATCATATCTATATGCCTGCGATGTTTTACTCAATTTATTCAGTTATATTTTGCCTTGGAAATAAATTGACAATAGAACAATGTTTATTATCTTATTTGTGAACTTGAATGATATTCTGTTTTATTATCATGGTGAATTGGGAATTAATGAATAAGTCTATTCATATGTATATTGGAGTATAACCTGTTATGATAAGTTGTGTAGTTTATCATGTTATGCAAGTTCTAGGTTGTAAAATCATATCACATATGTGAGTAAATGTTAGATCTACATGTTTATGTGTATATGTTAAACCTATGTCATATTTCAAGTTCACACTTATTCATATGCTCATGATTGATTTGCAAGTTCACATATATGTAAGTTGATTTAGTCTATGTTGCAAATTCACATATATGTATGTTGATTTAGTCTATGTTGCAAGATCACACCTATGATATTCATGTTGATTATTTTGCAAGTACACACCTATGGTGTTCATATTGACTATGCCGAGAATGCCAAGTTTACACCTATGCCATGTTTATGTTAATGAATTTCTTTATGCAAAATATGTTTACGTTAAATTAGGCTAAGTTTTTAGCCTAATATTATATGTCAAAAATCATGCGGACGGAAAATTAGGTAATATTGTTAGCCTAATATTTAGACGGGGTAACGTTGGGAAAAATTGTTAATTATAGGAAACTTGGCATGAAACTCGCCGTGAAACTTGATACGAACTTGACATGAATCTAGAACATGGACATGACACTAGAATGAACTTGAAAATGGCCAACTCGAGGTTGGGTTTAGTTTGCAGTGTAATTCTGCCCGGAGCCGCCCGGCAAATCCAGTTACTACAAACAATAGGATCCAATGTGGGTAGTTGGTCATATCGCACTTGAAAATCCGAGGTCAGACTGAGTTGTGGTGTAATTTTGCACGGAACCGCCCGACATATCTAGTGACCACAACAACAGGTCTGATGTGAGAGGTTGGGGTGCATTAATGAATTAATGCCACATGATTGGGTTAAGTCATGAACATGAAAGACAACACTTAACCAACTTGATACATGATTTGTAGGCGGGTTAAGTCACGAACTTGAATGACAACACTTAACCAACTTGACATGCTAGACTGATAAGGGTTAAGTCACGAATTTAAATGAAAACACTTAACCTATTGGATGGAAACCCTAATTACGTGGTCCATTTCAGCAGTAACCCACTAGATGTTTCACGGTAACCTGGAACTAGGCAAGGTGGGGCACGATTACTGGGCTGATTGTAAACGACCAGAACGATGGATGTGTTGGTGCGCCAGTGTAGGTTCAGGCGGGCTATGGTCGTGCACGTGGTCCGGAGTTGAAAAAGCAGGCATTGGGTATCAGTAGGTTTATCTTTGCATGCTTGTTTCGTGTCGGTGGTTGACAACGTAGGGCTTGATACACCCTATGGTGGACCTAGCACAGGTGACTACATTCGTGATAAGGTCGTATGACAAAGACACACAACAGCTAGAACTTGTAGGGAGCTGATCGATTAGTGGATCGTTCCGTTGGACCTAGTAATGGGTCATTTCATGATATCGGGCCAAGGGATCATTTCATGATTAATATAAGACATGGGTTTGGAATTCTAGTATAGTTGATGCAGAGAACCTTGAATATGTGATGCTATACTTGATTTATACTTGATTTATCATGTTATCTTAGTCTATCTTGCCCATCTTGTCATCATCCATTTGTTTACTTTCAGTTTGTACATGTCATGTTACCTTTACCTGCTTTTATGCTGAAAGTCACTAGGACTTACCAGTCTTTATGACTTATGCATTGTCTTTCGCCTCTTTTCCTTTCGTCCCTCCCCCCTCCCCCAGGTTCTCAGGGAGGAAAATCTAGCACTTAGCTTGGATTTCGCTTGCTTTCGGTTAAGCTCATGTACGGTTTGATCTGGAGCTATGCTATGGCTGCATTTCTGCTACCTTTGGGGAATTAAGCTACTTTTGTTGTTTTAAGATTATGCAAGGCAGAATTTGTTGTAATGGACAATAATGACCTAGGCTATTTTACGTAAAATGTTTTGATTCTTTTTGAAAGTAATGAAATTTATCTTTTGATTCTTCCACTGTTTTATCTATGTTCTTTCTTGTAATATTTCTGTGTTTGTTTACCTTGATAACGCTCCTCCAAAACTACAGCATTCCCTTTGTGAGTGATCCTAGCGGAGGTGGGGTGTTACATTTGGTATCAGAGAAGAAGGTTACCGGATTGGGCAAAAGATTTTTTTTAAAAAAAACCTTCTAAGACTATTTTGACAACCGCTTACAAAAATGCATTTTTCAAGAAAAGTCTTGTTTTTATTTAAAGGCTATTCCCCAAAAG
This sequence comes from Allium sativum, assembly GCA_030737875.1. Lineage (NCBI taxonomy): Eukaryota > Viridiplantae > Streptophyta > Magnoliopsida > Asparagales > Amaryllidaceae > Allium > Allium sativum. The sequence goes on along the minus strand of CM060910.1, from coordinate 222,796,996 downwards.
CCATTAGCACTATCCTTTTTTCCTCGTTTGAGTCTCTTCTTTTTCATTTCAGCATGTTTGGGAATCTTAACTTTCCAGAGGGCGTGCCAATACCTGGCTAGTTCCGGAGGTACTTAGAGGCTAGGGCCAATGACGAAGGCCTAGCAGATATTCCTCCTCCAGCTGCAATGATTCCTCCTCCTCTTCCCCCTCCTCGTGCAATTGCTTTCTCAAAGATCTGTAAAGATTTTAGGGCCATGGGTGGAAAGGATTTCAAGGGAACTGAATCATTCGTTGAAGCGAGGAACTGGCTCAAAGAAACTGAGGATTTTTTTGTTATCTTCGAGGTGGACGATAGGTAGAAGGTACAGTTGGCTGTATGGTTGCTCAAAGACGAAGCTTCCTATTCGTGGGAAGTCACTAACGCCGAGAGGCCGGTTGAAACATGGATGGATTTCATAGTAAGGTTTGAGATGAAATTCCTCTCGCAAGCTGAACGAAGTTTACAGCTGGAAAAATTCTTATCTCTTAAGCAAGGAAGTATGACAGTCAAGGAGTACGTTAATCAATTCAATCAGCTGGCTCGGTTTGGACTAGACTTAGTGAATACCTCTCATAGGAAGGCTCTCCGTTTTGTCAAAGGATTGAATGAGCCATTTCACAGCTTGGCTCCGACCCACGTACCTATGGGGGCTACTTACGAAAAGTTAGTGGACATGGCGCTCTTAAATGAAGAAGACAAGAATGGCAAGAAGGAGGTCAAGGCGAATGAGTCTCTAAACAAGAAGGTAGATTCCAAGAAAGGAGGTAAGAACAACAACAACAATAATGATAACAAGACACATGAGAAAAGAAAATGCCACTTCTGTGGTATTGAGGGGCATATAGTCCAGGATTGTAGACAGAAGAAGATAAAGATGGGAGCATGCTTTCAGTGTGGTGATACTGGACATATCAGCAAGAACTGCCCTAAGAAGCAAGGGCAAGGCCTGTAGGACCTTTTGGGGGTACATCTTTAACTTCTTCTCCTTGATGCTTTGTTTTATCTTGCTTATCTTCTCAATCCTATCTTGAGAACCTTAGGTAGAACCCTTTTGGATGTAAACATGTGATTGAAACATGTTATGATTGATGTTTGCAAATGGTTGCAAGTGGTCGCAAGTGGTTTCTCGTGGTTGCATAACACACATTAGGCACTAGATCGGCTCAGACACATTTTCATATTGCATATGCATGAGTGTTTATACTTGTTTATGGATGAAATTGAATGTGTTATCGTGTGAATGTTGCATATGGATGGATGTTTGTGCACAAATATAGTGTTTATGTGACTAGGACTATTTGCATACATGTTGGATTCATGACAATAAACATATTTTGCATTAAGAAGATCAATCATGCCTGATCATTTGCACTAGATAAGGACATATACACACACTTTCTGCATATGTTCATATAGAATTAGAAATCTTTTAAGGACAATGGTTGCTTGTGGATGATGGTTGAGTATACGGTGGATTGGATGATAGGATGCATTCTTCCTAACTAGAAGATTTCGGGGACGAAATCCTTTAAGGAGGGGAGAATGTAACAACCCGTATTTTAATAACATGTTAAAACCAAAATCAAGGCAGAATTAATTTTTAAAATAAGAATCAAGGGAAATGGGTTGCGCCATTGCGTTCGTCTCGAAATTCTGCTTGAAAAAGAGTCAGGAGTTTTCAGAAATCGAAGTCTGTATGAGGGAGATATGACCCTCCGAAGTTTCAGAAATTTTCAGAATCGAAAACAGCTCGAAAATTCGAATTTAAATTCGAATTAAAAACCCAGAACAGGCTGGGCGGGAAATTTTCCTCCCAAGACCAGGTCGACCCGAGGGTCGACCATAGTGTCGACCTCCCAGGGACTTGGTCGTCCATAGTGTCGACCTGCCTCCCAAACCCAATTTTTGAACCTAATGCATTCTGATGTATTTATCCTTGTTTCGTGACCAGATTCATCCGTCTAATCCTATATAAACAGCCTCCTAGCCTCATTCTCTTTACAACATTCTTCTCTAACCTTATGTCGCACAAACCCTTGATAGACATGGCTTCTTCTTCTTCCTCTAAATTAAATTAAATCAAAACGCAAAGATTATTTCTTGAAGGCTACGGCTAGGAATTTCATATTGGGGATTTGCTTCTACAATCAAAGCAAGATTCAACAATTCAATGACAAATTTCTAGACTTGACTTATGCATCTAAATTTGTTAGACCACGATCTGTAAGTTCAAGTTACTTTTAGAAAAAAACTTCAAACTTAATATGGACATGTTATAAATTGGAATTGGATTTATTTATGATTCATATCTATTCCTGTTCATCTTGGATCTTGACTTTTGGGAATATTGCTATGAAATCAGTTTGGACCTATTCATGTTGTAAATCAGACTCTCTCATGTCCATAACATAATTATGCCTATGACGTTGAAACTATTGTTAATGGCCTAAGACTATGACGGTGAACATAAGACTATACCTATGCCTATGCCTATGACTGTGAACATAAGACTATGCCTATGCCTATGACTGTGAACATAAGACTATGCCTATGACTGTGACTATGCCTATGCCTATGCCTGTGAACATAAGACTATTGCCTGTGACTATGACAAGGATAATTGTGGATAATCACCTATGATTCATAACCATGAGGTTATTGCCTAGGATTATGACTATGAAATTGGATTTAAGCTTGATTTTCTATTCAGACCTATTTTCTTTATTTGTCCTTGGATCTTGATTTTGGGGATTTTTCTATTTAAGTATGATCTATCCATGTTCTTGAACCTAGATTATTATTCAAACCTTTTCATGTTCATAATGTTATTAGATCTATATGCCTGCGATGTTTTACTCAATTTATTCAGTTATGTTATGCCTTCGAAATAAATTGATTATAGAACAGCGTTTATTATGTTATATGTGAAATTGAATTATATTCTATTTTATTATCATGTTGAATTGGGAATTAATGAATAAGTTTATTCATATGTATATTGGAGTATAACCAGTTATGATAAGTTGTGTAGTTTATCATGTTATGCAAGTTTTAGGTTGTAAAATCATATCATGTATGTGACTAAATTTTAGATCTACATGTTTATGTGTATATGTTAAACCGATGTCATATTCCAAGTTCACACTTATTCATATGCTCGTGATTGATTTGCAAGTTCACATATATGTACGTTGATTTAGTCTATGTTGCAAATTCACATATATGTATTTTGATTTAGTCTGCTTTGCAAGATCACACCTATGATATTCATGTTGATTATTTTGCAAGTGCACACCCATGGTGTTCATATTGACTATGCCGAGAATGCGAAGTTTACACCTATGCCATGTTTATGTTAATGAAGTTTTTATGCAAAATATGTTTACGTTAAATTAGGCTAAGTTTTTACCCTAATATTATATGTCAGAAATCATGTGGACAGAAAATTAGGCGAAGATTGTTAGCCTAATATTTAGATGGGGTAACGTTGGGAAAAATTGGTAATTATAGGAAACTTGGCATGAAACTCGCCATGAAACTTGACACGAATTTGAAATGAATCTGGAACATGGACTTGACACTAGAATGAACTTGAAAATGGCCAACTCGAGGTTGGGTTGAGTTTGCAGTGTAATTCTACCCGGAACCGCCTGGCAAATTCAGTTACTGCAAACAATAGGATCCAATGTGGGTAGTTGGTCATATCGCACTTGAAAACCCGAGGTCAGACTGAGTTGTGGTGTAATTCTACCCGGAACCGCCCGGCATATCCAGTGACCACAACAACAGGTCTGATGTGAGAGGTCGGGGTGCATTAATGAATTAATGCCACATGATAGGGTTAAGACATGAACATGAAAGACAACACTTAACCAACTTGATACATGATTCGTAGGAGGGTCAAGTCACGAACTTGAATGAAAACACTTAACCAACTTGACATGCTAGACTGATAAGGGTTAAGTCACGAATTTAAAAGACAACACTTAACCTATTGGACGGAAACCCTAGTCACGTATTTTAGCAGTAACCCACTAGATGTATCACGGTACCCTAGAACTAGGCAGGGTTAGGCACGATTACTAGGACGATTGTAAGCGACCAGAACGACGGCTGTGTTCGTGCGCCAGTGTAGGTTCGGTGTAATAACCCGAAAATCTGAGCCAATTTAAAAATTTTATTTTGGCAATTTTAGCGAATTTTGATTATTTAAAATGAATTATTTTAAATAAAAACGACGAAAAAATTATTTTGAATAGAGTTCGAACGTATACATTATATAGATCGTCGTTAGAATATAAATAATTATTTATATATATAAAAGGAATTGAAAATGGTGCGGTAGTTCGATAATTCGATTTCAAACTTTAAATGAATATACTGGGTGCAAAATAAACCGGGTTTTAGTGAAACCAAAAATATTGGAATCTAATTGTGACTATCTTTTCAACAAATCCGAAAAATCAAAATTTCATAGCGAGGATCAAAAGATATGTCCAGTTGAAATTTCAGAATGGTCGCTATGGAATTCTGTCCCTTAAAAATAACTATTTTGCAAACGACCTCGGATTTCGACGAAACCACTTTTGTTGGATCCGTGATGTCTAGTTATTGCTAGATTCCACTTTTCATAATTTTTCGAATCAATATGTGAGCGTGGCAAAGGAAAACGCGTTTAACCAGTTTCAGTTGATTTTACTCGACTGGAAATTGGCCATTTTTCAAACGGTCTCGGAGTTTGACGAAACTAGTTTTGTTAGGACCGTATCGTCAATACAAAGCTAGAAATATTTTTTCTGGAATCTTTCGAGTTAGTATGTGACCCTAGTAAATTGAAATGCGCGTTCAAATTCAATATATATTGTATATGTTGATTTAGATGAAAACTGATCGAAACGATCGAATCAGCTTACGATACATATCCCAATGTGTTCGGAATGGGGGTAATTAGCTATGGATGACAGGCGGTGGGCCTCGTTTAGAGGTCGAATAAAAAAGTCAACTGTATGGAGAGAATTAACAATAATTAAATAATAAAATCCTTTGCAAATACACCCTTATCCGCCTTTCCTCTCAGTCAACCGATTAGAATTGAAATGAAAAAAAAAATATAAAACCGACGGAGCCAGAACTGCGTCGCCCTGCACCCAGTCCATCGCCGCCGTCGCCCAACCTCCTCTTCCCCGACCCTCCTTCCACCACCATCTCTCCTCCCTCTTTCTTCTTCCCAAAAACCGCGCCCTAACCCTGAAGATTCCACCGCAGTAAACCCTAGGTGCGCCACTGAGTTAGGCGATGGTGGAGGGAGGCCGCGCGATGCCGGACAGTCGCCAACTTCGGCAACATCGAAATATCCTCCCTCTCCTTGGTGCTCCTCCTTGGTGCCACGAAATACACGCATTTCTTGCTGTGATTTCTTCCTGAGTGGGTGAGTTTTCTACTTCGATTTTACTCAATTAAACTAATCTGATTTTTGCATATATAATTGTTTTAAAAATAGAATTTTTACTCGTATAAGATTACGATTTTTATATATAGAAGTGATATAAAAAAATATGATTTTTTATAGTAGAGAGTATAAAAACATAATTTTTATAATATAGAAAAGTTAAAAATATAATTTTTATACTAGTGGCATAATAAAAATATGATTTTTACTTTGGTAGAGTATTAAAAATATAGTTTTATCAAAATAGAAATGTAAAAATATAATTTTTATATAGTTATTATAATAAAAATTCAATCGTTATATAAGAAGTAGAAGTATAAAAATATAATTTTTATATAGAAAGAAGCATTGTAAAATATATGAAGCAGAAATAAAAATATGAATTTTATTTATTTAAAATGAAGCAATAAAAATATAATTTTTATTTGTACAGCGGGACAAAGACTACATTGGAATTATAAATGGATTCAGCCGATTCAGCAGTTCAACAGCAAAGCACGGCGGAGTGGAACCCTCTGTGAGAACTTCTCACCTTTAATTTAATTTTTCTAGTTAAAAATATATACTAGGATGCAGACGGTGTTTAGTAGCACCCGACACCCGTCGTCCAAAGACCATGGACGGCTTGTATGCTTGTTTGTTTGATTTTGCTGTGTAGCTGATTGTGTGATGTGATGTGAAATGAAATAAAATATTTATATAGTTAAAAATATTTTATAGTTAAAATTAGAATTTTTAATGTGTATATGAAAGGAAATAAAAATAAACAAATCGGACGATTTGTTTATATACACACATTTGACTGATATTGATTGGGACGATAAATTTGACACATCGCCCAACTACACAAATAAAATCTGTATTTGATTGTTTGAAACCCCACACGGGTATTAGGATGATATTTGACGTACACTAATCCCGATTGTTTAGTTGTATGTCGATCGATTGGTTGACGGGCTGTGATAAGCGTTGAATATTTATATTTGATGCTTATACAGTGTAGAATGCACTTTGGATGATGGTTGATTATTCATCGTTGTTATTGTATACATGTGTTGTAGAAAATCCATATAATTAACATTATATGGTAATTGATTTGGCCTCATTCCAGTTTTGGAATAGAAATATTTGAAAAAGAAATATTTCAAATAGAATATTTGAAAATAGAAATATATGAAGCCGTGTTGATTAGATTGACGCCATTTTGACGTGAACGATATTTATATCGATTTTATTCATTTTTTAATGAATATCGAAAGTGATTTCAAAATCTGATATTTTGAAAAGAATTGAAATTCGAACTGAAACTGAATAGAAATGAATTCGAATTGAAATCGAATAGAAATTAATTTGAATTGAAATTGAATTGAATTGAAAACGAACTAAAATTGAATTAGAAATCAATTTGAATTGAAATCAATTTGAAATGAATTTAAATCGAATTTATAAGGAAAAATTCAATTTTGATTTGAATTTGAAAAGAAGTTGAAATCGTTTTGAAAACGAATTTAAAACGATTTATATAATACGTTTTAAAAGGAAATCAACAAAGTATATATTATATATATTATATAATGGCCTAAATTGAACGCGCCGCGTCGCGGCAGTTCGCGAATTTCGACTATTGACTTCGAACGGATATTACGGGAGAACCGACCGTCGGATTCTCCTAAAACCGAAACCGTTGGGTTCGTATCGAAAAGAGCTTTCTAACGAATATTAGAAATTATAAATCTAACAGTTGGATTTGGAATTATGTCCAAATCAAATTTGGAAAAGGTCGTTGTAAGTGCAGTTCGATGGCCGTTGATGGAAATCGACTGTACGGGCCTTAATAAATTATTAAAAATAGTAATAATTTGTGTAAAATCATCAAAAATGATTTGGGAGGAATTGGGATGAAAAACTCCATATTTGAAAAGATAAAAATAGATTTTTATCGAAATGAACTAGTTTTGCACTAGAATTATAATTCTATTTATTTTTAAATAAATAAATTAAATTTGAAAATGGTTTTAAAAGTAACCAGAATTTCCAATAATTGAACTGGAATGGATTTGAATCGAATTTGCCCTTGGATTATTTCGATGTTGGATTTCGTGATTACACAGATATTGTTATGGAAATTTGAAAGATATATTTATATCGTTATTTCAAATACGATATTTGTTGGTCGTAGAATTTGATATTGAATATAAGCCGATATATTTTCTATTCAGAGCCTTGTATTTAATATCAAATGTGGTTTGGGTTTGTCGTGAATGGTGTCTTTATTAACACTGTTCTTGAACCAGTTGAGAAAATTATTAAATCTGTAACACCCCACCTCCGCCAGGGTGGCTCTTGCAAGCACTCTGACTTTGGAGGGGCGTTTGAATCAGGTAAACATGCATAATGATATATCAAGGCAGAACAAGAACATATGTATATATGTAAACAGAGTAAATAACATAGATAAAACAGCGGAAGATTTCAAACCATTTCAAAACCAGTCTGGTACAACATAATGTCAACTTCCCAAATAAACAAGTCTAGATAAAACAACATCAACTGAAAAACTGAAATACATAAGTACTAATCCCCAAAAGAAGTGATAGCCATAGCTAGCTTCATGTCAAACCGTACATGAGCTAAATCCCTCAAGCAAGCGGTCAGAAATCCAAGCTAAGCTCCAATATTCCCTCCCTGAGAACCTGGGGGGGGGGGGGTGTGGAAACGGAAGAAAAGAGGCGAAAGAAAACAGGCCAGTCAAAAAGACTGAGTAAGCCCTACTACAATCAATGTAAACTGATAAAGTTAACTGGCATGAGAAGCAGGTATGATTATAAGGATAACAACATACTGAAATGGTGATTAACTAACAAGGTAGATTAAGGTGTCATCGCATAATCAGGATTAAGGTTTTTGCACCACAGGTGTACTAGCAAACTAACATGACTTGAATAAACAAGTATTGATCCCTTGGCCCAAGCTTTGGCCCAATAACATGAAATGACCCTAATATAAGGTCCAACCAAACGGTCTAGTCGATCGGCTCCCTAAGCCTAACTCGTCACGTGTTGGTGTCAATACGGCCCAAACATAATTGTCGTCGAACTGTGCCGGGTCCACCCTTCGGGTGTATCAAGCCCTAGGGTGTCAACCCCTGGACACCACGAACATGAGTGCACAGTCTCGAACTACTGGTACCCATGGGTGACTTCTCCAAATACGGACTACGTGCACGACCATAGTCCGTCCGGAACTACATCGGCGTACCACCCGGCCGTCGTTTATTGGGTCGCTTACCTCCAGCCTAGTAATCGTGCCCCCTCCCTAGCCTAGTCCCTAGGGCCTTAATGATACCAATTTTTGGGGATTACTGCGGAGTGGGCCCCCATTGTTAGGATTTTCTAGTGGGTTAAGTACGGTTTAACCCTCTTGCTAATCATGGATTAACTTGGTTAAGTGTAACGATGAGTTCACGACTTAACCCTGATTAATCTACCAAGCCCAAATTGGTTAAGTATTAAGTGGACCATGACTTAACCCTAATCACGAGGCATTAATTAATTTAATGCGCCTTAACCTCTCACATTAGACCTTGTTGTGGTTACTAGTTAAGCCGGTCGGTTCCGGGTAGCTTTACACCACAACTTGGTCTAACCTCGGTTTCAAGGTACAACATGACCAACTTCTCACATTGGGTCCTATTGTTTGTAGCAACTAGTTAAGCTGGTCGGTTCCGGGTAGGTTTACGCTACAAACTCAACCCAACCTCGAGTTGGTCACACTTATCTTTTCTAAGTGTCATGTCCATCATGTTTCCAAAACATGTTACAAGTTTTCAAGCATTTGGGTAGACCTAACTTAATAGGTAAATTCCCAAAGGGTAGACCTAACTTAATAGGTAAATTCCAAGCTTATGTTTTTATGTCTTTTAAGTTTACCCAACCCCAAACGCAATCCCATCGCTTACATATCGCAATAGCGCATAAAGGATAGAAAGAGGGAACTTGGCATAATCATGACATAAAGGTGTTGAAGCCACAAGTTTAACATGGTGGCATATGAAATGTACATATGTTCATATACTTGCATATTACATTTTAGGCCTCAAAAGCATGCATAAAACCAAACTTAGCATATTGGTGATACATGGTGATAAATGACATGTAGAAATGGCCATAAGTTCGCATTTAGCCTCACATGCAAGTTATCATAAGAGATATGATAACCTACATGTTGCCAAAATGCAATCTTTAGCATAAAGCTTGAAGCTTTAAGCTCATAAACCCAAGATAAGCTTGCATAACATGATAACATGAACAAAAGGATCAACCCAAACTTGCATAACATAACTTGCATATCATATGACAAACTTGCATATCAAACTTGCATAACATAACTTGCATATCAACCTTGCATAACATAACTTGATGAACTTGCATAACACATCATAGTAAACTTGCATATCATGGCAAACTTGCATATCATACATTTAACTTTAGAGTTTAAGTATGAAAGTAGAATAGGGCTTACAATGCTTAAGAAGTCACAAAAATATGACAAAGCCCTTATGAAATCAATCAAACCCTAAATGCAAGCTCTAACATAAAAACCCTTGAGCCAAAATGATCAAAACTCTTTCTTTATGATGCAAATATAGAAACTTGACTTGAATGCAAGCTAATGATGCTCATAGAAGCTTGAAAACACTTGTATGCATGCAAAATCTCTCATAGAAATTTATTTATAATTTTATGAAGAGAGTGGAGGCCATGAGAGGATTGATTTTGCCATAGTTTAGTTGTAGGGTTGATTAATGATGATTTAGGATAGGTTTAGGGATCCTTTTATAGAAGTTTAGGTTAGTTTAGGCCATAGGATTAACCCTAGTTTAGATCTAAACCATCAAAAATCGTCATAAGCCAGCAGAACAGACCAGAGAACCAAAACAGGTGCACCAAGCCAGCCAGGGTCAAGCCAAAAAGCTGTGCAGGTTTCTGGCTCGACACGGGCGCACTTCCCAAGTGCACCGGTGTATTTTTGTGCTGGCGCACTTCACAAGTGCGCCAGTACATTCTGGCTTGTTTTCGGTTTTTCTGCCTAACTTCGTTCGTCCATATCTTCTTCATACGGACTCCGATTTTCGAAAAATCGGACTCTATTTCGCGTATTTTTCCGAGACGAACGCAATGGCATAGCCCGTTTCCCTTAATTCAGATTTATAAATTAAATTCTGCCTCGATTTACGTTATAACAGGTTATTGAAAATACGGGTTTATACATTCTCCCCTCCTTAAAGGATTTCGTCCCCAAAATCTTCAAGTTAGGAAGAACGTATCCTACCATCCAACATCCATCTACTCAAAACATCATCCACGAGCAATCATTGTCCTTACAAGATTCTAAATGTTGTATGAACATATGCAAAGGTGTGTGTATATGTACTTATCTAATGCAAATATCATCAATGCAAATTATGTTAGTGAAATGAATCCATATGTATGCAATTCCTAGCATAATGTATAACATCTATATGTGTGCACATAACATACATCCATATGCAACATCCATGTGATAACACAAAAATTTCCATCCATGAATAAGCGTAAACACTCATGCATATGCAATATGAGGAGTGTGTGAGCCGATCTAGTGCCTAATGTGTATAATGCATCCACGAGTAACCACTTGCAAACACTTGCAACCACTTGCAACCATCAAGCATAACATGTTTCAAACACATGTTTCATCCAAAGGGTTTCTACCTAAGGTTCTCATGACAAGATTAACACGATAAACTAGATAAACATGGATAGCAAAGAGAAAGATATGTTAACAAAGAAAAGAGATTGAGAGTGTACCCTCAAAAAGGAATGGATAAAGCCCACGCATCTTCTCCTCGGTTTCCCAAGTTGCGTCTTCTTCGGCTTCACCCCATTGAACCTTCACCAACTTGACCTCTCGATTCCTTAGCTTCTTGGTCTCCGTCCCTAAGATACAAATCGGAGCTCTCCTCAAGGTAGCCTCTTTCTCCACTTCCACATCTTTCAGAACAGTTGGCTCAACAACCTCTGCTGATTCATGTAAACACTTCCGGAGATGCGAGACATGAAAAATATCGTGTACCCCGGCAAGCTTTTCGGGCAACTTCACTCTATAAGCCATCTGCCCGATCCTCTCTATAATAGGGAATGGTCCAACAAACCTCGGTGCTAACTTCCCAACGGCTCCAAATCGGACCACATTCCGCAAAGGAGAAACCTTCACGAAAACCATATCCCCAACATCAGACTCCAAATCAGTTCTTCGCTTATCAGCATAGGATTTCTGTCGGTCTTGGGCCGATTTCATCCGTCTCCGAATCAACTCGATCTTCTCGGATGTATCTCTGATCAGATCAGGCCCAAGTATAAGCTTATCTGTAGTCTCCCACCAACATGTAGGCGACTTGCACGGCCTCCCATATAAAGCTTCAAATGGTGCCATCCCTATGCTTGCCTGATAACTGTTATTATATGCAAACTCAACAAGAGGAAGATGGTCTTCCCAAGTACCACCAAAATCCAGAATACAAAGCGTCAACAGATCTTCGAGTACCCTATTCACCCTTTCGAATTGACCGTCCGTCTGTGGGTGATAAGCAGTACTTAGATTCAACCTCGTGCCCATGGCTTCTTACAAGCTATTCCAGAACTGACTTGTAAAGATTGGGTCACGGTCACTGACTATACTAGAAGGGACTCCATGTAGTCTCACAATCTCACGAAGATATACAGACGCTGGCCAAGATGCGGTCCTCTTGCTCTTCACCGGAATGAAATGAGCACTCTTCGTAAGTCTGTCCACAATAACCCAAATGCTCGTATTCCCTTTCCTTGACCTTGGTAGCCCATTGATAAAATCCATGGAAATACTCTCCCACTTCCAAAGTGGAACGTCCAGAGGATGTAATAGCCCACCGGGCTTCTTTGACTCGGCCTTAACTTGCGGGCAAATGATACATGTAGAGACAAACTCTGCCACATCCTTCTTCATCCCCGGCCAAAAGAAAATGTGCTTCATATCTTTATACATCTTATCTCCGCCCGGATGTATAGTCAACTTAGAGCGATGCGCTTCCTCAAGGACTCTTCTTACTAGATCTTCTACCATTGGAACACATAACCTTCCGTCTCTCCTCAGCCAACCCTTGTCATCAATAGAATATCGAGCGAGATGACTAGACGTCTCTCCTCGAATCAGCTTATCCATAATCTCAACTATCTAAGGGTGTTCTCTCTGCGAAGCCCCAACTTGATCAAGAAGGGTAGGTCTGAGTTCCAGAGATGCCAAAGAACAGGTCATCGACTCAACTGCCAAAGAGAAATCAAAGGTCGCCACATACTCTAAATTCTTCATCTCAACGAATAGAGGACTTAGGGTCAACCTTCTTCTACTCAATGCATCTGCTACCACATTCCCCTTGCCAGGGGTATAAGCTATCTCAAAATCGTAGGACGCCAAGAATTCCATCCATCTTTGTTGCCTCAGATTCAGATCCTTCTGAGAAAAGAGATACTTCAATGACTTGTGATCGGTATAAAGCTCAAATCTTTCTCCCAGAAGATAATGGCGCCAAGCCTTGAGTGCATATACTATTGCTGCCAACTCTAAGTCATGAGTGGGATAATTCTTCTCATGCACTTTGAGTTGTCTACCGCCAAAGCATATCACTCTTCCTTCTTGCATCAGAACAGCTCCTAACCCCGTGCCACATGCATCGGTGTATACTGTAAATAACTTCCCTCCATCGGGCAAAGCTAGAACAGGTGCTGATGTGAGGGCTCTCTTGAGCTTCTGAAAAGCAAGCTCGCATTCTATGCTCCAAGCAAAAACTAAATTCTTCTTCGTCAATTTAGTGAGAGGAGCAGAAATCTTTGCGAAGTCCTTGATGAACTTCCGGTAAAAACCCGCAAGACCTAGAAAACTTCTCACTTCGGTTGCATTCCTTGGAGTCTTCCAATCCTGAACTGCAACTACCTTAGCGGGATCCACCGCTAAGCCTTGCTTAGATACTATATGCCTAAGGAATCTAACTTCCCTTCTCCAAAAGTGACACTTGGAGAATTTGGCCTTCAACTGATGCGCTCTAAGCGTATCCATCACCTCCACGAGATGCCTTGCGTGCTCTTCCTCATCCTTAGAGAAAATCAGAATATCATCTACGAAGACCACGACAAACTTGTTCAAGAACTCCCTGAACACCCTACTCATCAAGTCCACAAAATATGCGGGTGCATTAGTCAAGCCGAACGGCATAACAAGCCATTCGAAGAATCCATCTGGAGTCCTGAACGCAGTCTTGTCTATACTATCTTCAGCTACCCTGAGCTGATGGAATCCAGTAGCAAGATCAAGCTGAGAGAAAACAGAAGCACCGACCAGCTGGTCAAAGAGATCATCAATCCTCGGTAACGGGTGTCTGTTCTTCTTAGTCAGCTTATTCAACTCTCGATAGTCAACACAAAGTCGGAGAGAACCATCTGCCTTTGTGGCGAATACCACAGGCGCTCCCCATTCAGATATACTTCGTCTAATGAAGTTCTTCTCAAGCAACTCTTTCACTTGCTTACTTAGCTCCCGCCTTTCACGCGGAGCCATGTGCCGAACGGGCAAAGAAACCGGCTTTGCATTATCCACCAGATAAACGCGGAAATCAATCTCTCGCTTAGGGGGCAACCCCCTAACTTCATCGAAAACATCCGGATACTCTCGAACCACTCTCACAGACTAAAGAGTTTCCATTGACGAGTCGAGTGATTCAAGATAGCACAACATGACGGGACCTCTCGGATCACAAGAAATCTCTAGGGTGTTTCCGAGGCGAGTCACGAGCCTCACAACCCTATGCTCACAATCAAGAATGGCTCCATATCTGGACAGCCAATCCATGCCCAATATCAATCCGTATCCCCTGAAACCAAGAACATAAGCACTGCACAAGAACTCTACACTCAGTATAGAGATCCTCAAATCCCCACATATCATAGACAAATGGGCGGAACTCCCCAATAGGATTTGAGACACAGACGGGATCATCTACCAAGTTAGTACTAAGGTGCAAACTATCAACAAGATCAGATGAGATAAAGCTATGCGATGCACCAGAATCAAACAAGGTACGAACTGGAAAATCAGAAATATATACAAGGCTCTCAACAGAAATACTACCTCGATCAGGAACTGGAGCGACATTGAGAGCATGAACTTGCCCTCCTGAAGGTCCAGCACGCTGAGTCTGACCCTGGCCTTGCCCTTGCTTCTTCGGGCAATCCCTACTGAAATGTCCAATCTTACCGCAGAAAAAGCATTCACCATTCTTCCTTTTCCTCTTCTTACAATCCTTAATAAGATGCCCAACTAAACCGCAATAATGGCACTTCTCCTTGTTGTTCTTGCTCTTGTTGTTGTTCCCCTTGTTGCCTTGACTCTTGTTCTTGTTCTGATTGCCTTGACTGCTTTGACCACTTGGATTACCCTGATTTCCTTTTCCCTGGGAATCAGTCTTCTTGGCTTGAGTATCATTCATCTTGGTCTCTTTCTTGACATCTCCCTGAAGTAACGCCATATCAACCAAACTCTCAAATGTGGCCCCATGGGGAATATGTGACATAGCCAATCCCTGCAACGGCTCATTCAATCCTCTAGCAAAACGAAGAGCCTTCTTCTGAGGAGTATTCACCATATCCAAGCCAAAACGAGCTAACTGATTGAACTTGTTCACATATTCTTTGACAGACATATCTCCTTGTCTCAGAGTTATGAACCTCTCCATTTGCAGATTCTCCTCGGCAGAAGATAGAAACTTAAGAATGATTCTTGCCCTGAAATCGGCCCAATTCTCAACAGGCCTAGTACCATTGGTGACTTCCCACCAATAAGCGGCTTCATCCTTCATAAGCCAAACCGCCAACAAGATCTTCCTCTGATCGTCTAACCCAAAGATAGCAAATAAATCCTCGGTCTCTTTCAACCAATTTCTGGCCTCTACAAAAGTCTCAGTGCCTTGAAAGTTCTTGCCACCCATTGCTTTGAAATCTTTGCAAGTCTTTGCGAAGTCAGCTTGAGGATGCTGAGGGGGAGGAGGAAGAGGAACCTCAGCGACAGGAGGAGGAGGAACATTAACTACCGGAGGAGGAGGAGGAGGAACATTAACTACTGGAGGAGGGGGAGGAGGGACATCTACGGGGCCGGCTTCGGTCGCCCTAGCCTCCAAAAGTCTCCTATACCAAACAGGTACGTGCACTCCCTCCGGAATAGCAAAGTTATCGGCCATATTGAAAACGAAGAAAAAGACAGATTCAGAATGGAGAAAAACGAAGGAATTTTGCTAATGGCTTTTTGGGGAGTAGCCTTTAAAATAAACTAGACTTTTATTTGGAAAATACTTTATACTTTGTTTTGAAAATAGTTTTCCAAAAGTTTTCTAAAAACCTTTTTGTTCCTTCTCGTAAACCATATGCTCTAATACCAAATGTAACACCCCACCTCCGCCAGGGTGGCTCTTGCAAGCACTCTGACTTTGGAGGGGCGTTTGAATCAGGTAAACATGCATAATGATATATCAAGGCAGAACAAGAACATATGTATATATGTAACCAGAGTAAATAACATAGATAAAATAGCGGAAGATTTCAAACCATTTCAAAACCAGTCTGGTACAACATAATGTCAACTTCCCAAATAAACAAGTCTAGATAAAACAACATCAACTGAAAAACTGAAATACATAAGTACTAATCCCCAAAAGAAGTGATAGCCATAGCTAGCTTCATGTCAAACCGTACATGAGCTAAATCCCTCAAGCAAGTGGTCAGAAATCCAAGCTAAGCTCCAATATTCCCTCCCTGAGAACCTGGGGGGGGGGGACGGAAGAAAAGAGGCGAAAGAAAACAGGTCAGTCAAAAAGACTGAGTAAGCCCTACTACAATCAATGTAAACCGATAAAGTTATCTGGCATGAGAAGCAGGTATGATTATAAGGATAACAACATACTGAAATGGTGATTAACTAACAAGGTAGATAAAGGTGTCATCGCATAATCAGGATTAAGGTTTTTGCACCACATGTGTACTAGCAAACTAACATGACTTGAATAAACAAGTATTGATCCCTTGGCCCAAGCTTTGGCCCAATAACATGAAATGACCCTAATACAAGGTCCAACCAAACGGTCTAGTCGATCGGCTCCCTAAGCCTAACTCGTCACGTGTTGGTGTCAATACGGCCCAAACATAATTGTAGTCGAACTGTGCCGGGTCCACCCTTCGGGTGTATCAAGCCCTAGGGTGTCAACCCCTGGACACCATGAACATCAGTGCACAGTCTCGATCTACTGGTACCCATGGGTGACTTCTCCAAATACGGACTACGTGCACGACCATAGTCCGTACGGAACTACATCGGCGTACCACCTGGCCGTCGTTTATTGGGTCGCTTACCTCCAGCCCAGTAATCGTGCCCCCTCCCTAGCCTAGTCCCTAGGGACTTAATGATACCAATTTTTGGGGATTACTGCGGAGTGGGCCCCCATTGCTAGGATTTTCTAGTGGGTTAAGTACGGTTTAACCCTCTTGCTAATCATGGATTAACTTGGTTAAGTGTAACGATGAGTTCACGACTTAACCCTGATTAATCTACCAAGCCCAAATTGGTTAAGTATTAAGTGGACCATGACTTAACCCTAATCACGAGGCATTAATTAATTTAATGCGCCTTAACCTCTCACATTAGACCTTGTTGTGGTTGCTAGTTAAGCCGGTCGATTCCGGGTTGCTTTACACCACAACTTGGTCTAACCTCGGGTTCAAGGTACAACATGACCAACTTCTCACATTGGGTCCTATTGTTTGTAGCAACTAGTTAAGCTGGTCGGTTCCGGGTAGGTTTACGCTACAAACTCAACCCAACCTCGAGTTGGTCACACTTATCTTTTCTAAGTGTCATGTCCATCATGTTTCCAAAACATGTTACAAGTTTTCAAGCATTTGGGTAGACCTAACTTAATAGGTAAATTCCCAAAGGGTAGACCTAACTTAATAGGTAAATTCCCAAGCTTATGTTTTTATGTCTTTTAAGTTTACCCAACCCCAAACGCAATCCCATCGCTTACATATCGCAATAGCGCATAAAGGATAGAAAGAGGGAACTTGGCATAATCATGACATAAAGGTGTTGAAGCCACAAGTTTAACATGGTGGCATATGAAATGTACATATGTTCATATACTTGCATATTACATTTTAGGCCTCAAAAGCATGCATAAAACCAAACTTAGCATATTGGTGATACATGGTGATAAATGACATGTAGAAATGGCCATAAGTTCGCATTTAGCCTCACATGCAAGTTATCATAAGAGATATGATAACCTACATGTTGCCAAAATGCAACCTTTAGCATAAAGCTTGAAGCTTTAAGCTCATAAACCCAAGATAAGCTTGCATAACATGATAACATGAACAAAAGGATCAACCCAAACTTGCATAACATAACTTGCATATCATATGACAAACTTGCATATCAAACTTGCATAACATAACTTGCATATCAAACTTGCATAACATAACTTGATGAACTTGCATAACACATCATAGTAAACTTGCATATCATGGCAAACTTGCATATCATACATTTAACTTTAGAGTTTAAGTATGAAAGTAGAATAGGGCTTACAATGCTTAAGAAGTCACAAAAATATGACAAAGCCCTTATGAAATCAATCAAACCCTAAATGCAAGCTCTAACATAAAAACCCTTGAGCCAAAATGATCAAAACTCTTTCTTTATGATGCAAATATAGAAACTTGACTTGAATGCAAGCTAATGATGCTCATACAAGCTTGAAAACACTTGTATGCATGCAAAATCTCTCATAGAAATTTATTTAGAATTTTATGAAGAGAGTGGAGGCCATGAGAGGATTGATTTTGCCATAGTTTAGTTGTAGGGTTGATTAATGATGATTTAGGCTAGGTTTAGGGGTCCTTTTATAGAAGTTTAGGTTAGTTTAGGCCATAGGATTAACCCTAGTTTAGATCTAAACCATCAAAAATCGTCATAGGCCAGCAGAACAGACCAGAGAACCAAAACAGGTGCACAAAGCCAGCCAGGGTCAAGCCAGAAAGCTGTGCAGGTTTCTGGCTCGACACGGGCACACTTCCCAAGTGCGCCAGTGTATTTTTGTGCTGGCGCACTTCACAAGTACGCCAGTACATTCTGGCTTGTTTTCGGTTTTTCTGCCTAACTTCGTTCGTCCATATCTTCTTCATACGGACATCGATTTTCGAAAACTCGGACTCTATTTCGCGTATTTTTCCGAGACGAACGCAATGGCATAGCCCGTTTCCCTTAATTCAGATTTATAAATTAAATTCTGCCTCGATTTACGTTATAATAGGTTATTGAAAATACGGGTTGTTACAAAATCTTTTTAGTTAGATTTAATGAAGTGTACCAATTAAATAATATTTAGTTGGAATTGAATTCGAATTGATTCTTGGGTTTATGTGAACAGTGTTTTATATAACACTTGTTCTTTAACCCGATAATTAATGAAATGTGATTTTGGGTTGTCATGAAGGGTATCTTCAATAATACTGTTCTTAGACCCAAAGGAGTTAAGAAAATCAGAAACTAACTGGAGATTAGTTAAGTTGAATGGTTTCTGAGGTATTGATCTGATGTTGGTTTCGGCCTTCGGGGTTAATACTTAGGGAATTGCTCACTTGCTAATTTACTGTTAGGGACTGATTGAAATGTGATGTCATTTTGGGTTTATCGTGAACCGTGTTTTAAATGACACTGATTCTTTAACCCAGTCAAAGATTAAAACTAAGTGGAGTTTTAATGAATCTTTAATTAGATTAAAAAGATCGAGAATGGAGTATCATCAGTTTTACTCCAGGCGGTAGTTAAGTCTTTAATTTGCTTTGAACGTGAAATGGTAATTGAATTTACCGATAACACCGTGGTGTTAGATATGAAGTATTACCAGTTTTACTTCATGGGATGAATAGGTTGGGATTGGGAAATTAAAACAAATGATTACTTCGGTATGGTTCGCTAATCCCAACTAGTTTGAATTGATATTCAAAAGTAGATTAAAGTATAAATTTAAAGGATTTATCTTTGATAAAATTAATGGGAACCTTTCCCTATGAATGTGAAATTTAGAAACTAACTGTCGGTTAGCTAAGAAGAACGGTTTTCTGGATATTGATCTGATGTTGGTTTCGGCCTTCGGGGTTAATATTTGGGGAATTATTCTCTTGTTAATTTACGGTTAGTGACTGATGAATTGGAATGAGGCGTATGTTTTATTTGTGTAACACTTGTTTATAATATACGCGAGTCATTCGGAAAGACTGGGTTTATCCCATTCTGAATAACTGATAAGACGATAAGTCGAAGATGAAGACGGTGGTCGAAGACCGGAGGTCTTCACGTCGTTTGGGGGATTACTGATGATCTTGATTGGGATGTACACCCAAGAAGATGGAAACAGTTGGTGATCGTCCAGACGTACTTGGAGATCGATGGATATGCGGGGTACTAGGTGTCTCCGGTTTCGTTCAGACCCAGAACGAACTTGTAAATGGACTGTGTGTCTGACATTGGATTTTAGTCTGTGTGATTGATTTCTATTAAATATATATCTGTTTGGCGGCGGAGAATTTATTCTCTTGCTTAACGACCTTCTTTGAGACGTACGAGCTCAGGGGTAATATACTGATGGATATCAAACTCATAGAGTGAATTGCCTGTATGGCATGCCTATGTGGCAAATGATCAAGGCTTCTGTTGAAAAGCAAAGTCTTGTGGTTGATGATCGAAGCACGGCCTTTGTGGCATATCTTTTTGTAACGTTTACTTCGCGAGTTTCACACCAGGTATGAACCAGAAACGGGAGAAGGACCTCAGGGAGGGCATGCGTTTCTTTCTAGTTAGAAATGGCGTCAGTGGTTTTACACGCCCTGATGAGTTTGACTTATGTGGTTGTTGCTGTTGTGAGGCGCCTCGGATATATCGGTCGTTCTCGAACTGATGGAGTCATTTAGTTGGCTCACCTACGCCCTAAAGGGCGGGGAAACGCATGTTCAGGCATTTTAATCCACTCCGTGTGGACCGGCTCTGACGATCCAAGGGCCCACCTGAGTCTGGGTCCTGAGGGGCGGACTAGAGCATCTCGAATCGGTAGAGGACTATATTTTTCCTCGGTTGATAGATGGAAATCCAATTTCCAAATACGTGATTCTACGGTTTTACTTGTAGAGCCTAGTATGGCGACATAGTGGGATGGGGCACTTATGCCGTCTATGATTGATACTTATGATTTGAAGTTGTTTTATACACTATGCACTTATAATAGTATCAAATGATTTGTTTTAAACGTATCAAGCATTCTTGGCTATTATAAGGTAAAAACCCTATCCTCCGGCTTGCGTTGCGTTGTGTGATGGGACCTGGGTCTTATAATAGCTTCATTTTTCTTTATTTAGCATTGCACTGTTTGTTTTATGCACTGGTATTCTTGGGAGGAATCCCGTTCCGTGTTATATGGTGTGGTCCCTTGATTTACCTTACTTTAAAAATAAAGATTAATAACTGTTTTAGTTCTCACACCAGTCACATGACTGACCTGGAGTTTATTGTTTTAACCTAAACTCTGGGTGCCCCTATTTTGACATGGGCAGCTAGTAGTTTTGGTTTTGCAGATTTATATTCACAGGATTCTGTTTACAGCTGGAACGATACTCGGAAAGCTTTGTATCCATGTATTACTTCTAGTGGTGTATTGTATTATTTTCTGCTGCTATGTAATGTATTGTAATCTCTAATATTTATTGAATGTAATATTCATTTATACTCTGTATATGCTTGTATTCTGATGGAATTGTTGTAATATACAATGAAATGTTCTCCCGTCTACGTTCTGATGTGGCTTGTTCTCGAACTATCCGCGCTTTCCTCACCGAGGAAGTTAAGGGTTTTTACAGTTGGTATCAGAGCTTTGGTTTACAAAGCTCAGAGAACAAGACACATTAGAACCATACGAAAGAATTCATTAGAAATTGGATTAGTAATATCTAATAGGAATGACTTGTTAGAGATGGGATCAGTAGTATCCTAGAACGAGTGTGAAGAGTATATTTTTAATGTAAAAACAAGAATTGTTTTGAAAATTTAAATCAGTTATTCGTATTTGATTATTTATTTTAAATTGATTTGGGCAATCCAATATATAAAGATTTTGCATATATGTCTTGCAAACGTGTATTCGAAGTTTTAATGTATTGGATAGTTATAGAATCGCACTCTAGTGCCCGGGGATAATTCTGGTGGCGGGGCACCATCGCCAGTATTTATTCTCGAGTTTCGAAAGTGAGATTTCTATATATTTCCTATTGACTGGTGTGACAACCGAAACTAGATAGGATACATTATTGTTATGATTTAGCATCAAAAATCTGATTTTTGACTAGGTATCCAAGTTATGAATTTCAAAAACTAATCAACTAATTGATTGATGGTTGTGTTGTTCGATTATTGTTTGATTAAATAAAATTTGTACCATATAGCCCAATTGAACCAAATAGTGAATTGTATTGAAATTTATCGCATTTGCTTGCATATACATGTACTTACGTTGAACAGGTCATAGCAAAGAGGCTAGAGCAGAGAATAAAATTTGTTTGCCCGACAAATAGGCACATGTTTACCATAATTTACTGTTTTGTTTGAGTGATGATGATTTTATGAGCCGATTGGCGTTTTCTTTTTCTTTTTGAGATCAGAGGGCCCGTATGGCAATTTCGGGATTTTCCCGGTGCAGGGGAGGTTATGGCGAAATTTTCCGAAAATTTAGGGTGTTAGCCAAATTTTTGAAAAATTTGAAAAGTTCTTAGAAACTGAAAAGTTGAAGAACTTAAGCCATAGTCAAAATAATGAAAGTTGAGTTGATTAGTTAAACAACGTTCTGTTTCGTTCCTTTTCGGGGACGAAAATTTTTAAGTAGGGGAGATTGTAATAACCCGGAAATCTGAGCCAATTTAAAATTTTTATTTTGGCAATTTTAGCGAATTTTGATTATTTAAAATGAATTATTTTAAATTAAAACGACGAAAAATTTATTTTGAATAGAATTCGAACGTATATATTATACAGATCGTCGTTAGAATATAAATAATTATTTATATATATAAAAGGAATTGAAAATGGCATGGTAGTTCGATAATTCAATTTCAAACTTCAAATGAATATACCGGGTGCAAAATAAACCGGATTTTAGTGAAACCAAAAATATTAAAATCAAATTGTGGCTATCTTTTCAACGAATCCGAAAAATCAAAATTTCATAGCGAGGATCAAAAGATATGTCCAGTTGAAATTTCAGAATGGTCGCTATGGAATTCTGGCCCTTAAAAAAAGCCATTTTGCAAACGACCTCGGATTTCGACGAAACCACTTTTGTTGGATCCGTGATGTCTAGTTATTGCTAGATTCCACTTTTCATAATTTTTCGAATCAATATGTGAGCGTGGAAAAGGAAAACGCGTTTGACCAGTTTCAGTTAATTTTAATCGACTAGAAATTGGCCCATTTTTCAAAAGGTCTCGGAATTTGTCGAAACTAGTTTTGTTACGACCGTGTCGTCAATACGAAGCTAGAAATAATTTTTCTGGAATGTTTCGAGTTAGTATGTGACCCTAGTAAATTGAAATGCGCTTTCAAATTCAATATATAGAGTATATATTGATTTTGACGAAAACTGATCGAAACGATCGAATCAACTTACGATACATATCCCATTGTGTTCGGAATGGGGGTAATTAGCTATGGATGACAGGAGGTGGGCCTCGTTTAGAGGTCGAATAAAAAAGTCAACTATATGGAGAGAATTAATAATAATTAAATAATAAAATCCTTTACAAATACACCCTTATACCCCTTTCCTCTCAGTCAACCGATTAGAATTGAAATGAAAAATAATAATACATAAAACCGACGGAGCCAGAACCACGTCGCCCTCCACCTAGTCCATCGCCGCCGTCGCCCAACCTCCTCTTCCTCGACCCTCCTTCCACCGCCATCTCTCCTCCCTCTTTCTTCTTCCCAAAAACCGTGCCCTAACCCTGAAGATTCCACCGTAGTAAACCCTAGGTGCGCCACTGAGATAGGCGATGGTGGAGGGAGGCCGCGCGACGCCGGACAGTCGCAAACTCCGGCAACATCGAGATATGCTGCCTCTCCTTGGTGCTCCACCTTGGTGCCACGAAATACACGCATTTCTTGCTGTGATTTCTTCCTGAGTGGGTGAGTTTGCTACTTCGATTTTACACCGTTAAACTGATCTGATTTTTGCATATATAATTGTTTTAAAAATAGAATTTTTACTCGTATAAGATTACGATTTTCATATATAGAAGTGATATAAAAAAATATGATTTTTATATAGAAGAGAGAATAAAAATATAATTTTTATAATATACAAAAGTTAAAAATATAATTTTTATACTAGTGGCATAATAAAAATATGATTTTTACTTTGGTAGAGTATTAAAAATATAGTTTTATCAAAATAGAAATGTAAAAATATAATTTTTATATAGTTATTATAATAAAAATTCAATCTTTATATAAGAAGTAGAAGTATAAAAATATAATTTTTATATAGAAAGAAGCATTGTAAAATACATGATGCAGAAATAAAAATATGAATTTTATTTATTTAAAATGAAGCAATAAAAATTTAATTTTTATTTGAACAGCGGGACAAAGACTGCATTGGAATTATAAATGGATTCAGGCGATTCAGCAGTTCAACAGCAAAGCACGGCGGAGTGGAACCCTCTGTGAGAACTTCTCACCTTTAATTTAATTTTTCTAGTTAAAAATATATACTAGGATGCAGACGGTGTTTAGTAGCACCCAACACCCGTCGTCCAAAGACCATGGACGGCTTGTATGCTTGTTTGTTTGATTTTGATGTGTAGTTGATTGTGTGATGTGATGTGAAATGAAACAAAATATTTATATAGTTAAAAATATTTTATAGTTAAATATAGAATTTTTAATGTGTATATGAAAGGAAATAAAAATAAACAAATCGAACGATTTGTTTATATACACACATTTGACTAATATTGATTGGGACGATAAATTTTACACATCGCCCAACTGCACAAATAAAATCTATGTTTGATTGTTTGAAACCCCACACGGGTATTGGGATGATATTTGACGTACACTAATCCCGATTGTTTAGTTGTATGTCGATCGATTGGTTGACGGGCTGTGATAAGCTTTGAATATGTATATTTGACGCTTATACAGTGTAGAATGTACTTTGGATGATGGTTGATTATTCATCGTTGTTATTGTATACATGTGTTGTAGAAAATCCATATAATTAACATTATATGGTAATTGATTTGGCCTCATTCCAGTTTTGAAATAGTAATATTTGAAAAAGAAATATTTGAAATAGAATATTTGAAAATAGAAATAAATGAAGCCGTGTTGATTAGATTGACGCCATTTTGACGTGAACGATATTTATATCGATTTTATTCATTTTTGAATGAATATCGAAAGTGATTTCAAAATCTGATATTTTGAAAAGAATTGAAATTCGAACTAAAATTGAATAGAAATGAATTCGAATTGAAATCGAATAGAAATGAATTTGAATTGAATTTGAATTGAAAATGAACTGAAATTGAATTAGAAATCAATTTGAATTGAAATCAATTTGAAATGAATTTATATCGAATTTATAAGGAAAAATTCAATTTTGATTTGAATTTGAAAAGAAGTTGAAATCGTTTTGAAAACGAATTTAAAACGATTTATATAATACGTTTTAAAAGGAAATCGACGAAGTATATATTATATATATTATATATATATTATATAATGGCTAGAATTGAACGTGCCGCGTCGTGGCAGTTCGCGAATTTCGACTATTGACTTCGAACGGATATTACGGGAGAACCGACCGTCGGATTCTCCTTAAACGGAACCGTTGGGTTCGTATCGAAAAGCTCTTTCTAACGAATATTAGAAATTAGAAATCTAACAGTTGGATTTGGAATTATGTCCAAATAAAATTTGGAAAAGGTCGCTGTAAGTGCAGTTCGATGGCCGTTGATGGAAATCGACTGTACGGGCCTTAATAAATTATTAATAATAATAATAATTTGTGTAAAATCATAAGAAATGATTTGGGAGGAATCGGGATGAAAAACTCCATATTTGAAAAGATAAAAATAGATTTTTATCGAAATGAACTAGTTTTGCACTAGAATTATAATTCTATTTATTTTTAAATAAATAAATTGAATTTGAAAAGGATTTTAAAAGTAACCAGAATTTCCAATAATTGAATTGGAATGGATTTAAATCGAAATTGTCTTTGGATTATTTCGATGTTGGATTTCGTGATTACACAGATATTGTTATGGAAATTTGAAAGATATATTTATATCGTTATTTCCAATACGGTATTTGTTGGTCGTAGAATTTGATATTGAATATAAGCCCATATATTTTCTATTCAGAGCCTTGTATTTAATATCAAATGTGATTTGGGTTTGTCGTGAATGGTGTCTTTATTAACACTGTTCTTGAACCCAGTTGAGAAAATGATTAAATCTTTTTAGTTAGATTTAATGAAGTGTAACAATTAAATAATATTTAATTGGAATAGAATTCGAATTGATTCTTGGGTTTATCGTGAACAGTGTTTTATATAACACTTGTTCTTTAACCTAATAATTAATGAAATGTGATTTTGGGTTGTCGTTAACGGTATCTTCAATAATACTGTTCTTAGAGCCAAAGGAGTTAAGAAAATAAGAAACTAACTGGAGATTAGTTAAGTTGAATGGTTTCTGAGGTATTGATCTGATGTTGGTTTCGACCTTTGGGGTTAATGCTTAGGGAATTGCTCACTTGCTAATTTACGGTTAGGGACTGATTGAAATGTGATGTGATTTTGGGTTTATCGTGAACCGTGTTTTAAATGACACTGATTCTTTAACCCAGTCAAAGATTAAAACTAAGTGGAGTTTTAATGAATCTTTAATTAGATTGAAAAGATTGAGAATGGAGTATCACCAGTTTTACTCTAGGTGGTAGTTAAATCTTTAATTAGATTTGAATGTGAAATGTTAATTGAATTTACCGATAACACCGTGGTGTTAGATATGAAGTATTACCAGTTTTACTTCATGGGATGAATAGGTTGGGATTGGGAAATTAAAACAAATGATTACTTCGATAAGGTTCGCAAATCCCGACTAGTTTGAATTGATATTGAAAAGTAGACTAAAGTATAAATTTAAAGGATTTATCTTTGATAAAATTAATAGGAACCTTTCCCTTTGAATGTGAAATTTAGAAACTAACTATCGGTTAGCTAAGCTGAATGGTTTTCTGGATATTGATCTGATGTTGGTTTCGGCCTTCGGGGTTAATATTTGGGGAATTATTCTCTTGTTAATTTACGGTTAGTGACTGATGAATTGGAATGAGGCGTTTGTTGTGTTTGTGTAACACTTGTTTATAATATACACGAGTTATTCGGAAAGACCGGGTTTATCCCATTCTGTATAACTTATACAACGATTAGTCGAAGATGAAGACGGTGGTCGAAGACCGGAGGTCTTCACGTCGTTTGGGTGATTACTGATGATCTTGATTGGGATGTACACCCAAGAAGATGGAAACAGTTGGTGATCGTCCAGACGTACTTGGAGATCGATGGAATGCGGGGTACTAGGTGCCTCCGGTTTCGTTCAAACCTAGAACGAACTTGTAAATGGACTGTGTGTCTGACATTATATTTTAGTCTGTGTGATTGATTTCTATTAAAAATATATCTGTTTGGCAGCGGTGAATTTATTCTCTTGCTTAACGCCCTTCTCTGAGACGTACGGGCTTAGGGGTTATATACTGATGGATATCAAACACATAGAGTGAATTGCCTGTGTGGCATGCCTAAGTGGCAAATGATCAAGGCTTCTTTTGAAAAGCAAATTCTTGTGGTTGATGATCGAAGCACAGCCTTTGTGGCGTAACTTTGTGTAACGTTTACTTCGCGAGTTTCACAGCCTGTATGAACCAGAAATGGGAGAAGGACCTCAGGGAGAGCATGCGTTTCTTTCTAGTTAGAAGTGGCGTCAGTGGTTTTACATGCCCTGACGAGTTTGACTTATGTGGTTGTTGCTATTGCGAGGTGCCTCAGATATATTGGTCGTTCTCGAACCGATGGAGTCATTTAGTTGGCTCACCTACGCCCCAAAGGGCGGGGAAATGCATGTTCAGGCATTTTAATCCACTCCGTGTGGATCGGCCCTGACCATCCAAGGGCCAACTTGAGTCTGGTTCCTGAGGGGCGGACTAGAGCGTCTCAAAACGGTAGAGGACTATCTTTTGCCTCGGTTTATAGGTGGAAATCCAATTTCCAAATACGTGATTCTGCGGTTTTATTTGTAGAGCCTAGTATGGCGACATAGTGGGATGGGGCACTTATGCCGTCTATGATTGATACTTATGATTTGAAATTGTTTTATACACTATGCACTTATAATAGTATCAAATGATTTGTTTTAAACATATCAAGCATTCTTGGCTATTATAAGGTAAAAACCCTATACTCCGGCTTGCGTTGCATTGTGTGATGGGACCTGGGTCTTATAATAGCTTCATTTTTCTTTATCTAGCATTGCACTATTTGTTTTATGCACTAGTATTCTTTGGAGGAATGCCGTTCCGTGTTATACGGCGTGGTCCTTTGATTTACCTAACTTTAAAAATAAAGATTAGTAACTGTTTTAGTTCTCACACCAGTCACATGACTGACCTGGAGTTTATTGTTTTAACCTAAACTCTGGGTGCCCCTATTTTGACACGGGCAGCTAGTAGTTTTTGTTTTGCAGATTTATATTCACAGGATTCTGGTTTACAGCTAGAACGATACTCGGAAAGCTTTGTATCCGTGTATTACTTCTAGTGGTGTGTTGTATTATTTTCCGCTGCTATGTAATGTATTGTAATCTCGGATTTTATCGAATGTAATATTCATTTATACTCTGTATATTCTTGTATTCTGATGGAATTGTTGTAATATACAATGAAATGTTCTCCCGTCTGCGTTCTGATGTGACTTGTTCTCGAACTATCCGCGCTTTCCTCACCGGGGAATTTACGGGTTTTTACATTCGGGCGGGCTATGGTCGTGCACATGGTCTGGAGTTGAAAAAGCAGGCATTGGGCATCAGTAGGTTTATTTGTGCATGCTTGATTCGTGTCGGTGGTTGACACCCTAAGGCTTGATACACCCTATGGTGGACCTAGCACAGGTGACTACATTCGTGATAGGGCCGTATGACACAGACACACAATGAGCTAGAACTTGTAGGGAGCCGATCGATTAGTGGATCGTACCGTTGGGCCTAGTAATGGGTCATTTCATGATATTGGGACAAGGGATCATTTCATGATTAATATAAGACACGGGTTTGCGATTCTAGTACAGTTGATGCAGAGAACCTTGAATATGTGATGTTATACTTGATTTATACTTGTTTTGTCATGTTATCTTAGTCTATCTTACCCATCTTGTCATCATCCTTATGTTTACTTTCAGTTTGTACATGTCATGTTACCTTTACCTGTTTTTATGCTGAAAGTCACTAGGACTTACCAATCTTTATGACTGACCCGTTTTCTTTTGCCTCTTTTTCTTTCGTTCCGCACCAGTTTCTCAGGGAGGAAACTCTAGCACTTAGCTTGGATTTCGCTTGCTTTCGGTTCAGCTCATGTACGCTTTGATCTTGAGCTATGCTATGGCTGCATTTCTGCTACCTTTAGGGAATTAAGCTACTTTTGTTGTTTTAAGATTATGCTTCTTTATGCAAGGCAGAATTTGTTGTAATGGAAAATAATGACCTTGGCTATTTGATGTAAAAGGTTTTGACTTTTTTGAAAGTAATGAAATTTATCTTTTGATTCTTCCGCTGTTTTATCTATGTTCTGTCTTGTAATATTTCTGTTCTTTTTTACCTCGATAACGCTCCTCAAAAACTAGTGCATTCCCTTTGTGAGTGACCCTAGCGGAGGTGAGGTGTTACATGGTTGAATGCATTATTGGGATGAAAATAAAACGCAGGTGTTAAACGAACATTACTGGAAAATGGTTGAACTGGACAACGTTGTGTATGTATTTTATCAAGTTATAACTTCCCTCAATTTCTGAACAATTAAATCAAATTATATTAAAAATGAATCATTTCTTCATTAAAATTTCAAAGTTTATTTTAGTTTAAATGCTAAATTTCAAATATTTTAACTCAAAATTTAAAAATAACGGTTGCTTTTGTTAACGTTCGTATTGAAATTAAGTTTTTATTACAATACAAATAGCGCCGCTTTAAAATGAATTTAAACTTAATGGTCATATCGAAATTCATCAAATACCTAAATTATAACTTCAGTTGAAATTAAACGTTGTTTAGGCGTTTAAATCTGTTGTAAATTTAACAACGACTAATGGTAATTTTAACGTAAATGCAGGTTAGGCCAGAACACTGTTTGTCTAAACAATGTTGTTTCCATATTTTATATTTCAGCAAATCCCAAACATTAAATTTTATTTAGCGTAATGCCCAATATGCTTAATTAATTCCAAAGTTTACAACATTAAATTCAAGAATTTCCAACTGTATTTTGCTATCACTGTTTTAAAATGAATTACACTTAACAAACTTAACTAGTAGTTCAAAATAAAGTTCAAACTTTATATTTCTAATATAAAATCAGTAAATACAATATTTTATCAAAAGAAATAGATTTGAGTTGAACTAGCTAAGTAGGTTAAATAGGACCATAAATTGTCAAATATAAATAATGTAGTCACAGTAGAATGCTAGGCATAAATACAAAGGAACAAGAACAAGTCGAAGAATACTAAATACAAATAATTCAATATAGGGCAAAAGAGTCAAATAAATGTTTATACACTATATTTATAGTAAAATAATTAAGTACAAATAGTCAAGACCAAACAAACTGAACAACTCAATAAAAAATTTAAAGCTAAAGTAAAATATTATAGATTAGTTAAATAACAAAAATGATTTAGAAATTTAGAAACTTTAGTACAATTAGAAAATAGAAATAGCTAAAACCATAAACAATTTAACATAAAATTCTAGGTTACATGTACAAAATTAGATAATAATGTCAAACTATCTATAAATTTACAAAGATTAGATTAGCGGTTAACTAATCTTGCGTTCAAATAATTCAAAATTTCATGTAAAATAGAAATATCAATATTTACTTCAACATTAAATCTTAATTAAATTTATATTTCTAACGTTGAAAAATCCTGGGTCGTTACAAGATCTTATCTCAGGTCAAAATTCCATTTTATTAAATCTACCTAGTATTTCCTAAAAATTCGTTGAGTTTCCCTTTCCTAATAAAGTAGAAAACCATATTTTCAAGTGCTATGCATCGATTAGTTCCATGTGCATTGGCCATATGATAAGGACAATAAGATTTTCCCTTCTTTTTCCTGAACTTTGGTGGTTTCTTATTGGTAGGACAATAATTCAATTCCTTCTTGGTTAATAAGTAGATATCTTCGATAAAAATATTTAACCTGATTTCCTTTGTCGCTTTTGACTTAGATTTTCCTTTGGAAGTTAAGTTCTTGGTTTCTTTGAATTTAGTGAAAGCTCTTTGTTGTCGTGTATGTTTTCCTTTATTTTAATGCTGTTGTGAGTTCCATAATTATATACAAAGCCTTATTTAGACGTTTCAAATTTTTTTTTTTGCGTCCTTTGGAGGTTACGGCAAGGATTTCATTCCTGCAGATTTGATTTTCCATTTTAGTGTGATAGCCTATAATCTTTTACCATCTTGTCTTCAAACCAATTCCTTTGGAGTAATTTTGAATAGAATTTCTCATCTTTTAAAACAAATTGTCCTCTTTTTTGGAAATCTTTTCCTAACAAAGTTGGGTTTTGATCCAAAAGGAAAGGTTTTAGGCTCTATTTATCCAGATCATAAGCTTCTTCCTTCTCTAACTGATTATACTTAAAGCTTTCATTCTTAGGATTTATTCCTCATGGAAACTTAAATCCATAAAAGTTATTTATGATGTAAATAGATAAGATGATCCTTGCTCGAATTTGGGAATAATAGTTTCTTTTCTTCCACAGATTGGTTTGGTGAGATCCTTTCTCCTTTGTTGTTACTTCTCTTCTGATAGTAGGAAGGTGCTATAACTTTCTTTCCTTTATTAGACTATGGAGGTCTGTAATATTTTCTCTCAGGTCCTTACTTAGAACTTTAGAAATGGTCTTTCATCTCCTGAATATTCTTCTCCAAGCCATACTTCTCTCGAGGAATAAGGAACCCTTCGTGAGTCATACTGAACTTTCTTATACTTTGAATCCATTTATACATTTTCTCAAAAGAAGTTTTTCACTGAATGAATAGGTTTAAAGATATCGGTGGTTTAAGCCCTCCTTTTAGCACCAGAAATATCAGCCCAAAGTGTGGTTAACAACCCAAAATGATGTATTTATGCAAAAAAATTAACTTGTGAAAGGGTTAGCTTAGATTAAGACACTGTTCCCATGACAAAGTTCATGTTAAGTGCTTCCGACGACTTTCGAAAGTATGTTCCGATATAAAACAAGATATAATGATCAGATGTTGGTAGAATTGTGTTCGAAAGACCTTTTGGTAGTAGCTTTTATTCTCTAATGTGTTAGATTATGTAAATGATTTCCTATAGGTTTCCAAGTTAACCTTTCGGTCAGGCCACAAGTAAATTATGTAGGGCTTCGAGATTCTTAATTATCCTATGATAAACTTCCAAGTAGATCACTTAAATGAGATTTCAGTTAGGTAGATGAAGGGTTTCTCAAATTCTACAAAATGAAAGCTCAGAGTTCTTACTAGTTTGGGCCATCTTAGGTAACCATCATTTAGTTATAAGCTTATGTTGTTTCAGATATACCAGTCCTAAAGTAGATGTAGTTCACTTATTCCTATACTTAGAACCTTTCTTGTAATAACCCGAAAAATCTATACCAATTTAAAAATTTTAATTCGGCAATTTTAGTGAATTTTGAATTTTTTAAAATAAGTTATTTTAAATAATAACGACCAAAAGGCCTATTTGAATCGATGTTGGAAAATAAATATATTTATTTTAATCATGAAACAAGGCCTAAAATGGCTCGGTAGTTTGAAAATTTGAATTCAAACTTTGAGTGACTGTACCGGATGCAAAATAAAACAGATTTTAGTGAAACCAAAAATATTTAAATATGTTTATAAATATCTCTCTAACGATTCTAAAAAATCGAAATTTCATAGCGGGAATCAAAAGTTATTGCCAAATGAACTCTCAAAAAGGTTGCTATGTAGTTTATATAGCCCGTGAAAATAGTCATATTGCAAACGACCTACGTTTTTGACGAAGCCACCTTTGTTGAATCCGGAAAGTCAAATTATTGCTAGGTTTCAAATTCCATAATTTTTGAAGTTAATATGTGAGCGTGGCAAAAGAAAATGTGTTTGGTTAATTTCAGTCAATTTGCATCGACTAGAAAATGGCCATTTTTCAAACGGTCTTAGAATTCGACGAAATTAATTTTATTGGGACCGTATCGTCAAAACATAGCTAAATTATTTTTTCTAAAATTTTTGGGATCAGTATGAGGCTCAGGCAAATTGAAATGTACGTTCAAATCAAATATTGAATGTTTTATATTTTAGTTTGAAGAATAACTAACTGAAACAGTCGAGTGGGCCTACGAAACATATTCCAGTGTGTCCGGTATGGGGGTTTTTAGCTGGGGATGACAATCGTTGGGTTTGAATTGGAGATCTTAAGGAGAAGGGGTATTTTTGGATTTTAAAAACAAATATAAAATCGTGGACCAATCATAATTGGCCATCCCAACTTTCTCTCCCCCCGATCTTTCTCCAGACAATGGCGGAAAAGCTTTCCCCAATTCCTCCTCTGATCACTCCTATTACACACAAAATTTGACCTCCCTCTAGTTGGGAATTCTGTAGACCTCTCCAAGATCTTCAAATCCATATAAGGATTGTATTTTTTCATCGCGTGTTTGAAGAGGATCGACGCTCCAAAGTCTGGGGGTTTGAACCGCCTCTGTTCGCACCTGCCACCACCGAAGTAGACCCCACATCCACGCACGGAGGCGTCTCTCCTCACTCTTCGACGTGGCGTTGGC
Organism: Allium sativum; assembly: GCA_030737875.1. Classification (NCBI taxonomy): domain Eukaryota; kingdom Viridiplantae; phylum Streptophyta; class Magnoliopsida; order Asparagales; family Amaryllidaceae; genus Allium; species Allium sativum. Next base: position 222,763,212 of record CM060910.1, on the reverse strand, counting down.
CGATCCTCCTATAGCGCAGCGGATTGGAAGATAAATGCAAACCTAGTTTTGAACCTCTTCTGAAAGGTAACGACTGAAAATAAATTTAACTGTTTATAGCACTTTAAAGCGCTACGGATTTTGATTTCACAATAAAAATCATATCTTTTTCGTATGTTGATGAAATCCAGTGAAACAAGAGACAGTGGACTCGTGTGGATGTCTTCTACCTTCTAGATGAGACCGAATATTTTTCTGAGCTTCCTACAATTTTCGGAGGAGTGGAACCCAATGTGAGATTTCTGAATAATAAACGATATGGAATAACGATGTATAATGTAACGTCCCGCATTTTTGTCAGTTCGTATTTGAATATTTAAAACAGTTTAAATATTGAATTCATAATATAAGTGAATTTATATATTAATTAAAAACGAAGTTGAAAGTACAAAAATATATATTAATTATAATCAAGCTCACAAAGACGCTGCAGTTCATAATTTAACGTTCTGAACTTCAACTGAGTGTACATGACTCGTTTTAAATCGGATTTCTTCGAAACGAGAAACGTTGGAATCTGTTGAACTGTTTCTTTCCAACAGAAGTGGAAAATGGAGATTTCTTCATATAGATCGCAAGATATGTCCAAATCAAATATTCAGAAAGTCGCTATGAAATCATATATCGACCGTAACGGTTATTTGAATATAACCTGACACCAGTTGCAAATCGGGACAAGGTTCCTCTAAGGCGCAACGATAATTTAATTTTTAGAATTTTACTTTAATTTTTAATTAATTAAATATGCAACTTTTTATTTGGAGTATTTTGCACCCTGTATCGGTATTTCGGGGTTTCAAAATATGAGTCAATCTACCGGTATTATTATATTTTAAGGATCGTGATACATCACTGGACACAACCATGTTTTTATTTCTGTCCATAGCAGAGTATGTGAACCCTTCAAAACTTAAAACAAATCAAATAAATAAAATAAAAGTGGTATTCCTTCGTCCTTAAGTTTCAAATAAAATAGAATTGCAACCTAGCTAGCCTAAGCAAACAACCATGATCTAAATCATACCCTACCTTAGCCCAGCCTTAGTTAGAAATTTTTCTCCTATCTATAATACATGTAGGCGATAATGTTTCTTTTCTTTTCATTATCATATATAGGTGATGGCCTCTCCTACTCTAAATAGTATTCATTCCTTTGCCTATAAGATTTGAAGTCCAAAGATATTTTTTATGTAAAACAAGTTCCAGCTCCTCGCTAAAACAAAAAGCAATGCTATATGCCTACACATATATAGGAACCCTGTACATAAGTTTGCTTAGCATTTAAGTATAACAATCCATGACTATTCATACGTGATGACCATAACCTACCCCAATACATACGCCCTTCCTCACTTGAAAACAAACACGCACTGAAAACCAACAAACCTAAAACGTGTTGTCATCATATCCTACGCCATCCCATCTCATTTAAAACACTACGCCTATATCTATCCTATACTTGCACCTAAAGGGCGAAGTTTCACCACGTATAAGTACACGCAAAGAAGGGGAGTTTTCAAATCCAAGCTACAGGTTATATTTTTCCAGCAAACTTGTAAAATCAAATTTAAACTCTTTTAAGGAATTATATCATAAATATATTCTACTTCGTATCAGAAACCTCTTTGAAACTCGTACGTTGGATGATTCGCGAGAGTGTAAACAACATTGGCTAAAGTTCATGGCCTTGGAGAATAGTGGGTTTCATGGCGTCTGAGTAGCTCACGCATATTACTAGAGGATTAAATGAGCAGCGGTTTTGTAGGGGAGGCCAAGTTAAAATGATGAGCAGAAGGGACGGTGTTGAGTGGGAAGCAGAGAACGAAATGCGTGAAGAAAGGATGCTCTTGCGAAGGAAATAGAAATAGTGGGGATAGGATGATCTACGGCTATGCTAAAATATTATATGCATGTTGTCTGGAGGGGAATAATGTTTAGTAGGGGATGCGTCCTATGTTTGTATGCATGGCAAGTTTGAAGAGTTTTTAGGTATTGGAGCATTTAAAGAAAGGAGCTGCGTGCGTGTCATGCACTGTTAGCAAGAGATTGTAGAGTCTTTGAAGGGGGACATAAAGATGAAAATGGGTTCGTTGGTATGTCAGGAGGCGGTCGAGTAGAGCTGATGACGCGAATGGAAAGGTGGTTTCTGGATAAAAGCATTAAACGGTGAACTGTGATAATTAAGAACTGCGAACGATCTGATTCATGGGAACTGCAACGACGAAGTCTACAGTGTGGAATTATTCGTGCTGAGAACGAAGCAACTGGAATTTCGGGATAAAATCAACTAACGCAAATCGTTATTTAACGGTTAATGCGCCAATGTGAGTAAAATCACTAACTCTGATCTATTTTAAAATATTATAATGTTTTTTTGAATGCTGTGTGATGGTCGACTAGGTAGACTACAATTAATTTGGTTGTATATTATATATCGTTACATATGTACACATCATTAGTTGGACACTGATTCCATCGATTAGAATATTCCCTAGTATAGAGTTAGTGTAAATTGTGTTGACTGACATATGTGAATGGGGGAAACTGGTTGGAGGAATCCGAACGGATTCCTCGATATTTATATGTACTGTTTGTTTAGATATGCACTGTTTGCGCTGATTGAACCCAAATGTTATTTAAAACCTTGTGTGAATATTAATGTTGAATGAAAATTTAACATTTGTTTTGATTTGATAAATAAACGATATCGATTTAGAAAGTAGCAATAGTCAACCATAACCCATTTTGTTAAGAATTTGATTTGCCGTCAAGCAAATCAATGAAGTTAATTATAAAAATTATATTTTTATAATTAAAGTGAAGTTTTAAATTATAATAGAAGTTCTATTAGAAACCGGTATTTAATAAGTTCGTTTTTTAAAAGTAAATATAAACGATTGTTTTGTTAAATAAGTATGAAGCTGTAATTATCCGACAAGTAAATAATTTGGGATAATTATTTTAAAACAAACAATTTAGAAATGTTATTAGATTAAATATATTAATCGAATGGGAAGAAGTAATTAAAATCAGTTAACGAATTTACTGATGGAATGAAGTTGATTTAATTCAATTGTTTAATTGAAAATGATTATTAGATTAACTGGGTCCTTGTAAAGAAGTTATAAATAGAACGGTTGAATTAAGTTAAAGAGAAGAGTTAATGTTTAAAATAAATAATAATAAACAATGAAGATTTCAAAGTATGAATATAAAACCGTATTCCAAAATAGAACAAGGAAATACGATTTGATGAATATTATAAGTAATAACGGATTAGAATACAGAGTTATATCTGTTCCAAGGTAAGAACGTTGTCGATCAAGGTCTGAGAGGTAAATAGAATACCCCAACTTGAATGGCTTCACTATTATCGAGGAATGGTATCAGTTTGTGACAGAAAGAGATGTCAAGATTAGTATAAAGGGAATATGGCAGTGTATTGCCAGTCTTAGAATTATAGCGATAAAATAACACTGTTGACTAGGCTTAAGCGTGACTGTTATGTCAAGATTAGTTATAACGAAGAATATTACAGCGTATGACAAGTTTGGACTATAACGATAAAATAACGCTGTTGATAAGGTAAGTGTGACTGTAATGTTTAGATTGGTTATAAAGAGAATATTACAGCATATTGCAAGTTTTTACTATAGCGATAAATTAACGCTGTTAACCAAACTTAAGCGTGATTTTTATATATAGCAGCACTTCCTAGGAAATGAAACAGTTTGATCTGAAATCCACTTATTCTAAAAGTAATAGGTAACGGTGTTTGTCCAAAGGAAATATAAGAATAAGTTTAGAAAGAGAAATTGGAGAATCGTGTTAGAAAATGTAACACCCCACGTCCATTAATGTCACTCACAAAGGGAATGCATTAACTTCCATGGAGGTTATAAGTAAATATAGAACAGTAAAATTACATCAAGACAGATATAAGTTAGTACTTGGAAATTAAAAAAAAACTTTATTTAATTGCAGCAGAAGTCAAAACATGTTTGATTACATCTTAATACCATAAATCAGAGTCAAGTACAATATCCATCTGGATAAAGCAAATACATAATCCCATTACATAAATAGCCATTAAAGAAGATAACGAGCTGGACTTTACTTCAGCAGTCCTAGCTTTCCAAAAGAGACAAGCAATCCAATCAGGCTCCACTAGAGCTGGGTCCAACCTGAGGACCTGGAGGGAGAAAAATGTGGAAAAGAGGGGGGTCAGACATAAAGTCTGGCGAGTATGATAATTCTACAATACTATTATCAAAATAACTGGACTAAGGCATAAGCTGGAAAACAAGGAAATGTCTATGAAAGAGCAGATTAAGGACATAGACAATCGCTAAAGGAAACGTTATAGGCGCTCCTAAATACTAAGGATAAACACTATACTGCACCACACCAGTCACCCAAAAGATTGATCCCACTTAGCTTCACTTAGAAACATTCTTGATGGCTTTACGTACTCCTAGCTGACTACATTGGTGCCGCCTGCCCCTATCTCCACTAGGTGTACCCCACTTTCTATTTTTCGATCGGCTCCCTACTCGTAGATACCCGTGCTGGCCCCACAGTGGGGTGTATCATTCCCCTAAAGTGGCAACCCGATATAACGGAGATGCACGACTTATACCTACACGATGCAACAACGTCTTACCTACCAGCCTGGGTCCACACACGCATTTGAAACCCGTTGGACTTGCGTTGCCACCGCTCCCTGTTTTGGCCTCTTATAGTCAAACCCAGTATGCGTGTCCCGTCCTCGACTTGGGTCGAGCCTACAAAGATACGTTTTGGGATACTGGTTGAAATGGGCCCCCATTATCTCCCACAAGCATTCCACCTAAGCTTGTCCCCTTAGTCAATCCCACTTAACCCACTATTCATGTTCGTTACATGTGTGTTTGGTTAAGTCTAATCGTATTACAAATGCCTCTAAAGGCAACCACTAGATTCCTCATGCCACCCAAGGCACCTACTTAACCCCCATGTCCCACCTTACATGATTATCTGGTTAAGTATTTCTTAATTCATTAAGACCATAACCTCATAAAAACCTCTCACATTAGACTGACATTTATGGCAGCTGGATTTGCCGGGCGGGTCCGGGCAGTCTTACACCATAAAAGAGTCAAACCTCGTGTCTTTACAACTGTTATGCTTTAGTTTGGGCCTAGGACCTCTCACATTGGTCCGACATCTGTGACTACTGGATTTGCCGGGCGGGTCTGGGCAGGTTTACGTCACAAATGGGTCCAACCTCGTGTCCTAAGCATTGATTATTATTAATAATCCACTTTCCCCAATTTTAATAATTCCCTAATTGAATTATTAATTAATTCCAAATTTAGCAATGTCCATAATTGACTCAATTATGGACATACATTTAAGGCATGCAAAATCATATCAATTGCACCCCCAATTTATTAATTTCCTAATATTACCCCTACCCCACGTTTGAACGTTTATTCGCAAAATGTATGCTAGACCCAATTAGTCTAACTCATAGCATAAAAGAAAATATTCACAACAACAACATATATATGTGACTAAATGAATACTAACAAGGGGTGAAGCTTGCATATATCAAAATTACAACTTGCATAAGGTTATACATGTCATGGGTCTAAGGGTGTCAACTTATTCATAATTCACATAATATGATTTTGATCAAGTTCCATAAACTTGTATTGGACATGTGTGAATCAACATCATTAACAATATGGTTTTATATGGGTACACCTAACTCAATAGGAAAATTCCCAAAAATCAAAATTCATTTAATCATAGATTCATGTATATGGGTATACCTAACTTAATAGGCAAATTCCCATATTCAAGATCTATTTTAAAAAAAACATAAACTTTAAACATTATCCAATTCGCATAAATAATAACATCATGATTTTACAACTTGCATGATTCAACACAACTTAACATGACATCATTATCATATAACATAAGTATTTCAACATATATGATAATATGAGATCTACAACATATGTAAGATTTACAACATAGCATATCATAATTTGCAACATAGCTTGATATGATTTACAACATGGCATAACATGGTTTATAACATAGCATAGCATGATTAATCACATATGACATAGCATAGGATTATTTACAACATAATCACTACAACATAACAATATATATATGATAACATAATAGCATAAGAGATCCACAACAAAATTTACAAATACATAACAATTCATATCACTTTCTTGTGATCCAATTCATAACTTAATCGAATTATTTTATAATAACATTGTGAGAATCAACATACTCACAATTTTAAAGAAGAGAAATAGAGAGAGAGAGAGCTTTTGATTTGATTTGAGTAGATTTAGTTTGTTGATTAGGCCTTCTTCTTCTTTAGTTTGTGACGGCTATGCTGAACTCCATGGCAACGGCATGTCGGTAGCTCTCCAATTTTTCAAGTGATTTAGGGTTAGAGTCTACCTACTTTTTTATAGATGTTAGGATTCATTTAGGCCATTAGATTTAACCTAGAAATAACCGCAGCCATTCAGACAAGATGGGGTTTATCTTATTGACTCAGCAATGAGTCAGAAGTCACTCAGCTAACACTCAGCAAATTAATAAACTTCTATTCATGTTTACATTAACTGCCCATATATATATAAATATATATATATATAAATATATATATATATATATATATATATATATATGCACACGCACCTATTCATGAATTCAAATTAATCCATAATTAACTTATGACCTTTTCTACACCTTAATTTTCCAATTAATGTCTTAATTCCATTTTTCGCCTTTTAAAGCAATTCACATATCTCAAATTTGTTATATGCCTTTTTAAGGCTATTTCGTGCAAATTCTCAATATTAATTCTTTTAATTTGTGAATATTAGTATTAACTGATTTACGGGGTGTTACATTCTCCCCTACTTAAACGATTTCAACCCCGAAATCTTCAAATCAAGGAGAATGTTTAACCTAACATCCAATCAACCATCTACTCAATCATCAAACACTGGCATCCACTGTCCTTATAGATTTCTAATGCTTTTATGTTTAAATGCATAGTGTGTGTATATGTCCGTATCTAATGCAAAATTAGGCGGTCCACTGATTCAGTTGACCACCTTGATGCAATTCATGATAGTGCCATGCACCATTATGTATGCAAAAGATCCTAATTGCTTACAAACTACTTCTATATGCATGCACATCCATTCAACCGAATGCAGCATCTATGATGGTACAACTAGTATACATCCATTATACTGAAACACCCCACCTCCGTTAGGGTCACTCTCAAAGGGAATTCCCTAATTTTGGTGGAGGTTTATAAGTACAAGTCACAGATATACAAGACAGATATAAGAACACATATTTGTAAACAGCGGAAGAACAACAAACTTTATTTCATAAAGTCAAATACGTGTTACAACAACATCCTTTCCAAAAACATAACATAACACTTTCATAATCTGTCTTGAGTACATTATTTAAAGAAGCATAAATAAAACATAGATAAACTGCAACAGCCCCATAGTGGATTGTCCAAAGCCATAGTTCAAAACAGGAAAGTCCAAGCAATACATTTCTCTTCTTCAAGCTGGATGTTGAGGTAGGTCAAGCTGCTGTGTTCCCTCCCTGAGGACCTGGGGGGGGGGGGGGGGAACAGAAGAAAGAAGACGAAAGAAAAGTAGAGTCAGACATAAAGCCTGAGTAAGTCTAGTACTATTTTGTCTATGAATAAAGAACTGGGTATGATAAGTATAAACAAGAAGTGGGCATGCACTATAAACTTGGTTAAGTTGTCTAGGGTCGAATATACTATCGTACCCCATGTTGATCTCTGAACCCATATAAACTAGTTTCCAACTGGCACCCCATAATCAGGGTGATGTGATCCATTCTATGATGATCGGCTCCTACTCGCATAGTTACATGTGTCTTACGGCCCCCGATGTTGTAGTTACCTATGCTGGTCCCACCATGGGGTGTATCAAGTCCCATAGTGGCAACCCGACACAACCTTAGAGTGCACAGGTATGCTACTGTTGTCCAGTGCCTTATTTTTCTGCACCGGAGTGTGTGCACGCCCGCACTCCGTTAGAACCTACACTGCTACACCACCGCCGTCGCTTTGACCTCTTACAATCAGCCCAGTAATCGTGCCCCACCCTGCCTAGTTTCAGGGTATCCTGATACACCTTTTAGGGTTACTGCTGAAAAGGGTCCCCCGTTACTAGGTTTTCTATCTCTAGCCAACATGCTAAGTTGGTTAAGTGTTTTTCTAACCTAACCCCTCCAGTCCGTTTAGTTTAGCATGCTCCATTTTGATTAAGTCTTTAGTTCACTTAATCCTATCAATCTTGACTCAGCCTTAATTGTCTTATTAAGGCCCTGACCTCTCACATTAGACAGGTATTGTTGTGGCTGCCTGTTGCCGGTTGGTTCCGGGCAGTCTTACGCCACAACTCAGTCTAACCTCGGGTCCTTATTGGGCTCCATGTTTAACCTCCCACATTGGATAGGTATTGTTGTGACTACTGGACAGCCGGGCGGTTCCGGGCAGGTTTACATCACAACTCAATCCAACCTCGGGTTAAACACATCGTATTTTCTACATTTACATATTTTGTCATTCTTCTTTATTTCTTATATGTAAATATTTGCGGCCCATTATTAAGTTAATGGTGTAAAGGTTACACCAATCATGGGCCCAACCCATACTTGAATTTGGGCCCTTCTATTTTGTATTTTCATTCATTAATTAATTTTAACCCAACATTATTTTCCCCCCGTTTTACACGTCCGTTTATATATATATTGGGCTTAGCCTTTTAAAGCCCAATTTAGCCATGCGAAAAGGGGAGGCTTTTGGCGTGATTACATACACAAAAAGGGGAAGGTGTGCGTATGAACTTGCAATATGACGTTGGGAATACAAAATAGAAACTGGTGTACTTGCATAGTAGTGACATATACTTTGGTCATAAAGCATAGGTGACATGAATCAAAGCATGTGAACTTGTAATTGAGATATCATTATTGACACATGAACCTATATTTTTATTTAGGCATATTGTCAAACATAAGCATGGCATAAATATTTCTAGCATAAGCATGGCATAATGTCAAACATAAGCATGGCATAAATATTTCTAGCATAAGCATGGCATAATGTCAAACATAAGCATGGCATAAATATTTCTAACATGAAATCATGATTCCTACTTTAGTCATGTAAACTTACAAAAAAGGACTTTTTGAACCTAACCTAGCCATGTACCACATATGTCATCATATAATTTTTGTAAGCAAGATGAACTTAATCATGGATTTCAATTATGCCAAATCTCATTCATAGCCTAATCATATTCATAAGTTTGCAAATAGGTTTTCTAGTACAAAAGCATGGCTTAATACATGATGCCAAATTCTCAACATAATTTCATATGGATTATAATAACCAAACTTGTTCTAATTATTTACAAAATGATTTATGCACAAAAATATACATCATGATGGCATAGTAGCAAAACCCCAAACTTGCATAAATTTAAATCAACTACATACATGTAGCTACAACATGGATTACATAATTTGCGAAATATTCCAAACGTATACTTGCATAGAACTACCGCATGTAGTTCTTTATAACATGAATAACATACTTCAAGAATATCCAAACATATATAATATTTCAAATTGATAAGAACGCACAAATATGAATTACTTTATTGCCACAATTCAAGCATACAAACCAACACAATTGTTTATTCATACCAAAGTAATACTCTACTTACAATGGTGTGATGAATTCTCTAGTTTAGGGATTGAAGACGCAAATTCCTTTGTTGAATTGATTTGTTTAGGTTGCTTTAAGCTTTAGAATCTTCCTCCTAATCCTCTCTCCAATTTGGTGGCTACTCCTAGTCGTTCCTCAGCAACATGGCGGCTATGTTCTTATTTTTGAATGAATAAATTAGGGTTTAGTCTAGGGTTGTTTATATAGAGGTTAGGAACTGATTAGGACCATTGATGTTGCCTGGATTGATCGTAGCCATTCATTCGATAGAGAGACCAATTAAAACTTGCCACCTAGCCCTAATGACAAAGCAGACCACAGAAAATCGACCAAACACAGACCTGGCCAGCCAGGTTGGCTGGGCTCGACCAGGTCGACACCCCTGTCGACAGGGCTGTCGACAGCCCTGTCGACATGGGTAGCCCAGGTCGACAGCCCAGTCGACCTGGGTGGCCTAGGCGGGTGTTTATCCGCCCTGGCCCATTGGGCCCGATTTTTAATTATTTTATTCTGTTTGAATTTTTAAATTTAATTCAAAACTTCCGAAGGCCATATCTTCTTCATACGGACTCCGTTTTTCGAAAACTCGGACTCTATTTCGCGTATTTTTCCGAGACGAACGCAATGGCGTATCCCGTTTCCCTTAGTTCTTTGATTTCAGATTAATTATACTTTAATTTGTTAATTTCACAGTTACAGAATTTTCGGGGTGTTACATATACTAAATACATTCATTTATGCAATATGCAATATGTAGTGACTGAGCCGATCTAGTGCCTAAAGTGTGTGTATATATGCATCCACGAGCAACCACTAGCAACCACTTGCATCCATTTTGCATCCATCATAAATAACATGTCTCAAACACATGTTTCAACCATAGGATTATCCTAACTAAAGGTCAAAGATACTAATGAGAGGACATACTAAAGATAAGATAAGATAAGCTAAGTGATAAAGGAGAAATTAAAAGACATACCCTCAAAAAGAAAAGGGTACAACGAACGCATCTTCTCTTCTGTCTCCCAAGTAGCGTTGCTCTCATCATCTCCCCATTGCACCTTAACTAGTCTGACCTCTAGATTCCTCAACTTTTTGATCTCCGACCCAAGAATGCATGTAGGAGCTCGTCTAATTGTTGCATCACGCTCTATTTCCACCTCTTTAAGCAAGCTCGGCTCTACCACCTCCGCGGTCTTGTGCAAACACTTCCTCAAATGTGATACATGGAATACGTCGTGTACTCCACTAAGTTTCTCAGGCAACTCCACCCTATACGCCATCTTCCCAATCCTGTCTTTTATAGGAAACGGCCCTACAAACCTTGGCGCTAATTTCCCAACGGACCCAAAGCGAACAACATTCCGTAACGGAGATACTTTGATAAAAACCATGTCCCCAATGTCAAACTCAAGATCTGTCCTCCTCTTATCAGCATACGATTTCTGCCTATCTTGTGCTGCTTCCATCCTCCTTCGAATCAAATCAATCTTCTCCGAGGTTTCCCTAACCATATCGGGCCCAAGTAGGATTTTATCGGTAGATTCCCTCCAACATGTAGGCGAACGGCAAGGCCTTCCATAAAGAGCTTCGAAAGGTGCCATGCCAATACTAGACTGAAAGCTATTATTATATGCGAATTCTACCAACGGAAGGTGCTCTTCCCATGTACCCCCAAAGTCTAGGATACAAAGCCTTAAAAAATCCCCTAGAATACGATTCACCCTCTCGGTCTGACCGTCCGTCTGAGGATGATATGCGGTGCTCAAACATAGCTGAGTCCCTACCGCCTCTTGTAAACTCTTCCAAAATTCGCTAGTGAAGATGGGATCACGGTCGCTTAATATACTAGAAGGAATACCGTGCAAACAAACTATCTCTTTAATGTATACAGAAGCCAACCTCGGAGCAGTCCTCTTACTTTTCACGGGAATAAAATGGGCGCTCTTAGTAAGTCTATCTACTATAACCCAAATCCCCGTATTACCCTTCCTTGATCTGGGTAATCCATCCACAAAATCCATTGAGACGCTTTCCCATTTCCATAGTGGAACTTCCAATGGGTGAAGCAACCCACTGGGTTTCCTTTGTTCCGCCTTTGCTCGTTGGCACACCAAGCATCTAGCGACGTACTCGGCCACATCCATTTTCATACCGGCCCAAAAGAAATCTCGCTTCATATCTTTGTACATCTTGTCTCCGCCGGGATGAATGGTCATCTTTGAGCGATGAGCATCATCAAGAATGGCCTTCCTTAAGTCTTCGTCTTGTGGTACACAAAGTCTATTATCCCTTCGTAACCAACCCTTATCGTCTAGGGTGTACCTACGAAGATGGCTAGACGACTCCCCTCCTTTGAGCTTTTCTACTATCTCAACCAACTGGGGGTCGTCTAGCTGTGCCTCACCAACTCGTCCTAGAAGTGTAGGTCTAACCTCCAAGGATGCTAACAAACCAGGTACTAGGTCAACGGAGGGTCTAAAGTCAAACATGGAGATGAATTCTAAGCTTCGTCGTTCAACAAACAACGGACTTAAGGCGTCTGCTACCACGTTACCCTTGCCCGGGGTATATGCTATTTCAAAATCGTAGGAGGCTAAGAATTCCATCCACCGTTGCTGCCTTAAATTCAAATCCTTCTGAGAGAATAAGTATTTTAATGATTTGTGGTCAGTGAACAGTTCGAATTTCTCACCAAGAAGATAGTGACGCCAAGACTTAAGCGCAAATAATTGCGGCAAACTCAAGGTCATGCGTAGGGTAATTCTTTTCATGAACCCTCAACTGCCTTCCACCATAGGCTATTACTCTTCCCTCTTGCATGAGGACCGCGCCAAGTCCCGTCCCACAAGCATCAGTATAGACGGTAAACGGTTTATTCCCGGTCTGGCAGCACTAAGACTGGGGCTGAAGTTAAGGCTCTCTTTAAACGTTGGAACGCATCATCACAATCTTCGTCCCACGTAAAAACCAGGTTCTTCTTCGTTAACCGTGTTAATGGAGCTGATATTTTTGCGAAGTCTTTGATAAACTTCCTATAATAGCCAACCAACCCCAAGAAAATTCTTCCTTCGGTTACATTTTTAGGGACCTTCCAATCTTGGATGGCCACCACCTTTGCGGGATCCACTGCTATCCCTTCTTTGGAAACCACGTGCCCTAAGAACCGTACTTCTTTCCTCCAGAAGTGACACTTAGAAAATTTTTCCTTAAGGTTATGCGCTCGAAGGGTTTCCAACACTTCCCTAAGATGTAGGGCATGCTATTCTTCATCCTTAGAAAAGACTAAGATGTCATCCACAAAGACTACCACGAATTTGTTAAGTTACTCCCTAAACACCCTACTCATCAAATCAACAAAATATGCGGGGGCGTTTGTCAAACCAAAGGGCATCACTAGCCATTCATAGAATCCGTCAGGAGTCCTAAAAGCAGTCTTATCTATACTATCCTCAGCCACTCTCAGTTGATGAAAGCCAGTGGCTAAGTCCAACTGCGAAAACACTGAGGCGCCAACTAACTGATCAAAGAGATCGTCAATCCTCGGCAGTGGGTGTCGGTTCTTTTTAGTAAGCTTGTTTAGTTCTCTATAGTCCACACAAAGTCTAAGGGACCCATCCGCCTTTGTAGCAAATACTACCGGAGCACCCCACTCCGATATACTACCTCTTATGAACCCCTTCTCAAGCAACTCCTTCACTTGCTTATTGAGTTCCCACCTTTCACGAGGAGCCATGTGGCGCACTGGCAAAGATACGGGTTTAGCATTATCCACAAGATAAATTCGAAAGTCTATCTCCCGCTTTGGAGGTAAGCCCTTCACCTCCTCAAACACATCCGGATATTCCCGGACCACCTCTACCGAACGCAGATTCTCTACAGACGCGTCAAGCGATTCAAGATAACTTAGCATAACGGAATTTATGGGATTACAAAAGATGTAGAGAGCATTACCAAGGCGAGTCACAAGGCTAACTACTCTCCTTTCACAATCAAGAATGACCCCATTTCTAGATAACCAATCCATTCCTAAAATTAGCCCATAGCCCGTGAAGCCCAATACATAAGCATCACATCTAAATTCAATGCTAAGTATAGAGATTTTCAAATCTAAACATATAATGGTCAAATGAGCCGAACCCCCAATTGGATTTGAAACAACCATGGGATTCTCTACTAAACTGGTGTTCAAGTGCAGTAATTCAACTAATGATGCAGAGATAAACAAATGAGATGCGCCAGAATCGAATAAGGTACGGACAGGATGATCAAACAGAAAAACTAAGCTTTCAACAGAAATTGTTCTACCTCTTTCTTGCAGCGGTGGGGCCGCAATAGCCTGAACTTGCCCCCTTGCCTGCCCAGGTGCCATAAGAGCCTGCACCTGTCCTCCCGAGGTAGACCCTGCCCTCTGCCCCTTCTTTGGGCAGTCCTTCACCAAATGTCCCGCATCTCCACAATGAAAACAACCAGTCTTCTTTTTCTTTCTACAATCTTTGCTGAGATGGCCAGGCGTCCCACAATTGAAGCATCTCTTCTTCCCTTTGCCATTATTGGTTTTACCACCCTTCTTATTTTGCTGTTGGGGTTTCTTCTGATCCCCCTTCTTTTCAACTGCCTTATCCTCATGCATAAGTGTCATTTCTACTAGCCTTTCAAAGGTGGCTCCCATAGGGATGTGGGTCATAGCCAACCCTTGCAACGGTTCATTCAAGCCTCTAACGAACCTCAAAGCTTTCTTCTCTGGCGTGTTCACCAACTCCAAGCCAAACCTTGCTAACTGATTAAATTTATTGACATACTCCTTCACTGATAAGCTCCCTTGCTTTAATGTCAGGAATTTTTCCATATTTAAATTCTCCTCTGCCCTTGAAAGAAATTTTTCCTCAAACCTTCGTCTGAAATCCGCCCATGAATCAACTGGACGTTCCTCGTTAGTGACCTCCCACCAAAACGAGGCCTCTCCCTTCATTAACCAAGCAGCTAAACGGACTTTCCTCCCATCTTCCACTTCAAAGATATCCAACAATTCCTCAGTCTCCTTAAGCCAGTCTCTGGCCTCCACAAACGTCTCAGTCCCTTGAAAAGTTTTTCCGCCTATAGCTTTAAACTCCTTGCACGTCTTTGTAAAAGTATCAACACGAGGAGGAGGAGGAGGAATGGGTGCAACTGGGGGTGGAGGAACATCTGCTGGGCCTGTAGTGGTGGCGCTGGCATCCAAATATCTCCTAAACCACCCTGGAATCGTCACACCTTCTGGGAGATTAAGATCTTCAGCCATGCTGAAACGAAAAAGGAAAGATTCAAAATGGAGAATTCGAAAGATAAAGATAAGGATATGGTTATTTGGGATTATGTTTTTCAAAAAAACTCTCTTTAAATAACATGTTTTTTAAAGCACTTCTTCCAAAAATATTTTAGAAAAATATTTTTCTAAAAATTTTATCTGTTCTGGTAACCTTATGCTCTGATACCACGTGTAACACCCCACGTCCATTAATGTCACTCACAAAGGGAATGCATTAACTTCCATGGAGGTTATAAGTAAATATAGAACAGTAAAATTACATCAAGACAGATATAAGATAGTACTTGGAAATTAAAAAAAAAATTATTTCATTGCAGCAGAAGTCAAAACATGTTTGATTACATCTTAATACCATAAATCCGAGTCAAGTACAATATCCATCTTGATAAAGCAAATACATAATCCCATTACATAAATAGCCATTAAAGAAGATAACGAGCTGGACTTTACTTCAACAGTCCTAGCTTTCCAAAAGAGACAAGCAATCCAATCAGGCTCCATTAGAGCTGGGTCCAACCTGAGGACCTGGAGGGAGAAAAATGTGGAAAAGAGGGGGGTCAGACATAAAGTCTGGCGAGTATGATAATTCTACAATACTATTATCAAAATAACTGGACTAAGGCATAAGCTGGAAAACAAGGAAATGTCTATGAAAGAGCAGATTAAGGACATAGACAATCGCTAAAGGAAACGTTATAGGCGCTCCTAAATACTAAGGATAAACACTATACTGCACCACACCAGTCACCCTAAAGATTGATCCCACTTAGCTTCACTTAGAAACATTCTTGATGGCTTTACGTACTCCTAGCTGACTACATAGGTGCCGCCTGCCCCTATCTCCACTAGGTGTACCCCACTTTCTATTTTTCGATCGGCTCCCTACTCGTAGATACCCGTGCTGGCCCCACAGTGGGGTGTATCATTCCCCTAAAGTGGCAACCCGATATAACGGAGATGCACGGCTTATACCTACACGATGCAGCAACGTCTTACCTACCAGCCCGGGTCCACACACGCATATGAAACCCGTTGGACTTGCGTTGCCACCGCTCCCTGTTTTGGCCTCTTATAGTCAAACCCAGTATGCGTGTCCCGTCCTCGACTTGGGTCGAGCCCACAAAGATACGTTTTGGGATACTGGTTGAAATGGGCCCCCATTATCTCCCACAAGCATTCCACCTAAGCTTGTCCCCTTAGTCAATCCCACTTAACCCACTATTCATGTTCGTTACATGTGTGTTTGGTTAAGTCTAATCGTATTTCAAATGCCTCTAAAGGCAACCACTAGATTCCTCATGCCACCCAAGGCACCTACTTAACCCCCATGTCCCACCTTACATGATTATCTGGTTAAGTATTTCTTAATTCATTAAGACCATAACCTCATAAAGACCTCTCACATTAGACTGACATTTATGGCAGCTGGATTTGCCGGGCGGGTCCAGGCAGTCTTACACCATAAAAGAGTCTAACCTCGTGTCTTTACAACTGTTATGCTTTAGTTTGGGCCTAGGACCTCTCACATTGGGCCGACATTTGTGACTACTGGATTTGCCGGGCGGGTCCGGGCAGGTTTACATCACAAACGGGTCCAACCTCGTGTCCTAAGCATTGATTATTATTAATAATCCACTTTCCCCAATTTTAATAATTCCCTATTTGAATTATTAATTAATTCCAAATTTAGCAATGTCCATAATTGACTCAATTATGGACATGCATTTAAGGCATGCAAAATCATATCAATTGCACCCCAATTTATTAATTTCCTAATATTACCCCTACCCCACGTTTGAACGTTTATTCGCAAAATGTATGCTAGACCCGATTAGTCTAACTCATAGCATAAAAGAAAATATTCACAACAACAACATATATGTGTGACTAAATGAATACTAACAAGGGGTGAAGCTTGCATATATCAAAATTACAACTTGCATAAGGTTATACATGTCATGGGTCTAAGGGTGTCAACTTATTCATAATTCACATAATATGATTTTGATCAAGTTCCATAAACTTGTATTGGACATGTGTGAATCAACATCATTAACAATATGGTTTTATATGGGTACACCTAACTCAATAGGAAAATTCCCAAAAATCAAAATTCATTTAATCATAGTTTCATGTATATGGGTACACCTAACTTAATAGGCAAATTCCCATATTAAAGATCTATTTTAAAAAAAACATAAACTTTAAACATGATCCAACTCGCATAAATAATAACATCATGATTTTACAACTTGCATGATTCAACACAACTTAACATGACATCATTATCATATAACATAAGTATTTCAACATATATGATAATATGAGATCTACAACATATGTAAGATTTACAACATAGCATATCATAATTTGCAACATAGCTTGATATGATTTACAACATGGCATAACATGGTTTATAACATAGCATAGAATGATTAATCACATATGACATAGCATAGGATTATTTACAACATAATTACTACAACATAACAATATATATATGATAACATAATAGCATAAGAGATACACAACAAAATTTACAAATACATAACAATTCATATCACTTTCTTGTGATCCAATTCATAACTTAATCGAATTATTTTATAATAACATTGTGAGAATCAGCATACTCACAATTTTAAAGAAGAGAAATAGAGAGAGAGAGAGAGCTTTTGATTTGATTTGAGTAGATTTAGTTTGTTGATTAGGCCTTCTTCTTCTTTAGTTTGTGACGGCTATGCTGAACTCCATGGCAACGACATGTCGGTAGCTCTCCAATTTTTCAAGTGATTTAGGTTTAGAGTCTACCCACTTATTTATAGATGTTAGGATTCATTTAGGCCATTAGATTTAACCTAGAAATAACCGCAGCCATTCAGACAAGATGGGGTTTATCTTATTGACTCAGCAATGAGTCAGAAGTGACTCAGCAAACACTCAACAAATTAATAAACTTCTATTCATGTTTACATTAACTGCCCATATATATATACACACGCACCTGTTCATGAATTCAAATTAATCCATAATTAACTTATGACCATTTCTACACATTAATTTTCCAATTAATGTCTTAATTCCATTTTTCGCCTTTTAAGGCAATTCACATATCTCAAATTTGTTATATGCCTTTTAAGGCTATTTCATGCAAATTCTCACTATTAATTCTTTTAATTTGTGAATATTAATATTAACTGATTTACGGGGTGTTACATTCTCCCCTCCTTAAAGGATTTCGACCCCCAAAATCTTCAAATCAAGGAGAATGTTTAACCTAACATCCAATCAACCATCTACACAATCATCAAACACTGGCATCCACTGTCCTTATAGACTTCTAATGCTTTTATGTTTAAATTCATAGTGTGTGTATATGTCCGTATCTAATGCAAAATTAGGCGGTCCACTGATTCAGTTGACCTCCTTGATGCAATTCATGATAGTGCTATGCATCCATTATGTATGCAAAAGATCCTAATTGCTTACAAACTACTTCTATATGCGTGCATATCCATTCAACCGAATGCAGCATCTATGTGATGGTACAACCATTATACATCCATTATACTAAATACATTCATTTATGCAATATGCAATATGTAGTGACTGAGCCGATCTAGTGCCTAAAGTGTGTGTATATATGCATCCACGAGCAACCACTAGCAACCACTTGCATCCATTTTGCATCCATCATACATAACATGTCTCAAACACATGTTTCAACCATAGGATTACCCTAACTAAAGGTCAAAGATACTAATGAGAGGACATACTAAAGATAAGATAAGATAAGCTAAGTGATAAAGGAGAAATTAAAAGACATACCCTCAAAAAGAAAAGGGTACAACGAACGCATCTTCTCTTCTGTCTCCCAAGTAGCGTTGCTCTCATCATCTCCCCATTGCACCTTAACTAGTCTGACCTCTCGATTCCTCAACTTTTTGATCTCCGACCCAAGAATGCATGTAGGAGCTCGTCTAATTGTTGCATCACGCTCTATTTCCACCTCTTTAAGCAAGCTCGGCTCTACCACCTCCGCGGTCTTGTGCAAACACTTCCTCAAATGTGATACATGTAATACGTCGTGTACTCCACTAAGTTTCTCAGGCAACTCCCCCCTATACGCCATCTTCCCAATCCTGTTTTTATAGGAAACGGCCCTACAAACCTTGGCGCTAATTTCCCAATGGACCCAAAGCGAACAACATTCCGTAACGGAGATACTTTGATAAAAACCATGTCCCCAATGTCAAACTAAAGATCTGTCCTCCTCTTATCAGCATACGATTTCTGCCTATCTTGTGCTGCTTTCTTCCTCCTTCGAATCAAATCAATCTTCTCCGAGGTTTCCCTAACCATATCGGGCCAAAGTAGGATTTTATCGGTAGATTCCCACCAACAAGTAGGCGAACGGCAAGGCCTTCCATAAAGAGCTTCGAAAGGTGCCATGCCAATACTAGACTGAAAGCTATTATTATATGCGAATTCTACCAACGGAAGGTGCTCTTCCCATGTACCCCCAAAGTCTAGGATACAAAGCCTTAAAAGATCCTCTAGAATACGATTCACCCTCTCGGTCTGGCCGTCCGTCTGAGGATGATATGCGGTGCTCAAACATAGCTGAGTCCCTACCACCTCTTGTAAACTCTTCCAAAATTCGCTAGTGAAGATGGGATCACGGTCGCTTACTATACTAGAAGGAATACCGTGCAAATGAACTATCTCTTTAATGTACACAGAAGCCAACCACGGAGCAGTCCTCTTACTTTTCACGGGAATAAAATGGGCGCTCTTAGTAAGTCTATCTACTATAACCCAAATCCCCGTATTACCCTTCCTTGATCTGGGTAATCCATCCACAAAATCCATTGAGACGCTTTCCCATTTCCATAGTGGAACTTCCAATGGGTGAAGCAACCCACCGGGTTTCCTTTGTTCCGCTTTTACTCGTTGGCACACCAAGCATCTAGCGACGTACTCGGCCACATCCTTTTTCATACCGGCCCAAAAGAAAACTCGCTTCATATCTTTGTACATCTTGTCTCCGCCAGGATGAATGGTCATCTTTGAGCGATGAGCATCATCGAGAATGGCCTTCCTTAAGTCTTCGTCTTGTGGTACACAAAGTCTATTATCCCTTCGTAACCAACCCTTATCGTCTATGGTGTACCTACGAAGATGGCTAGACGACTCCCCTCCTTTGAGCTTTTCTACTATCTCAACCAACTGGGGGTCGTCTTGCTGTGCCTCACCAACTCGTCCTAGAAGTGTAGGTCTAACCTCCAAGGATGCTAACAAACCAGGTACTAGGTCAACGGAGGGTCTAAAGTCAAACATGGAGATGAATTCTAAGCTTCGTCGTTCAACAAACAACGGACTCAAGGTCAACCTTTTCCTACTTAAGGCATCTGCTACCACGTTACCCTTGCCCGGGGTATTTGCTATTTCAAAATCGTAGGAGGCTAAGAATTCCATCCACCGTTGCTGCCTTAAATTCAAATCCTTCTGAGAGAATAAGTATTTTAATGATTTGTGGTCAGTGAATAGTTCGAATTTCTTACCAAGAAGATAGTGACGCCAAGACTTAAGCGCAAAAACAATTGCGGCTAACTCAAGGTCATGCGTAAGGTAATTCTTTTCATGAACCCTCAACTGCCTTCCAGCATAGGCTATTACTCTTCCCTCTTGCATGAGGACCGCGCCAAGTCCCGTCCCACAAGCATCAGTATAGACGGTAAACGGTTTATTCCCGTCTGGCAGCACTAAGACTGGGGCTGAAGTTAAGGCTCTCTTTAAATGTTGGAACGCATCATCACAATCTTCGTCCCACGTTAAAACCAGGTTCTTCTTCGTTAACCGTGTTAATGGAGCTGATATTTTTGTGAAGTCTTTGATAAACTTCCTATAATAGCCAGCCAACCCCAAGAAACTTCTTACTTCGGTTACATTTTTAGGGACCTTCCAATCTTGGATGGCCACCACCTTTGCGGGATCCACTGCTATCCCTTCTTTGGAAACCACGTGCCCTAAGAACCGTACTTCTTTCCTCCAGAAGTGACATTTAGAAAAATTTTCCTTAAGGTTATGCGCTCGAAGGGTTTCCAACACTTCCCTAAGATGTAGGGCATGATCTTCTTCATCCTTAGAAAAGACTAAGATGTCATCAACAAACACTAACACGAATTTGTTAAGGTACTCCCTAAACACCCTACTCATCAAATCAACAAAATATGCGGGGGCGTTTGTCAAACCAAAGGGCATCACTAGCCATTCATAGAATCCGTCAGGAGTCCTAAAAGCAGTCTTATCTATACTATCCTCAGCCACTCTCAGTTGATGAAATCCAGTGGCTAAGTCCAACTCCGAAAACACTGAGGCGCCAACTAACTGATCAAAGAGATCGTCAATCCTTGGCAGTGGGTGTCGGTTCTTTTTAGTAAGCTTGTTTAGTTCTCTATAGTCCACACAAAGTCTAAGGGACCCATCCGCCTTTGTAGCAAATACTATTGGAGCACCCCACTCCGATATACTACGTCTTATGAACCACTTCTCAAGCAACTCCTTCACTTGCTTATTGAGTTCCCTCCTTTCACGAGGAGCCATGTGGCGCACTGGCAAAGATACGGGTTTAGCATTATCCACAAGATAAATTCGAAAGTCTATCTCCCACTTTGGAGGTAAGCCCTTCACCTCCTCAAACACATCCGGATATTCCCGGACCACCTCTACCGAACGCAGATTCTCTACAGACGCGTCAAGCGATTCAAGATAACTTAACATAACGGAATTTATGGGATTACAAAAGATGTCGAGAGCATTACCAAGGCGAGTCACAAGCCTAACTACTCTCCTTTCACAATCAAGAATGACCCCATTTCTAGATAACCAATCCATTCCTAAAATTAGCCCATAGCCCGTGAAGCCCAATACATAAGCATCACATCTAAATTCAACGCTAAGTATAGAGATTTTGAAATCCAAACATATCATGGTCAAATGAGCCGAACCCCCAATTGGATTTGAAACAACCAAGGGATTCTCTACTAAACAGGTGTTCAAGTGCAGTAATTCAACTAATGATGCAGAGATAAACAAATGAGATGCACCAAAATCGAATAAGGTACGAACAGGATGATCAAACAGAAAAACTAAGCTTTCAACAGAAATTGTTCTACCTCTTTCTTGCAGCGGTGGGGCCGCAATAGCCTGAACTTGCCCCCTTGCCTGCCCAGGTGCCATAAGAGCCTGCATTTGTCCTCCCGAGGTAGACCCTGCCCTCTGCCCCTTCTTTGGGCAGACCTTCACCAAATGTCCCGCATCTCCACAATGAAAACAACCAGTCTTCTTTTTCTTTCTACAATCTTTGCTGAGATGGCCAGGCGTCCCATAATTGAAGCATCTCTTCTCCCCTTTGCCATTATTGTTTTTACCACCCTTCTTATTTTGCTGTTGGGGTTTCTTCTGATCCCCCTTCTTTTGAACTGCCTTATCCTCATGCATAAGTGCCATTTCTACTAGCCTTTCAAAGGTGGCTCCCATAGGGATGTGGGTCATAGCCAACCCTTGCAACGGTTCATTCAAGCCTCTAACGAACCTCAAAGCTTTCTTCTCTGGCGTGTTCACCAACTCCAAGCCAAACCTTGCTAACTGATTAAATTTATTGACATACTCCTTCACTGATAAGCTCCCTTGCTTTAATATCAGGAATTTTTCCATATTTAAATTCTCCTCTGCCCTTGAAAGAAACTTTGCCTCAAACCTTCGTCTGAAATCCGCCCATGAATCAACTGGACGTTCCCCGTTAGTGACCTCCCACCAAAACGAGGCCTCTCCCTTCATTAACCAAGCAGCTAAATGGACTTTCCTCCCATCTTCCACTTCAAAGATATCCAACAATTCCTCAGTCTCCTTAAGCCAGTCTTTGGCCTCCACAAACGTCTCAGTCCCTTGAAAAGTTTTTTCGCCCATAGCTTTAAACTCCTTGCACGTCTTTGCAAAAGTATCAACACGAGGAGGAGGAGGAGGAGGAGCAATGGGTGCAACTGGGGGTGGAGGAACATCTGCTGGGCCTGCAGTGGTGGCGCTGGCATCCAAATATCTCCTAAACCACCCTGGAATCGTCACACCTTCTAGGAGATTAAGATCTTCAGCAATGCTGAAACAAAAAAGGAAAGATTCAAAATGGAGAATTCGAAAGATAAAGATAAGGATATGGCTATTTGGGATTATGTTTTTCATAAAAACTATCTTTAAATAACATGTTTTTAAAGCACTTCTTCCAAAAATACTTTAGAAAAATATTTTTCTAAAAATTTTATCTATTCTGGTAACCTTATGCTCTAATACCACGTGTAACACCCCACGTCCATTAATGTCACTCACAAAGGGAATGCATTAACTTCCATAGAGGTTATAAGTAAATATAGAACAGTAAAATTACATCAAGACAGATATAAGATAGTACTTGGAAATTAAAAAAAACTTTATTTCATTGCAGCAGAAGTCAAAACATGTTTGATTACATCTTAATACCATAAATCAGAGTCAAGTACAATATCCATCTTGATAAAGCAAATACATAATCCCATTACATAAATAGCCATTAAAGAAGATAATGAGCTGGACTTTACTTCAGCAGTCCTAGCTTTCCAAAAGAGACAAGCAATCCAATCAGGCTCCACTAGAGCTGGGTCCAACCTGAGGACCTGGGGGGAGAAAAATGTGGAAAAGAGGTGGGTCAGACATAAAGTCTGGCGAGTATGATAATTCTACAATACTATTATCAAAATAACTGGACTAAGGCATAAGCTGGAAAACAAGGAAATGTCTATGAAAGAGCAGATTAAGGACATTGACAATCGCTAAAGGAAACGTTATAGGCGCTCCTAAATACTAAGGATAAACACTATACTACACCACACCAGTCACCCTAAAGATTGATCCCACTTAGCCTCACTTAGAAACATTCTTGATGGCTTTACGTACTTCTAGCTGACTACATAGGTGCCGCCTGCCCTATCTCCACTAGGTGTACCACACTTTCTAATTTTTCGATCGGCTCCCTACTCGTAGATACCCGTGCTGGCCCCACAGTGGGGTGTATCATTCCCCTAAAGTGGCAACCCGATATAACGGAGATGCACGGCTTATACCTACACGATGCAACAACGTCTTACCTACCAGCCCGGGTCCACACACGCATATGAAACCCGTTGGACTTGCGTTGCCACCGCTCCCTGTTTTGGCCTCTTATAGTCAAACCCAGTATGCGTGTCCCGTCCTCGACTTGGGTCGAGCCCACAAAGATACGTTTTGGGATACTGGTTGAAATGGGCCCCCATTATCTCCCACAAGCATTCCACCTAAGCTTGTCCCCTTAGTCAATCCCACTTAACCCACTATTCATGTTCGTTACATGTGTGTTTGGTTAAGTCTAATCGTATTTCAAATGCCTCTAAAGGCAACCACTAGATTCCTCATGCCACCCAAGGCACCTACTTAACCCCCATGTCCCACCCTACATGATTATCTGGTTAAGTATTTCTTAATTCATTAAGTCCATAACCTCATAAAGACCTCTCACATTAGACTGACATTTATGGCAGCTGGATTTGCCGGGCGGGTCCGGGCAGTCTTACACCATAAAAGAGTCTAACCTCGTGTCTTTACAACTGTTATGCTTTAGTTTGGGCCTAGGACCTCTCACATTGGGCCGACATTTGTGACTACTGGATTTGTCGGGCGGGTCCGGGCAGGTTTACGTCACAAACGGGTCCAACCTCGTGTCCTAAGCATTGATTATTATTAATAATCCACTTTCCCCAATTTTAATAATTCCCTATTTGAATTATTAATGAATTCCAAATTTAGCAATGTCCATAATTGACTCAATTATGGACATGCATTTATGGCATGCAAAATCTTATCAATTGCACCCCAATTTATTAATTTCCTCATATTACCCATACCCTACGTTTGAACGTTTATTCGCAAAATGTATGCTAGACCCGATTAGTCTAACTCATAGCATAAAAGAAAATATTCACAACAACAACATATATATGTGACTAAATGAATACTAACAAGGGGTGAAGCTTGCATATATCAAAATTACAACTTGCGTAAGGTTATACATGTCATGGGTCTAAGGGTGTCAACTTATTCATTATTCACATAATATGATTTTGATCAAGTTCCATAAACTTGTATTGGACATGTGTGAATCAACATCATTAACAATATGGTTTTATATAGGTACACCTAACTCAATAGGCAAATTCCCAAAAATCAAAATTCATTTAATCATAGATTCATGTATATGGGTACACCTAACTTAATAGGCAAATTCCCATATTCAAGATCTATTTTAAAAAAAAAGCATAAACTTTAAACATGATCCAATTCGCATAAATAATAACATCATGATTTTACAACTTGCATGATTCAACACAACTTAACATGACATCATTATCGTATAACATAAGTATTTCAACATATATGATAATATGAGATCAACAATATATGTAAGATTTACAACATAACATATCATAATTTGCAACATAGCTTGATATGATTTACAACATGGCATAACATGGTTTATAACATAGCATAGCATGATTAATCACATATGACATAGCATAGGATTATTTACAACATAATCACTACAACATAACAATATATATATGATAACATAATAGCATAAGAGATCCACAACAAAATTTACAAATACATAACAATTCATATCACTTTCTTGTGACCCAATTCATAACTTAATCGAATTATTTTATAATAACATTGTGAGAATCAGCATACTCACAATTTTAAAGAAGAGAAATAGAGAGAGAGCTTTTGATTTGATTTGAGTAGATTTAGTTTGTAGATTAGGCCTTCTTCTTCTTTAGTTTGTGACGGCTATGCTGAACTCCATGGCAACGGCATGTCGGTAGCTCTCCAATTTTTCAAGTGATTTAGGGTTAGAGTCTACCCACTTATTTATAGATGTTAGGATTCATTTAGTCCATTAGATTTAACCTAGAAATAACCGCCGCCATTCAGACAAGATGGGGTTTATCTTATTGACTCAGCAATGAGTCAGAAGTGACTCAGCAAACACTCAGCAAATTAATAAACTTCTATTCATGATTACATTAACTGCCCATATATATATAAATATATATATACACACGCACCTATTCATGAATTCAAATTAATCCATAATTAACTTATGACCATTTCTACACATTAATTTCCAATTAATGTCTTAATTCCATTTTTCGCCTTTTAAGGCAATTCACATATCTCAAATTTGTTATATGCCTTTTTAAGGCTATTTCGTGCAAATTCTCAATATTAATTCTTTTAATTTGTGAATATTAGTATTAACTGATTTACGGGGTGTTACAGAAAACGATGACAACATTTCGATGTTCAAAATGTGATTAGAATTAAACCATTAGGATTTGGAACTAGGATGCGACGATGCCGAGTGTATTAAAAGTAAATTATTTTTAGGAATTATTATTCTGATAGGATAGTAAATATTTAGTTTTAAACAAACAAATTATAATAGCATATGTAATCAATATGTAGTTATAAGCTTGATATGGATTTAACAAGGAGTTAACATAGAAACAGAATCTATAAAGTGGAATAGGAATATAAATTCAGGAAAGAGATTTCAGTAAACAAGATAAGGGTGTTTATTACATAAATAAAAAGTTATTTGATAAAGGTGTCTAGATTTCTATAACAGGGATGATATTCACGTTTTAAAGTGAATAATGTTTTAAAAGGGAATGGTTGGCCGATTTCAATATTTGTAATGAAATTGGAATTAGTTTTCCAATGTAGATAGGGTAGATTATCCAAGCATAGAAATAAAGAACGTGATAAGTATGGAAATGCTTCAAAAGTTAATAACGTATGTTTCTGGAACGTGAGAGAATAAGAGTTTATAACAACTAGAAATGTTTTCCAAGAAGTGTAAAAAGGCTAAAACGGGATTTGAGAAATATCCGGTAAGATATGGGAACTCGTATAATAAAGTCGAATGTTAAATAACCGACTATCGAAGTGTTTTGACCATCGTTGTCAATACGGAGAGACTAGTTGGATATATTATCCGGAAACCACTCCGTATCGGCATAAGCGCTGCAAATTATATTATGCTGAAGACAAGTGAAGACGGAGTGAAATGCAAGGGTCGTCCAGTTCTAGGATGAAGTATTCTGTTTGTCCAGTTCCAGGACAACTTGTATGGACGAGTGTCTGACAGAGTATTTCCAACGATCACGCCGTTGATTTTTACAAATATACCAAGTTGGTGGGGAGAAGGTAACTTCTCTTTATTCTACACCCATCGTGCATTTGTGTAATCAATATGTGATTAAGGATTTGATGATGTGGCATTCAAAGTGAATGGTGATCAGATGTTCTGAAGATAGACATAGCCTCTAGCCTCACAACCAGGAAGTAACAAAAGTTGGGCTAGACAGCATGGCTAGTTGGGTCATCCCCAAGCAGGGTGTATTGTCACCGATCTAGTGAAAATTCATATTTATACTTCTTTTCGATTCTGTATCTTTGGATGACGGTTGGATGGCCCACAACCGTGGTGGCAATATATTTGATACACTCAAGCTAAATGAGTGGTCGGTCATCTGTGGCCGGGTTGCAAGACGTTCTTGTTGAACCCTAAGTGTATCCCCTCTAGAGTACACTATTTAGAAGGTGCCCCCATACCTTGTCTGTTGGAATCCATTCTCCGATAAGCGCCCTGCGGTTTATGAATTTATACTATATATATATGGAGCGTGAGATGCAAGCGTTCCGCTACTTGGTTATTTATTTGATTAGACATTATTATAATATCACTGGGTTTTGATACCAAGAATATTTTGGGTTATAGTAAAAACCATCCATGTTTAGTTGTGGGTTGGTCATACTATTATCCTTTTGTTTCAAAAGGTTTTTCAAAGTTGAACAGTATAGTTGGAATTTACTCACACCAGTCCCATGACTGACCCAGAGTTTATTTTGTTTGTTTTACCTAAACTTTTGGGTGCCCAAATTTGTACGGGCAGTCAAGTGTTTCAGGATTTTACAGATTCACTTGGAGGAGCTCAAAGCAGAAGTCTTCACCATTAGTATTTAGAGATTATTTCCGCTGTGATATGATGCATTGTTCTCTGATATATGGTATGTATATACAATACATTTTTGTAACTCAGAATTATGTTATATAATACATTTTATTTATTCCGCTGTGAGTTTCGTGTTTACTCTGATTCTGTTCAGTGTTCTTCTTCTTCTTCTATTCTATTAGTTCTATCTTTTCTATCTCACCCTCTAAATTCTTCTATTAATGTTCCGGTATTTTTGTTGCTCGAAAAATTGACAGTGTATTTATGTTGATTTTCTGGGTCGAAAATTCCCCGGGCCATTACAGTTGGTATCAGAGTTGAAGGTTAAGTGATTACCTTTGCTCTGTGGCGTAAATCAATAGAGATGGAGTTAGTAATACTCTAGATTGAGTTTGAGTGTATATATATGAGCGCGTATTTGTAAAGTGATATAAAAATTGTTTTATATTGTGTTGACTGGTCAGTCGAGTGGTTTATGAATTCTAGTCGAAACAGTAATGCAAACTGTGTCGATAGGTGTTTCTAAACTCTTGAGCAGAATAATTCGACACAATATGTTTTCAAAAGAGGGTAAATGAAATAATCTTACCCAAAATATATTTTGATATAAAGAAAGCATATATATTGGAATTATCTAATATATATTGAATATGTTGATCGTTATTATGATCAAATAAGATTTATAATATAGATGGTTATTTATAAACCAATCGAAATATTATATAAGTATAATATGCAAAATCAGATGAACTGAA
This sequence comes from Allium sativum, assembly GCA_030737875.1. Lineage (NCBI taxonomy): Eukaryota > Viridiplantae > Streptophyta > Magnoliopsida > Asparagales > Amaryllidaceae > Allium > Allium sativum. Next base: position 222,734,151 of record CM060910.1, on the reverse strand, counting down.
TTTGAATTTATAACTAGAATTGAAATAAAAACGAGCAATGTAAATAAATGGGAATTTTAAAATCCTGGAAGATTTGAAATTATTTTCCAAGTGCTGTGAAAGATATTTTGAAGTAAAATTCAAAATGGAAGTGTTTTAAATTGAGTTTTTGAAAGTAATATAGTATTGAACTCACTTCGATGGTTGGAAAATAAATTCTGATGATGACGACTGCATCATCAGTGTTCATTTTCGAGTTTCTGAGTGACCGATTACTACCTAAGATTTTGTTTTTTGAATTATTGTAAGGAAACAAGTTGTCGGAAATTCAAATGTTTTGGATAATATATGATTTCAAACTGATTTGAAATAAATCTCTAGGATTTGAATTCTGAAATAAGATTTAACTTATGGAGTTAAAATGGTAAAAGTAGAACTTAAACTAAGATAACAAAATTGGACTGAATTTGGAACGACCCAGAATGGAAATTGAAAACAAGAAATATTGGAGATTCGAGTTATTAATTGATTCTTGGAGAATAAGAATCAAATTTTGAATTAGAGATGGAGATAACTGATTTGAGAAATAAATCAGTAAATGGAATGTCGTAATAAAACTTAACAAGGTTAAGAACTGATAGTGGAATCGGAGTTGAAATAGAAACTTGGCTTAGTAAAAGCGAAAGACTGGTTTGAGAACGGATTGATGGGAGATCAACCAAGGGTGCTTGGATATGCTGGTTTGATAGCAGATGGCAGAGATCGAGTTGAATGCCCAACAGAGAAGGTACACGTTTATATACGAGTATGAGATTTTTATGAGTCGGTTTGGGTAAGCCGTTTGGCTGTTTGATTTTCTTTTGGATTGGAGAAGGCCCAGAGTGGCAAGTTGGTGTAGTGCCAAATGAACCGTGCAGAGGAGATGCTGACGAAATTCTCCAAAATTTAAGCTGTTAGGAAATTTTCAGAATTTCTCAAAGTATTTATAAATAAGGAGAAATTAATTTTAATTAAAATTAATCAGTTCAGTTGAAACTGAAATTATGAAGTAAACCAAAAAGATTTTTAACCTGTTTATAACAGAGATTGTAGCATTTTCCCTATCTTAGCAATTTCGAGGACGAAATTATTTTAAGGGGGAAGGACTGTAATGTCCCGCATTTTTGTCGGTTCGTATTTGAATATTTAAAATAGTTTGAATATTGAATTCATAATATAAGTGAATTTATATATTAATTAAAAACGAAGTTGAACGTATAAAAATATATATTAATTATAATCAAGCTCACAAAGACGCTGCTGTTCGTAATTTAACGTTCTGAACTTGAACTGAGTGTACATGACTCGTTTTAAATCGGATTTCTTCGAAAAGAGAAACGTTGGAATCTGTTGAACTGTATCTTTCCAACGGAAGTGGAAAATGGAGATTTCGTCATATAGATCGCAAGATATGTCCAAATCAAATATTCAGAAAGTCGTTATGAAATCATATATCGACCATAACGGTTATTTGAATATAACTTGATATCGGTTGCAAATCGGGACAAGGTTCTTCTGAGGCGCAGCGATAATTTAATTTTCAGAATTTTACTGTAATTTTTAATTAATTAAATATGCAACTTTTTATTTGGAGTATTTTGCAACCTATATCGGTATTTCGGGGTTTCAAAATATGAGTCAATCTACCGGTATTATTATATTTTTGGGATCGTGATAACTCACTGGACACAACCTTGTTTTTATTTCTATCCATAGAAGAGTATGTGAACCCTTAAAAACTTAAAAAAAATCAAATAAATAAAATAAAAGTGGTATTCCTTCGTCCTTAAGTTTCAAATAAAATAGAATTGCAACCTAGCTAGCCTAAGCAAACAACCATGTTCTAAATCATACCCTACCTTAGCCCAGCCTTAGTTGGAAATTTTTCTCCTATCTATATTACATGTAGCCGATAACATTTCTTTTCTTTTCATTATCATATATAGGTGATGGCCTCTCCTACTCTAAATAGTATTCATTCCTTTGCCTGTAAGATTTGAAGTCCAAAGATATTTTTTATGTAAAACAAGTTCCAGCTCCTCACTAAAACAAAACGCAATGCTATATGCCTACACATATATAGGAACCCTGTACATAAGTTTGCTTAGCATTTAAGTATAACAACCTATGACTATTCATACGTGATGACCATAACCTACCCCAATACATACGCCCTTCCTCACTTGAAAACAAACTCACACTGAAAACCAAAAAACCTAAAATATGTTGTCATCATACCCTACGCCATCCCATCTCATTTAAAACATTACGCCTATATCTATCCTATATTTACACCTAAAGGGCAAAGTTTCACCACTTATAAATACACGCAAAGAAGGGGAGTTTTCAAATCCAAGCAGCAGGTTATATTTTTCCAGCAAACTTGTAAAATTAAAGTTTAAACTCTTTTAAGGAATTATATCATAAATATATTCTACTTCGTATCAGAAACCTCTTTGAAACTCGTACGCTCGATGGTTCGCGAGAGTGTAAACAACATCGGCTAAAGTTCATGGCCTTGGAGAATAGTGGGTTTCATAGCGTCTGAGTAGCTGAGTAGCTCACGCATATTACTGGAGGATTAAATGAGCAGCGGTTTTGTAGGGGAGGTTAAGTTAAAACGATGAGCAGAAGGGATGGTGTTGAGTGGGAAGAAGAGAACGAAATGCGTGAAGAAAGGATGCCCTTGCGAAGGAAATAGAAATAGTGGGGATAGGATGATCTACGGCTATGCTAAAATATTATATGCATGTTGTCTGGAGGGGAATAATGTTTAGTAGGGGATGCGTCCTATGTTTGTATGCATGGCAAGTTTGAAGAGTTTTTAGGTATTGGAGCATTTAAAGAAAGGAGCTGCGTGCGTGTCATGCACTGTTGGCAAGAGATTGTAGAGTCTTTAAAGGGGGACATAAAGATGAAAATGGGTTCGTTGGTATGTCAGGAGGGGGTCGAGTAGAGCTGATGATGCGAATGGCAAGGTGGTTTGTGGATAAAAGCATTAAATGGTGAACTGTGATAATTAAGAACTGCGAATGATCTGATTCATTGGAACTGCAACGACGAAGTATACAGTGTGGAATTATTCGCGCTGAGAACGGAGCAACTGGAATTTCAGGATAAAATCAACTAACGCAAATCGTTATTTAACGGTTAACGCGCCAATGGGAGTAAAATCACTAACTCTGATCTATTTTAAAATATTATAATGTTTTTTGAATGCTGTGTGATGGTCGACTAGGTAGATTACAGTTAATTTGGTTGTATATTATATATTGTTACATATGTACACATCATCAGTTGGACACTGATTCCATTGATTAGAATATTCCCTAGTATAGAGTTAGTGTAAATTGTGTTGACTGACATATGTGAATGGGGGAAACCGGTTGGAGGAATCCAAACGGATTCCTCGATATTTATATGTACTGTTTGTTTAGATATGCACTGTTTGCGCTGTTTGAACCCAAATGTTATTTAAAACCTTGTGTGAATATTAATGTTGAATGAAAATTCAACATTTGTTTTGATTTGATAAATAAACGATATCGATTTAGAAAGTAGCAACAGTCGGCCATAAACCCATTTTGTTAAGAATTTGATTTGCCGTCAGGCAAATCAACGAAGTTAATTATAAAAATTATATTTTTATAATTAAAGTGAAGTTATAAATAATAATAGAAGTTCTATTATAAACCGGTACTTAATAAGTTCGTTTTTTAAAAGTAAATATAAACGATTGTTTTGTTAAATAAGTATGAAGCTGTAATTATCCAACAAGTAAATAATTTGGGATAATTATTTTAAAACAAACAATTTAGAAATGTTATTAGATTAAATATATTAATCTAATGGTAAGAAGTAATTAAAACCAGTTAACGAATTTACTGATGGAATGAAGTTGATTTAAATCAACTATTTAATTGAAAATGATTATTAGATTAACTGGGTCCTTGTAAAGAAGTTATAAATATAACGGTTGAATTAAGTTAAAGCGAAGAGTTAATGTTTAAAATAAATAATAATAAACAACGAAGATTTCAAAGTATGAATATAAAACCGTATTCCAAAATAAAACAAGGAAATACGATTTGATGAATATTATAAGTAATAAGGGATTAGAATACAGACTTATATCTGTTCTAAGGTAAGAACGTTGTCGATCAAGGTCTGAGAGGTAAATAGAATACCCCAACTTGAATGGCTTCACTATTATCGAGGAACGGTATCAGTTTGTGACGGAAAGAGATGTCAAGATTAGTATAAAGGCAATATGGCAGTGTATTGCCAGTCTTAGAATTATAGCGATAAAATAACACTGTTGAATAGGCTTAAGCTTGACTGTTATGTCAAGATTAGTTATAACGAAGAATATTACAGCGTATAACAAGTTTGGACTATAATGATAAAATAACGCTGTTGATAAGGTAAGTGTGACTGTAATGTTAAGATTGGTTATAAAGAGAATATTACAGCATATTGCAAGTTTTTACTATAGCGATTAATTAACGTTGTTAACCAAACTTAAGCGTGATTTTTATATATAGCAGCACTTCCTAGGAAATGAAACAGTTTGATCTGAAATCCACATATTCTTAAAGTAATAGGTAACGGTGTTTGTCCAAAGGAAATATAAGAATAAGTTTAGAAAGAGAAATTGGAGAATCGTGTTAGAAAACGATGACAACATTTCGATGTTCAAAATGTGATTAGAATTAAACCATTAGGATTTGGAACTAGGATGCGATGATGTCGACTGTATTAAAAGTAAATTATTTTTAGGAATTATGATTCTGATAGGATAGTAAATATTTAGTTTTAAACCAACAAATTATAATAGCATATGTAATCAATATGTAGTTATAAGCTTGATATTGATTTAACAAGGAGTTGACGTAGGAACAGAATCTATAAAGTGGAATAGGAATATAAATTCAGGAAAGAGATTTCAGTAAACAAGATAAGGGAGTTTATTACATAAATAAAAAGTTATTTGATAAAGGTGTCTAGATTTCTATAACAGGGATGATATTCACGTTTTAAAGTGAATAATGTTTTAAAAGGGAACAGTTGGCCGATTTAAATATTTGTAATGAAATTGGAATTAGTTCTCCAATGTTGATAGGATAGATTATCCAAGCATAGAAATAAAGAACGTGATAAGTATTGTTAGACCAAAAAGTGGTTCTAACACCCAAATTGACTAAAAGCAGAATGAAATAAGATCAAAAACAAAAAGAACACATGGGATTTATAGTGGTTCGGCGAAGAAATGCCTACGTCCACTTGTCTTTCACTATTTTCAATGATGTAGTTGCAATTACAATGAAATATTCACTGAATTTCTCTCACAACTCACTTATATTCACTCAATTATCTAAAAACAAATAATGAAAGAGATTTGGATTTTCTCGGAGTGCTGGAATTCAGATTATGAAGGTGGTTGAACTCTCAAAGTGCTAGAAAAAAGATCATTTTCTTTGTCTCCAGACAGGATATTTATAGGTGAGAATTTGCTCAGAACCCGATCCGGATCGAAGCCACGTGCCATCCATCCCATTAGCCTCGGGTTCGGATGGATTTCTGTGTTGACAATGCATCAGAGCAGTGGATGTTGTGGGTAGGAACTGGTCATAGCCGCTCCGAATAACAAGGCGCTCATGCAGGAAAGTGACGTGGAAAATGGGTTCGGATCGGAAGGGTATGCTCAAGGGGTTCGGATCGGCGTCTCCGATCCGACCAGGATTAACTCAGGACCAATTCTCTCTCCTTTTTACTCTGCTCCGCTCCGATCTATCTCTATAGCAACTGGGTGGCTTTCCGATCCAACTTGAAGTAGATTGCCCTCCGATCCGAACAGCTGTGCCTCTCTGATTCCAACAGCAATAGTTCACCGATCCGAACAGAAGACCTTATCCGATCTGAACCGATACGCTGCTCCGATCCGAACTGCTTCAGTACTTCCCAAGTTTTTTCAATGTTTCACATCGTGACTTTGTGTTGCCCAGTTCACAAAGTGGGCTAACATTTTGCCCCCTCAAAGGATGCTTCTGTTGGAGACGGAGCATGCTTTGACTATCATTGCACAGCGCTCTTCGAGGTGATTTTTCTTGTTTTTTTTCATCTTTTTCTTCGAATTTCAATTTATTTCGCTGCTGAGCTAAAGAACTCGGTTCGGTTCGGATTCCGATCCGAACAGACCCCTTCTCCTTTCTATTTTTCACTGGAATATTGGGCCAATCTTTGTTTCTGGACTGTCCATCCGATCCGAACGGGGGTTCTTCTACTGGGCTACCGATCCGAATGGGGAGACGAATGGACACCCTACTCCTCTATATAAATTGATTCTTCATCCCTCTCTCATTTTCACTGTTTTACTCCCCGAGTTCTGCAAAACGAGAAAAAACTCAATTCGTGAAACATCAAAATTCCTCTTAACTCTCGAAGTAATCACACCGGTAGGTTATAAAACTTTGAACAATTCCTTCTTTAATTACTCTCGATTCAGATTCGTAGACGATTAGGATGATTCGCGCATGAAACTCGGGTGACCTTGCCACCGTGACCCCCCCTCGTCATCGTCGCCAGTAGACTCGTCGCCATCTCGAGGTTGGAACGGAGGGGATTAGAATCCGTCGTTGAGTGCACCAGTGCATGATTGCTTGGCTTTGATTTGAGTGACTGGCACGAAATTGGCCTTGGCGTCGGTTAGGGAAGAAAGAGGGTGAAGGAGAAGATAATAGGGAATCGGTTCGGTTCGGAGGGATATGGAAGGTGAAACAATAAGGGAAGAAGGAAGGAAATTCAGGAGGTCGGACCGGGTCAGGGCAAGTAAAGAAAGAAAAAAGAAAAGAAATCCAGGAGATCGGATCGGGTCGGAGTAAGTATGTAATGACCCGGATATTTCGTCGGTAAATTTAGAATATTTAATGAGGTTTAAATATTGAAATAAAAATATAAAAGAAATTTTATATTTGATTATCGATTTAAAAGCCGAAATATGATTTACTTTGAATAAATATAATTTTCGAAATACGAAGTTAATTGAATTCAATAGTTCAGACTATACTGAAATTGATTCAGATAATCAATAGAAATTCAAAACTGAATAATAACGATAATATTTATTTATTATCGAGGAGAATAAATTGTCTGAAATTAATTTATATTGATTTAAATTAATATCTTTCACAGACGATCGAATCAGACTTCGTGACCTATCCCAGTGTGTCCGGAATGGTGGTAAAATCCTAGAAACGCCAGTTGTTGGGTTCAGAAAGGAGTTCGACATCATGGGTATTTTAAATTTAAGGATACAGTTTTTTTAAACAAATTAAATAAAACCGAATCAATACAAAACTATGTCTCCCTTGTGACCACAAATGAAAACAAAGTCGTGGCCTCTTTAACTCCACAAATCAAAACAACACCGTGGACCTCAAATCACGCAGACAGTTTCCTTTGATGTTTAAGTATTCATCGTGTATGGAATCTCTCCTCTCACCTCGTTTACAAATACGCCGGCCATTTTTATTTTCTTTTGGCAAAAATCAAAGAAAGCCCGAATCCTTTTTCCTCTTAACAAAATCGAACGGAGAGAGGAAATCGTTTCTGATAAATCGCGAGTATCCCTTGTCTCTAAATCAACAACAACGTGGATCTAGGGTTGAACTCGATTTCGATTTGCTGGGGTTCAATAACAACTCGATAATATCGGAGCAGAAAAGGATGTGGCATAGCAAACAGAAGGATAAAGAGAGCGTGTAGATGGGGTTTGGTTGGTTTGGGTGTCGCGACTTTACTGGTGATGGTCGAATGGGGCTGCTCGACGCAAACTGGAGGGGACACTCTAAAAGGATGCGACAGAGCATCGTGATGGGAATAGCGACGTACCAGAAAGAACCAAAGTCGTCGTGACATCTCGATGGTCTGAGAGCAAGCAGAGGTGAAGTAGGAGTCAGGTAATCTCGAGCTTGGCAAAGGGGCGACAACTCTGACAGGTTAATGAAGAAGGATTTAATACTCTAATGATGGAAATCGTGAAGACTGAACACTGTGGTATCTCGTCCAAATCACTGAAGGATTTTATATGAGAAAAGAGAATTTAAAACAATTAAGGTAATTTCTGTTTTAGCTTGATCTATGTGTCATTTAAAAACATTCGTACTGTGTTGGACAGGGAATACCATTTTCTGCTAAATTGACTTTAGAAACTGAAAGAAACTATTTAGCAAATCATTATATGAAGTATAAATTAAATAATCAGGGAATGGTTAGGATTTAACTAGTCAATCGATTAAGGTTAGTTAATTTATTTGGCAGTAGTTAATTTAATTAAATAAATGTTTAATCGGTAAACTTAAATAAAATTATCGTAGGTGCGAATTCATTCAAGAAGATCCATAGTCGATGATTGGGAAATAAACAGGATATTCGACAACTGCAACTCCGGTGAGTAAATCTCACTCACCTTTTAATTAGAATTATTTCTAGTTGTTAAAAATAATTGTCTGTGCTTGTTTGAATATTGTTTGGTTGATTTAAATATATTAGTTATTTAGGACTATTATATATATATTGGGTTGATGATTGGTTGGATTCCCGCAGTTTCATTAGCGGATGCCTGCGGTACCATAGCGGATGATTACCCTATACGCCCCACGCTATGATTAGTGGATGACCTTCTATACCGCGGTATCCTGCCTCGAAGCAGGATGGGTATTACTATGTTGACTAACGTCTGTGGATGCAGGAAAACAGGTTGGAGGAATCCAACTGGATTCCTCAAAATATATTATTTGTTTGTTGTTTGTTTGATTTCATATATATTCATCTATGATGTGTTAAAAATCAAATGATTGAAAATTGGTTGATTGATTGTTTAAAATATCACTGGGCTTGGGATATTGATTTATAAAAATATCGGAAAGGGTATTTGATATTTAAAAAGGAAATTCTATTTTTTATAAATAGAATTTGAATTTTAAATGAAGTATAGAAACATTAACTTGTTTTGAATATATATATAAACAAGCAATTGAATTTATAAACGTTGTTTATAAATGGAAATATGGAATTTGAATTGAGTTTATAAAGTTGTTTATAAATGAAAGGATGGAATTTGAATCGAATTTATAACGTTGTTTATAAATGGAAAGGTGGGATTTGAATTGAAGTTATAAACGTTGTTTATAAATAATGCAGAGAATTCAAATGGACTTTGAATATAAGGAATTGAAATAGAATTTGAATATAGAAATTCAAATGGACTTTAAACTATAGATTTGAATATAGAAATTCAAATGGACTTTAAACTATAGATTTGAATATAGAAATTCAAATGGACTTTAAACTATAGATTTGAATATAGAAATTCAAACGGACTTTTTATTTTAGGATTTGAATAAGAGAAGACAATAGAATTTGATATATAGAAATTGAATAATAGAAGCAAATTGGAGTTTGAATATAGAATTCAAATATTAAAAGGAGAAATAGACTAAAGAAATAATCAACGAATTGAGTTAAAACGATTTGGTATAGTTAAAATAGATTGGACAGGTATAGACATACAGGAGACAGGTATGGAATAAAGTATAGAAGTGAAATAAATAGAATGCCCGACAAAAAGGTACGTATTTAATTTCCATATGAGATTTTATGCGCCGTATCGGCAAGCCGCTTGGCTTTTTCTTTTTCTTTTTGAGATAAGAAGGACCGGGAAAGCTATTTGAAATTTCCCGATGCTCCCGGTACAAAGGAGGTTATGGCGAATTTTTCCGGGAAGTTAAGGAGATAGAATATTTTTAAGATAATTTGATAGTTAGAAATCAACATATCAAATTATATAGAAGTCGATAAGGAAACGAACTTAGAAATAGAATAGTATAATTAAAAAGGGAAGTATAAGAATAAAATCTAGTAAGAATAGAAAGAGAAAATGTATATGTGTTTAAAGGTGAATAATCAGTTGTATGGTATTGATTATTCGAGTAAGTAGTCTTGTCTGTTTTGACGTTAAATGTTATTCAGTCAAGGTCTGAGAGGTAATTATACCCCAACTTGGTTGATTTCATGATATACCGATAAGTAGCAAGATTCTGGCTCGAAGATCAATATGGAATGAGAATTAGTTAAATACTGTATTTGGGTTGTCGTAACGATGTTTTACACAACATCTGTTTTAACCCAAATATGTGCAAAGCTTGGAAATAGAATAATGAATATTTCTAAAGCTAGAAATTTAAGGAAGGCGATATATGGAAATGTTTTCCAAATAACGTAAAAAGGGCAATATGGTTATTGAAATATTTGATTAACAAATATTGATAAAGAAATAGAGAAAAGATTTAATTAATGGAATATTAATTAAAGGTTCAATGATTGTTGGATGTTTTGATGAACACTTGTTTTATTCGATAGTTAAATCATCGACTATCGAAACACTTGTTTTTTCGATAGTTAAATCACAGACTATCGGAGTTTTGACCATCGTTGTCAATATGGAGAGACCGGTTGGATTATTATCCGAAGAACCACTCCATATCGACAGTAGCGTGCGAATCAGATTATATAAAGATAATCGAAGACGGAGTAGAGTGCAAGGACTTTTTCTATTAATAGAAATAGTGCCTTCGGTTCATCCTGTTCCTGGGTGACTTGTATGGATGAATGTCTGACAGAGTATTTCCAGACGATCACGTTTATTGATTTCTCCAATCGTACCAAGAGTGGAAGAGGAGAAGGAAACTTCTTTTAGCTAACACATAATGTACTGTTGAGGACGTCAATCGGTGATTTGATGGATTTGACGATGTGACATTCGAAGTGAATATGGCGTGATGATAAAGCGTAGCTTCTATCCTCATCATCCGGTAAATGACAGAAATCGGGCAGGCAACATGGCTATGTAGGTCGCACCTATTAGGGTGTATAATCACCTGATCTAGAGTTTCATTTACTTCTAAAAATCTATTGTCGATGCTGACCCATTCGGGAAACGGTTGCTGATCCCAATCGTTGGTGATATACATTCGATACACTCAAGCGAAATGAGTGGTCGGTCATGTGTGGCTGAGTAGCAAGATGTTCTTGTTGAACTCGGTGTGTTCTCCTCTAGAGATATACCAGCGAAAGGTGATTCCATACCTTGTCATAGTTGGAAATCCATTACCCAATACGTGCTTGCGGTTTTGATTGTATATTACATATGTGGAACGTGAGATGCAAACGTTCCACTAGATTGTTATGTACTTGATTTAGACATTATTATAATATCAAAAGAGTTTTGATATAAAGATAAATCAAGTGTTTGGATTCTCATAAGGGAAAAACCCGTTCCGTGTTATACGGCGTGGTCTTATGAGATATCATTTAGTTTTCTGAAACTATTTTAAACTGTTTACTCATACCAGTCCCATGACTGACCCGGAGTTTACTTTGTTGTATTCCCTAAACTCTTGGGTGCCTAAATTTGTACGGGCAGCCAAGTAGTCGGGAATTTACAGATATACTGGAAGAGCTTGGAGCAGGAGGCTTCAGGATCATATAGCTATAGTTATTTCTGCTGTGTTGTAAGTGATGTACTGTGATATTGATGTATATTCAAGTACATATGTATATTTCAAGTTATGTTATATATATTATATGTTATTCGTTCCGCTGTGAGATTCGTGTTACTCTGATGTTGTGTTCTTCTTCTTCTTCTATTCTAAGTTTCTATCTTATCTATCCTCACCCTCTAACTTCTTTCTATTAATGGTTCGAATTTCCGTGATATTTGGGGTTGGACTTGTGTTTTTGGTCAGCTCAAATTCTACCGGATTTTCGGGTCGTTACAGTTGGTATCAGAGCTTAGGTTGAGCGAATACCTAGGCTTGTTGGATTGTGCTCATTAGAGATAGGATCAGTAGTATCCTAGAATGAGTTGAGTGTATATATATACGAGAGAGCGTATTTGTTATTTGATATAAAAACTGTTTTATATTGTGTTGACTAGTCTGTTGAGTGGATTATAAATTTTGGTCGAATCGTGGGACGCCACGAAGTCGATAGGAATTTATGAACACTTGAACAGAAGATTGGACACGATATTGTTTTCAAATAGTTAAGTTGATTGTTAGGATTATAATCGAATAAGATTATAAAAACAGAAATAGTTATATATAACAAATGGAATTTGTATATGAAATCAGATATACAAATGTGATAAATTAAAATTGAATTCCAACCAGAATTAAGAATTTAAAATCCTGGGGTTTGGAAAATATTTTTCTAAATGGAGTTTGAAAGAAATAAAGCATTGAACTCATTCAGTGGCTGGAAAATAATTCTGATGATGGTCGCAACATCACCAGTGTTCATTTTCGAGTTTCTAAGTGACGAATTGCTGCCTTAGAGAAATTTTGATGGAAATTTGTTGGAAAGAAAACAAGTTGTTTGAAAATTCAAATGTTTTGAATTTGAGATAGATAAATATATGTATATATTTATATTACTTCAAAGGAATTTTGAAATGGGAATTGGAATATAAATTTCAAATAGAAGTGAAATGGGAATTGGAATATAAATTTCAAAAAGAAGTGAAATAGAATTTAAATTCAAAGGATTTCAAATAGGAATTTGAATAAGGAATTTAAATAGAAATCGAATAAAGGATTTCAAATGGAATTTGAATAAGGGATTTGAAATGGGTTTTGAATAAAGGATTTCAAATAGAAATTGAAAATAAGAAATTCAAATAGGAATTGAAGATAAGAAATTCAAATAGAAATTGAAAAGAAGGAAATTCAAATATAGAGTTTGAATAAAGAAATTCAAAGGGAATTTGAATATTGTAAATATATAGGACCTGAATATTTGAAGTGAAATAGATCGGGAATATTATGTTGAAATGGAAAAATGGATTGGATATATATTAAAAATATATCAGAATGGAGTTGAATTTAGTATAAACAAAGTTAAAACGTTTATATTTATAAATATAATTAAAACGAGCTCGCTATAGTACGGCAGTTCGTAAATTGGCGACTCGAACTTCAATCGAGTATACAGGACTCAAATTAGGTCGGAATTCTTTGAAACAAGAATCATCGGGACCGGTTGAACAATAGTTTTCTAATGAAAGAGAAAAATCTGGATTTCGTCGTATAGATTTTGAGTTATGTCAAAATCAAATTTTTAGAAAAGCAGCGCCAGAACCATTATAAAACCATAAAGGTTTAATTAAATAAATAAAAGGATTTTTAGGAAATAAAATCCGAATGGCCATGAGGAAAATATAGACTGGAGATATAAAATGAATATGAACTTCAGTGAAGTAAGTGAAACGATTTTTAAGGCAATAATCATATTTTAAATGGTTAAATAGAATTAACTAAATGGGAGAATAATTAGTTAAAGGAAATTTGAATCGAAATTGGGTTTTTGGGGAAGTGAAAGAGATTGAGAATTTATATTCGAAATCGAATATATAACTCGAGTTGAAAATATAATTAGATTAGTCTATAATTGAGTTGACATATATTTGAACAAGTTATATTCAAATAAAAAGGGTGAAATAGGCAAAACGGTTAATTAGCAACTAGTTAATGGGAATGTGAATGATTTGAAATTAAATTAACTTAAGTAAGTTAAATGGATCGAAACGAATAAATTGAGTAAAATCATGTGAATATGAATTGGGTGTGAATAAAGGAAATATATTTGTAACACAAATACAAAGGAAGTTATGTGCAAACAAATAGAAGGAGAAATATTTGTAAAAACATTTGCAAATAGAATTTGAACAGGAAATATTTGTAAAACATTTACAAATAGATTCAATGGAAATATTTATTTGTGAAATAAATAGAATGTTCTAAATGAGATATTTATTTGTTAAATAAATAGAATTTAATCAAAGAAATATTTAGAAGATGAATAGAAAATGGAAATCTGTTTTTAACAGATAAATAGAAACGATTAATTTATAAATAACAATTATAAATTAAATTAAATATTTATCATTCGATAAATAGAATATATAAGTCTGAACTTATATAGAGAAGAGATATTGGTTTTTAACACCGATAGTTTTAAATAGAAGGGGTACACAACACTTGTATAAGTGAAGTAACGTTATTAAAGAGAACATTTATAAAGTAAAGAACCGTTACTAAAAGTAAATCTTTATAAATGAATAAACGCTATCGAATAGGAGTTATTCGAATAGGAGAAGTCGACTGGAGTTAGGAATAATCGATTAGAGTTAGAATAAATCGATTAGAGTAAGAATTAACCAGTTAGAGTTAATCAGTTAGGGTAAATCCGTAGAGTAAATTGAATATTAGTTATTCAATTAGAATTTATCGAATATTTGTTATTCAAATAAAGAGTTAACAAGATAGAGTTAATTGAACATAGTTAATCGAATTAGAATTTAATTGAATGTTAGTTATTCAATTAAAGTTAATCGAATATAGTTATTGAGATAGAGTTAGTCAAACATCGTTACTGATAAGTTGCCATTTCGTACGACTGCTAGCGTAATTTGCAGGGCTGCAGATAGCCTAGGGCGGTCGGATATTTCCTGGGGAAATCAGGCGTAACCATCGTGATCGCTGCAATCTAGAGTCAAGCGAATGGAGTTAAATCAAATATTAGTTTGTTCGAATAGGACTAAAGGAGTTATCGAATATAGTTTATTCGAAAGGAATTATCGAATTTGTTTATTCGAAAGGAATTATCGAATTTGGTTATTCGAAAGGAATTATCGAATTTGGTTATTCGGAAGGAGTTATCGATTATAGTTTAATCGAAAAGAGTTATCGATTAGTTTAATCAAAGTGAGTTATAGAATATTGGTTATTCGAAGGAGTTATCGAATTTAGTTATTCGATGGAGTTAATCGAAAAGAGTTAAATCCAATTGAGTTAATTGATAAGAGTAAAATTGAATAGAGTAAATCGAATATAGTTTATTCGAAGAAAGGTTTTCGAATCTAGTTATTCGAAATAGAGATTATCGAATATAGTTATTCGAAGGGAGGAGTTATCAAATAGGGATTTATTCGAAAGAGGTTACGTAAGGAAGTTTGAAATGTTGAGTATCAACATAAATAAATTTTGAAAAAAATATGGGTTTTTAGCACTTTTTCTACCTTAGCAATTTCGAGGACGAAATTATTTTAAGTGGGGAAGAATGTAATGACCCGGATATTTCGTCGGTAAATTTAGAATATTTAATGAGGTTTAAATATTGAAATAAAAATATAAAAGAAATTTTATATTTGATTATCGATTTAAAAGCCGAAATATGATTTACTTTGAATAAATATAATTTTCGAAATACGAAGTTAATTGAATTCAATAGTTCAGACTATACTGAAATTGATTCAGATAATCAATAGAAATTCAAAACTGAATAATAACGATAATATTTATTTATTATCGAGGAGAATAAATTGTCTGAAATTAATTTATATTGATTTAAATTAATATCTTTCACAGACGATCGAATCAGACTTCGTGACCTATCCCAGTGTGTCCGGAATGGTGGTAAAATCCTAGAAACGCCAGTTGTTGGGTTCAGAAAGGAGTTCGACATCATGGGTATTTTAAATTTAAGGATACAGTTTTTTTAAACAAATTAAATAAAACCGAATCAATACAAAACTATGTCTCCCTTGTGACCACAAATGAAAACAAAGCCGTGGCCTCTTTAACTCCACAAATCAAAACAACACCGTGGACCTCAAATCACGCAGACAGTTTCCTTTGATGTTTAAGTATTCATCGTGTATGGAATCTCTCCTCTCACCTCGTTTACAAATACGCCGGCCATTTTTATTTTCTTTTGGCAAAAATCAAAGAAAGCCCGAATCCTTTTTCCTCTTAACAAAATCGAACGGAGAGAGGAAATCGTTTCTGATAAATCGCGAGTATCCCTTGTCTCTAAATCAACAACAACGTGGATCTAGGGTTGAACTCGATTTCGATTTGCTGGGGTTCAATAACAACTCGATAATATCGGAGCAGAAAAGGATGTGGCATAGCAAACAGAAGGATAAAGAGAGCGTGTAGATGGGGTTTGGTTGGTTTGGGTGTCGCGACTTTACTGGTGATGGTCGAATGGGGCTGCTCGACGCAAACTGGAGGGGACACTCTAAAAGGATGCGACAGAGCATCGTGATGGGAATAGCGACGTACCAGAAAGAACCAAAGTCGTCGTGACATCTCGATGGTCTGAGAGCAAGCAGAGGTGAAGTAGGAGTCAGGTAATCTCGAGCTTGGCAAAGGGGCGACAACTCTGACAGGTTAATGAAGAAGGATTTAATACTCTAATGATGGAAATCGTGAAGACTGAACACTGTGGTATCTCGTCCAAATCACTGAAGGATTTTATATGAGAAAAGAGAATTTAAAACAATTAAGGTAATTTCTGTTTTAGCTTGATCTATGTGTCATTTAAAAACATTCGTACTGTGTTGGACAGGGAATACCATTTTCTGCTAAATTGACTTTAGAAACTGAAAGAAACTATTTAGCAAATCATTATATGAAGTATAAATTAAATAATCAGGGAATGGTTAGGATTTAACTAGTCTATCGATTAAGGTTAGTTAATTTATTTGGCAGTAGTTAATTTAATTAAATAAATGTTTAATCGGTAAACTTAAATAAAATTATCGTAGGTGCGAATTCATTCAAGAAGATCCATAGTCGATGATTGGGAAATAAACAGGATATTCGACAACTGCAACTCCGGTGAGTAAATCTCACTCACCTTTTAATTAGAATTATTTCTAGTTGTTAAAAATAATTGTCTGTGCTTGTTTAAATATTGTTTGGTTGATTTAAATATATTAGTTATTTAGGACTATTATATATATATTGGGTTGATGATTGGTTGGATTCCCGCAGTTTCATTAGCGGATGCCCGCGGTACCATAGCGGATGATTACCCTATACGCCCCACGCTATGATTAGTGGATGACCTTCTATACCGCGGTATCCTGCCTCGAAGCAGGATGGGTATTACTATGTTGACTAACGTCCGTGGATGCAGGAAAACAGGTTGGAGGAATCCAACTGGATTCCTCAAAATATATTATTTGTTTGTTGTTTGTTTGATTTCATATATATTCATCTATGATGTGTTAAAAATCAAATGATTGAAAATTGGTTGATTGATTGTTTAAAATATCACTGGGCTTGGGATATTGATTTATAAAAATATCGGAAAGGGTATTTGATATTTAAAAAGGAAATTCTATTTTTTATAAATAGAATTTGAATTTTAAATGAAGTATAGAAACATTAACTTGTTTTGAATATATATATAAACAAGCAATTGAATTTATAAACGTTGTTTATAAATGGAAATATGGAATTTGAATTGAGTTTATAAAGTTGTTTATAAATGAAAGGATGGAATTTGAATCGAATTTATAACGTTGTTTTTAAATGGAAAGGTGGGATTTGAATTGAAGTTATAAACGTTGTTTATAAATAATGCAGAGAATTCAAATGGACTTTGAATATAAGGAATTGAAATAGAATTTGAATATAGAAATTCAAATGGACTTTAAACTATAGATTTGAATATAGAAATTCAAATGGACTTTAAACTATAGATTTGAATATAGAAATTCAAATGGACTTTAAACTATAGATTTGAATATAGAAATTCAAACGGACTTTTTATTTTAGGATTTGAATAAGAGAAGACAATAGAATTTGATATATAGAAATTGAATAATAGAAGCGAATTGGAGTTTGAATATAGAATTCAAATATTAAAAGGAGAAATAGACTAAAGAAATAATCAACGAATTGAGTTAAAACGATTTGGTATAGTTAAAATAGATTGGACAGGTATAGACATACAGGAGACAGGTATGGAATAAAGTATAGAAGTGAAATAAATAGAATGCCCGACAAAAAGGTACGTATTTAATTTCCATATGAGATTTTATGCGCCGTATCGGCAAGCCGCTTGGCTTTTTCTTTTTCTTTTTGAGATAAGAAGGACCGGGAAAGCTATTTGAAATTTCCCGATGCTCCCGGTACAAAGGAGGTTATGGCGAATTTTTCCGGGAATTTAAGGAGATAGAATATTTTTAAGATAATTTGATAGTTAGAAATCAACATATCAAATTATATAGAAGTCGATAAGGAAACGAACTTAGAAATAGAATAGTATAATTAAAAAGGGAAGTATAAGAATAAAATCTAGTAAGAATAGAAAGAGAAAATGTATATGTGTTTAAAGGTGAATAATCAGTTGTATGGTATTGATTATTCGAGTAAGTAGTCTTGTCTGTTTTGACGTTAAATGTTATTCAGTCAAGGTCTGAGAGGTAATTATACCCCAACTTGGTTGATTTCATGATATACCGATAAGTAGCAAGATTCTGGCTCGAAGATCAATATGGAATGAGAATTAGTTAAATACTGTATTTGGGTTGTCGTAACGATGTTTTACACAACATCTGTTTTAACCCAAATATGTGCAAAGCTTGGAAATAGAATAATGAATATTTCTAAAGCTAGAAATTTAAGGAAGGCGATATATGGAAATGTTTTCCAAATAACGTAAAAAGGGCAATATGGTTATTGAAATATTTGATTAACAAATATTGATAAAGAAATAGAGAAAAGATTTAATTAATGGAATATTAATTAAAGGTTCAATGATTGTTGGATGTTTTGATGAACACTTGTTTTATTCGATAGTTAAATCATCGACTATCGAAACACTTGTTTTTTCGATAGTTAAATCACAGACTATCGGAGTTTTGACCATCGTTGTCAATATGGAGAGACCGGTTGGATTATTATCCGAAGAACCACTCCATATCGACAGTAGCTTGCGAATCAGATTATATAAAGATAATCGAAGACGGAGTAGAGTGCAAGGACTTTTTCTATTAATAGAAATAGTGCCTTCGGTTCATCCTGTTCCTGGGTGACTTGTATGGATGAATGTCTGACAGAGTATTTCCAGACGATCACGTTTATTGATTTCTCCAATCGTACCAAGAGTGGAAGCGGAGAAGGAAACTTCTTTTAGCTAACACATAATGTACTGTTGAGGACGTCAATCGGTGATTTGATGGATTTGACGATGTGACATTCGAAGTGAATATGGCGTGATGATAAAGCGTAGCTTCTAGCCTCATCATCCGGTAAATGACAGAAATCGGGCAGGCAACATGGCTATGTAGGTCGCACCTATTAGGGTGTATAATCACCTGATCTAGAGTTTCATTTACTTCTAAAAATCTATTGTCGATGCTGACCCATTCGGGAAACGGTTGCTGATCCCAATCGTTGGTGATATACATTCGATACACTCAAGCGAAATGAGTGGTCGGTCATGTGTGGCTGAGTTGCAAGATGTTCTTGTTGAACTCGGTGTGTTCTCCTCTAGAGATATACCAGCGGAAGGTGATTCTATACCTTGTCATAGTTGGAAATCCATTACCCAATACGTGCTTGCAGTTTTGATTGTATATTACATATGTGGAACGTGAGATGCAAACGTTCCACTAGATTGTTATGTACTTGATTTAGACATTATTATAATATCAAAAGAGTTTTGATATAAAGATAAATCAAGTGTTTGGATTCTCATAAGGGAAAAACCCGTTCCGTGTTATACGGCGTGGTCTTATGAGATATCATTTAGTTTTCTGAAACTGTTTTAAACTGTTTACTCATACCAGTCCCATGACTGACCCGGAGTTTACTTTGTTGTTTTCCCTAAACTCTTGGGTGCCTAAATTTGTACGGGCAGCCAAGTAGTCGGGAATTTACAGATATACTGGAAGAGCTTGGAGCAGGAGGCTTCAGGATCATATAGCTATAGTTATTTCTGCTGTGTTGTAAGTGATGTACTGTGATATTGATGTATATTCAAGTACATATGTATATTTCAAGTTATGTTATACATATTATATGTTATTCGTTCCGCTGTGAGATTCGTGTTACTCTGATGTTGTGTTCTTCTTCTTCTTCTATTCTAAGTTTCTATCTTATCTATCCTCACCCTCTAACTTCTTTCTATTAATGGTTCGAATTTCCGTGATATTTGGGGTTGGACTTGTGTTTTTGTTCAGCTCAAATTCTACCGGATTTTCGGGTCGTTACAAAGTATTTAAAGAAGGGGTAAAGGAGCCTACCTAACCGGATCGGGTCGGACTGTAAGATGACGGAGAAGTATAACTATGTGATCCGATCCGATCCGTTAGGGGACTTTGCCTCCGATCCGATCCGATTTCGATTTCTGAGTTTCAATGAGATATCCAAGCCTAAGGCCATGCCCCCGATCCGATCCCAATGAATTCACCCGAACCGAACCGAAGCACAGTCTACCTTAACGCATAAAAACTCGTCTAACTGGCCCAATCAACTTTCGGCATAATCTTCAATTTAATGGACAGTGAGGATAGTGCCTTGCGAACGTAACTGGACATCGAGAATTACATCAACTCTTTATATTTTGCCAAACTTTTTCGTCGCACTTTTAAACATTTACTTTGCACTTTCCGCATACATTGTTTACACCTTAGTTTGCACACATGCACGGGGGGATACAGGCTAATTTGCTCTAATATGTGCTATTGCTTCTTCAATAGTTTTATGACCATGAGACCCAGACGCTCTTCCAGACTAGCTGAGAAGAAAGAATCCCCGGAAGCCTCCAACAAAATTACTCTCTAGGACATATCTTCTCCGTCAGATCCCGAATGGAATAATGAGGGCTCAGACTACGAGATTGGAAATCATGAAAGTGACGAGGTGTCTTCAGAGAATGAAGTTTCTCTAGGTTTTGAAGAGGAAGGAGGGGTTGGTGACGACCGAGCTCCAGATGAGTTTGAATCGGCTGTTATATTGGAATCACCCCAAGATTCTTTTGAATCAACAATCAATGACGACCGGCTTATCAGAATCTGTTTAAAATACGGAATAATGAAAAAGGACACTTTAGTGCCTTCGAGATCTGACCGTCCCCACAACCCTCCAGAAGGATACATGGCAATTACTCGGTTGATGTGCATGGTCGGTGCTATCCCTCCATTTTCTCCCTTCATCGTAGACTTTCTAAGACAGATGCGGATTGCCCCCATGCAGCTGCATCCCAATTCTTATGCCTACTTACACACTTTATATATAGCATACCGTGAGATCCTAGGCATAGAACTCACTTTCGATGACGTTCATTTCTTCTATAACTTCAAACATCGAACTCGGGAAACTCCTTCTTTCTGCTACTTTTAGTCTGTTCCTAAGAGGAAGATAATTTCAACGCCATTCAGTAGTAAAGCCGGAGATTCCAGACTGGAATGGTTTTATGTGAAGCGACAACCTGGGTGTGCCAGGAGGTGGACGAAATCAAGTAAAGCACTGATTTTCTAAATCCGGGCTCTATACGCTCGAGTCACTGCCTTAACATGTTTTTCTTTTTACTTGCAGTCGACAACCCAAAACAAATATCAGATCAGGTGTTCTTTGACCGGATGCACCAGCTCCTTAATGGCGATCAGAAGTTCCTGACTATTGATGCAGTCCTTAAGGATGAATACCTTCACTTTCATGGACTACTATCTGTTTTTCGTAGTATCGGCCATGGGACGGCTCCATACGTATACATTCCTCCAGTGGATGTAGTCCCAGAGACAGGAGATGGTTCAGGAGCTCCTGCAGTGCCTCTTCAAACTTCACCTTCTCCATCTTCTACTCAGGATGACGAATTGGCTAACTTGGCCGAAGAGCATCGTGAAGGGTATACTGCCCCTGAGGAGGCTACTTCTCCGGAAAAGTCAACATCCTCCAAATAGTCGCCACTTAATGCTTCCGCGGGAGACGTCCCTAGTACTAATGACCCATTATTTCAGGGTTTGGGGGATCTCCCCTTACCTGAAACTATATACACATTATAGGATTTTAGGAAGGATCCTTTAATCTTCACCTCTTTTGAAGAGACCACTCCTGCTAAGGCCAAAGAGCCTGCCCATACTAGTCTAGCTTCGGACTCGGGTTGGTTGGGGGGAAACATACCACTTAGGACTCGCTTTACACAATAACATTAGCATTCATTGCACCTCTCTCTCTGTGAAACTATTGATTCTGAATTTCATTTGTCTTATTGTGCAGGCACGATGTCCCGATCTTACTATGATATCAGGAAGCTCCGCCGTAGCATGTCTAATCCACCTCAGGATATCGAGTATGATCGCGGTAGGGAGGAGAGAAGGCCTTATGAATCCTATCATTCTCGACCCTCACGTTCTCGCTCTCCCGTTCGGTCGGACCAAGAGAAATATAAAGGTTATCAAAGTCGTAGGGAAGAGGACAGACCACAATCAAAAGACTCCACCTCTTCCCACGAGAAGCGCAGCAGAGAGAGAAGTCCTCCAAAAGATACTGAGTCTCGAAGTAAACGAAAGGTCCCTGCTACCAAACGACCTAGGACAGATAAAGAAACTATTGAATCCTCCACACACAGGGACACTGAATTGACGATCCCCGCTCCTCCACCACTAAATGCGGGAACTGCAATCAAGCGGGCGTATTTGGAGGAGCAATTTCCCGAACATTACTTCGAGACTTTGACTTTTTTACCTGCCCTTGAACCTATTTCTTCCAGGTGGGCAGACGAGGCCAAAGCAAAGATGGACGCAGTTGAAAAACAGTATTTTGAAATGTTCAAATATTCATGCAACCTTTCCAGAATTATTCGTACTCTAATCACGAATGCTAATTCTATACAAAAGACCGCGGAAGAAGATGCAAAAGCCTTAAAGAATTTAGGAAAAGATTTAGAGGACACACAGGCCCAGCTCGCTGTTGCTCAAAGGGACGCTTCTAATTTCAAACAACAATTTGAAGACATGCAAAAACGTTATCTTGATTTGCTTGAATCTCACACTCAAGAGCGTTCTGAGTTAAAAAAGCAAGCTGATGATGCTAAGTCAGAAGCCGCTAAGACGCGCCTTGCTTACACTAACCTCGAACAGAAAAATGTTGAGTTAGCAAAGAGGAATGCTGAGCTAGAAAGGAAAAACGCTGATTTGGCTTCAAAACTGTTAGAAGCGGAGAACAGATCTGCCCTGGCGGAGGGCAATGTTGAGTGTGCTATCAAATCTGCGGAGGAGGCCCGCAAACAATTGTCAGAGGCAGAGGCAGATATTCAGGGTTTCGGCGAATTAATGATTGAATTCTTCGCACATATCATCCGTCGCCAAAACATTTCTTGGATCGAGGATTACCCATCCACTCTAGTTCAAGTATGGAATCAGATCGTTGAGTGGGAAAAAGAGGAGCTCAAAGTCGATTCCATCGATGAGGATAATGTAACACCCCGTGAATTCTATAACTGTGAAATTCACAAATTAAAGTATAATTAATTTCAAATCAAAGAACTAAGGGAAACGGGATACGCCATTGCGTTCGTCTCGGAAAAATACGCGAAATAGAGTCCGAGTTTTCGAAAAACGGAGTCCGTATGAAGAAGATATAGCCTCCGGAAGTTTCTGAATTAAGTTTAAAATTCGAACAGCTCAGAAAAACAAGTTTAAAATTAAAAATCGGGCCCAATTGGCCAGGGCGGGAAAACTCCCGCCTAATGCACCCAGGTCGACTAGGCTGTCGACCTGGTCTAGCCAGGTCGACAGGGCTGTCGACAGGGCTGTCGACCTGGTCCAGAGCCAGGTCGAACCCAGCCCACCCTGGCTGGCCTAGTCTATGTTGGTCGATTTTCAGAAGCATGCTTTGTCATTAGGGCTAGGTGGCAGGCTCTAATTGGACTCTCTTTCGAATGAATGGCTACGATCAATCCAAGCAACATCGATGGTCCTAATCAGTTCATAAACTCTATAAAAATGACCCTAGACTCAACCTAATCTATTCATTCAAAAATAAGAACAAAGCCATCATGCTGCTGAGGAACGACTAGGAGTAGCCACCAATTTGGGAGAAGACTAGAAGGAAAATTCTAAAGCATAAAGCAACTTAAACAAATCAAATCAACAAGGAATCGCATCTCCAAATCCCTAAATTGGAGAATTCGCCACACAATTGTAAGTAGAGTATTATTTTGGTATGAACAAATAACTGTGTTGGTTTGTACACTTGATTTGTGGCGATAAAGTAATTCATATTTGTGCGTTATTATGATTCTTATCGATTTGGAATATTGTATACGTTTGGATATTCTCAAATTATGTTATTCATTATAAAAACTACATGTTTGCGGTAGTTTTATGCAAGTATACGTTTGGATATTCGCAAAGCATGTTATTCATTATAAAAACTACATGTTTGCGGTAGTTTTATGCAAGTATACGTTTGGATATTCGCAAAGCATGTTATTCATTATAAAAACTACATGTTTGCGGTAGTTTTATGCAAGTATACATTTGGAATATTCGCAAATTATGTAATTCATGTTGAAGCTACATGTATGTAGTTGTTTAATTGAAATTCATGCAAGTTTGGGGTTTTGCTACTATGCCATCATAATGTGTATTTTTGTACAAAAATCATTTTTGTGAGTAATTGGAACAAATTTGGGTTATTATAATTCATATGAAATTATGTTGAAAATTTGGCATCATGATCTATGTATTAAGCCATACTTTTGTACTAGAAACCTCTTTGCGAACTTATGAATATGACTAGGCTATGATTGATATTTTGCATAATTGAAAACCATGTTAGGTCTATATTGTTAACAAGAATTATATGATGACATATGTGGTACATGGCTAGGTTAGATTCAAAATCCCATTTGCAAGTTTGCATGACTATAGTAAAAATCATGATTTCATGTTTAGAAATATTTATGCCATAAGTATATGTGCGCCATGGTTATGTGAATAGATTTAAAATCATGATTAAGTTGGAATAATTCAAGTTGAACTATGCTTTTGTATTAGTAACAAAAGTAAACCCCTTTGTAAACATGTAGGAATCTTATGAACATGATTTGCTTATGTTTGACATTATGCCTAAATAAAAACATAGGTTTATGTTGTAATTAAGACTATGTGTCAATAATGATATCCAATTTAGATTCTTATCTCAACTACAAGTTTACATGCTTTGATTCATGTCACTTATGCTTTATGACCAAATTATACATTACTACTATGCAAGTACACCAGTTTCTGTTTTGTAGTTCCAACGTTATGTTGCAAGTTCATGCGTTCACATTCCCCTTTTTGTGTATGTAATCACGCTTTAAGCCTCCCCTTTTCCACGTGGCTAAGTTAGGCTTAAAAAGGCTAAGCCCAACATATATATAATAAATGAGCGTATTAAACGGGGGTAAATAGCGTTGGGCCAAATTAATTAATAAATGAAAATATAAAGTAAAAGGGGCCCAAATTCAAGTATGGGTTGGGCCCATGATTGGTGTAAATCTTTACACCATTAGCTTAATAATGGGCCGCAAATATTTACATATAAGAAAATAAAGAAGAAAGACAAAATATGTAAATGTAGAACATACGATGTGTTTAACCCGAGGTTGGATTGAGTTGTGATGTAAACCTGCCCGGAACCGCCCGGCTGTCCAGTAGTCACAACAATACCTATCCAATGTGGGTGGTTAAACATGGAGCCCAATAAGGACCCGAGGTTAGACTGAGTTGTGGCGTAAGACTGCCCGGAACCAACCGGCAACAGGCAGCCACAACAATACCTGTCTAATGTGAGAGGTCAAGGCTTTAATAAGACAATTAAGGCTTAGTCAGGATTGTTAGGATTAAGTGGACTAAAGACTTAATCAAAATGGAACATGCTAAACTAAAAAGACTGATTGGGGTGTTAGGTTATAAAACACTTAACCAACTTAGCATGTTGGCTAGAAATAGAAAACCTAGTAGCGGGGGGACCCTTTTCAACAGTAACCCTATAAGGTGTATCATGATACCCTGAAACTAGGCAGGGTGGGGCACGATTACTGGGCTGATTGTAAGAGGTCAAATCGACGGCGGTGGTGTAGCAGTGTAGGTTCTAACGGGGTGCGGGCGTGCACACACTCCGGCGCAGAAAAATAAAGCACTGGGCACCAGTAGCATACCTGTGCATTCTAAGGTTGTGTCGGGCCGCTGCCATGGGACTTGATACACCCCATGGTGGGACCAGCATAGGTAACTACAACATCGGGGGCCGTAAGACACATGTAACTATGCGAGTAGGAGCCGATCATCATAGAATGGATCACTTCACCCTGATTATGGGGTGCCAGTTGGGAACTAGTTTATATGGGTTCAGAGTTTAACATGGGGTACGATAGTATATTCGACCCTAGACAACTTAACCAAGTTTATAGTGCTTTCCCACTTCTTGTTTATACTTATCATACCCAGTTCTTTATTCATAGACAGAATAGTCCTAGACTTACTCAGGCTTTATGTCTGACTCTACTTTTCTTTCGTCTTCTTTTCTTCCGTTCCCCCCCCCCCCCCGGTCCACAGGGAGGGAACACTGCAGCTTGACCAGCCTTAATATCCAGCTTGAAGAGGAGAAATGTATTGCTTGGACCTTTTCGTTTTGAACTATGGCTTTGGACAACAACATTGGGGCTTTTGCAGTTTATTTATGTTTTCTTTAAGCTTCTTTAAATAATGTAATCAAGACAGATTATGAAAGTGTTATGTTTTTGGAAAGGATGTAAGACAATCATGGTGATGTTGTTGTAACACGTATTTGCTTTTATGAAATAAAAGTTACCACTTTTCTGCTGTTTACAAATATGTGTTTTTATATCTGTCTTGTATATCTGTGACTTATACTTATAAACCTCCACCAAAATTAGGGCATTCCCTTTGAGAGTGACCCTAACGGAGGTGGGGTGTTTCAGATAAGCTAATGGAAAAATACTTGAGGGATGATGAGCCAGAACGCCTAGCTGAAGGGCGTCGCCTCATTGCTGATGCTATGGAAGAAGAGAGGCGGAGGATTAAACAGAAAAACATTCCCGAGACTGGTTCCTCTTCTGCTGCCCCCGCAACTCCTGAAGTAGAGGGATATGACCCTGAACACCCTGGAATCCCTTGAACAACTCTGCTATCCCCTATCCCTGAAATGGCATCAGAGACAGCAGTTACCCCCGCTGAGAAGTCTTCGGAAGGTATCGCTACCTTTTCTCCTCAATTTGTCAAGGCTATCTATACCTTTCGCCACGTGATTGAGCAATCGATGAAAAACCCATTATCTTCTCCTGAGTTGACAACTATTTCTTTTCATTCTGTAGGTATTGAGCCATCCGACAAGACAGATGTGACTCAGGGAGCTGCCTCTGGGGCAGAGCCTACGGAAAAGGCAAAAGGAGGGAAGGACAAAGCTGCTCCTGTAGACTTGGGAGAAGGAAATGAGCCAACTAAGGCTGACACTCCCCATGATGAAGAAATGATAGCAGCCTTAAAGGATGATGGTGATGACGAAGGACATGAGGAAGATCCAGAGGTGGCAATAGTCGGGGAGTCGAAAAGTGCAGATGATGTTACTTTGGCTGCAATGAAAGCTGATCAATACAAACGCTTGCAGTTAAAAGCCGAACACCTAGACCCTGAAGCTCTCAAGCCTCTCGCAGTTGTGGATGCGGGATCAAGGTTAGTTGTTAAGCTCTCAACTAGATCTATTACAGAGGAACTCGCTAAAAAATCTTCTCTTGATTCCAGCGCTCCGCCCTCCGGGAAGAAGTCAACCTGTTCCAGCACCGCATCTTCAGGAAAGAAGAAATCAAAGCGCATCTTGACCGAAGCCGAGAAAGAGGCAAAGGATGCGGAGAAAGCCGCCAAGAAGTCCAATACTCCCTCAAAATCCAAATAGTAAGTTGTCCTGCACTGTTTTAGTATTTGGTAGATCAATAATTGCTGCTGTAAGGGTGGTTCTTGCACCTTCTTTTTTAGCTATTTTCCTGTACAAATTCATTCATTCGTAAATAAAAAATAATTCATTTTCTGTAATGTCTGTTTGCCAGTAGTTCTGCACTTGTGTGAAAATGCATGTCTTACTATAGTTATGAAATGAAGCTACGGAGGGAGGAGATATGTATATAAACATATACCCCCAGCCAACTCTCGAAAATTATTTAAGGCTTAATCAAGCAATCCGAATTCTCCCGATTTTCTGACGGGATAGCATTTTCTGTGTTGTCGATGACTGTCGTTTTTTCTGGCATTTCTTTTATACTCTCCTGTCTTATACTCAGGTTAGAGTTCTTATTGAGGCGGTCCCTTGTCTGTGTGTACCTTCATGCCTCAGAGGACGTCGTCTTCCCGTCCTTTTATACTCTCTCTCTCTCTGGAGAGTCAGAGTTCAAGCTCAGCAATCTATTCATTCCCCGGTCTTTCAGCGGGGAAGGATCTCTTTCTCAGCGCTCAGTCGGAGACACTTTTATACTCTCTCTCTCTCTGGAGAGTTAGAGTTAGGGGAAGGATCTTTTTTTCAGCGCTCTGTCGGAGACGCTTTTATACTCTCTCTCTCTCTGGAGAGTTAGAGTTAAAAATGTCGTTTTCTCATTCTTTTATGTCTTGTCGCACAAATAGTCGTTGTGCCTTGTCTTATGTTTAAATTGTTTTCAACCTTTTCAGGTTTTAAATCATCTTATATTCCATAATTACAACAGAATAGTCGATGCATGTATATATGTAATGCATAAAAGTAAATAACACACAATATTTTTATAGTGGTTTGGCTAAGTCGTAGCCTACATCCACTTTATAGTCCTTTATTCATATCATCAGATTTTCCTAGGGCAAGTCATGCCTTATTACAGAGTTCATAAGAAAAATAACAAAGAGTACAACATTTCTAATCCAAGTATCGCATCAAGTGTTGGGCATTCCATGCTCTAGGGACTTCTTCGCCATCTACGGTCGTTAACTTGAAGGTTCCTTTTTCATGTATCCGTTGGATGACAAAGGGTCCTTCCCACTTTGGACCGAGGTGAGGAAGGGATGGAAAGACTCTCTTTAGCACCAAATCTCCTGGTTCAAAAGTCCTAAGGCAAACTTTTTTGTCGTAACAGCGTGCCATCTGACGTCGATGTCTTGCTGCATGCAAATCCGCTTCATCTCTTTTTTCTTCGATTTCATCAAGAGACTCGAGTAAGAGTGCCCGATTCGTCATCGGGTCATAATATGTCACCCGGTGGGAAGGGACTTTAAGCTCAACTGGAATTATTGCTTCTTAGCCAAAAGAGAGAGAGAATGGGGTATGACCAGTAGCCGTCTTAAATGTTTTCCGATATGCCCACAAAGCTAGGGGCAATTCGTCAACCCATTTTGCCTTTGCGTGCTCTAACCGTTTCTTGAGGATGGATTTTATTACTTTGTTTATTGCCTCTACTTGCCCGTTCGACTGCGGATAAGCAACCGTAGTGTATCGCTTGTCAATCTTATACTTCTGGCAGAAATTTCTGAATTCAGTACCATCAAACTGGGTTCCGTTGTCAGTTATAATAGTCCTTGGGATCCCGAATCGGCATATAATATTTCTGACCATGAAACTTATCACCTTTCTTGCCGTGATTTTGGTCAAGGGCTCAGCTTCCACCCACTTCGTAAAATAGTCCACGACCACTATTGCATATTTCGCTCCTCCTTTAGCAATCGGTAGAACTCCAATGATATCAATTCCCCACGTGGCAAATGGCCAAGGACTCACCATTGATTTAAGTTGGGTCGACGGTGCTCTGGGGATTTTGGCGAATCTCTGGCACTTATCACAGCGTCGTGAATAATCAGCTGGATCTTTATTAATTGTGGGCCAGAAGTATCCGTATCGCAATATCTTTTTCGCTAAAGTCTGACCTCCTGTATGATCTCCACACTCACCTTCGTGCACTTCTCTTAGTACACGCTTGATGTCGTCGTCTGCTATACATCGTAACAGGGGCATAGAAAATCCTTGCCTATAAAGAGTATCATCTTGCATGACATATCTAGTAGCCTTGCGAACTACAGCCCTTTTCTCACTCTTCTTTAATGGGAGTGTCCCATTCTTAAGGAAATTCTTAATTTGGGTCATCCACGACTCCTTCTCCGGTTCTGCTTCGAAAGCGAACTCAATTGGAATTATTTCAGTCTCTTCTGGATTGTCGGAACTAGCTAGCTTTGCCAGCCTGTTTGCCTTCTGGTTTTCGGCTCTTGGGATATGTGTTATACTGTACCGCTCCAGGTTGCTCAATAGCTCTCTCACTTTTCCGAGGTAGGCGATAAGTCGAGGTCCCCGAGCCACAAATTCCTCTCGTACTTGGCAAACAACGATTTTGGAGTCACATAATATGTCCAACATTTTTATTCCGAAGTCTTTAACAAGCTTCAGGCCGGCAATCAAGGCTTCGTACTCAGAGTCATTGTTAGTCGCCGAAAATTCTAATCGTAGAGCGTAATATAACGATCGTCCTTCTGGAGTGACTAAGACGATTCCAGCCCCTAACCTTCGGTCGTTTTTGGCTCCATCCGTGTATAGCTTCCATGAATCTATCTTTAACTCATCTTCGGACTTGACCACTCTGTCATTGATCACTTCCTCCTCCGGGATAGTGAACTCTGCTATAGAGTCTGCCAGAGCTTGCCCCCTAATCGACCTTCGTGGCTGAAAATTTAAATCAAACTGACTTAATTCTATATTCCATTTGATCAACCTTCCCGATGCTTCGGGTCTCTGCAACACCTGCCTCAGCGGCTGGTCAGTGTATATGGTTATTGGATGAGCTTGGAAATAGTGACGAAGTTTTCGGGATAAGATTAGGAGGCTGTAAGCGAGCTTCTCAATCTTTGGGTAGTTGCGTTCTGCCGCTGCTAATTTCTTACTTACATAATACACTGGCCTTTGCACTTTGTCTTCTTCTCGAACCAAGGTTGTGCTAACGGCGTGAGCCGAGACTGCCGAGTAAACAAACAATTCTTCGTGATCCACTGGCTTTGAAAAAATCGGCGGTTTTTCTAGTAGTTCCAATAAATTTCGAAAGGCCTCCACACAGTCTGGAGTCCACTCGAAGTTCTTCTTTCCCCTTTTAATCAAATCAAAAAACGGAACGCATTTGTCTGTGGCTTTGGAGATGAATCTACTCAACGCGGCTACTTTCCCTGCAAGACTTTGGACATCTTTAATTCTTCTCGGCTCTTCAATGTTTCTAATCGCTGCTATTTGGCTAGGATTGATTTCAATTCCTCGGGAGCTCACAATGAAGCCTAAAAACTTTCCCGATGCCACTCCAAATGAGCATTTCAGAGGATTCAACTTCATCCGGTACTTTCGCAGGATACCAACCATTTCTGCCAAGTCTTGCGTATGGTTGGAGGACTGTTTCGATTTGATAAGCATATCATCCACATAAACCTCCATAGTCTTCCCTATTTGATTATAAAACATTCTGTTCACCAAGCGCTGATAAGTGGCTCCGGCGTTTTTCAATCCGAATGACATCACAACATAGCAATATAGCCCCAAATTTGTAATGAAGCTCGTATGCTCTTGATCTGGTACGTGCATAGGAATTTGGTTGTACCCAGAATATGCGTCCATGAAAGAAAGAAGTTCATGACCTGCTGTCGAACCTACAAGCTGGTCAATCCTGGGAAGTGGGAAACTATCTTTTGGGCAAGCTTTGTTCAAATCTGAAAAATCAATGCAAGTCCGCCACTTTCCATTCGGCTTCTTTACTAAGACGGGATTCGATATCCAGTCGGGATATGTCGAATCTCGAATAAATCCGTTCTGCTTCAGCTTCTCCACTTCTTCTTTGAGAGCAGCCGACCTCTCTGGGCCCAGCATACGTCTCTTTTGCTTCACAGGCGGATGTTTTGGGTTTACATTTAGTGAGTGACTTATGATGGATGGCGATATCCCACACATGTCAGCGTGGGTCCAGGCAAACACGTCCAAGTTCGCCTTCAAGAAGTCTGTTAGTTCTTTGGCCCGACGTGGATCCAATTGAGATCCGATCTTCAAAACTCTTGTTGGATCAGCTTCATCAATGGGAATTTCCACTATCGCTTCATTAGGAGTTGCATTTCTTGTCTCTGGTTCCTCGTCTTTTCTGGGATCCAGGTCTTCAGGCGTTCCTTTGGGCAACTTCTTCGGGGTCGATTTCTCTAATTGCTATGCTGAGCCCCCCTTTGGGGGAGGCGAGGCATCTTTACTTTCGATGTTAAGTCCTTTCATCAACATCTTTAATTCGACAACATAGCAGGCCCGTCCGGAAACTTGATCCCCTCTCATTACTCCAGTTCCGGCTTCAGTTGGGAACTTAAGCAATAAACACCAAGGGGCGATGCAAGCTCTGAACTCAGCAAGGGCAGGCCTTCCTAAAAATGCATTATAAGGCGAATCTACATCCAACACTACGAACTGAAGCATCCGCACTCTTCGGCATTCTCCTTGCCCCAAGGTCACGGGCAACTCTATGTATCCCATGGGAGCCGTTGACGCCCCGTTGAAGCCTCTGATCCATCCTTCACATGGCTTCAAATCTTCAGATTCAAGCTTCATCTGATCAAATGACTTTTTAAATAAAATATTGACAGAACTTCCGTTGTCTACCAACACCTTATGAACCAAGGCCGGCCCAATGGTGGTAGTAATGACCAATGGATCATCAGTGGGTGATTGGATCTCAGTATTATCTCTGCTGCGGAATACCACGTCGTCAAACATTGTCTTCTGTTGTTTTATGGGGGTGATATCTTCCAAATCATCACCTTCATTCACATCTATGTGCTTGGCAGCATTTACATATTGATCCATCGCTCTGAAACTACGGATTGCTGGGTGAGGTCCACCCACTATGGAGTTGATAACTATTCCTTTACCTTTCTGCTGTGCTGTAGGCTTGGGAGCAGATTGAATCTGTTTTGGAGCCTGCTCTCCTTGCCCCCTGTCCCTCGGGGCAACCTTATATTCATCCAGCTTCCCTTCACGCAGCAGCTTTTCAATCACATCCCTCAAATGCCGAAATTCATTGGTTGAATGCCCATGAGTTCCATGAAACAAACAAAACTTCCCAGTTGCCATTTCTTTCTCTGTCGAGTCACGAGGTGGCGGTCTTTTATATTGCAAAACATTGTACGTATCCAGATAAATGTTCTCCAGAGTGTCGTTCAACGGTGTATAATTCTCATAAGTCTGGAATCGGGGTCTTTTGTCAGAATCACTTCCCCTATTTCTATTCCTTCTGTTACCGTTCGCGTTACGGTTATTGTTGTTGCCCCCGTTTCCAGCATTGTTGTTTCCACCCTTGTTTCCCACATTTACTTCAACTTTTTCGGAACTTTCCCCAGACTGCTTCACGGCGACGTTACTCTGCACATTTTCTTTTGAAGCCGCTTCAGACTTTCTCTTTCGGTTTGCCCTGGCATCCTCTCGTCTTAAATAAATATCGGCCTTCTCATAGAATATCTCTCTCGTGGAGGGTGTCTTCCCAGAAAGGTAATCTCCAAACTCAGATTCAGGATCGACTCCTTCCTTTAATGCCATCAAAATGGTGGGCTCATGCGGGTCACTAACTTCAGTCACAGCCAAGTTAAAACGGTCAAGATATGACCTCAAAGACTCTCCTGTTGCCTGCTTAATTCTTGATAATTCAATAACACTTTTGGACTTTCGGGTATGGAGTCGGAACTGATTCATAAAACGCTCGCTCAGTTCCCTATAATTTGAAACCGAACGAGGGGGAAGTCGGGTAAACCAGAACAGCGCCACATCTTCTAAATAGATTGGGAATGCTTTACACTTCACTGCATCAGGAGCAGCAGCAGCATTCATGAGCCATTAATATCGCATCAAATGCTGTCCCGGATCAGTTCTCCCATTGTACTTGTCCATCTGTGGCAGGTTAAAACGCCGGGGAAACTGGAAGTCGAGGATGTCGTCAGTGAAAGGAGTATGGCTTCGCTCAATGCCATAATCTTCGTTGGTATAGTTCCAGCTCTCGGACATAATCTGGCATACCATTGCCTGTACATCAGCATTAGTTAGGGGTCGTTCAGATTCCCTAGCCTTGGTATCCGGGTTCCTTCTGGGCTCTTGTTCAGGAGATGCCCTTCTTCTTCGAGCTGCTTCTGCTCTATTCCGTTCCCTACGCTCCCGGTCGATCTCGGGAGGAGGGGACTGGAGCCTTTGCCCCTAAGTGGGATCATTGTTTCCTAGTGCTCGTGCAATATCCTCGCGGGACCCCAAAGATCCGAATGTCAGCTGCTCCAAATTCTGAGGTTGTTCGAGTGGCCTTCGTTCACGGGGCCGCTCTTCCTCGGAAGATGAAGACTGATCAACTGGTGTGTGACGAACCGGTGATGGGGTTCTCTGTCGACGGAGTTCGCTAATCTCCCTGCTCATAAGCCTCATATTTTCCTGCATCATGAGATTGGTGCGCTCATGGATTTTCATAGCTGCCCTTGTACTCTCAAGCATGTCAAGCAGGCGCGAAAAATCTCCTTGAGTAATGGGCGCGGATGGATTGACCTGATCATTGACCCTGGTGGATGGAATTGGAGCATTTGTAGGGACTCGAGTAGAGGTTACAACATCACCAAGTGTCGGATCAGTTCGGAGATGGGAGATCGGGTCGGTTCGCAGCTGGGAGATCGGGTCGGTTCGTAGCTGGGGAGCCTGGTCGGGTCGGTACATGGCAAGCTGCTCGGGTCGGTTCAGGTTGGGGGAATGCACTGCTTCAGAATCTCCTACCCGGATTGGATCGGAGCTCTCCGCCTGAAGGCGGTTCGGGTTTCCTGCATCGGTTCGTCCTGCTGCTGAGCTCTGCCCACGAGACCTTGTCACGACCGCATTTTGCTGATCTTCGCCAACTCCATTTCCTCGACCAGATTGAACTTCTTTGCCTTTTCCTTTGGCCATGGTTCTTCAACAATCAATTCAACAAATATCCAAAAACGTCGAAACTTAAGGATAAACTTCTTTGAACTCAGCGGTCCAAAAAGTAGAAGATAATCCCGAAAAGCTAAGAATTCAGATGATTCTCAGTGAAAGCACCAAAATGTTAGACCAAAAAGTGGTTCTAACACCCAAATTGACTAAAAGCAGAATGAAATAAGATCAAAAACAAAAAGAACACACGGGATTTATAGTGGTTCGGCGAAGAAATGCCTACGTCCACTTGTCTTTCACTATTTTCAATGATGTAGTTGCAATTACAATGAAATATTCACTGAATTTCTCTCACAACTCACTTATATTCACTCAATTATCTAAAAACAAATAATGAAAGAAATTTGGATTTTCCGGGAGTGCTGGAATTCGGATTATGAAGGTTGTTGAACTCTCAAAGTGCCAGAAAAAGATCCTTTTCTTTGTCTCCAGACAGGGTATTTATAGGTGAGAATTTGCTCAGAACCCGATCCGGATCGGAGCCACGTGTCATCCATCCCATTAGCCTCGGGTTCGGATGGATTTCTGTGTTGACAACGCATCAGAGCAGTGGACGTTGTGGGTAGGAACTGGTCATAGCCGCTCCGAATAACAAGGCGCTCATGCAGGAAAGTGACGTGGAAAATGGGTTCGGATCGGAAGGGTATGCTCAAGGGGTTCGGATCAGCGTCTCCGATCCGACCAGGATTAACTCAGGACCAATTCTCTCTCCTTTTTACTCTGCTCCGCTCCGATCTATCTCTGTAGCAACTGGGTGGCTTTCCGATCCAACTTGAAGTAGATTGCCCTCCGATCCGAACAGCTGTGCCTCTCTGATTCCAACAGCAATAGTTCACCGATTCGAACAGAAGACCTTATCCGATCCGAACCGATACGCTGCTTTGATCCAACCTGCTTCAGTACTTCCCAAGTTTTTTCAATGTTTCACATCTTGACTTTGTGTTGCCCAGTTCACAAAGTGGGCTAACAAGTATGGAAATGTTTCAAAAGTTAATAACGTATGTTTCTGGAACGTGAGAGAATTAGAGTTTATAACAACTGGAAATGTTTTCCAAGAAGTGTAAAAAGGCTAAAATGGGATTTGAGAAATATCCGGTAAGATATGGGAACTCGTATAATAAAGTCGAATGTTAAATAAAAAGTGCCCGTGATTGTGTGATACATTTGAACGAATGTTGTTATTATTTCGATAGTTAAATAACCTGAATATCGAAGTGTTTTGACCGTCGTTGTCAATACGGAGAGACCGGTTGGATATATTATCAGGAAACCACTCCGTATCGGCATAAGCACTGCGAATTATATTATGCTGAAGACAAGTGAAGACGGAGTGAAATGCAAGGGTCGTCCAGTTCTAAAATGGAGTTTTCTGTCTGTCCAGTCCTAGGACAACTTGTATGGACGAGTGTCTGACAGAGCATTTCCAACGATCACGCCGTTGATTTTTACAAATATACCAAGTTGTTGGGGAGAAGGTAACTTCTCTTTATTCTACACCCAGCGTTCATTTGAGTAATCAATATGTGATTAAGGATTTGACGATGTGGCATTCAAAGTGAATGGTGATCAGATGTTCTGAAGATAGACGTAGCTTCTAGCCTCACAACCAGGAAGTAACAAAAGTTGGGCTAGGCATCATGGCTAGTTGGGTCATCCCCAAGCAGGGTGTATTGTCACCGATCTAGAGAAAATTCATATTTATACTTCTTTTCGATTCTGTATCTTCGGATGACGGTTGGATGGCCCACAACCGTGGTGGCAATATATTCGATACACTCAAGCTAAATGAGTGGTCGGTCATGTGTGGCCGGGTTGCAAGACGTTCTTGTTGAACCCTGAATTTATCCCCTCTAGAGTACACTATTTAGAAGGTGCTCGCATACCTTGTCTGTTGGAATCCATTCTCCGATAAATGCCCTGTGGTTTATGATTTTATACTATATATATGTGGAGCGTGAGATGCAAGCGTTCCACTACTTGGTTATTTATTTGATTAGACATTATTATAATATCACTGGGTTTTGATACTAAGAATATTTTGGGTTATAGTAAAAACCGTCCATGTTTAGTTGTGGGTTGGTCTTACTATTATCCATTTGTTTCAAAATGTTTTTCAAAGTTAAACAGTATAGTTGGAATTTACTCACACCAGTCCCATGACTGACCCAGAGTTTATTTTGTTTGTTTTACCTAAACTCTTGGGTGCCCAAATTTGTACGGGCAGTGAAGTGTTTCAGGATTTTACAGATTCACTTGGAGGAGCTCAAAGCAGAGGGCTTCACCATTAGTATTTAGAGATTATTTCCGCTGTGATATGATGTATTATACTCTGATATATGGTATGTATATAAAATACAGTTTTGTAACTCAGAGTTATGTTATATAATACATTTTATTTTTTCCGCTGTGAGTTTCATGTTTACTCTGATTCTGTTCAGTGTTCTTCTTCTCCTTCTATTCTATTAGTTCTATCTTTTCTATCTCACCCTCTAAATTTTTCTATTAATGTTCCGGTATTTTTGATGCTCGAAAAATTGACAGTGTATTTATGTTGATTTTCTGGGTCGAAAATTCCCCGGGCCATTACATATAAATTATACGGTCGATGTATGAGTTATTTAAGTGTTGTACACCTCATGTATAAGCGTTGTATAAGTTGTATGTGCGATGTATAAGTTATATATGCATTGTGAAAATCATATATGCGATAAATGGAATTGAAATGATATTGAAATGGAATCGAAATATATTTACATATATATATAAATATATTCCACTCGTCCACAGACCATGGACGATATATATTGGTTGTGATATTGTTTGGATTTGGTTGATGTGAAATTTGGTGAATATCACAAATGGTTGATTTGATATGTTTGATTGCGGTTGAAATCCCAATAGGATTAGTTATGGAAATTTTTTTTCTGCGTACGAATAGATTATTGAAATCCCCATTGTCAAAAGCTGCGAGACTTTAAGGTAGAGCGAGGAGCCGT
The DNA here is from genome assembly GCA_030737875.1 of Allium sativum. Taxonomy (NCBI): domain Eukaryota; kingdom Viridiplantae; phylum Streptophyta; class Magnoliopsida; order Asparagales; family Amaryllidaceae; genus Allium; species Allium sativum. The sequence continues at coordinate 222,696,257 of CM060910.1, read as the reverse complement.
ACTCGGGACGGTGCTGGTTTTAACTACCCTGCCATTATGCTGCCGAAATTTTCTAAAATATTCCTGTGTTAGATTTATATACATGTATGGGAAAAATATTCATTTTTGAAATAAAATGGTTAGAATGATAAAAATAACATTTTCATAGAATGTATGAAATAAAATAGTTTGAGCGGTAAAAATAACATCTTTATTGTATGTATGAAGAATACAAAATAATCGTGTTTGAAGTAAATTGTTTTGACAATAAAATCGCATTTTTATAATATATATGAATCGCTAAAAATATTCATTTTTCAAATAAATTTGTTCAACAATAAAAATCACATTTTTATCATCTATATGAAGTATATAAAACAATCGTGTTTGAAATAAATTATTCTGACAATAAAAATCACATTTTTTACTATATATATGAATTGTTAAAAATAGTCATATGTTGAAATAAATAACTGTTTGATCAAAATATCATTTTTATCACTTATATGAGTCGAAACGGTTTTTCAAAAAAATATAAATGTAATTAAAATAAATCGAATAACGAAACTGCAGTTCGTATTTTTGAAACCATGATTTCAAATGATTGTACCAGGAGATCCGACCATCGGATTTTCCCGAAACCGAAATCATTGGGTTCGCTTTGGAAATATCTTTCCAACGACACCAACTTTGCAAAGATCCAATGGTTGGATTGTCTGGAATGTTGAATTCAAATCTAAATGAAAATAGCGCCAGAAATGGATTATATATATATATAATTAAAATAAATCGAATAACGACGCTGTAGTAGGTATTTTGAAATCGTAACTTCAAATGATTGTACCGAAAGATCCGACCGTCGGATTTTCCCAAAACTGGAACCTTTGGGTCCGCTTTGAAAATATCTTTCTAATGATATAAAATTTGTAAAGATCCAATAGTTAGATTTTCAGATATGTGTAAATCAAATTTGGAGAAAAACAACGCCATGGCCACGTTATGGCCTGAAGCGTCGTTTGAATAAATTGGCTATATTTAAATAAATAAAAATTGCGATAAATTGTGATTAAATATTATAAACGATAGGGAATGGAAATAAACCAAATTTACCCGATTTATTCGATATTTGATGTTTGAATGTGTTTGACGTGAAAATTACATTAGTGACCTGAATTATGGATGTCAGATAATTGAAACATTGAAATTAATTTATTAGAAATTCTAAATATTTGTGAATTATTTGAAAAGGCCGAGTTAACTCTCATTTCAAATAATTGGTCGACGGTTAGAAGTCGAAGATATGAAGACAGTGCAAGACCGAGGATCTTCACATCAAATGGATGGCTACTGATGCCTTTGATGGGAGTTGCTGCCCTGAAGGGGTTAAAGTGGTGGCCGTCTGGACGTACTTGTTGATCGTTCGGATGTGCTAGGATCTCTCTCCTGTATTGGACATACGTGAGAGGAATAAGGTGCCTCTGGTTTCGTTCAGACCTAGAACGGACTTGTAAATGGATGTGTGTCTGACGTTGTAGATTGACAACGTGGCATACAGAGATGTTGTGATCAAAGCTTTTGTTGAAAAGCAGAGCTTTATGGTTGATGATCAAAGCAAGTCTTTGAATAGCTAGCTTTGTGTTTAGCATTGATTCGCGAACCTCACACCCCGGTATGGACCAGAAACGGGAGAGGGCTTCAGGGAGGACCTGCGTTTCTTTCTAGCTAGGAGTGGTGCTTTGGGTTTGACAGCCTGGGCATTTTATTTATGTGGATGATGGATAGCGAGGTGCCTTGATTATATCGGTCGCCCCTGGGCCGATGTTTTGGTTGATATTTTACCCGTTTATGCCCCATAGGGTGGAGAAACGCAGCGTTCAGGCATTTTAATCTACTTTGTGTGGACCGGACCTGACGATCCAAGGCTTGTCTGCGCGCTTGACTGAGGCTCGAGCTAGAGAGTCTTGAAGCGGTAAGGACGATCCCTTGCCTTGGCTCATGACAGAAATCCAATTTCCAAATACGACATCGTGCGGTTTTGATTGTATACCTATATATGGCGACATAATATATGGTACCCATGTCGTCTATGATTGATGCTTACGATTGAAATTGTTTTTGAAATATATAAACACTAGTAATAATATCAAATGCTTTTGTTTTATTCATATCAAGCATATTTTTGCCATTATAAGGTAAAACTCTATCCTTCGGTTTGCATTGCATTGTGTGATGGGAACTGAGTCTTATAATGGCTTCATTTTCATAAAAAGCATTGCGATGTTTAAATGACTTATTTGTTTAAAAGAACTGGCAATCCAATGGAGTAAACCCATTTTGCGTTAGCGGCGTGGTCCTGTGGTTGGCCTTATTATAAAATAAGTTAAGTAGATTTCTCATACCAGTCCCATGACTGACTCATAGTTTGTTTCAGTTGCAAACTCGTGTGCCCCTATTTCTACACGGGCAACCTTGTATTCAGGTTTTAGCAGGCTATTTCTGGATAGCTGGAGCTGAAGCTTGATTCTATCATTTCTTTCTTTTTATGCTGTTCAGCTCCTGTTGTATGTATTATATTTTGATTCCGCTGTAGACATTTTATGTAAAGCTGAACTGTATTTTTTACTAAGTATGATCATGTATACTGTGTAACTCTGATGATTATGTTTAACCAGTGTATCCTATTGTACATTATCTGGTGTATTTATTTATTTTTGTTCTGCTGTTACCTGTTTATGTGTAATGTTCCAAATATTACCCTTGCCACTGTGGAACGGGGTTTGGGGTCATCACAACGTAGTATCAGAGCTTTGGTTAAGCTTAGTTATGGAATATAACATATTAACAAACTTGTCAGAAATAGAACCAGTAGTGTTGTAAGACAGATCACTCATTTCAGATAGGATCAGTAATATCCTAGAATGAGTGAAGCAGAATGAAATAAACCCTGATATATGCATATACATTTAAATATATGTCTCTGTGCTTTAAAATACCTTTTATGTTGACCTGACACTTTGTCTGCTACTTGTAGACATAGAAAATGAATGGCAGAAGTAGAAGAAATAATCTTATGGTTCAACAAACTAATGAGCCTGTTGTGCTCCCTCAGCCAGGATCAGATATAGAAGCTCTATTAAAGAGATCGAAATCTGGGTGGAGTACCGTTCTCGGGCGATGAATCCATTATTCAATCTCAAGCTTGGATGCGTTCTGCTAAAAGAATATTTGAAGGTTTCAAGCTGAGAGATGATAAAAAAAGATTGCTGGCATCTTGGGCACTTAAAGATGAAGCTTTAATCTGGTGGGAAACTGTTATTAAAGATAATCCAGAAGGTGATATCACCTGGCATAGATTCAAAGAAATTTTCAATGAAAGGTTTATTCCTCCAGAAGTAACTAGGCGGTTAAGTGATGAATTCTAATATCTAATTCAAGGAGATATGACTATTCCGGAATATCATAAGAAATTCAATGAACTTTCTCATTTTGCCCCGCATCTAATTTAAAATCCAAAGATGTAGAATTTGAGGTTTATTAACGGGCTTCAAAGAAAGTACCAAAGTAATGTAACTACACATGTGCAACAATCTTTTTCTAAAATGATATACATGGCTTATCAGTATGAAGATCTCGATAAACAAGGCCTTTTGGAAGATGAAGAGGAACGTAGATATAATAACAAAAGGAAATTCGAAACTGATAGCCCAGAGACAAGTACACATCCTGAGGCACGTACGACGTCCGGAGTCAGAAAGAAGCCTAGATTCAAAAAGGGAAAGGTTAAATCTGAGAAAGGGACGGTAATAACTGCTGTATACAATAACTGCAATAAGCAGGGCCATTTGTCGATAAGTTGCAGATCTCTAAAGAAACATAGAAAGGGTAAATTTAAATCCAAGATCAAGTTGCAAGAGAATAGAAAATGCAATCTTTGCCATCAGGTTGGTCATATAAAACGAGACTGCCGACTGTTGGAAGCGACCAAAGTGGCACAAGTGAATGAAGTGGTAGAAGTTCCATCATCCTCAGCCAGTCAAGCGAGGCCTGATGTTTTGGAAGGCACGCTTACGGTCAAAGATATTAAAGTTAAAGTACTGTTTGATGCAGGCGCATCGTGAAGCTTTGTAGCAAGGAATGCGGTTAAGAAAATGGATTTGAATTTGAAAAAGCTCAAAGCACCCATGACTATCCATAATCCGGTTGGGGGTTCCCTCCATCTTAGTTGGGTTTGTGGAGTGCCTGTCTCTTTTTCCCATTATCGATTCCCTACAATTTCGATCGTCATGAATTTTAAAGAATTTAATCTTATTATAGGAATGGATTGGTTAACCAAATATGAAGCTGAGGTCAAATGCGCCGAAAGAGTTAGGGCAAAGACAAAGTTCATGGACTATATAATCATACCATGTGAAGGTCCGAATTCTAGTAGAAAAGATTTTTGGTCAGCTCTGGATGTGTCCCCTGCTCAAGAAGAAAATATTCCTGTCATCACAGAGAATACTCCAGTCGACGTAGAAAATATTCCTGTCGTCAAGAACTATGTGGATGTGTTCGAAGAAGTTGTTAGCTTACCTACTCATAGAAAAATAAATTTCAAGATTGCATTAATTCCGAATGCAAGGCTAGTAGTTCATGTTATTCGAAGAATGACCTTGAAGGAAAAAGAAGAATTAGACATTCAGACTCGACAGCTTGTATGGAAGGGTTTTATCAGGCCTAGTTTCTCTGATTGGGGAGCAACGGTGGTGTCTGTCCCAAAGTCAGACGATACTCTCAGACTATGTGTGGATTATCGTGACTTGAATAAGAAGACATTAAAGAATAAATATCCATTGCCGCGGATCGATGATTTGTTTGATCGTCTGAATGGCGCACAAGTATTTTCACGAATGGACCTAGCTACAAGTTTCCATCAGCTTCGTATTGCCGAAGAGTGCATTCCTTTGACTGCATTCAAAGGTCCAGTCTTATTCAACGAGTGGTTAGTAATGCCATTCGGCTTATGTAACACTCTAGCTTATTTTAATGAACCAGGTATTAAGAGAAGTATTGAATAAATTCGTACTGGTTTTCATTTATGACATATTGATCTTCTCTAAGTCGGAAAGCGAGCACGAAAAATATTTGGAACAAATGTTAGAAATTCTCAGGAAGAATGTTTTAAAAGAATTTTTTTTCCAAATGTATAATCTAGAAAGAAGAACTTAATTCCTTGGCCATGTTGTATCAAACGAAGGAATCTCTGTAGATCCCAGTAAGATCATAGCTATTCAGAATTGGAAGCAACCAACTACACCCACAGAAGTCTGAAGTTTTCTCGGGTTGGCTAGTTATTATCGGAAGTTCGTTAAAGGTTTTTCAAAGATATCTAGTTCCTTAACGAAGCTTACTAAGAAACATTCAAGGTTCAATAGGACTCCAGAATGTGAGGCAGCTTTCCAAAAGTTGAAGTTAAGGTTGACAACTACTCCATTGTTAACAATGATCGATGGAAATAAGGACTTGAAATTTTGGATGGATGATTCTAAAGAAGGTCTTGGGGCAGTATTAATGCAAAGAGGCCAAGTAGTCGCTTATGCTAGCCGCCAATTGAAGCCACACGACAAGAATTATGCAACACACGATCTCGAATTATTAGACATCGTGTTTGATATGAAAACCTGGAGGCATTATCTATTGGGTGAGAAATTTGAGTTATATACTGATCATCAATCATTGATGTATTTATTCACCTAGAAAGATCTGAATATGAGACAGCGGCGTTGGTTAGAATTTCTCGCGGCATATGATCTTGATATTTTGTACACTCCGGGGAAAGCCAATGTTGTGGCGGATGCACTCAGCAGAAAGAATGTAATCATTGCCAGTCTTATCATCACGCCTTCCTTTGACTGATAACATATCTGCTCTTTAGAAGGATGATCACTTCATTTAGAAGATCAGAGAGATAATTCAGAAATGCGAGCCCTCGAGTTTTCAGATTGATAACAATGGGATTCTGAGGTTGAAAGGCTGGATTTGTGTTCAAAACATTCCTGAACTCCAGAGAGAAGTATTGGATGACTGTCACAAAGCCGAACTTAGTATCCATCCAGGAGTGAGCAAAATGTATAAAGATATCAAATGCACTTTCTGGTGGGAATCTATGAAATGAGACATATCTTTATACGTTAGTCGGTGCTCCACTTGTCAACAAGTTAAAAGCGATCAATAAAAAATCGTCAGATTGTTGCAACTGTTGGAAATTCCAGGTTGGAAGTGGGAATATATTTCTATGGATTTCATAGATGGTTTGCCAAGAACCCGGAAAGAAAATGACAGTATTTGGGTGATCATACATTGTTTCGTGAAGACCGCCCATTTCACACCTGTTAGATCGAATAGAACTGCTCCGAGTCTGGCATAGATTTATTTTAAGGAAATTGTTAAACTCCATGGAGTTCCCGTGAGTATCATTAGTGATCGTGACCTAATATTTGCTAGTAAATTTTGGGAAGCATTCCAAGCAGAATTGGGAACGAAACTGAATTTGAGCACTGCTTATCATCCTCAAACAGATGGCCAAAAAGAGAGGGTGAATCGTATTTTAGAAGATTTATTACGGGCATGTGTTATTGATTTTGGCGGATCATGGGAAGACCACTTGCATTTGGCTGAGTTATCATACAACAATAGCTAACAAGCGAGCCTAAAAATGTCACCATTCAAAGCATTTTATGGTAGACCATGCAGATCCCCCGCTTGTTGGGTAGAACCTGGCAATAGACTTCTATTGGGACCCGATATGATTCGCGAAGCTGCGGACAAAGTCGATTTCGTTAAGAAACGATTACTAGCCGCTCAAAGCCAACAGAAGAGCTATGTAGATAAGGGAAAAAGAGATTTATCATTCGTTGTTGGCGACTATGTGTATTTGAAGGTATCTCCGATGAGAGGAGTAGTCCGGTTCGGTAAAACAGGGAAATTGGCGCCCAAATTTATTGGTCCATTTCCTATTCTAGAACGAATTGGAACTTTCTCTTATAGGGTTCAATTACCAGATTGGTTGCATGTAGTACATCATGTGTTTCACGTATCTCAACTTCGAAAGCATGTGCATGATCCAGACTTGGTCGTGGAAGAAGCCGCACAACAAGATTTGGAAATTACTCCAGAATTAGCAGTGAGAAGGGATCCGATAAAGATTATTAGCAAAGAAACAGAAGAACTGAGGAACAAGAAGGTTCACTTAGTCAAAGTGCAATGGAGTGGAGATCTTTGAGATTGTACTTGGGAAACTGAGGAAAGCATTAAGAACGCCTATCCCAAGTGCAGGGTGGATATCTCTGATTAACTCTGGTGTAAGGTACATTTACCATATTTTGCATTTCCGTATTATTTTATACTTTGCTATTGTTTCCCTCTCATGGATGTTAAATTTTAATCATATAGTCTGAATGATTTTAAAAGGGTATATGAATTAATTGTTATATATTTGAAAGGGTTAAAAATAAATTGATTATTGTTTGTGTTGTGTGATTATGAATTTGATTAATCAAAATATTAGAAATAATTAATTTAATCAATAAGAGAATGATGGTAAATATATTCGAATGAATCAAATATTCAACTGATTTGAAATAGATAGAAATATATGCACGTGCATTATATATGTTTGAATAGGTAAATGGATTTGCTGTTGAGTAAATAATTTACTTGCGTGCCCGACAAATAGATAAACCTTAATGAGTTGGATGCGCAATTTTATTATTATATCGACTTCTGTGAATGCCACTGGATGCGGAGTGTTGGTTGTTCTGTGTGTAATAATAAATGTCGCCATAGGATAGTAACAAATAATTTTGAACTACACTACATGGCATATTTATAGAAGATAGCATACTTCATCATATACCACATAAGCATTTGGAGCTCGTGTGACGAGTTTGAAGATTTACCATACAAGCGAGAGGGTTGTATGGCGATGACTATATATTACAAGTTGAACTGATGACGGACATGGACTATATAAAATGTAATGGTAAATGGAAAGATTAATAAAAACCCCACACGGGTCTGGAGATGACAATAAACACATCTCTTTGGTCATTAAGCCACAAAAAACCATTTATAGGGTGACAAGGATTTATTCCTTGGAGTTATGATCTATACACACTCCCCTATGGACACCGGAATATATCACTATAAATATGTGCATGCTTATTTGGATTTATTGGGTACCTAATATGACCCAATAAATTTCCAAACCCCTCCCCGTACAAAGGAGGTTATCGCGAAATTTTTGGAAAATTTAGTGTGTTAGCCAAATTTTTGAAGAATTTGAAAATTCTCAGAAATTGAAAAGTTGAAGAATGAAAGGCAGAATGGATGTTGAGTTGGTTAATTAAACTACTTTCAGCTTCCTTCCTTTTCGGGGACGAAAAGATTTTAAGTGGGGGAGATTGTAACAACCCGGAAAATCTGAACCAATTTAAAAATTTTAATTTGGCAATTTTAGTGGATTTTGAATATTTAAAATAAATTATTTTAACTAATAACTACCAAAAGGGCTATTTAATTGATGTTGAAAAATAAATATATTTATTTTAATTGTGAAACAAGGCCTGAAATTGTGTGGCAGTTTGAAAATTTGAATTCGAAGTTTGACTGACTGTACCGAATGCAAAATAAAATGGATTTTAGTGAAACCAAAATTTTTTAAATCTGTTTGTAAATGTCTTTCTAGCAAATCTGAAAAATCGAAATTTCATAGAGGGAATCAAAAGTTATTGCCAAATGAACTCTTAGAAAGGTCGCTATGGAGTTTATATAGCCCGTGAAAATAGTCATTTTGCAAACGACCTCCGTTTTCGACGAAACCACCTTTGTTGGATACGGGATGTCAAATTATTGCTAGGTTTCAAATTCCATAATTTTTTAAGTTAATATGTGAGCGTGGCAAAAGAAAATGTGTTTGGTTAATTTCAGTCAATTTGCATCAACCAGAAAATGGACATTTTTCAAACGGTCTCAGAATTCAACGAAATCAGTTTCGTTGGGACGGTTTCGTCAAAACATAGCTAGATTTATTTTTTTGGAATTTTTGGGATCATTATGTGGCCCTGGCAAATTGAAATGTACGTTCTAATCAAATATTGAATATTTTAAGTTTAAAAAAACTCATTGAAATAGTCGAACGGGCCTACGAAACATATTCCATTGTGTCCGTAATGGGGGTATTTAGCAAGGGTCGATGGTTGTTGGGTTTGAATTGGAGATTGTAAGGAGAAATGGTATTTTTGGATTTTAAAAATAAATATAAAATCATTGACCAATCATAATTGGCCATCTCAACTTTCTCTCTCCCCGATCTTTCTCCAGACAACGGCGGAAAAGATTTCCTCGCTTCCTCCTCTGATCCCTCCTACACGGAAAATTAGACCTCCCTCCAGTTGGGAATTCTGTAGCCCTCTCCAAGATCTTCAAATCCATATAAGGATTGTATTTTTTCATCACGTGTTTGAAGAGGATCGACGCTCCAAAGTCCGGGGATTTGAACCGCCGCCGCTCGCACCTACCACCACCGAAGTGGACCCTAACAACCACACGCGGAAGCGCCTTTCCTCACTCTTTGACGTGGCGTTGGCCGATCCTCCTATAGCGCAGCGGATTGGAAGATAAATGACAACCTAGTTTCGAACCTCTTCTGAAAGGTAATGGCTGAAAATAAATTTAACTGTTTGTAGCACTTTAATGCGCTACGGATTTTGATTTGACAATAAAAATCATATCTTTTTTGTATTTTGACAAAATCCAGCGAAATAAGAGAAAGTGGGCTCGTGTGGACGTCCTCTACTTTCTAGAAGGGACCGGATATTTTTCTAAGCTTCCTACAATTTTTGGAGGAATGGAACCCAATGTGAGATTTCTGAGTTATAAACGATATGGAATAACGATGTATAAATTATACGGTCGATGTATGTAATGACCCGCATTCTACGCATCATAGGATCATAGAATATTTATTTCTTTCACATACCAAGTCGTATGGTCATGTAACTTTGGGAGACGACTATTGGGGTCATTTTCCATGCTCATGATTTTTGCCGAATTTTAAATGACCGTTTTGCCCCTAGCTAATACTGTTTTGGCCATAACTTTTGACGGGAAAGGAGTTTTCACCAGAAACAACTTCCATTGGCTCCAGATGATGGTTAACCTTTCTGTAGAGGGTCACATTAGCCAAACGGACTCACCGTTTAGGAGATATGGCTGAAACAAAGTTCAAATAGTGAAAAATAGCTTAATTGGGCTTAACCGGGTGATTAACAGCTAGGCCCAATGGGGGATTTCGGAATTAGAGGTATTTAAGGGCTGCTAGGGTTAGGATTTTGGTTTTTCACTCATTTTCCAGCCGCCACAAACCCTCTCTTCAACCTAACAATGGCCTCCAACCTCTAAAACACCTCTAATCACTTCTTAATCAAGTTTTGGCTTAAACTGCATCAAATTAAGGAGAGAAAGCACAAAAGCAAGGTTAGAGCTGCTGTGTTGCATTGGGAACAACGCCAAACAGAGAATCATTTCAAATTTGGTATCTTATTTGTGGCCAAGGTGAGTGATTTGCATAGTTCCTCACTAATTATGGTTAATTAAGAGTAATTAGTGATAATTAGTGAATTTATACATGTTAGAAATCTGGAAAAATATTTATAAATTCTTAAATGATGTTTGAGACCTCTGTTTGAAACTTGGGTTAATTTGGTTAAGTTTTGATAATCCTATCATTAACTATGCTAGAACACGCTTAATAGAAAATATGGGGTTTTGGCTATGTTTGATCCATTTTAACCTATCATATTGATGTTTTTGTGTTTGGCGTCATTTCTGCTTGTTTCTATGACTATTTGTTTGACTTATGATTATTTAGAATAGTTATAATGGTCGAAAACGTCGTCGAATGGCGTAAAACACTCGGTGGAAAAGTTGTAGGAAATTGGTGCAGGTTTTCGGATCGGATCGACTGGATGGGCTCGGATCGGATAGTGGACTGGGCAAGAGATCACCGAAACGAACCAAGGCTTGGCACCAGAGAGAGTATGGCAAAAAGGAAGGCCATTATGGTTGAACTGAGATCGGATCGAGCTAAGGAAGGGGGAACCAGATTGACTTGAAGGGAAGTGAGGGGGATTGGGGCGGAAGAGAATGGGGAAGTGGATCGGACCGTGACCAGGAACCTGAACCAGACAAATGGAGCAAGGGTACACCGAACCGATGGAGCAAGGGTACACCGAACCAAACAGAAGCATGTATATCCGAACCGAATCAATGCGATGTGGAGGATCCGAACCGAGACGATGGCCAGTGACTGGGGCAACCCGAACCGAACCGATGACTAGGGAGAGACCCGAACCGATCCAGTGATGACCAAAAACACGAGATGCAAGGGTAGTCCAAATAGGAATTTAGAGCTCAGGATCTAGTTGGGAACCAACGAGTTCACATCATGATTGGGCTTTGATGCGTGACGCGTGCTAAGGGGTTGTTGATGTCTATAACTTTGGATCACTATGTGTAGGGAGTACGTGAACGGATTAAGGGCCACAGTGGCCTAGGTAAGACTAAAGAGCTATAGACAAATGAAGTGGGGTCATTTGTAAAGGTTTGGTCCTAACTCCATGTGGTAAGCTTGGTAGTAGCAGTAGTTGTACAGGTCGAACTCCGTCACTACTTCAATGGGTCTAGTGATTGACAGTGGTGGACATCGTATGCTTTACGCACTGAGTGAGAGATGTGAGGATGGTTGCTATGTTTGATTTGTGTGCCATCATTATGACATGCACACCCCCTCCCCCGTTATCTTTACACCATCTGTTTAGTGGCACCTTAGAGTATTGTACGGTATGTAGTGCTAACTCTTTGGTTGCAGGTCAAGGTTCAGGTATGGTTTAGTATACCTGTTATTGTTATGTTTAGCTGCTTATCGCTAATACTATACTTTTTGTCTGTCCTAGAGTTTTATGTCTCTTTTTGTTACTCTGGGTGCAATCACGAGAAGACTAGAGACAGGTTAGGTGGTATGCACGAGTAGCTGTATCAGAGACAAGCAGGAGGCTTCCACGTATGATATATAGATATTCTCCCTGTATTGCTACGGTCACTACTTTGGGCATTAGTGGTGTACCTTTCTTTCTTTTGTTTAGAGATAGTAATTTTGGAAAGTTGTAATAAGCTGTATTTGGATTTATGCTACACTGATGTTGATGTTGGTTTTAGTTATCAGCTTATGCATTGTCTCGCTTGTTTTATGTCAAGTATGTTATTATTATATTTTGTTCCATGCGCTGTGAGACGTTCTATAGGTTTTCGATTAGTTCACTCTCTTCTTTCCTTTCTTTGGGGACCGTTCCGTGCTAGTCAGGCATGTGTACAGCGCACTTTCGGAGGAAATGCCGGCTGGTGCGGGGCGGGCCGTCACACTTGGTATTAGAGCTCTAGTTTGTGTAGTTAACCTAGGGAAGTCATCAGGGAGAGAGAGTATATGAGAGCGCGTATTTGTGATTATTTCGGTTTTCAAAAGCTATATATATACTGTTAGTATATCTAAGGACGAAGTCGCACAGCATTAACAGCACAAAGAGGATGGTTAATCGTTTTCTATTTACAGATTGAACGATGAGCCGATACGCAAGGGGTACCGGTAGAGGAGCCAATAATGGGAATGCTGCTGATATGAGGATGATGTTTACTGACCTCATGAGAGAGATGCTTCGAAATGTTCAGAGGGCAGTTCACAATGCTGGAAATGGTGGTGGTCCAATAGTGCTGGCGCCTAGGGCCGATTTCGCCAAGCTGAATAAGGATTATACTAGCCTTGGTGGGAAGCCGTTCCACGGAACGGAATCGGCTACGGATGTTCAGGATTGGTTGGATAGCTGCGAGCATATCTTCGAAGACTTGGGTATCGAGGATGTGATGAAGAGAAGGCTAGCATCCCGTCAGCTGCAAGGATGGGCAATGAATTGGTGGAATGCTATAAAGGCAGGTACTCCCGAGGATCAGATTACTTGGGATCAGTTTAAGGCTCGCTTTAGCGATAAGTTCATTCTGGCTGCTCATAAATCAGTGTTGTTTAAGAAGTTCTTGGAGCTTAAGCAAAATGGCAGAGCTGTCTCGGAGTATATTGCTGAATTCGATACTTTGTCGAAATATGGGTTGTCCCTCATTGACACTTCCGAGAAGAAGAATGAGAAGTTTATAACAAGCTTGGATCACTACTTGGGGGAAAATCTTATTAACCACATCAATGAGACGTTTGAATCGATTATGGGGAAAGCATCGAGGTCAGAGAGTCTTCACCCTAAGTCGAAGACTGAGGTCACATTTGCAGAAGAGCCAAAGCCGCAAGCAAGCGGTGGAGGCAAGAATGGTTCTCGGAATAAGAGAAAGCAGATTCAGACCAAGGATGACCAGAAGAAAAAGAATAAGAAAGATGTTGAGTGTTTCAGCTGTGGTAAGAAGGGCCATTATGCTAGTAATTGTAGGGCCAAGCTAGCGGATAGGAAGTGCTTCAACTGTGGCCAAGTGGGACGTCACAAGGACAAGTGTCCGCAACCCCCTAAAGAGAAGCAGATCATGAAAGCATATGCTATTAGTACTGTTCCTTCTTCGTTGAATGCCCAAACTGCTGCGAAGAAGGGAAAGAATGTTGTTATTCAAGGTATGCTTTCTGTTTATGATGTTCCTGTTAGAGTTTTGTTTGATACCGGGGCTTCCAGTTCTTTCATATCTAGTGACCTGTTAGATAGGTTGGGATTAGAGCCCGAGATTGTCGATAGACCTTTAGTAGTGACGAACCCGATTGGTGGTACGACTAACCTTAGCATGATTTGTCGTAATGTGGTCTTGTCGAGTCATGGATGCATGTTTGTTTGTGATTGCTTTTTTTTGGGCTTTACTGGGTTTGGCATTATTTAGGGAGTCGATTGCTTCCAAAGATACGGGGTGGTGGTAGACAGTGAGGGCTTTTTGGTGACAGCTAGAGCGGATGATGGGCGGAGGGTAGTGTTTGGTGGTCTACCTAGTGATAGGGTAATGGCTAGTTTTCTAAATTCCCTCGACATCCCACAAGGTGAGTTGTCAGGTTTGCCCGTGGTTGGCCAGTTTCCGGACGTCTTCGAGGAAGTGACCGGGCTTCCACCATACCGAGAGATTGAGTTCTGTATTGATTTGGTGAAAGATTCCAGACCTATAGTGATGCCACTTCATCGTATTGCACCAAGGGAGCAGCGAGAGCTCGGCGTGCAAGTCAGCGATCTTTTGAAGAAGGGATTTATCAGAAGGAGTGTTTCTGAATGCGGAGCACAAGTTGTATTTGCTACCAAGGCTGATGGTTCCCTTCGTTTGTGTGTAGACTACCGCGAGTTGAATAAAGTGACGGGGAAGAACAATTATCTTCTACCGCGGATAAATAATTTATTTGATCAGTCGAGTGGCGCGAGAGTATTCTCTCAGTTGGATCTCACGACAGGTATTCATCAGCTTAGAGTGGAAGCTGAGAGTATAGCTAAAACGGCATTTCGGACGCCGTCTGGATTTTATGAGTGGTTGGTCATGCCATTCGGGCTGACCAATGCCCCAGCATACTTTGTGGATCTTATGAATAGGGTATTCAGAGATCAGTTGAATAAGTTTGTCCTTGTATTCGTGGATGATTTTTTGGTCTATTCGAGGACAGAGGAAGAACACAAGGAACATTTAAGGATAGTAATGGATGTGTTGAGAAAACACCAGTTGAAAGAAAAATTCTCTAAGTGTCACTTCTGGTGGAGGGAAGTGAGATTCTTGGGCCATGTTGTTTCAGAGAATGGTATTGTCATGGACCCTGCGAAGGTGGCTACGGTACAAGATTGGTCTACGCCTAAGAATGCAACGGACATAAGAAGTTTCATGGGATTAGATGGATATTATCGTAAGTTTATCCAAGACTTCTCCAAGATAGCAGCACCGTTGACTCAGTTGACCAAGAAGAATCAAGCCTTCGCCTGGGATGAAAGGTGTGAGAATGCATTCAAGAGCCTAAATGAAAGGTTGGCATGTGCACCAATGTTAGTCATTCCTAAGGGGAATGAAGAGATGACGATATTTACGGATGCATGTGGTACCAGACTAGGTGTTGTATTGATGCAAGGAGGTAGGGTTGTAGCTTATGCAAGTCGGCAACTGAAACCGCATGAGAAAAGATACCCTAACCATGACTTGGAGTTGGCTGCGATCGTATTCGCATTGAACATGTGGAGACATTATCTCCTGGGAGAAAGATTCGAGTTGTTTACCGATCATAAATCGTTAGTATTTTTTCTCTAAGAAGGATCTAAATCTCCGACAGCAAAGATGGTTAGAATTCTTAGCTTCCTATGATTTCGATATCGCATAAACACCAGGAAAGGGAAATGCGGTAGCTGATGCATTGAGTAGAAGACATGCCAGTCTAGGGGCTATGTTTCTAGAATGGAAGCAACTGGAGTACATAGCTAGGTATGATTTCAGACCAAAGTGCGAATTGGATCCAGAAATGTTAGCAAGTTTGACGATCAGACCCACTTTGATGGAGCGGATTGGTTCCAGTCAGAGGAACGATCCTAACCTATTGGAAATAATCTCAAAGTTAGAGATGGGAACCGATAGAGAGATGAACAAGTATGGGCTTGATCGAGATGGATGGCTTAGGAAGAATGGAAGACTAGTTGTACCCAATGTCAATGGATTGAGAAATGAAGTGCTTAGAGAATGCTATCACTCAAAACTGACTATACACCCCGTTGGTAACAAGATGTACCGAGACATGAAGCGGACCTACTACTAGGATGGGATGGAAAGAGACATTGGGAAATTTATATCCAAATTCATGAATTGCCAACTAGTTAAAGCTGAGCAAAAGAAGCCTAGTGGTTTGTTGCAACCATTAGAAATTCCAGAATGGAAATGGGAACATGTGTCAATGGATTTCATTGATGGGTTACCAAGGACTAGATTGGGCAATGATAGCATTTGGGTGATTGTGGACCAATTGACTAAGAGTGCAAGGTTTATACCCGTCAAGTCAAATAGGACGACAGCTAAGTTAGCTGAACTACATGTAAAGTGGGTAGTGAGATTTCATGGAGTACCCAAAGGCTTTGTGAATGACCGAGATCCGTTGTTCACTAGTGGATTTTGGAAGAGCTTACAAGAGGCGTTAGGATCAGAACTACATCTCACAACCGTGTATCATCCTTAAACCGATGGTCAAACAGAGTGGGTGAATCGTATATTAGAAGACCTCTTAAGAGCCTGTGTATTGGATTTTGTGGATCATGGGATGACCATTTGCATCTAGTAGAGTTTGCATAAAATAATAGTTATCAATCCAGTATGGGTATGGCTCCGTTTGAAGCTTTGTACGGAAGACCTGCAACTCACCGTCATGTTGGGTAGAAACTGGTGAAAAGTTTGTACTTGGACCCGATGTGATAAGAGAAACTTCAGCTAAGATAAATATTATCCAACAGCGAATGAAGGCTGCCCAAGATAGGAAGAAGAGTTATGCTGATAGGAGGAGAAGAGAATTAAAGTTCTCCATTAGCGACTTGGTATTTATCAAGATTTCTCCGTTGAAGAGCGTGATACGATTTGGCAGGAGAGGCAAGTTAGCACCAAGATTTGTTGGTCCATTCCCAGTTCTTGAGAAAATTAGGAATTTGGCATATAAAGTTGAATTACTAGAGAAGATGGCAGGAGTTCACAACGTATTTCATGTTTCCCAGTTAAGGAAGTTTGTACACAACCCAGATGACTATTCCACCTGATCAGTTGGATGATATCGAGTTTGACCCCAACGCAGTTGGGAACCGCAAGCCTATGCGTATTGTTGGGAATGATACAAAGCTACTTCGAAGGAAAGCAGTGAATCTAGTCAAAATTCAGTGGGGCGAGAATGAGAATGACTGTACTTGGGAGACAGAGGAGAGCATTAGGAAGACGTATCCAGAACTCTTCTCCTGGTAAGGTTAGAGTTTCAATTTACTCGTTCTGCATGCTAGGATAGGTTTGTTTTGTTTGTTTTTCATGATTGATTGTTGTATATGGCTGGTAGGCTTGCGGGATCCTTTGTGTGTTTTGGGTTAAGGAATTTCGGGGACGAAATTTCTTAAGGGGGGGGGGGGGGGGGGAGAGTGTAACGACCTGCATTCTACGCATCGTAAGATTGTAGAATATTCATTTCTTTCACAAACGAAGTCGTATGGTCATGTAACTTTGGGAGACGACTATTCGGGTCATTTCCCATGTTCATGATTTTTGCCGATTTTTAAATGACGATTTTGCCCCTAGCAGATACTGTTTTGGTCATAACTTTTGATTGGAAAGGAGTTTTGACATAAAAACACTTCCATTGGCTTCGGATGATGGCTTACCTTTCCGTAGAGTGGTCACATTAGCCAAACGGACTCACCGTTTGGGAGATATGGCTGAAACAAGTTTTATATAGTGAAAAACAGCTTAATTGGGCTTAACCGGGTGATTAACAGCTAGGCCTAATGGGGGATTTCGGGATTAAAGGTATTTAAGGGCTGCTAGGGTAAGGATTTCGATTTTTCACTCATTTTCTAGCCGCCACAAACCCTCTCTTCAACCTAACAATGGCCTCCAACCTCTAAAACACCTCTAATCACTTCTTAATAAAGTTTTGGCTTAAACTACATCAAATTAAGGAGAGAAAGCACCAAAGTAAGGTTAGAGCTGCTGTGTTGTATTGGGAACATCGCCAAACAGAGAATCATTTAAGATTTGGTATTTTATTTGTGGCCAAGGTGAATGATTTGCATAGTTCCTCACTAATTATGGTTAATTAAGGGTAATTAGTGATAATCAGCGAATTTATACATGTTAAAAATCTGGAAAAATATTTATAAATTCTTAAATGATATTTTAGACCTCTGTTAGAAACTTTGGTTAATCTGGTTAAGTTTTGATAATCCTATCATTAACTATGCCAGAACATGCTTAAGGGAAAATATGGGGTTTTGGCTACGTTTGATCCATTTTAACCTATCATATTGATGTTTTGGTGTTTTGGGTCACTTCTACTTGTTGCTATGACTGTTTGGTATGACTTATGATTGTTTAGAACAGTTATAATGGTCGAAAACGCCGTCGAATGGCGTAAAACACTTGCTGGAAAAGTTGTAGGAAATTGGTGCAGGTTTTCGGATCGGATCGGTTGGATAGGCTCGGACCGGATAGTGGACTGGGCAAGAGATCAATGAAATGAACCAAGGATTGGCACAAGAGAGATTATGGCAAAAAGGAAGGCCACTATGGTTGAACTCGGATCAGATCGAGCTAAGGAAGGGGAACCGGATTGACTTGAAGGGAAGTGAGGGGGATCAGAGTGGAAGAGAATGGGGAAGTGGATCGGACCGTGACCAAGAACCCGAACCGAACCAATGGAGGAAGGGTACACCGAAGATTTGGAGAAAGGGTACACCGAACCGAACCGAAGCATGTATATCCGAACCGAATCAATGCGATGTGGAGGATCCGAACCGAGACGATGGCCAGTGACTGGGGCAACCCGAACCGAAACGATGACTAGGGAGAGACCCGAACTGATCCAGTGATGACAAAAAACCCGAGATGCAAGGTTAGTCCAAATAGGAAGTTAGAGCTCAGGATCCAGTTGGGAATCAACGAGTTCACTTCATGATTGGGCTTTGCTGCGGGACGCGTGCTAAGGGGTTGTCGATGTCTATAACTTTGGATCACTATGTGTAGGGAGTACGTGAAAGGGTTCAGGGCCATAGTGGCCTAGGTACGACTAAAGAGCTTTAGACCAATGAAGTGGGGTCATTTGTAAAGGTTTGCTCATGACTCCATGTGGCAAGCTTGGTAGTAGCAGTAGTTGTACAAGTCGAACTCCGTCACTACTTCGATGGGTCTGGTGATTGAAAGTGGTGGACATCGTGTGCTTTACGCACTGAGTGAGATATGTGAGGATGGTTGCTATGTTTGATTTGTTTGCCATCATTATGACATGCACACCCCCTCCCCCGTTATCTTTACACCATCTGTTTAGTGGCACCTTAGAGTATTGTACGGTATGTAGTGCTAACTCTTTGGTTGCATGTCCAGGTTCAGGTATGGTTTAGTATACCAGTTATTGTTCTGTTTAGCTGCTTATCGCTCATACCAGTATTTTTTTCTAACCAAGATTTTTATGTCTCTTCTTATTACACTGGATTCTCTCAAGAGCAGACTAGAGACAGGTTAGGTTGTATGCACGAGTAGATGTATTAGAGACGAGCAGGAGGCTTCCACGTATGATATATAGATATTCTCCCTGTATTGCTACGGTCAATACTTCGGGCATTAGTGGTGTACCATTTTTTTCTTTTGTTTAGAGACAGTAATTTTGGAAAGTTGTAATAAGCTGTATTTGGATTTCCGCTACTATGATGTTGATGTTGGTTTTAGTTATCTGCTTATGCACTGTCTCGCCTGTTTTATGTCAAGTATGTTATTATTATGTTTTGTTCCATACGCTGTGAGACATTCTACAGGTTTTCGATTAGTTCACTCTCTTCTTTCCTTTCTTTGGCGATCGTTCCGTGCTGGTCGAGCATGTGTACAGCGCACTTTCGTAGGAAATGCCAGTTGGTGCGGGGCGGGTCGTCACAATGTTTGAGTTATATAAGCGTTGTACACCTCATGTATAAGCGTTGTATAAGTTGTATGTGCGATGTATAAGTTATATATGCGTTGTAAAAATCATATATGCGATAAATGGAATTGAAATGATATTGAAATGGAATCGAAATATATTTACATACGTATATCTATCTATCTATCTATCTATCTATATCTATATATATATATATACACACACTCCCTTCATTCACAGACCATGGACGATATATATTGGTTGATGTGAAATTTGGTGAATATAACAAATGATTGATTTGATATGATTGATTGTGGTTGAAATCCCAATAGGATTGGTTATAGGAAAATTCGTCTGCATACGAACTAGATTATTGAAATCCCCATTGTCAAAAGCTGTGAGGCTTTAAGGTAGAGCGAGGAGCCGTACTCGGAACGGTGCCGGTTTCTACTACCCTGCCGTGATGCTACCGAAATTTTCTGAAATATTCCTGTGTTTTATTTATATTCATGTATTGTAATATATTCATGTATGGGAAAAATATTCATTTTTGAAATAAAATGGTTAGAATGATAAAAATAACATTTTTTTTATAGAATGTATGAAATAAAAAAGTTTGAGCGATAAAAATAGCATCTTTATTGTATGTATGAAGTATAAGATAATCATGTTTGAAGTAAATTGTTTTGACAATAAAAATCGCATTTTTATAATATATATGAATTGCTAAAAATATTCATTTTTGAAATAAATTGCTTTAACAATAAAAATCACATTTTTATCATCTATATGAAGTATATAAAATAATTTTGCTTGAAATAAATTATTTTGACAATAAAAATCACATTTTTTACTATATATATGAATTGTTAAAAGTAGTCATATGTTGAAATAAATATCTGTTTGATAAAAATATCATTTTTATCACCTATATGAGTCGAAATGGTTTTTGAAATCGTGGAATGGGTTATATATATATATATATATATATATATAATTAAAATAAATCGAATAACGAAGCTGTAGTTTTGAAACCGTGATTTCAAATAATTGTACCGGGAGATTCGACCATCGGATTTTCCCGAAACCGAAATCGTTGGGTTCGGTTTGGAAATATCTTTCCAACGACACCAACTTTGCAAAGATCCAACAGTTGGATTGTCTGGAATGTTGAATTCAAATCTGAATGAAAACAACGCCATAATGGATTATATATATATAAATATAATTAAAATAAATCGAATAACGACGCTGCAATTCGTATTTTGAAATCATAACTTCAAATGATTGTACCGGGAGATTCGACTATTGGATTTTCCCAAAACTAGAACCGTTGGGTCCGCTTTGAAAAGATCTGTCTAATGATATAAAATTTGTAAAGATACAATGGTTAGATTTTCAGATATGTGTAAATCAAATTTGGAGAAAAACAGCGCCATGGCCGCGTTATGGCCTGAAGTATCGTTTGAATAAATTGGCTATATTTAAATAAATAAAAATAGTGATAAATTGTGTTAAAATATTATAAACGATATGGAATGGAAATAAACCAAATTTACCCGGTTTATTGGATATTTGATGTTTGAATGTGTTTGACGTGAAAATTACATTAGTGAACTGAATTATGGATGTCAGATAATTGAACCACTGAAATTAATTTATTTAAAATTGTAAATATATGTGAATTATTTGAAAAGGCCGAGTTATTTCTCATTTCAAATAATTGGTCAACGGTTAGATGTCGAAGATACGAAGACGGTGTAAAACCGAGGATCTTCACATCGAATGGATGGCTACTGATGCCTTTGATGGGAGCTGCTGCTCTTTAGGGGTTAAAGAGGTGGTCGTCAGGACGTACTGGTTGATCGTTCGGATTTGCGAGGGTCTCTCTCCTGTATTGGACATGCGGGAGAGGAATAAGGTGCCTCCAGTTTCGTTCAGACCCAGAACGGACTTGTAAATGGATGTGTGTCTGACGTTGTAGATTGACAACGTGGAATACAGAGATGCTATGATCAAAGCTTTTGTTGAAAAGCTGAGCTTTGTGGTTGATGATCAAAGAAGGGCTTTGAAAAGCTAGCTTTGTGTTTAGCGTTGATTCGCGAACCTCACACCACGGTATGGACCAGAAACGGGAGAAGGGTTAAGGGAGGACCGGCGCTTCTTTCTAGCTAGGAGTGTTGCTTTGGGTTTGGCACGCCCGGGCATTTTACTTATGTGGATGATGGATAGCGAGACGCCTCGGTTATATCGGTCGCTCCTGGGCCGATGGTTTGGTCGGTATTTGACCATTTTACTCCCCATAGGCAGGGGAAACGCAGTGTTTAGGCATTTTAATCCACTCCGTGTGGACCGGCCCTGACGATCCAAGGCTTGACTATGCGCTTACCTAAGGCTCGGGCTAGAGAGTCTCGAAGCGGTAAGTACGATCCCTTGCCTTGGTTCATGACGGAAATCCAATTTCCAAATACGACATCGTGCGGTTTTGATTGTATACCTATATATGGCGACATGATATATGGTTCCCATGCCATCTATGATTGATACTTACGATTGAAATTGTTTTTGAAATATATAAACACTAGTAATAATATCAAATGCTTTTGTTTTATTCGTATCAAGCATATTTTGGCCATTATAAGGTAAAACTCTATCCTCCGGTTTGCGTTGCATTGTGTGATGGGAACTGAGTCTTATAATGGCTTCACTTTTATAAAAAGCATTGCGATGTTTAAATGATTTATTTGTTTTAAAGCAATGGCGATCCAATGGAGTAAACCCGTTCCGCGTTAGCAGCGTGGTCCTGTGATTGGCCTTATTAATAAGTTAAATAGATTTCTCATACCAGTCCCATGACTGACACATAGTTTGTTTCACTTGCAAACTCGGGTGCCCCTGTTTCTACATGGATAGCCTTGCATTCGGGCTTTAGCAGGCTCTTTTTGGATACCTGGAGCTGAAGCTGGATTCTATCATTTCTTTCTTTTTATGTTGTTTAGCTCCTGTTTACATATTATGTTTTGATTCCGCTGTAGACATTTTATGTAAAGTTGAACTGTATTTTGTATTAAGTATGATCCTGTATACCGTGTAACTCTGATGATTATGTTTATCCAGTGTACCCTATTGTACGTTATCTGGTGTATTTATTTATTTCTGTTCTATTGTTATCTGTTTTGTGTTATATTCCAAAGATTACCCTTGCCACCATGGAACGGTGTTTGGGGTTGTCACATTTCTGGTATTCCAAAAGGTATTTTGGTTGAACTATTTTCTTTTGAACAATTTCAGCATTGACCCTGTAACGTTATAAGGGAATAATATAATAATGATTAAGAAATTACCATTTTATTACCTTAATTTACTAACTAAATCTCTTTATTGATAACATCTAAAGTTACAAACTTTAACCTAAATTAATTTAGAAATTAAAGTTTATAACTCAATTTATAAGTACAAGACTAAGAATTCTAATCCAGATGCTTGACCCCTATGGTGGTATTTATAGGTGTAGGTCGGCCCCTCCTCGTTATATGGGCTTCTTCCCGTCTCTTCAGTGAAAGTGCATGAGGAGGCGGGTGATGGTGCCCTCTGCAATTCCTTGGGTAAGTAACAATTGTTCCATTATAAGGCTCTTCAGAGGTACTCCTCCAGAACCTTTGGCTATTTGCAGGAGGAGTGAACTTGTAGATGCTCCCAGTTTTTAACGCGCTCGAGGCATCTTCTTCTTTTGTATACGAGGACCACTTATGATTATTATTTGGTGAAGTCTTAAGTTTTTCGGCATACTTTTTTGAGCCGGCCGAAAGACATGCGTGGCGCCTTTCTATATGCTTTAAGACAATTATTTAGAGCATCATGCCCTTCAATTATTGTAGAAATGGTTCTGATTGCATTGAAGGCTTTTTTTCTTCAACACCCTTTCACTTGGGCTTTAGATTTCGGGTTCCTTTGGTAATTTTGGTGCTAATAGTTCTCCTCAATACCTTTTAGGGAACGAAATTTTTTAGCACTTATCCAAAGAGAACGAAACATGTCTATAATCATAATTGGGGATGACAATACATTATAACTCATGTTTCTTTAGGTATTTGTAGAGTAAAAAGTGACTAAAAATTTGATAATCGATTATTAAAATATCAAACAAGCAAATACACAATCATTTAAGGGTTCAATTTTCCTTAGCAGTCCTTGAGCCCTATTAAATGAATGTCTTTTTAATTAAATCTCTTTATATACTGTGAAACATTTTCATATACTTATGTCATCGGGATAAGTATATTCATAAAACATTATTTCAATATATATATATATATATGTATGTATATGTATATATATATATATGAACACACATACATATATACTTACTTGTCTCAACTACATTAATATATGCGTAAAGTATCATTTTTTAATACTTAGAAAATATTTCGTATAAGCATATTCGTATAACATTATGAAACTCCGTTCTTTCAAATCAAATTAAATGGCATAAAACCCATTGGTATTTAATTTTTTTTTTTTGCTATAACCTTAAATAAATGTACGTACATATAAATATCATTTGCAAAGTTTAATATTATTCAATAAGCTTCTTCACAAAATATTCTTGGAAAAGAAAAGCCCTTTTAGAACATCATAATAAAATGCTTTGATTAATTTCATAATAAAATAATATAAGAACTTTTGAACCGTCCTAAATAAATAAGTATTGAATTCAGAACATCATAAACAAAATTTAAGAACATTTATGTTATTTTGGTATAACTAATTAGTCTTCGAACATTATAAGTGATATAATTAAATAATTTAGGGAAACAATTTATAACTTAACAAGATAATTAACAAAAAGAACATAACTTACTATAAAACATCATTAAAAAATGATTTATGCCAAATAATATCAACATTCTAATTAACTTTACAAATTCGTAAATAAATTGTAAATCCATTTTCGAACATTATTGACATAGATTAATGATTTTTGAAACAGCATAAATAAATAACTAGGGATCTATTCAGGTAGGGCTTAGCATTTATAATTGTACTTAAGGAAGCTACCATTAATTCAATTCACTATTCAATTATAACACTGGTCTACCATACCAAATATTTTAACTTTTAAAGAAGGTTTTTGCTAGCCAAAAATCTAGTTTGAATAAATGAAGAAGGTTTCAAATTGGGAAAAACATCTTTGAACTCCGAAAGTTGGGTTTGAAACTAGAAAGATTGCTTTAAATGAAAGAAAGGGGCTTCGAGCCTAGAAAGGTGGCTTCAAAACCAAGCATTTGATCAACTTTGAAACTAGGAAAACAACTTTAAATCAAGAAAAATGGCTTTAAACACATAAAGGTGTATTCAAACATAGGAAGATTGCTTTAAACCAAGGAGAATGGCTTTGAACCCAAAAAAGGCAACTTCATATTAGGAAGGTTGCTTCGAATGGATATTTTATGACAAAAACTTTATATTTTGCTTCGAAGGGGTGCTTTGTGTCTCAAAGGATTTTGAGGTAGTTGCTCTAATCTGATCATGAATAATTAAATAAGCAAGCTTCAAAACCATCATGCTTTAAAGGCCCTAGAAAGGAGAAGATTGCATCGTACCCGTACCAATTGAAAAAAGTATGCAAAGCAAAAATAAAGTGCTTCGAAGCAAAGAATCCTTCACTCTTATAAAAATAATGCTTCGACCAGGTCAAAACTACAAAGAAATATTTCGCTTAAGAGTTTTTGTTCGTAACATGCAGATATTATTATTGCAAAATTCAGATTTGCAATCTCCTTTGGCTTCTTCGAATCACTTAGATAAAAGAAACTCCCATTTATGATCATCCTAAATTAGAATTTATCCTATTTATTTTGAAACAAAAGCAAGGTAACTTTAGTAACGGATTGTTGAAGTAGAAAAGTAAAGCAAAAGAGCATTGAAGTAGGTCAAGATAGTTAAAGAGCATCAAAGCTACTCAACATAGTCGAAGCAAAGAGTTTCGAAGTGGTACAAGGTAACGAACTAAGTCAAGCCTTCCCATGCGATGTCTTTACCTATAAATAGAGATACAATAACAGTAAGATGAGCGTCAATTCTTTCATTCTATCTCTTCTTGAATATTCAAATACTGTAATCGTAGATTGATTTAGGGAAAAATTCTTGATCTGGACATTGTAACTAACTTATAATTATAACAATTTGAAGAATGCCTTCGGCTATCCATGTGTTGATTATACGTCTTTGACTTTATGAATAATGCATATTTGGACTTATGTGATTTGGACTCTTTGGATAATGAATGTTAGACTTAGCGATTTGAATCTTTTTCCTTTGCACAACATATGGTTCTTTAGACATAAAGGACTATTGGATTGACATTGCATACCATTCCTATTAGAAAGACTTGATATACTAAGCTTGTATTGAATCGACAAAAACCATTAACTTTCAGGCTAATGATTCATTAGCATGCGTAGTGAAAAAAGTTATGCATTTTTTGTTTTAATCCGTAAATTTTATGTGATACAGATCATTTTGATTTTGGCGTTCGTACAACGTATGGCATCGATTCAAATTAGAAGCATATGTAAATGACTCGCTTCGAAGCCCTACGAAGAAAATATGAACAACTCACTTTGAATTAATGCAAAGCAAATATAAATGATTCAATATAAAACTAAAGCCACAAAATGGTTTGCTTTGAACTGAAACTCAAATTACTCTATAGTGACACTTAAATCACTTATCTCGAATTGTTCTAATTTCATGTTTAATCGAGAGGTTAACGCTAAACCTTATAATTTGATCCAATGTAGTACTTATTTCTTAACTTATCCTGGATTTCTCAAAATTTGAGAGGCTCAAACCCACATGTTTTAATTCTAATCAATGCAAGAGGATTCACTCACTATGATTAAAAAAATCAAATGTGTCGGATCATTTTCTAGGCTAGCATTTTTGGCTTAAGAAGGAGATCTCCACCTCCGATTCCCCTCCCTTATCCTAAATAACTTATTTATGTTTTAGGAACATAGACAAGAAGACCAAGGAAAGTCAACACTCACACTAATGAATTCATTCAGGAAACCATGAGAGAAGAAAATGTGACACCTCAATTCAATCTTGATAATGGTGAGAAGGTCAACCTTCAAAGTAACATCATTCTAGTGCTAGCGAATGAGAGATCCAATTACAACCGAATATCATGAACGAGCTACTAGAGAAAGTGAATTTTTAAAAGTCTTCCAAATTCATAGGTGGAAAAGATGCAGAATTTACAAGAAGAGACGATAAATTATCTACGCTCAAAAGGATGGAAACTGGTTTTTCTAGAAAAAAAGCCTAGGGCAGTTATCAAATAAGTATAGAAGACAAATCCCTTGATCTAATTGATAGCTCAACGTTAAAGGAGTATAAATCAAATAAAAAAGAATACATCAGCAATGAAGCTTATTTCAAGGATGCAGTAAAAAAGTCATAAAGCGGATGTTGGCTAAGATAGGAAAGAGGATTCTTGATGAGAGGCAAATGGATGCCGCAGTGAGATACAGTTTATGCAAGAGATTAGGGCAGTTAAGATACCCACTCACATCAATATTCTAACTCTTTGATACAACATAACATCTGATTAAGATGACCTTCTCAAAGATTTTGAAATTCAAATGGATGTACATAATGCAAGGAGTGTTGTGCGCTGCTGCCATTTCCGAACCACTCTTCAAGAAGCTTTAATAAACTGATATATCTAGTACCATGGAAATACCATCTATTCATAGAGACATTTGTCTTATGAGTACAAAACACAATTTTGTATTTATAAAGACCCTATAATCGATTACACAGCTTGGACACAAGTGGAGTAAAGACCAAGAGCTTCTTGGAGACTACTTAAAGAGATTCAATATCGAAGTTTTGAAGGCAAATTAAAAGAACGTAAATGATAGATACAGACTAGATGTCATTCATTGAGGACTAAGTCAAGACACCCATTTTGGAAAGAGTTTTATGTTTGTAAGAATCTACAAGATTTTCATTTTCATGTAGACAAGTTTGTACGGATATTTGAAATTTATCATACTCAAAAGAGAAGAAATCTATGAAGAGACAAAGAAAAAGATAAATTCAACAAAAAGAAGAGATGGGAAAGAGATTTAGTTGTTGGAAGAATTGTTATAACTAGACCATGTCCTATGTACATGCAATTGCAAGGGAGAAGGGCTATATTTTAACATAGAAAGTACAGATAATGCTTGAATAGAGAAAGGAAGATAATTATTATTCCTATCATCAATCGAATAGACACCAGACGGAAAAATGCTGGGATTTAATTAGTATAATCCAATGCTTTGCCAGAGTAGGATGTTTGGAAGAGTTTGTAAAAGATAATCATATTGTTACTAAACTAAAAAGGAGAATAAAGCTACTCATATTAGGGCTACTAACTTTATGGAAGAAAATGTCTAACAAATTTGGTTCAATTGCCAAGTAGGGATGATGTCATTCATGGAGGCTCTCACTTCACAATAGCTAGCAACGGGGCTAGAAACTACTGTGTCAAGTAGGTAAAGGAAGGAGTCTCCTCAATTCAGGAGGAACGACCGTTGAGAAATGCAAAACGTCAGATCAGATACACACCTATACCATCCCTTCGCTAGAGACAAGGGGAATTCATCATCCTTCTAATGACCCATAATGATAATAGCTCAAATAGGTCCCCTTATTATGGTGAAAATTGTTGTTGATACGAGAAGAGCAGTAAACGGTCTTTAAACACGTTTTTGATTGAATGAGATCGACGATAGAAAAGCTTGAATTGAGCCAAGAGCCAACCTTTGATTTTATGAAGGGCTTCACATTTATTAGGCGTATAAGGATTTTGGTTCAAATGATAACTCCACCTTACTCTCGAAATTTATAGATTTGTCATCACTGATCAACCATCATTCTATAATGATTTCTTTGGAAGATAAGTTTTGGATGTGGTTAATTTTTTTGTCACTCCCAAATATGAAATGGTAAAGTTCCTACAAAAGCTGGATTTTTATGCAGTTATTTATAAAATCTTCAATTAAAGAATGACGGAGTGGAATCCAATATGAGAATTCTCGCACTAAAATATCTATATAGTTATTTATTTTATAACTGAAAGTATGTAGCAATTGCTAGTGTTGATTTTTATTTATTTTAATTACCATAAACTGTTATACGGTGCTTGTTAGCTCACATTCACTGTTGTTTGAAAACCATGGATGATTTAGTTGACCGTATTGGGTTGTGGTTGTAACGTTTAGCATATTAAAAATAATGTTAACATTAACATGGTAGTTGAAATTAAATTGTAAACATCTATTTATAATTTAAACAAAGAAAATTGGTTAAGTAGAAAAATAATTCAAATCGAATTAGAATTGGTTAAATTTATTAACCAGTGATTAATTTGAATCGACTGTTGTTGTTTGAAAACCCCGCACGGGCATTGGGATGATATTTGACATACACCAATCGCAATATTTAGTTGTATGTCAATCGACTGGTTGATAGACTGTGGTGAGCGTTATGTATTTATTTTAACGCTTAAACAGTTGTAGAATGCAATCTAGATGATGTTTGAATGTCTAATAATTATTTATCGTTATTGTTGAATACATGCGATGTATGAAATACATATAACTAAAATTATATTGTAATTGGTTGAGTCACATTCTAATTTAAAATATGAACGAATATTTTAAAATAATATTCAATGAAGAATCAAAATATGATTTTTATGTCTAATTTTAGATGGACACGAAAATATTGAAATATTCATAGTAGAAATGAATATGAGGCCTAGTTAAGTAGATATTCGCCATTTTAACTCGAATGGATTTTTCTATTGATTTTACTCATTTTATAATGGATATCGTAAAGAATTCATTTCAAAATCTTATTTTTTGAAAATATTATCATTTATATATTATAATGATATGAAATATTCAATTTTGATTTAAAATTGAAATCAAAATTAAAGTCGTTTTAAAATGAATTTATAAACAATTTATAAAATAAGTTTTAAATGGAAATCGTGTATATATATATATATATATATATATATATATATGTATGTATGTATGTATTCAATGGCTTGAATAGAATGCGCCGCACAACGACCATTTGTGAATTTCGACGATTAACTTTAATTTGATGTAACGGGAGATCCGACTATCAGATTCTCCTAAAATCAGAATCATTGGGTTCGTATCGAAAGGATATTTCCAATGAATATAAGAGATTTAAATTAGAACATTTGGATTTATAATATGTCCAAATCAATTTCAGGAAAGGTCGTTATGAATGCAGTTCAGTGGCCATTGTTGGAAACCGACTATAAGGTGCTTAATAAAATTATTAAAAATATGGAAAAATTATGTAAAATCATAATAACTGATTTGGAAAGATTTTGGGTGAAAATTCCAAGTTTGAAAAGATAAAAATATTTTTTGATCGAAATGAACTAGCTAATAACTAGAGTAATAATTCAATTATTTTCAGAAATAATAAATTGGATCAAAATATGGGTTTTAAAATAACCAGTGTTTTCCAATTCATAAATTGGAATGGATTTGAATGGAAATAATCTTCGGAATTATTTGATATTGGATTCGGCGATTATACATATATTGTAGAGGAACTTGGAAGATACATATATCATTATTCCTAATACGATATCCGTTAGTTTCAAAATTTGATGTTGAATATAAGCCGATATTATTTCTTTTCAGAGCCTTGTATTTAATATCAAATTGGATTTGGGGGTTTGTCATGAATGGCGTCTTTAATAACACCGTTTCAAACCATTTTGAGAAAAGAATAAAACTTTTAATTATGATAAATGAAGTTTTCTAATTTATAATCAAAAATTAGAATTAAGTGGAAGATGATTTTGGGTTCATTGTGAATGATGTTTAAAATAACATTTTTTCTTAAAACCAAATTAACAGTGGAGTATGATTTGGAATTTATAATCTTTTAAATAAGATTAATGGAATTTTCCAAAGAAAAGTTTTCCAATTTAATATTTGAAATTGGGATTAAATGTAATTCGATTTGGTAATAATCGAGATGAGATTCTGTGAAGGTAGACCGTTAATATATATGGAATTTAAATGACTTAGCCATTATTCCATTTATATTATTAGTTTGATACGGAAATTTATATCAATTACTTATTGATTTGTTTTCTGTGAAGATTCCATAATTAATGGAAGTTGATTTGGGTTTATCGTGAACTATGTATTAAATGGCATTCGTTCTTTGACCTAGTAAAAGACTGGATTAATTTCTTGAATGTTGAATGATCATTAAGTAATGATTCTTGAGATTGAAACTAAGAAGAGTTTTAATAAATCATTAATTAGATTTGAATGAATGAACGGTAATTAAATTTACCAAAACATGAGATGTGGTATAAACCAAATATACATGGTTATTGATATTGATTGTGATTGACTGGATTGTGCTCGACTAGTTTAGGAGCAAGATATGCGTTTACATTTAGCATTGGGGTGAGGTAGAATTATTTGTATGCTAACACCTGGTGAAACAATTCATGATTTGACTATAGGGTGTTAGCGATGCTATTGTTTATTTCAAAATTAATGAATGATTTCAAAAGAGATTTTCTTAAGTGAAAAGAAAATTTTTCCCGGTTTTGGATAAGGAATGTTTAATAAAAATGTTTTATAAAACAGAAAGGATTTTAAGGGCTAAACCCGATGTTTTTTAAATGGTTTAGAAAAGTATTATGTATTTGACATTTTGGTTCATCACGTAACCAATTAGTTTCTATTGATGATGTATCTGTTTGGTGGCGGATAATTTATTCTCTTGCTTAACACCCTTCTTTGAGATGTATGAGCTCAAAGGTTACATGATTAATAGTCACTGATCATATGTGTGAATTTCAGATGTGAAGTACCATAAGTATAGTTTGAAAGTACTTATGATTATTATGTTGTGAAATGATTTTCCTAACTTCAGGATAAAAAATGATTTATTATGTGGCTAATAATTCGGGTAACCCAGATGACTAAAAGTTTGTGGGCAATGTATGGTGTAGCCTGCTCCGTGTGTGGGAGGTGCACGTATATATATCGAGTTGGTAACATGCGAACCAGTCGCCTTGTCTGAGGGCTGAATACCTCCCGATATTTGGTTGCATATTATTTGTATACATTTTTTTTGGAATTCATATTTCCAAATGATTTTGGTTTGAGATTCCTAAGTGAAATCTACTTTGATATAAAAGCTAGATATGTATTTCAAATGATTTGAAATAAGAATCTAGGAATAAAGTCCAAAGAAATAATTTATGTAAAGTGAGTTGGATTTCAAAAAATCAAAATTTGGGATTAATCCTAAATGAGTAGATTGAGGAATTGCATGTTGCCTCATGCATTGTAGATCTATATATCTGCTATTAGTTATTGTTTAGGAACTGTTATTCATGGGGTAAACCCGCTCCGTGACATGCGGCGTGGTCCCATGGTTCACCGTATTTTGAAGCAAAGTTCTAATAACTGTTTTAGTTCTCACACCAGTCCCGTGACTGACTCAGCGTTTATTGTTTCCACCTAGACTCTGAGTGCCCATATTTTCCACACGGGCAATCAGTAGTTTCAGTTTTGTAGATATTTCTTTACACAGAATCCTAGATTACTGCTAGAGTTATATCCGTAATGCTTGGTATCCGTATATTTCTTTCAGTTGTGGTAGTTGATGTTTTCTAGAGCACATTATATTTATGTATATCTATTTTCGCTGCTTTGTAATTTGTAAATCTCTGATATTTATTTTTCCACTGTATATTATTCATTGGAACTCTGATATTCTTTTACTCTGATTTAAATTGTTGTAATAGAAATGAAATGTTCTCGTGTTTCTGTTCTGATGCGTCGTGTTCTCAAAGCAATCTTGGATCCTCCGTCTCTTTGGGGATCGTGGGATTTCAGGTTGTCACAAAAGATATGGGATGTCTTTTCAACTAAATATCATGTTCTCTACCACCTACGGTTTATATACCTGAGTTGAGGAAAAAAGGATAAATCCCAAAATCAACAGCTCTTTCAGTTTAACCAATTGTCGCATGTTCTATTTACTACTAAACAAATACACACATACATGTATGTGTGTGTGTGTGTGTATATATATATGTGTGTGTGTGTGTGTGTTTGTTTTTGTGTGTGTGTATGTGTGTGCGTGCGCGTGTGGTGTGCGCAGGTCTTTGGGCGTGTGTGCGAAATTGTGGCCTTGCGTGTGCATAACAATCAGCACATACAATATTGCACCAATATTGTAACGACCCGCCTTTTTGTCCGGTTTTCGCCGGTAATTAAACTGACTTAAACCGTTCAAAAAAGATGAATTGTTATGGGTACATACATACATTGAACAAAATAACAGAACCTTTCATTGAATAATTCAATATTACATCAGAGTTACATGAATATCTGAGTTACAACATAAACGTATACAGCGGAAGAAAGAAAATATACTCTCAGCGGAAGAAAATCATATGATATAGCAGAAGCTCCCATCTCTTGCATGAACTCCAACTCTAAAAGCACTCTGAATCCTGCTCCAACGATCTATAACCGCAAACTAAACTACTAGCTGCCCGTGCAAAATTATGGGCACCCAGAATTTAGGTGAGGGAACAATAAACTCGAGGTCAGTCGTGGGACTGGTGTGAGAACTCAAAACAGTTATTATTAGTTTCATTTTAAAGTTGGGAATTTCACCGGACCACGCAGCTCACGCAGAACGGGTTTACTCCATGTGAATACCCGTGCATATAAATACGCAATGACCTTTCTAAAATGAAGTTATCATAAGCTCGTCCCACATCACACAATGCAAGCGCGCACCAGATGGGCGAGGTTTATCTTATGATAACCAAACATGCTTTCATACGTAAAATCCTCTTTCAAAGCCATAATATATATATATATAGTGTGGAAAACATTTCTCAAATAAATGTATTAATCCTAGACGGCATAATACCCCATCCTATTATGTCGCCATATATATATATATATATATATATATATACACATACAAACCAAAATCGTGTGGTACATATTGGAGATTTGGTTTCCAACTTGATGATTCCTGGCACGAAAGATCAATCGGAACACAAACGAAATGTAATCAAGGGTTTTTCATCCAGACGCAGACACCAATACAAATCGCGAGGTAGAACAACTGTTTTCGACCAGACGCGGCCCCCCGAACATACCCAATTCCATAAGTCATAAGTGGTTTCCCACTGCTGCAGCGGTCATCATCAATTCATATATATATACAACCTAACCGCCAGTTTCTCATCATCCGGGGTGTGAGGTTTGTCGATGTCACGTCATACATAAAGCTATGCTTCGATAAGCCATTCTTTGATCATCACTAGCTCATTTCTTAACTTGGGTATGTCACATTGACCAATCACGACATATCACTGATTTCAATCAATGCATACCCTCTAAGTTCATATGACTTAGAGACGAGGATAATATATTGCCACAAATCCGATATTCATTAACGGAAATTAGTGTTATACAGTCAATTTCAATGTCAGACACACCATCCATACAAGACCGTTCTGGGTCTGAACGGAACAACCCGAAAATACTTAAATTTGTTCAGGTCTCATGCAACTCACATCTCGTATCGGGTGGCCTACCCAACCGAGACATTAATCAACAATCAATCTAAACAATTCAAATATTCCCGGTCTTCATTCGTCGTTTACCATGTCCTGAATTGCTTCATAACATCGTATTATTACTTGGAATGGTTTTTGAACATATGCTCGATCCCGGTCCTTCCAAGTAATAAGCGTACTTTAAACAGTAGTTATAGTTCACATAGGCTTTTCAATTCAAATCTCCTTCCACATAGTTATCAATTCATTTACAACTAAAGATTTGAATTTCTATAATTTCGTACATCTCGTTATCATCTTAAATTCTTCTTTGAAATCAAAGAGTATACCTTCGCTTCAATTTCTTACTTTTAATTCCCTCGGATCGAAGATTTTGACTAAATTCCAATTACGATACGAATTTCCACAACTCGATCTTATTGGGTTTCAAGAATGGTATTATTGATGATATGATTTACGACAGAACCCAAATCAATCGTCATTGAATCATAAATTACACAGAAATTTTATCCACTTATATTCGATATAAATTCTCATAATCAACGAATACTATAAGTAGAATAACGATATAATAATATCTTTCAAATTCCCCAGATAGTATACATTTACATCATGAGGTTCATACCAAATATCGAAGATTATTTCTATCTAGCTTATTTAACTCAAGGTGAGAACCCGTATCTTAATTGAACGGTTTATTCAACTCTTTGACATTAGATCTGGATACAGATACCATCAACTTATCTTCAATACTAATTTCCGTATCCAACTCATATTATAAGCGGAATAACGGTGAAATACCCTTTTAAATTCCTCAGATAATAAGAGTTTTCATTTACCGAACTAATATCAAACATCTGAAGATTTATCTCCAACCATATCCAATTATTTAGTATTAAAAACCCGTATTAGTATAAAATTAATTCCATATAAAATATTTCTAATACTCTTAAACCTTTGAAAACATTCCACAAATCATTACTTATAGTTCGGAACATTGTTTACGGGTTAAAACTTCAAAATAGATTGTTTTCGAAGAAAGCGTTACAATAGCATTCCAAAAGTGTTACAAAACAGTTATCTTAACTATTTTGATCAAAATATCGTTTATCTTAACCAAAACTCAAACTTTACAATTGAAAACACCTTTTCATAATTTGTAATGATTTTACAAAAATTTTCCATATTTTTAAATAATTTAAAAATAGCTGTTTATAGTTATGGGCAACAATTGTTCTTACATCGATCTTTTCCAAAATGGTTTCAAACATAACTTGAAAATTATAGCTCGAATTCAAAATATGCTTTCACTCATTTGAAAGTTCTTGTTTATATAAATCAAATGTTTTTCGTTTCATGGAAATCCGATTTAGATTGCAAAAGTTATAAGCGTTTAAAGTTGAATCTAAAATACGTAAATTGTCGTTATGCGAGAAGCTCTATTTTTACCATAATAACCATTATTCTATGATACTTCAAAATATCTAAGAAAATCGTTATATCCTTATATAACCCTTTAAAAATCATTTAGATTTACTTTTCAAATTATTTAAAATTCAATTTTCATAAATTCCAATTCATTTCTAAATTGAAATAACTTCAAATTAACCTTCCCATTCGTCGGATCAGTTAGGGATTGCCAGGGAGAGCAGGAAACTTCATTTCCAAACCCAAGCCTAGACACTATACTCTCTATCATCCTAGAACGTTCTAGTGTATATTCTGTTATTAATATAAAGAGACGTCGTTCATATTCAAAATTCAAAATCTCATTTCGAATTTAAATTGAAAATAATATGTTTTACCAAAACTGGTTTCAGATAGATATAAAGATCGTTGTACAGAATCAATACATAATTCAAATCATTTCCAATCCTAATTCAATATTTAATAAGTTAATATTTAATTCAAAACTAACAATTTAAATATTATTTAATGATTGAATAAAATCGTATATAGGAAGGAGATTTTAAACCGATCACCCATATATTTCCACAACCGCGGGGTGTGTGTGTAATATCATGCAATGCAATCATATTTATCCAAATGAACCATATAACCAGATGGATACGAATTCATTCACCACAAACAAACAGTTTAACGGTGCACAAGCGTTACGGTCAATAACGCTTACCAGTGTTCAGTGTACTATCTAACTACATGCACACCCATTCACATAATAACATCCATCACACAATCATCATCAACAAATTTTAATTATCTCAGCCAATTATAATTAACTAATTTAAACAAATAATTTTAAATTATAAGTTCTCACCTAACAGCTCTCCAAATTTTCACGGTAGGCGAGCCTAGTTGAGTGAATCGTCGGACAGTATTTCGGCGCAGCGTCTTCTTCACAAAAATATATATAATATAATATACACTAATCTCTCTTTATATTATAAGAGGAGGAAGAGGAGAAATGACAAACTTTGGCAAGGTGGTGGTGGAAAGGAGGAAGACTTATGCCATGGAAACCGTGGCCGTAAGCTTTAAGAAGAAGATAGAAAGAAAAGAAGTGAGAATGAATGAAAAATTGGAAGGAAAGGGTTGTATTTATAGGAAAAGAGGAGTAAGGAGAGAGTGACACATCATAGGACATGTGTATTACATGCATGGAATGTTGCATGCAAAATTACAAGTGTCTTAACACTTGTAAAAAGGAGAAGGAATGTGTTTTTGGTAGTATTTACCTTAAACGTTATGAAAACAAAGAGCAACGCATAATACTAATGCTACTAATTTATGTTATCTTTTGACAAATCCAATCGAACGACAAATAATATCAGTAAATCCAACTTATTAATAATCATTCTTGTAAAATCATAAAATAAATTATCCTTTACCAAATTCATATTTTTACCAATCAATATTATCAAAATCAGAAAATATCATTACTTAAACATAAATCTTATAATTAAAATTTTCAAAATAAGTTTTTTTATAAAAATCATAATAAAAAACAAAATACTTATACAAAGTTAAAATTCATATTTAAACCTAATAAAATCAATTTATATTCATAAAATCAAAAATTAAATAAATAAAAATCCAAATCAAACATAGTTAAAATTCAGGGATGTTACATTCACCCGCCCTTAGAAACTTTTCGTCCTCGAAGAGGAAGTCGAGTAAATTTAACTCTTTCACAAATTTTAAATTCCAATTTCTCTCTCAACATACCAGAAATGTAATGGTCAGAACCAAGGCTCACATCATTCTCAGGGTACTCTGGCTGATTCTCACTAAAGGTAGAGTCTAAGGATACTTCTATGATCTCGTGATTACTAGGGTTGTTACGGGTCTTGTTTAAAAATCGCATCCTCTGAGTTAGACTCAGAGCTGCTATCCAGCCATTAAGGAGAACTGGGATAGATACTATATATTACTTAGAGGTCTATGACCCTAAGAAAATTATCTTTCTAACTTACTCTTACGGAACCCATGGTTTTCTTATCAATTATAAGACTAAATGCTCAAATTAGAAATTTAAATCCAAGTTCTCAAATAAAATTTTCCCTAATCGTTCAATTATCTTGCAATATAACATCTTGGCTAAATCCAGTATTAGAAATTCTATTGTTCTAAACACAAATCAAGTTCAATTTTAGAGATAATTCAAAATACTGGTTTCAAATCTAAATTAGTTCACTTG
The DNA here is from genome assembly GCA_030737875.1 of Allium sativum. NCBI lineage: Eukaryota > Viridiplantae > Streptophyta > Magnoliopsida > Asparagales > Amaryllidaceae > Allium > Allium sativum. The sequence goes on along the minus strand of CM060910.1, from coordinate 222,658,256 downwards.
TCCAAGGCTTTATTTGAGCAGGGAAAAAGGAAGAATTCCGAAATAAAGTTGAATAATGACAATTCGGGGTGATATTCAAAATATGACAATGGGTCGAGCAAAACCCAGCGACAAGGGAAGAGATAGAATTATATTTTCGAAATACTCATTCTATTTCAAATTTTTATTTCAATCGTTTCCAAATTAACCCATTTATAAGTTAACTTTTATACTCATTTAAAATTCAAATTTTTGTTTTCATATTCACCTAATCGAACTTTAAAATTCAAAATATATAAAATCTCTTTTTCATTCTTGTTAAAATATCATGTCTTGTTTAGAAACATTTTCTTACTTAACTAGCCGTACAATCTCTAAAACAGTTTTATTTAAAAATACCATCACGCTTCCTCTACGCACTCTGATTATGCGTATATTCAAACTAGTACTGGTAAAACATCCCAAAACATTGATTTCAAAATTTCCGGAACCAAATCCTCAAAATTAATATTTAAAAATCCAAATTTTTCTTGCATAAGTTGGATTCTATATTTCAAAGAAAGCTCATTTATTGAGGTTTTGTTGCAAAATATCTTGGACAAATTAAAGTTATCTACACGGTTTCACACGGCACAAAGAAGCATACATAGATCAAGTCAAAATTCCATGTGCTCAAGTCAAGTAAAGATGCATAGAAGTTCCATGCTAATTTGTGCAAGAAAGGTATACATAGACCAAATCAGGTTTCATGAGCTTGCAATAGAAATTCAACATCTAATGAGCATCAACAGGTGCAAAGGTTCGAATCAAATACTTGGCCAAATGCACATGATACAAAGGTACGAATGACATTACTCAATAGCGAATGGTTGGAATTTAAATGATCAGTTTAGCCCAATCATGGGGACTCACATGCAAACAAGGATACAAATTCTAATAGTTCAATCATGGGATACTTGTTGAATTTCATAATTTTCTTCTTGAATAAATCTTACTTTAACAACTTCATTTTCTTCCTTTGTGTCTTAAGTGAATACTTGTTGAGAAATTTTCGTTTGACCCACTCGTTCATGCCGGTTTCTCTTGATAAGGGAAAATATAAAAATTCAATCGATTTGTTCAATACATATCCCATTTTATCATATTAACCTTATTGCTCAAAATTCGTATAGCTTCAAGTGGGAAAATGGGTCTTCTCCCCCACTTAAGACATTTACCAAAATTTGATTAAATTGTATCGTCAAAACCGAAATATGGGTGAACCAAACTCGCTTATGTGCATTTTCAAAATTTCACTTTTCAGTTCTTTAAGTGAGATTAGCTTCTAAAATATATCCTTGCGATTTTGACAAAATAGTCTGATTCACGCTTCTAATTATCAGTTAAGTATGTGTTTAACTTAACTACCTTATGTTAAATTAATTTTTCACATATCCCTTTTCATAACATAATATATTCCACACTTCGAAAGTCATTTGCAAAATCAATTTTACAATTGTGAGGACGTCGCAAAACACTTTCGATTGTTTATCTATACAGCTTTAAGTACTTCTTGACGTCTCGATCAGAAACATATAGTCATCCCACTTTCGAAACCCAAAAATAAGACTGATGATGATCGATCAATCACCAGAATCATCCCCAAGCGACTAGAATGTGATTCTATATCCATCTTGTATATATTGGACATCGTATATACATTAGCTAGGCATATATGCAAAATCCTTACATACTTGGTCGTCCAACCTTGACATCAAATAAATACTCGCAACCGTTTTTATTACACGCTGATTATCTTTCAAATCTATAGCTTTGAATTAACGATCTTCTTATATAAATCTTTTATATATAGGTTGCAAAATATTTTGAAATTCTCATTCCAAGCTCGACGTTTTTTTTTCAATACGCTTATTAAAGCCAATTCATTAATCGCTTATCTCTCGATAACTCCGAACAGATCGACGCTGGATTTTCGAAGTTTTAAAGAGCCCTTTTTATTTTGGAAGTATTTCCTTTAAAAATCTTATTTTCAAATCTTCTTCAAAATATTTTATTTCAAATAATTATTATTTTCAAAATGACTAACTTGTTCAAAAATACCTTATATAGATTTCAAAAATACGCTCTCTCGTCATAATATTCCGAAATCTCATTCTAGGGCATTTATAACCCTATCTCTAATGAGATACTATAGCTCTAATGAGTCCTATCCTTTGTTCAAAATATGTTGTACCCAATAGCTTTGTATAACCAAAGCTCTGATACCAACTTGTAACGACCCACATTTTTGTTCGGTTTTCGCTGGTAATTAAACCGACTTAAACCATTCAAAAAAGACGAATTATTATGGGTACATACATACATTGAACAAAATAACAGAACCTTTCATTGAATAATTCAATATTACATCAGAGTTACATGAATATCAGAGTTACAACATAAACGTATACAGCGGAAGAAAGAAAATATACTCTCAGCAGAAGAAAATCATATGATATAGCAGAAGCTCCCATCTTTTGCATGAATTCCAACTCTAAAAGCACTCTGAATCCTGCTCCAACGATCTATAACCGCAAACTAAACTACTAGTTGCCCGTGCAAAATTATGGGCACCCAGAGTTTAGGTGAGGGAACAATAAACTCCAGGTCAGTCGTGGGACTGGTGTGAGAACTCAAAACAGTTATTATTAGGTTCATTTTAAAGTTGGGAATTTCCCCGGATCACACTGCTCACGCGAAACGGGTTTACTCCATGTGAATACCCGTGCATATAAATACGCAATGACCTTTCTAAAATGAGGTTATCATAAGCTCGTCCCACATCACACAATGCAAGCGCACACCAGATGGGCGAGGTTTATCTTATGATAACCAAACATGCTTTCATACGTAAAATCCTCTTTCAAAGCCATAATATATATATATAGTGTGGAAAACATTTCTCAAATAAATGTATTAATCCTAGACGGCATAATACCCCATCCTATTATGTCGCCATATATATATATATATATATATATATATATATATATACAAACCAAAATTGTGTGGTACGTATTGGAGATTTGGTTTCCAACTTGATGATTCCTGGCACGAAAGATCAATCGGAACACAAACGAAATGTAATCAAGGGTTTTTCATCCAGACGTGGACACCAATACAAATCGCGAGGTAGATCAATGGTTTTCGACCATACGCGGCCCCCCGAACATACCCTATTCCATAAGTCATAAGTGGTTTCCCACTACTGCAGCGGTCATCATCAATTCATATATATACACAACCTAACCGCCAGTTTCTCATCATCCGGGGTGTGAGGTTTGTCGATGTCACGTCATACAAAAAGCTATGTTTCGATAAGCCATTCTTTGATCATCACTAGCTCGTTTCCTAACTTGGGTATGTCACATTGACAATTCACGACATATCACTGATTTCAATCAATGCATACCCTCTAAGTTCATATGACTTAGAGACGAGGATAATATATTGCCACAAATCCGATATTCATTAACGGAAATCAGTGCTATGCAGTCAATTTCAATGTCAGACACACCATCCATACAAGACCGTTCTGGGTCTGAACGGAACAACCCGAAAATAATTATATTTGTTCAGGTCTCATGCAACTCACATCTCGTATCGGGTGGCCTACCCAACCGAGACATTAATCAACAATCAATCTAAACAATTCAAATATTCCCAATCTTCATTCGTCGTTTACCAAATCCTGAATTGCTTCATAACGTCGTATTATTACTTGGAATGGTTTTCGAACGTATGCTCGATCTCGGTCTTTCCAAGTAATAAGCGTACTTTAAACAGTAGTTATGGTTCACATAGGCTTTTCAATTCTAATCTCCTTCCACATAGTTATCAATTCATTTACAACTAAAGATTTGAATTTCTATAATTTCGTACATCTCGTTATAATCTTAAATTCTTCTTTGAAATCAAAGAGTATACCTTCGCTTCAATTTCTTACTTTTAATTCCCTCGGATCGAAGATTTTGACTAAATTCCAATTACGATACGAATTTCCACAACTCAATCTTATTGGGTTTCAAGAATGGTATTATTGAAGATACGATTTACGATAGAACCCAAATCAATCGTCATTGAATCATAAATTACACAGAAATTTTATCCACTTATATTCGATATAAATTCTCATAATCAACGAATACTATAAGTAGAATAACGATATAATAATATCTTTCAAATTCCCCAGATAGTATACATTTACATCATGAGGTTCATACCAAATATCGAAGATTATTTCTATCTAGCTTATTTAACTCAAGGTGAGAACCTGTATCTTAATTGAAAGGTTTATTCAACTCTTTGACATTAGATCTGGATAGAGATACCATCAACTTATCTTCAATATTAATTTCCGTATCTAACTCATATTATAAGCGGAATAACGGTGTAATACCCTTTTAAATTCCTCAGATAATAATAGTTTTCATTTACCGAACTAATATCAAACATCCGAAGATTTATCTCCAACCATATCCAATTATTTAGTATTAAAAACCCGTATTAGTATAAATCTAAATTCCATATAAAATGTTTCTAATACACTTAAACCTTTGAAAACATTCCACAAATCATTACTTATAGTTCGGAACATCGTTTACGGGTTAAAACTTCAAAATAGATTGTTTTCGAAGAAAGCATTACAATAGTGTTCCAAAAGTGTTACAAAACAGTTATCTTAACTATTTTGATCAAAATATCGTTTATCTTAGCCAAATCTTAAACTTTGCAATTTAAAACACCTTTTCATAATTTGTAATGATTTTACAAATTTTTTCCATATTTTTAAATAATTTAAAATAGCTGTTTATAGTTATGGGCAACAATTGTTCTTACATCGATCTTTTCCAAAACGGTTTCAAACATAACTTGAAAATTATAACTCGAATTTAAAATCTGCTTTCACTCATTTGAAAGTTCTTGTTTATATAAATCAAATGTTTTTCGTTTCATGGAAATCCGATTTAGACTGCAAAAGTTATAAGCGTTTAAAGTTGCATCTAAAATACGTAAATTGTCGTTATGCGACAAGCTCTATTTTTACCATAATAACCATTATTCTATGATACTTCAAACTATCTTAGACAATCGTTATATCCTTATATAACCCTTTAAAAATCATTTAGATTTAATTTTCAAATTATTTAAAATTCAATTTTCATAAATTCCAATTCATTTCTAAATTGAAGTAACTTCAAATTAACCTTCCCATTCGTCGGATCAGTTAGGGATAGCCAGGGAGAGCAGGAAACTTCATTTCCAAACCCAAGCCTAGACACTATCCTCTCTGTCATCCTAGAACGTTCTGGTGTATATTCTATTATTAATATAAGGAGACATCGTTCATATTCAAATTTCAAAATCTCATTTCGAATTTAAATTGAAAATAATATGTTTTACCAAAACTGGTTTCAGATAGATATAAAGATCGTTGTACAGAATCAATACATAATTCAAATCATTTCCAATCCTAATTCAATATTTAAAAAGTTAATATTTAATTCAAAACTAACAATTTAAATATTATTTAATGATTGAATAAAATCGTATATAGGAAGGAGATTTTAAATCGATCACCCATATATTTCCACAACCACGGGGTGTGTGTGTAATATCATGCAATGCAATCATATTTATCCAAATGAACCATATAACCAGATGGATACGAATTCATTCATCACAAACAAACAGTTTAACTGTGCACAAGCGTTACGGTCAATAACGCTTACCAGTGTTCAGTGTATTATCTGACTACATGCACACCCATTCACATAATAACATCCATCACACAATCATCATCAACAAATTTTAATTATCTCAGCCAATTATAATTAACTAATTTAAACAAATAATTTTAAATTATAAGTTCTCACCTAACAGCTCTCCAAATCTTCACGGTAGGCGAGCCTAGTTGAGTGAATCGTCGGACAGTATTTCGGCGCAGCGTCTTCTTCACAAAAATATATATAATATAATATACACTAATCTCTCTTTATATTATAAGAGGAAGAAGAGGAGAAATGACGAACTTTGGCAAGGTGGTGGTGGAAAGGAGGAAGACTTATGCCATGGAAACCATGGCCATAAGCTTTAAGAAAAAAAAGAAAGAAAAGAAGTGAGAATGAATGAAAAATTGGAAGGAAAGGGTGGTATTTATAGGAAAAGAGGAGTAAGGAGAGAGTGACACGTCATAGGACATGTGTATTACATGCATGGAATGTTGCATGCAAAATTACAAGTGTCTTAACATTTGTAAAAAGGAGAAGGAATGTGCTTTTGGTAGCATTTACCTTAAACGTTATGAAAACAAAGAGCAACGCATAATACTAATGCTACTAATTTATGTTATCTTTTGACAAATCCGATCGAAATACAAATAATATCAGTAAATCCAACTTATTAATAATCATTCTTGTAAAATCATAAAATAAATTATCCTTTACCAAATTCATATTTTTACCAATCAATATTATCAAAATAAGAAAATATCATTACTTAAACATAAATCTTATAATTAAAATTTTCAAAATAAGTTTTCTTATAAAAATCATAATAAAAAACAAAATACTTATACAAAGTTAAAATTCATATTTAAACCTAATAAAATCAATTTATATTCATAAAATCAAAAATTAAATAAATAAAAATCCAAATCAAACATAGTTAAAATTCTGGGATGTTACAAATATAAATATTGGGTTACTATATTATTATGTTGATATATTGATATACAAACAAAAAATGGCACTAATAATAATATTAATATTAATATTCCTACACAGACTGAAATTTTAAGTGATAGAAGAAAATTGAAGTATGGGAGCAACTTCAAAAATTCGGGGTGGGCCCCTCGGTGGGTCCTCGTTTTTTATCTCAGTACTTACATTTTTTGACAAAAAAATCTTCGGGTAAAATAGAGTACCTAACAATATGGGATTTATACATGATAAACAATCCATATCAAATGTTCTGTTGCAAAAGAAATCTCATGATAAAGTTTTAGTTGTACAATATTATGGGTAGAATTAAAATGAAGGAAATTTGTTTATATTATTTTCAGTTCTGCATGTATTGGTGTTATTTTGCAACGAAAACATACTAAGTGATGTTATTCTATGCGTGCACGTCCATCAAACGTGCCTTAGTACGTTTATACACAAGCACACACTAAAGCAAAACACATTAGGCATATGAAAATCTATTGAGCTCCAGTTGTTCACACATTTGAAGCTCAAGGATACATCATGTAAGATTTGAACGTAGGAGTTTAAACATTTCAGTTTTAAAGAATTTCATGTGTAAGCATTTAAACCTTCAAATAGAATAATAATCTTAATGAAATAGCTGATGCATGCTTTAGTTTTGTAAATATAGGAATGTTGACTCAGAGTGTGTTTTCAGTTGATTTCAAGGTTGTATATGTTTCAAGGTCTCAAGTGTCAGGTATACGCACACGAATTTAGGAACAAGTTTTGGTTTTGATGTTAATATAACCATAAATAAATGTACACTGTAATTTTTAAGGCAAATTCTTATGAAATTAATAAAGTTTTTATAACCAGGAAGTTAGAGAGTACATCTAATATCTATTCCTTTAATTCATGCAAGCCCTATGCACGATCAATCTTTTGTATAAAAATATACTTCGAAATATGAAGATTTTTAAGCATGTAGCTCTATGCATACAAATGTTAAGTATAGTCTATTTTTTATGCCATTGAATAAATGGTACTGTTTACCCTTTCACTATATTCACAAAATAATTTATACCCCTTGCATCTCTTGCACATGAAAGCGTTTACGTTTTGGGTAATCTTTCCCAATTCATTCCTACCACAAGACTTATCTGTAGTTTAACTGCTTTTATTGTTTTGTCTACTTCATATGCCATGAAAACAGGAAGAAGAACAACTTTATAACCACAACAATCAGTACTTGGTAGTTAGTTTGAAGTTGGAGGTTCCGTTTGCTTCATAAATGGTCTCATATTTGAAGGAACAATCTATACTAAATGAGGATACATGGCACCAAGTCCTTGCTTCTAGTCAATGTGTAAATGAAAATCTTGAGGGTTATCATCCAAAAGATGCTTTGCCTTCTTACTGATGATTTTGTAAACATATATTATGTCGCCGATATATTTTCTGTATAAATACGAATAATAATTCGTATTTATACACGTCAATACCAATACTAATTATTCTGCCTTTATTGTGTGAACAAATAAGGCTTCCTACTCTAACTAATGTTGACTCATAGCTTTCCTACATCATGTTATAATTTTATTAAAAATTAAGCTAATCTACAACCATTTTTACAAACTTTATATCCTATATCACAATGTGGTTGGTATATTTTTAAAATTCTCTTTTATGTTTCTCATTACTTAGCTCTATTATGTCTGTAAACATTGTTTTTAATGCAAACTTTTTGATTTGGGGAATATTCAGTGATGCCTCAGTGATGGTTAATATGAAGATGCAGCCATTCAAGATCATTTCTGGTGACAAGCCCATGACCTCTATCCAATACTACCATGAAGAGAAGCAGTTTGATGAAGAAGAGATGCAACGGCCCGGGAAATTTGCGACCTTGATTATCGACATAAACTTAATGTCGACTATCCAAGCATCATAAATACTAGATAGTTAATAGAAAGAAGTTAAGGGTGAGAATAGATAAGATAGAGAATTAGAATAGAACAAGAAGAACATACAACATATCAGAGTAGCATGAATCTCACAGCGGAACGAATAAAATACAACATAGCTTCGAAATAAAACAATATATATATGCAATAACATGATCAGAGTACAACACGGCGGAAATAACAATACAAGATAACGCTGAAGCCTCCTGCTTCAAGCTCCTCCAATGATATCTGCAAAATACCTGAACTACTTCACTTCCCATACAAATTTAGGCACCCAAGACTTTAGGGAAAAACAAAACAAAAATAAACTCTGGGTCAATCGTGGGACTGGTGTGAGTAAACTCCAACCACTTGGTTTAACTTTTAAAAATCTTTTTAAAAATCCTTTTAAAAGAAAGGATAATCGTAAGACTGATCCACATATAAACACGAATGGTTTTTACCTTACGATAGCCAAAAGCATTCTTTGAAATCAATATTTGTTTGATATTATAATAATGTCTAAATAAAAGTAAAATCAATCTAGAAGAACGCTTGCATCTCACGCTCTACATACATAGTATACAATCAAAACCATGGGCTCTTATTCGATAATGGATTCCAACTGGCAAGGTATGGGACCACCTTCTGACAGTGTACCTCTAGAGAGAAATACACCGGGTTTTACAAGAACATCTTGCAAACCTGGCTAAACATGACCACTCCCTCACATAGCTTGAGAGTACCGAATGTATTATCACAAATGATTGGGATAAGTAGCCATTTACCGAAATGGACAGCATCGATAGATTTAAGAAGCAAAAGGGATTTCTCTAGATCAGGTGACAATACACCCTGCTTGGGTATGACCCAACTAGTCATGCGACCTACCTGATTTTATACCATTTCCAGGTTATAAGGCTAGAGGTTATAACGTATCTTTTGGTGTGACGACCCCAAACCCCGTACGACCGTGGCAAGGGTAATCTTTGGAATATAACACATAAACAGATAATAGCAGAACATAAATAATTAAATACACTAGATAACGTACAATAGAATACACTAGACAAACATAATCATTAGAGTTACACAGTATACAGGATCATACTTAGAACAAATACAGTTCAGTTATACATAAATGTCTACAGCGGAAAACAAACATAATATGTAAAATAGAGCTGAACATCATAAAAAGAGATAAATGATAGAATACATCTTCAGCTCCAGATATCTAGAAAGAGCCTGCTAAGACCTAAATACAAGGCTGCCCGTGTAGAAATAAGGGCACCCGAGTTTGCAAGTGAAACAAACTACGAGTCAGTCTTGGGACTGGTATGAGGAATCTACTTAACATATTTTAAAATATGGCTAATCACAGGACCACGCCACTTTCGTGGAATGGGTTTACTCCATTGGATTGCCAATGCTTTAAAACAAGTAAATCTTTTAAACATCGCAATGCTTTTTATAAAAATGAAGCCATTATAAGACTCAGTTCCCATCACACAATGCAACACAAACCAGAGGATAGAGTTTTACCTTATAATGACCAAAATATGCTTGATACGAGCAAAAAAAAAATCATTTGATATTATTGCTAGTGTACATATGTTTCAAAACAATTTCAATCATAACTATCAATCATAGACGACATGGGTACCATATATCATGTCGCCATATTTATATATATACAATCAAAACCACACTGTGTCGTATTTGGAAATTGGATTTCCGTCATGAACCAAGGCAAGGGATCATCCTTACCGAATTCGAGATGCTCTATCCCGTGTCTCAGGCAAGTACTCAGTCAATCCTTGGATCGTCAGGGCCGGTCCACCGATGTGGATTAAAATTCCTAAACACTGCGTTTCCCCCGCCCTATGGGGCGTCACTGGTCATATTCGACCACATCATCGGCTCCGAAGAGACCGAAGCAAACCGAGGCCTCGTTTTCCGTCATCCACATAAGTAAAACATTCGGACGTGCAAAACCCAAAGCACCACTCCTAGCTAGAAGGAAACGCATGTTCTCACTGAGGCCCTCCTCCCGTTTCTGGCTCATAACGGGGTGTGAGGCTCGCGAAACAACACTATACACAAAGCTATGCCCCACAGGCCGCGCTTTGATCATCAACCACAAGACTTTGCTTTTCAACAAAAGCCTTGATCATCTACCACTTAGGCATGCCACACAGGCAATTCACTCCATGTGACTGATTTCTATCGATATATAACCTCTTCTTGATTTAATCTAGGCTTCTTTCTGACTCTAGACTACGTACTGGCCTCAGGCTGTGTACTCGTCTCTGGGCTATCAGTTTCAGTTTTCCTTTTGTTGCTCGAACTGACTTCCTCTTCGTCGACTAAAAGACCTCGATTATTTAGATCTTCATACTGATAAGCCATGTATATCATTTAAGAAAAAGGAAGCTTTACATGCCCCATTACATTATTCTGGTATTAGCTTTGAAGACCATTAATAAACGTCAGATTCTTCCTCTTTGGATTTTGAATTAGATGCGGGGCAAAACGAGAAAGTTCATTGAATCACTTATGATATTCTGGAATATTCATATCCCCTTGTATCAGATAGTAGAATTCATCACTTAACCGCTCAGTTGCTTCAGGAGGAGTAAATCTTTCTTGGAAAATTTCTTTAAATCTATGCTAGGTAATATTACCTTCTAGATCATCCTTAATAACTGTTTCCCACCAAAACAAAGCATCGTCTTTGAGTGCCCAAGATGCCAGTAATCTTTTCTCATCATCTCTCAACTGGAGACGCTCAAGAATTCTTTCAGTAGAACGCATCCAATCTTCAGTTTGGCTAATAGATTCATTGCCTGAGAATGATACTCCACCCAGATTTCGATATTTCTTTAATAGATCTTCTAGATCTGGTTCTGCATTCCCCCTTTTGTTTCTAACACTCATTTTTTAGTACTTCTGCAATTAGCAGACCAAGTGTCAGGTCAACAGAAAAGACATTTTTTAAACATAGAGACAAATACGTTAATGTAAATGTGTCTATCGAGATGTATTTCATTCTGCCTTACTCATACTAGGACCTTACTGATCCTATCTGTAATGAATTATTCGTCTTAGAACACTACTGGTTCTATTTCTGACGAGTTCGTTCATATGCTATATTTTCCAAAACTAAGCTTAACCAAAGCTCTGATAACACGTTTGTGACGACCCCAAACCCCAATAAGACGGTGGCAAGGGTAATCTTTGGAATATAACACATAAACAGATAACAGCAGAATAGAAATAATCAAATACACTAGATAATGTACAATAGAATACACTGGATAAACATAATCATCAGAGTTACACAGTATACAGGATCATACTTAGTACAAATACAGTTTAGCTATACATAAATGTCTACGGCGGAAAACAAAACATAATATGTACAATATTAGCTGAACTGCATAAAAAGAGATAAATGATAGAATCCATCTTCAACTCCAGCTATCCAGAAAGAGCCTGCTAAAACCTGAACACAAGGCTGTCCGTGTAGAAAAAGGGGCACCCAAGTTTGCAAGTGAAACAAACTACAAGTCAGTCATGGAACTGGTATGATAAATCTACTTAATACATTTTATAATATGGCCAATCACAGGACCACGCCACTTTCGCGGAACGGGTTTACTCCATTGAATTGCCAGTGCTTTAGAACAAATAAATCTTTTAAACATCGCAATGCTTTTTATAAAAATGAAGCCAGTATAAGACTCAATTCCCATCACACAATGCAACACAAACCGGAGGATAGAATTTTACCTTATAATGGCCAAAATATGCTTGATACGAGCATAACAAATCGTTTGATATTATTTCTAGTGTTTATATGTTTCAAAAACAATTTCAATCATAAATATCAATCATAGACGACATGGGTACCATATATCATGTTGCCATATATATATACAGTCAAAACCGCACGGTATCTTATTTGGAAATTGGATTTCCGTCATGAACCAAGGCAAAAGATAGTCCTTACCGAATTTGAACGCTCTAGCCCATGTCTCAGGATCAGAACGCATCGACGGTTGGATCGTCAGGGCCGATCCGCCGATGTGGATTAAAATTCCTGAACACTGCGTTTCCCCGCCCTATGGGGCGTCACTGGTCATATCTGACCATACCATCGTCTCCGAAGAGACCGAAGCAACCGAGGCCTCGCTTTCCAACATCCACATAAGTAAAATACCCGGGCGTGTAAAACCCAAAGCTCCACTCCTAGCTAGAAAGAAACGCATGTCCTCTGTGATGTCCTTCTCCCGTTTCTGGCTCATATAGGGATATAAGGCTCGCAAAACAACGTTTACACAAAGCTATGCCACACAGGCCATGCTTTGATCATCAACCACAAGACTTTACTTTTCAATAGATGCCTTGATCATCTGCCACAAAGGCATGCCACACAGGCAATTCACTCCAGGCGACTGATTTCCATCGTAATATAACCTCTGAGCTCGTACGTCTCAGAGAAGGGCGTTAAGCAAGAGAATAAATTCTCCGATGCCAAACAGACATATATTTAATAGAGATCAATCAGCACAGAAAAAAATCCAATGTCAGACACACAGTCCATTTACAAGTTCGTCCTGGGTCTGAACGAAACCGAAGGCACTAAATACCTCGCATATCCGTACAATCAACAAGTACGTCCGGACGGCTACTACTTCAGCCCCTTCAAGGTAGCTACTCCTATCATGAGCATCAGCAGCACCCCTCCATTCGACGTGAAGATCATCGGTCTTGCACCGTCTTCATATCATCGACTTTGAATCATCGATCAATTATTTGAAATGAAAATCAACTCGGTCTTTTCAATAATTCACGTATATTTAGAATTTCAAATCAATTCATTTCAATGTTTAAATTATTCGATATCACTAATTCTGTTCTTTAATGTAATTTTCACACCAAGCACATTCAACCATTAAATATCACATAAACCGAGCAAATTCAGTTTATTTCCATTCCATATCGTTTATAATATTTTATCATGATTTATCGCTATTTTTATTTATTAAAAAATAGCCAATTCACTCAAACGATGCTTCAGGCCATAACGCGGCCGTGGCGCTGTTTTTCTTCATATTTGATTTACACATATCTGAAAATCAAACCATTGGATCTTAACAAATTTTATACCATTAGAAAGATCTTTTCAAAACGAACCCAATGGTTTCAGTTTTGGGAAAATCCGACGGTCGGATCTCCGACACTAATCGTTTGAAGTTACGATTTCAAAATACGAACTACAACATCATTATTCGATTTAATTTAATCATATTTATATATATATATAAATATAATCGATTCTAGCGCTGTTTTTCTTCATATTTGAATTAAACATTCCAGACAATCCAATCATTGGATCTTCACAAAGTGGGTGTCGTTGGAAAGATATTTTCAAAGCGAACCCAACGGTTTCAGTTTTAGGAAAATCTGATGGTCGAATCTCCCGCACTAATCGTTTGAAATCACGGTTTCAAAATACAAACTGCAGCTTCATTATTCGATTTATATATATATATATATAATTCATTCTTCGATTTCAAAACTATATTCACTTTATATTTTTGATAAAAATGATATTTTTGTCATTAAAAATATTTATTCAACACATGAATATTTTTAGCACTTCATATTCACAATAAAAATGTAGATTTTATTGTTCAATCTATATATTCAACACATGAATGTTTTCGACTTCACACATATGATAAAAATATGATTTTTATCGTTCTAGTCCTTTATTCAACACTTGAATATTTTCAGTAGTTTATATATATAATAAAAATGTGATTTTTATTGTAAAACAATTTATTTCAAAACACGATTATTTTATATAGTTTATACATAAGATAAAAATGTTATTTTTGGTGTTAAAACAATTTATTTAAAATACTATTATTTTATATAGTCTATATATATAATAAAAATGTTATTTTTATCTTTCAAAGAATTTATTCAACACATGAACTTCATTCAACACATGAATATCTACTCAACACATGAATTATTATTCAACACATGAGTATAGTTTCAACACATGAAAATAATTCTAACAAATGAATATTATTGAAAATTTCGGCAACATAACAGCAGGTTAGTTAAAACCGGCACCGTCACTAGTACGACTGCTCGCTCTACCTTAAAGCCTTGCAGCTTTTGACAATGGGGATTTTCAATATCTAGTTCGTACGCAGACGAATTTTCCCATATACTAATCCTAATGGGATTTCAACCACAGTCAATCATTTCAAATCAACCATTCGTGATATTCCAGATTTCACATCAACCAATAATCCAAACAATATCACAACCAATATATATCGTCCATGATCTGTGGACGAGGGGAGCGTGTGTGTGTATATATATATATATATAGATATACGTATATAACTATATTTCGATTTCACTTCAATATCATTTCAATTTATTTCCACGCATATATTATTTTTACAACGCATATATGACTTATACATCGAACATACAACTTATACAATGCTTATACATGTGGTGTACAACGCTTTTATAACTCATACATCGACTATATAATTTATACATCGTTGTTTTCCATATCATTTATAAATTAGAAATCTCACATTGGGTTCCACTCCACCAAAAATTGTAGAAGGCTCAGAAAAATATGCGGTCTCTTCTAGAATGTAGAAGATGTCCGCACGGGTCCATTGTCTCTTGTTTCACTGGATTTCGACAACGTAGCAAAAAGATATGATTTTTACAGTGAAATCATAAACCGTAGCGCTTTAAAGTGCTATTAAACAGTTTAATATTAAAACAGCCGTGCCTTTCAAAACCTGTTCAAAACTAGGTCAGTGATTTTCTTCCAATCCATGGCACGTGACATAGATCATAGGGTACCATCGTGGAGTGCTCCGAACGATGCGCCGGTAAGTGGTGGTGGGGTCCAAATCACGGCGGCGGTGATGGCAAAAACTGGCGCGAGGCGGCTGGTATTTGGGAGGTCGATCCGAACGATTCACGTAGCGATGGGGGTAATGGCTTGGATTTGAAGATCGAGTGGAGAGCTACAAAAAGCTTATCTGAAGCGAGGGTTAACAGTGAACGGAGAGGCCGGAAAATTATCGGGAAGCTTTGAACAGCTTTCCGCCGTCAGTCGAGGGAGATAACAAGGGTTACAGATTTTTTATATTTTTAATTAATGAATGAAAATTTTCTATTGGCCGATATTTATTTAAATTCAAAAATAAGATTTTCTCCAAACAAACTCCAATCCCAACCCAACGACTGTCGTCCCCAGCTAAATACCCTCATTCTGAACACAATAGGATATGTTTCGTAGGTCCACTCGACTGTTTCAGCCAGTTGTTCTTCAAATTAAAATATAAAACATTCAATATTTGATTTGAACGTACATTTCAATTTGCCGGGGCCGCATACTGATCCCAAAAATTCCAAAAACATAAACATGGCTATGTTTTGATGAAACGGCCCCAACAAAACTATTTTCGTTGAATTCTGAGACCGTTTGAAAAATGGCCATTATCTGGTCGATCCAATTTAACGGTAATTGACCAAACACATTTGTTTTCGCCATGCTCACATATTAACTTCAAAAATTATGGAATTTGAAACCTAGCAATAATTTGACATCTCGGATCCAACAAAAGTGGTTTCGTCGAATTCTGAGGTCGTTTGCAAAATGTCTATTTTCACGGGCTATATATTCTCTATAGCGGCCTTTCTGAAAATTCATTTGGCCATAACTTTTGATTCCCTCTATGAAACTTCGATTTCTCAGATTCTTAGAAAGATATTCACTAACAGATTTAAATATTTTTGGTTTTACTAAAATCCATTTTATTTTGCACCCGGTATAGTCAGTCAAAGTTTGAAACTGCCACGGCATTCCAGGCCTTGTTTATAATTAAAAATAATTATATTTATTTTCAAACATCGATTCAAACATACCTTTCGTTGTTATTATTTAAAATAATTTATTTTAAATATTTAAATCCACTAAAATAGCTAAATTAAAAATTTTAAACTGGTTCAGATTTTCTGGGTTGTTACGTTTGGTCTTCATTCACATTAAATGTCACATTGTCGTATCCGCCAAATCAGAAATTGATTTCGCCAAACATAGTACGGGTAAGAGAAAAGAATTCCTCCGCCACCAAATGTAACTACGTTTGAAGAGACCAACTTACGCGACCCTTTAGATATACTCTGTCAGGCATTCTTCCATACAAGTTGTCCTAGGACTGGACAAACTGAAGGCACTATTATGTAAACCGGACATCCCTTTCATAACTTCATCTTCAATTATCTTCATCAAATTCGATCTGCAACGCTAATGCCCATACAGAGTGGTTTTTAGATAATGAATTTGATCTCGGTCTCTCCATACTGACAATGTAAAAATGGTCAAGAACTTCGATTGTCAGTGATTTAACTATCATAGAAAACACATGTGCAAACAATGATATTATTTTCGAATGGAAAATCAATCGATCAATCATCGATCATCATTTATCTCTTAAATTCACTTATCATAAATTATTCATTTTCCATTTCCTGTTTCCATATATCCATAATTTCTTATTTTCTAAATCTAGAAAATATATGTTATTAATCATTGGAAAACATTTCCATCTCTTTTTCACGTATCATTGTCATTCCAGTATTCTTTATCATCAATTATTTCATTTTCTATGCTTAGAAAATGTTTCTGGTTATATTTGGAAAATGTTTCCAAAACTGATTTATATGTCTTTCAAATGAACGTTATGTAATTATCGTTACGACAGCTCAGTTCATTTATCGTTTATCACTTCACTGCATTTCTAATCAATCTTCGCTACCGAACTTCAACTATTCCTTAGTTAATTACGATGTCAATCATGTTGGGTTATAATTACCTCTCATACCTTAGCTGAACAACGTTCTTTTTCTCGCAACAGCTAAAGCTCACAACTCCAATTGGTATACTCATTGCTTATGCAATTTCTTGGATTCAGTTTACGAATCCATTTTTTTATGAACAATATCTATTACAACGCTAACATTATAATTCGTACTTCCAGAATATCTAACTTTAAAACTACAACTTTTATTTCCTTTATTTGAATAAATAATAATTTATTTATTTATTAAATAAATAAATCTTGATTTAAAACTGAATAGAAAATAGTACTTTCCCGAATTCGATAGAATCAAAATCGACGTATAACTCTCTTTCGAGTAATCTCTATTCGATTAACTCTTTTTTGAAAAACTATAATTCGATTATCTCTAATTCAATTAACTCTAATCGATTAACTCTAATTCGATTAACTCTAATTCGATTAACTCTAATTCGAATAGCTATAATTTGATTATCTCTAATTTGATTAACTCTAATTCGATTGACTCTAATTCAAATAACTCTAATCGATTAACTCTAATTTGATTAACACTATTCGATTAAATCTAATTCGATTAACTCTAATTCGATTAACTCTAATTCGAATAACTCTAATCGATTTTCTCGATTTCGATTATCTCTAATCGATTAACTCTAATTCGATTAACTCTTATTCAAATTCCCATTTGAATTCCTAATTAAAAACCCATTTTTCCTTACAAATGTTTTTATTTGCAAAACATTTACTTTTATCCATTATTTACATCGGATGTGAAAAATATTTCTTTTATATAATCCATTAAGTTTGATTTCGTATTTTAAAATAATATCTCATTTCCAAATTCTATTTATACTTCTATTTATAGAATTATTTATATGAAATATCCTTTTTTATTTCTAACACTTAAATCTCATTTAAAATTCCCTTCATAAATGCTGAGTTCAAATTCTATTTAAAATATCGGTGTCAAAACTGATTTCTATTTCTCTATATAAGTTCAGACTTATATATTCCGTTTATCCAGTGATAAATATTTTGTTTAATTTATAAAAATATTAGTCATAAATAAATCTTCTCAAATTATCTGTTAAAACAAATTTCTATTTATAATCTACTTTATATCTATTATATAGTTCTTTTTATATCCCACCAATAATTCCTTTTACAATTATCCTATTTATTTCATAAATATTTCCATTTATAATTATGCTATTTATTTTATAAAATATTTCCTTATATAATTATCCTACTTATTTTATGAAATATTTCCTTTTATAATTATCCTATTTATTTTATAAAATATTTCCTTTTATATAAAATCCACTGATTTTATATATTTTTATTTTCAAAATACACTTTGAAATTTCCCTTTTTACATTCCAGTATCACTTATGGTATTTAAAATACCAATTAACAGGACCAGTGTCATCATAATAAATCACAGATTATATATCACATCATATATCACAATATATGAAAACAAACAGTATTATAAATAATCAGGAATCCAGTTGGATCCCTCCAACCTGTTTCCCTGCATCCATAGATGTTAAACAATATAATTAACATCAATTTCATTTCAATATGAAATATTTTGCTAAACATAATCAATATTTAATTAACGCTATATATATAACCAGTTCTATAATTTCAACCAATTACTTAGCAGTTCAACCAAACAGTCAACACACAACAATCAATCATCATCTATCAGTTCTAAAAATACGTTATAAAAATATAATTGTGTAGAGTTAGTGAGATTTACTCACATTGGACGATCATCGTTAAATAACGATAATTGTCGTTGATTCAGATCAGACAATTTATTTCTTTATAAATTGTAAAGAGCTCCAATTCACTCTCAGTCAATTCCATTGCGTAGCGCTCGTCCATACTAACATGCCTCGAACTTCCCCGTAAAGGAAAGCCCAGATTGTGTTGAGAACACGAAAATTCAGAAAACAAACAGAAGAACATTTCATTGCTTGTTACAACAATTTACATCAGATTACAAGAATATGCAGAGTACGTACAAATAATGTACATTTGATAAATGACAGAGATTTACAAATTAGAACGCAGCGAAAAATAATACAGAACACAACTGAAAGAGATACATGGATACAGAGCTTTCCGAATACAATTCCAGCTGTAAATCAGGATCCTGTGAATACAAATGTGCAAATACTAGTTGCTCGAGTGGAAAATAGGGGCACCTAGAGTTTAGGTTAAAATAATAAACTTTGGGTCAGTCATGTGACTGGTGTGAGAATTAAATTAGTTATTAAAAACTTTACTTTATATATAAGGAAAATCAAGGGACCACGCCGTATAATACGGAACAGGTTTCCTCCCGACACCACCAGTGCATATACAGTTATAAACAACGCAATGCTTTTTGAAAAATGAAGCTAATATAAGACCTAGGTCCCATCACAGAATGCAACGCAAGCCGGAGGATAGGGTTTTCCCTTATAATAGCCAAACATGCTTGTTATGTTTAAAATAGATCATTTGATACTATTATAAGTGCATAGTGTATAAAACAACTACAAATATAATTGTATCAATCATAGACGACATGGGTACCATATATTATGTCGCCAATACCAGGCTCTACAATCAAAAGCGAAATTCCATGTATTGGAAATTGGATTTTCGTCATGAGTCGAGGCAAGGGATGTACTCCTCGCCGGCTTCGAGACACTCTAGCAAATGCCTCAGGATCTCCCGTAGTAGACCCTTGGATCCTCCAAGGCCGGTCCACATTTAAGTTAGTGGATTATTGTTCCAACATCCACATAGGTAATAATATAAAAATGTCTGGGCTTGCAAAACTCGAACACCACCCATAGCCAGAAAGAAACGTCATGTCCTCCTTGGGTCCCTTATCCCGTTTTTAACTCATACCGAGTGTGAGGCTCGCGAACTAACGCTATACACAAAGCTATGCTATAATAAAGCCGTGCTTTGATCATCAACCACAAGACTCTGCTTTTCAACAGAAGCCTTGATCATATGCGTCTCAGCATGCCAAATAGGCAATTTACGCCATGCGTCTGATGTTTATCGATATATAACCTCTGAGCTCGTATGTCTTAGAGAAGGTCTTAAGAAAGAGAATAAATTCTCCGCTACCAAACAGATATATATTTAATAGAGATCAATAACACATAATAAAATCCAATGTCAAACACACATCCATTTACAAGTTCGTTCTGGGTCTGAACGAAACTGGAGGCAACTTATTTCTCGTCCCATGTCCAATATAGGAGAGATGTCCTTGCATATTCGGTCGATCTCCAAGTACGTCTGGACGATCACCACTTATTTCCTTGTCTTGGGTGTACAATCTAACCAAGACATCAGTAATCATCCAAACGATGTGAAGACGTCCGGTCTTCAACCATTGTCTTCATCGTCGACTTATCGTCGAATCAGTTATTCAGAATGGGTATGAACCCGGCCTTTCCGAATAACTCGCCTATATAATAAACAAGTGTTATAAAAACACAACATACGCCTTAGTCCAATTCTGAATATTCTTTTATTTAAATATTCATATCCTTTGGGAAAGGTTCCCATTAACTTTATCAAAGATAAATTCTTTAAAATTTATTCTTTAATCTTCCTTTGGATATCATTCAAACCATATTAAGGTTTTCCAAACTAGTCGGGATTAACACACCATATTGAAGTAATCATTTATTTAATTTCCCAATCCAACCTATTCAACCCACGGAGCAAAACTGGTATTACTCCATAACTAACACCACGGTGTTATCGGTAAAATTAGTTACCATTTCGCGATCAAATCTAATTGAAAATTTAACTATCTCTAGGAGTAAAACAGGTGATACTCCATTCTCGATCATTTCCCAAATTTGATAATTTAAATTATCAATTCCCATTTAAAACAAACTAAAGATTCATTAAAACTCGACTTAGTTTTAATATTCCCAAAAATCAATATTAATGATTATTTAACTTTGGAAACACAAACATGCCGCATCGACAATCGACACCGTACTATTGATTTCTACCGATATATGTGCTCTAAGCTCGTACGTCTTAGAGAAGGGTGTAAAGCAAGAGAATAATTCTCCGCCACGAAATAGATATATATTTAGCAAAAATCAACCATATAGTTCGAAGTACAATGTTAGACATGTAATCCTGTCTTTAACTAGGTTAAAGAACCAATGTCATTTAACACACGGTTCACGATAAACCCAAAATCACATTCCATTAATCATGGAATCTTCACGAAAAAACAGATCAATATATATAATCAATATCAATTTCCGTATCCGACTAATAATATAAATGGAATAACGACAAAGCCTTTTAAATTCCATATATACTAATAGTCTTCCTCCATAGGAGCTCATTTTGATTATTATCAAATTGAATTCCATTCAATTCCATTTAATATATTAAATTGGACAACTTTATTTTGGAACATTTCCATTAAATCGAAATAAAAAGATTTATAAAATCCAAATCACATTTCACTGTAAATCAGGCCAAAGAATGAATGTCTTTAAAAACATAGTTCACAACAAACCCAATTCACATTCCATTTTCAATTCCAATTAAATGTTAATTAATTGGTAATTTTTCTTTAATTCTTAATTAAAAGATTTACGATGTTCACACAGGGTTTAAGAACACTGTTATTTAAGACACCATTCATGAAAACCCAAAATGCAATTCAATATTAAATACAAGGCTCTAAATAAAAATTATATCGGCTTATATTCAATATCAAATTCTGAAACCAACAAATATCGTATTGAAAATAATGATATAAAATTTATCTTTCAAATTTCCATAACAATACCCGTATAATCACGGAATCCAATATCAAAGTATTCCGAAGACGATTTCCATTCAAATCCACTCCAATTCATATATTGGAAATTTTGGTTATTTTTAAAACCAATTTATTTATTTAAAAATATTGGATTATAATTCTAGTTCATAGCTAGTTCATTTTGATAAAAATATATTTTTATCTTTAAACACGTGGAATTTTTCATCCATTTTCTTTGCAAATCATTTATTATGATTTTACATAAATTATTAACATTTTTAATAATTTTATCATGGCCCGTATAGTCGTTTTACACAAATGGTCATTAAACTGAACTTACATCGACCTTTTCCAAATTTGATTTGGACATAATTCGAAATCCAACCGTTAGATTTCAAATATCTTGTATTTGTTGTTAAGATCTTTTCGATACGAACCCAACGGTTACTGTTTTAGGAGAATCCGACAATTGGATCTCCCGTAATGTCAATTCGAAGTCAATGGTCGAAATTCGCGAACTGCCACGGCGCGGTGCGTTACTTTCAGGCCATTAAATATATATTTTATATATCTTTCATCGATTTCTATATAAAACATATTTTATAAATCGTTTTAAATTCGTTTTCAAAACGATGTCAACTTCATATTCAATTTTGAATCAAAATTGAATATTCAACAACATTAATGTATAAATGAAAATATTTTCAAAACATTAGATTTTGAAATCACTTCTTTTTCGATCTTCATATAAAAATGAATAAAATCGATAAAAATATTGTTCACGTCTAAATGGCGCTAACTAATCAACGTGGCTTCATATATTTAAATATTTCCATGTCCATCCCAAATCGGACATCAAAATCATATTTTGATCCATTACTGAATATTATTTTAAAGTATTAGTTATTTTAAAATAGTCATTACTCATCATTTTAAAATATTCTTTAATTTAAAATATCCGTTTTTTCGAATTGTAATCAGACACAGTCAATTACTATATAATTTTATTTATATGGATTTCACACATAATTGTACACAACAATAATAAAACACAATCAACCATCATCCTGAGTGCATTACACAACTGCATAAGCGTTAAATATAAATAATTAACGCTTACAGCAGCCTGTCAACCCATCGATTGACATAAAACAAAATATTGGGATTAGTGTATGTCTAATATCATCCCAATACCCGATTGGGGTTTTCAAACAACAAACACTGATTATTATTTGTGCAGTTAGGAATTGTGCAAAATATATCATCTCAATCCATATCAGTCAAATGTGTGTACTTAAACAAATCGTCCAATTTGTAAATGAATATTTATTTTATTCATATATACATTAAAAATTATATTTTTAACTATAAATTTTTTATTTCATCTCATGAATATTTTATACAGTTCATTTATACTATAAAAATATATTTTTATTATTCTAATATTTTTATAAAATTTCGGCAGCATAATGGCGCGATACTAGAACCGAAATAAGGTCTAGCCTTATCCCTCGCCTACTAATGGCTCGCGCCATGTACATACCTATTCTAATTAATTCATTTCACCCAAACAACCAAATTCAACCAAATAATATAATCAACCAAACAACCAAACAAACATGGTTTCAAACAAAGGTGTCGGGTGCTACTAAACACCGTCTGCATCATAGTATATATTTCTAATTGGAAAATAAATTAAAGTGAGAATTTCTCATCTTTGGGATCCGCTCCTACGGTTTTATTTCTGAATTTCTAAATCGTCTAGATTTTTCTGAAATTTCAACGCAGCCCTTTCCATGTTGTTCATAATAAAATCACATTTTTAATACTGTGTTTATATATTAAAAATCATATTTTTATCGCTACTTCATATATATAAAAATCAAATTTTTATCACTACTTTATATATATAAAAACCAAATTTTTATCACTACTTCATGTATATAAAAATCGAATTTTTATCGCTACTTCATGTATATAAAAATCGAATTTTTATTGCTACTTCATATATATATAAGTCGAATTTTTATCGCTACATCATATATATAAAAATCGAATTTTAATCGCTACTTCATATATATAAAAATCAAAACTTTCATATAAATAAAATCATATTTTGCCTATGAATAAGAATTATAACTTTAATATGCTACCATATAAATAAAAATCAAACTTTTATTATGCTTCTACATACGTAAAAATAATAATTTTATATTGTTATTCCTAAAAAAACTGATTTTTTTCTATACTGCGTTTCATAAAAAACTGATTTTTTTTTCTATATTGCTTTTCATAAGAAAAACTGATTTTTTTTAAATTCAATATTATAAAAACTCATTGTGGTGGTTGGAGGAGAGGTCAGGGAAGCTGCTGCGTGCTGGAGGTGTGCTGGGTGGGGGGTGGCGCCATGAGTGGCGGCAGCGTACTGGGTACTGGCGGCGGATTGGGTTGATTTAAGGGGTTAGGGTTTAAAAATTGGAGAGAGAGAAGAAGTAGGAGGAAGAAGGGGGAGGATGCGACGACAAATGAGAGAGAGGCGCGACGCGGCGGTGGGCGGAGGAGGGCTGAGGCAGTTTTCTTTTCCGTCGTTTTTTTTATTTTGCTTTCTGAGTTGTAAGATAACGAGGGGGAGAGAGTAAAAATATATATTTACTTATTTCATTATTATTATTTTTCAAAAAGTAAGTTTTTTCATTCGACCTCTTAATCGACCCTAACGACTGTCGCCCTTACTAATTACCCCCATTCCAAACACAATGTGATATGTTTCATAACCCAATTCGGCTATTACACTCAGTTTTCAATAAATTTAAAATATAAATCATTATGTTTTAAATTAAACGCACATTTTAATTTACTGGGGCCACACACTGACTCCAAAGATTCCTTAAAAATAAATCTAACTATGTTTTGGATGATACAGTCCTAATAAAACTAATTTCGTCAAATTTGGAGACCATTTGAAAAACGGTCATTTTCTAGTCGATTAAATTCAAACTGAAATGACCAAACACGTTTAAATCCGCCACGCTCACATATTGATTCCCAAAGTTGCGAAAATTAGAATCCAGCAATAATTTAAATTCCAGATCCAAAAAATGTGGTCTCGTCGAAAACGGAGGTTGTTTGCAAAATCTCCATTTTTAAGGGCTATATTCCATAACGACTATTCTAAATTTTCAGCTAGACAAAACTTTTTATCCTCGCTATGAAATCTGGGTTTTTTACATTTGTTTGAAAGATATTTTCAAATAGATTCAAATATTTATGGTTTCACTAAAATCCGGTTTATTTTGAATCCTGTACATTCATTTGAAATTTGAAATCGAATTTTAAAACTACCGCGCCATTTCCAATTCCTTTTATAATTAAAATAGATATATATATATATATTCTAACTTTGATTTAAATAAATTTATACTTTTTATTCTATTCAAAATAAATTTATAGTCATTATTATTTGATACAATCATTTTAAATATTCAAAATTCATTAAAAAAGCCAAAATAAATTTTTTAAATTGGTTCTGATTTTCCGGGTGGTTACAATGTCCCCCACTTAAAATCTTATCATGCTCGAAAAGGAACGGAGCTGAAAGTTGTTTTACTAATCAACTCAACTTTCATTCTGGCTTTCATTCTTCAACTTTTCAGTTTCTAAGAATTTTCAAATTCTTCAAAAATTTGGCTAACACCCTAAAATTTTGAAAATTTTCGCCATAACCTCCTATGCATGGGGAGACATTTAAAACCGCAACTTGCCTCACAGGGCCCTCCTCCATCCAAAAGAAAAGAAAATGCCAAGTGGCCCACATTAGGCTCATAAATCTTTGAAAGAAAATGCGAAGCGGTCTGCCTTAGGCTCATAAATCTTTAAAAGAATAATAAAACAAGTAAACACGTGCCTATTTGTCGGGCATACAATTTTATTCCGCTTCTTAGTTTCCCTGTTATGACCTATGCATTGTATATACATGTATAGGCATGCAATTTCAATCAATTTTCAATTCAGTTCAACATTTGATTCAATTTGGCTTAATGGTTCAAAATGTTAGTTAATCAACCAATAATTAAACAGCACAACCAGCAATCAATTAGTTGATTAGCTTTTCAAATTCAAAATTTATATATATATATATACTAAAAATACATTTTTGATGCCGAATCACAACAAATAAATCCTATATAATTTGGATTCTCACACCAGTCAATTGGAAATACATAGATATTAAACCTTTGACATTCAAAAAAAGGTCTGATGATGAGACCTCAATCATCAGAATCATCTCTGGGCGTCTAGAGTGTGAAACTATATCTATCCAGTATAATAAAACTTCGGATTCACGTTTTCAAGGCGTATATGCAAAATCTTTATATACTTGATTGTCCAAATTCAAGATACAATAAATATTCAAATACGTATAAAATGGTTTAAACTTTCAAAACAATATTCGTTTTCATTTTAATTTTAAAAATAACACTCTTTCAACTTGTTCTAGGATACTACTGATCCTATCTCTAAAGAGTCATTCTTAATGGATATTAATAATCCAATCTATGATGAATTATTTCAATTGGTTCTAATATGCCTTGTTCTCAAGCTCTGTAAAACCAAAGCTCTGATACCAAACTAACATGACCCGAACTTCCCCTAAAGGAAAGCCCAGATTGAGTTCGGAACACTACAATTTAGAACACAAACAGAAGAATGTTTCATTGCTTATTACGACAATTTACATCAGAGTACAAGAATGTACAGATTATGAACAAATAATATACATTTGATAAATGACAGAGATTTACAAATTAAAATGTAGCTGAAAATAATAAAAAACACAACTGAAAGAGATAAATGGATACAGAGCTTCCTGAATATCATTCCAGCTGTAGACCAGGACCTAGTGAATATAAATCTGCAAAACCAAAACAACTAGCTGCCCGTATGGAAAATAGGGGCACCCAGAGTATAGGTTAAAACTATAAACTCCAGGTCAGTCATGTGATTGGTGTGAGAACTAAAATAGTTACTTAAAACTTTACTTTATAAATAAGGCAAATCAAGGGACCACGCAGTATAGCACGGAACGGGTATCCTCTCGATACTGCCAGTGCATATACAGTTATAAACAACGCAATGCTTTTCGAAAAATGAAGCTATTATAAGATGGTCCCATCTCACAATGCAACGCAAGCCGGAGGAGAAGGCTTTCCCTTATAATAGCCAAACATGCTGGGTACGTTTAAAACGAATCATTTGATACTATTATAAGTGCATACTGTATAAACAACTTCAAATATAAACGTATCAATCATAGACGGCATGGGTACCACAAATCATGCCGCCACTACTAGGCTCTACAATCAAAATCGAAATGTCACGTATTGGAAATTGGATTTCCGTCATCAGTTGAGGCAAGGGATGTACTCCTCGCTGGCTGCGAGACACTCTTGCAAATGCCTCAGGATCTCCCGCAGCAGACCCTTAGACCCTCCAAGGACGGTCCACACTTACGTTAGTGGATTAGTATTCCTAAATACACGTTTCTCGGTCCTATAGGACCCATATCCATCGGTCCCACAGTAACCGATATATCTGAGGCGCCTCGCATTCCAATAACCACACAAGTAAAAATATAAAAATGTTTGGGCTTGTAAAACCTTGACACCACCCATAGCTAGAAAGAAACGTCATGTCCTTCATGGGTCCCTTATCCCATTTTTAACTTATACCAAGGTGTGAGGCTTGCGAATTAACTCTATACACAAAGCAATGCTATATTAAAGTCGTGCTTTAATCATCAACCACAAGACTCTACTTTGCAATAGAAGCCTTGACCATCTACATCTCAGCATGGCACACAGGCAATTCATGCCATGCGACTGATGTCTATCGATATGTTACCTCTAGGCTCGTATGTATCAGAGAAGGGCTTTAAGCAAGAGAATAAATTCTCTGCCGCCAAATAGATATATATATTTAATAGAGATCAATCAACACAGAATAAAATCCAATGTTAGAAACACATCCATTAACAAGTTCATTCTAGGTCTGAGCGAAACCGGAGGCTTCTTATTCTTCGTCCCGTGTCCAATACAGGAGAGTGGTCCTTGCATATCCAGACGATTTCCAAGTACGTCTGGACGATCACCACTTTTTACCTTGTGTTGGGTGTACGACCCACTCCAGACATCAATAATCATTCAAACGATGTGAAGACCTTCGGTCTTCAACCATCGTCTTCATCGTCGACTTATTGTCGAATCAGTTATTCGGAATGGGTATAAACCCGGCCTTTCCGAATAACTCGCGTATATAATAAACAAATGTTATAAAAACACAACATAAGCCTCATTCCAATTCTGAATATTCTTTTATTTAAATATTCATATCCTTTGGGAAAGGTTCCCATTAATTTGATCAAAGATAAGTTCTTTAAAATTTATTCTTTAATCTTCCTTTGGATATCATTCAAGCCATATTAAGTTTTTCGAAACTAGGGATTAACGCACCTTACCGAAGTAATCATTTATTTAATTTCTTAATCCCAACCTGTTCATCCCGTGGAGAAAAACTTGCATTACTCCATAACTAACACCACGGTGTAATCGGTAGAATTAATTACCATTTCACCTTCAAATCTAATTAAAGATTTAACTATCTTTAAGAGCAAAATGGGTGATACTCCATTCTTGATCATTTCCCAAATTTGATAATTTAAATTATCAATTCCCATTTCAATCTAATTAAAGATTCATTAAAACTCCACTTAGTTTTAATCTTCCAAAAAATCAGTATTAATGATTACTTTACTTTGGAAACACAAATATGTCGCATCGACAATCTACATCGTACTATTGATTTCTACCGATATATAACCTCTAAGCTCATACGTCTTAGAGAAGGGTGTCAAGCAAGAGAATAAATTCTCCTCCACAAAACAGATATATATATTTAGTGGAGATCAACCATACTATTCGAAATACAAAGTTAGACATCTAATCCTGTCTTTATCTGGGTTAAAGAACCGATGTCATCTAAAACACGGTTCATGATAAACCCAAATTCACATTCCACTAATCATGGAATCTTCACGGAAAATAGATCAATATATATAATCGATATCAATTTCCGTATCTGACTAATAAAATATATGGAATAACGACAAAGCCTTTTCAATCCCATACATACTAACAGCCTTCCTCCACAGAAGCTCATTTTGATTATTACCATATCGAATTCCATTCAATTCCAATTTAATATATTAAATTGGAAACTTTACTTTGGAAAATTTCCAGTAAATCTAAATAAAAAGATTTATAAATTCCAAATCACATTACATTGTAAATCGGGTCAAAGAACGAATGTCTTTAAAAACACAGTTCACAACAAATCCAATTCACATTCCATTTTCAATTCGAATTAAATGTTAACGGGTAGTTTTTACTTAAATCTTAATTAAAAGATTTATTCTTTTCACACGGGGTTTAAGAACAGTGTTATTTAAGACACCATTCACGACAAACCCAAAATCCAATTCAATATTAAATGCAAGGCTCTAAACAGAAATTATATCGGCTTATATTCAATATCAATTTATGGAACCAACAAATATCGTATTGGAAATAACGATATAAAATATATCTTCCAAATTTCCATAACAATACCCGTATAATCACGGAATCCAATATCGAAGTATTCCGAAGACGATTTCCATTCAAATCCACTCCAATTCATATATTGGAAATTTTGGTTATTTTTAAAACGATTTCAAATCCAATTTATTTATTTAAAAATATTGGGTTATAATTCTAGTTCGTAACTAGTTCATTTTGATAAAAATATATTTTTATCTTTACAAACGTGGAATTTTTCATCCAAATCCTTTCCAAATCATTTATAGTGATTTTGCACAAATTATTAATATTTTTAATAATTTTATCAAGGACCATAAAGTCGATTTTCACAGACGGTCATCGAACTGCCTTATAGTGACCTTTTCCAAATTTGATTTGGACATAATTCCAAATCCAACCGTTATATTTCAAATTTCTTGCATTGATTGGAAAGGTCTTTTCGATACGAACCCAATGGTTCTAGTTTTAAGAGAATCCGATGGTCGAATCTCCCGTAATGCCCATTTGAAGTCAATGGTCAAAATTCGGGAACTGCCGCGGGGCGTTCTATTCTGGCCATTAAGTATATATAATATATATTATATATATTTCATCGATTTTTATTTAAAACATATTTTATAAATTGTTTTAAATTCGTTTTCAAAATGATTTCAACTTCATATTCAATTTCGAATCAAAATTGAATATTCCATATCATTAATATATAAATGATAATATTTTCAAAATATTAGATTTTGAAATCACTTCTTTTTCGATATTCATATAAAAATGAATAAAATTGATATAAATATCGTTCACGTCAAAATGGAGTTAATCTAATCCACATGGCTTCATATATTTAAATATTTCTGTGTTCATCCCAAATTGGACATCAAAATCATATTTTGATCCATTACAGAATATTATTTTAAAATATTAGTAATTTTAAAAAGTTATTTACTGATCATTTTAAAATATTCTTTAATTTAAAATATCTGTTCTTTACGAATTGGAATCAAACACAGTCAATTACCATATAATTTTATTTATATGGATTTCATACATACATGTACACAACAATAATCAAACATAGTCAACCATCATCCAGAGTGCATTATACAATTGCATAAGCGTTAAATATAAATAATTAACGCTTACAACATCTTGTCAACCCATCGATTGACATACAACAAAATATTGGGATTAGTGTATGTCCAATATCATCCCAATACCCGTATGGAGTTTTCAAACAACAAACGCTGATTGTTATTTGTGCGGTCGGGCGATGTGTAAAATATATCGTCCCAATCCATATCATTCAAATGTGTGTACATAAATAAATTGTTCGATTTGTAAATGAATATTTATTTTATTCATATATTATTTCATCTCATGAATATTTTATACAGTTCATTTGTACAATAAAAATGATGTTTTTATTATTCTAATGTTTTTAGAAACTTTCGGCAACATAACGGCGCGATACTAGAACCGGAATAAGGTCTAGCCGTATCCCTCGCCTACTAATGGCACGAGTCATGTAAATACCAATTCTAGTCAATTCATTTCACCCAAACAACCAAACTCAACCAAATAATCTATTCAACCAAACAACCAAACAACCAAACAAACATGGTTTCAAACAAATGTGTCGGGTGCTACTAAGCACTGTCTGCGTCCTAGTGTATATTTCTAACTAGAAAATAAATTAAAGTGAGAAGTTCTCACCTTTGGGATTCACTCCTCTAGTTTTATTTTTGAATTTCTGAATCGTTTGGATTTGTCTGAAATTCCAATGCAGTCCTTTCCACGTTGTTCATTATAAAAATCACATTTTTAATATGATGTTTATATATTAAAAATCATATTTTTCTAGCTACTTCATATATATAAAAATCGAATTTTTATCATTACTTCATATATATAAAAACCGAATTTTTATCCCTGCTTCATATATATATAACCGAATTTTTATCACTACTTCATATATATAAAAATCAAATTTTTATCACTACTTCATATATATAAAATTAAATTTTTATCGCTACTTCAAATATATAAAAATCGAATTTTTATCCCTACTTTATATATGTAAAAATCGAATTTTTTTCGCTACTTCATATATATAAAAATCAAATTTTCATTACTACATCATACATATAAAAATTGAATTTTTATCGCTAATTCATATACATAAAAATTGAATTTTTATCACTACTTCATATATATAAAAATCGAATTTTTATCGCTACTTCATATATATAAAAATCAAAACTTAAAAATCATATTTTTCCTATGAATAAAAATCAAAACTTTAATATGGTACCATATAAATAAAAATCAAATTTTTATTATGCTTTTACATATGTAAAAAAATATTTTTATATTGCAATTCATTAAAAAAAACTGATTTTTTTCTATATTTTTTTTTCATAAAAAAAGATTTTTTTCTATGTTTCTTTTCATAAAAAACTGTTTTTTTCTATATTGGTTTTCATAAAAAAAACTGATTTTTTTGTTAATTCAATATTATAAAAACTCATTGTGGTCGTTGGAGGAGAGGTCGGGGAAGCTGCTGCGTGCTGGAGGTGGATGTGGGCTGAGAGGGGGGGTGGCGCCATGATTGGTGGCGACAGACTGGGTACTGGCGGTGGATTGGTTTGAGGGGTTAGGGTTTCAGAATTTGGAGAGAGAGAGAGAGAGGAGGAGGAAAAGGAAGAAGAAGGGGGAGGATGCGACGAAAAAAGGTGGGAGAGGTGCGACGCGGCGGTGGGCGGAGGAGGGTAGAGGCGGTTTTCTTTTCCGTCATTTTTATTTTATTTTACATCCTGAGTTGGAAGATAACGGGGGTGGGGGGAGTAATAATATATATGTATTTATTTTCTTATTATTATTTTTCAAAAAGTAATTTTTTTCATTCGCCCTTTGAATCGAGCCCAATGACTGTCGTGCCCAACTAATTACCCCCATTCTGAACACAACGGGATGTGTCTCGTAACCCAATCTGGCTGTAACAACCAGTTTCCGCTAAATTAAAATATACAGAGTACGAACAATTAATATACATTTGATAAATGACAGAGATTTACAAATTACAATGTAGTAGAAAATAATACAAAACACAACTAAAAGAGATTCATGGATACAGAGCTTTCTGAATATCATTCCAGCTGTAAACCAGAATCCTATGAATATAAATCTGCAAAACCAAAACTACTAGCTACCCATGTGGAAAATAGGGGCACCCAAAGTTTAGGTTAAAATTATAAACTACAGGTCAGTCTTTTGACTGGTGTGAGAACTAAAACAGTTATTTAAAATTTTACTTTATAAACAAGGTAAATCAAGGGGCCATGTCGTATAACACGGAACGGTTTCCTTCTGAGACTACAAGTGCATATACAGTTATAAACAACGCAATGCTTTTTGAAAAATGAAGCTATAATAAGACCCAGGTCCCATCATACAATGCAACGCAAGCCGGAGGATAGGGTTTTCCCTTATAATAGCCAAATATGCTTGGTACGTTTAAAATAAATCATTTGATACTATTATAAGTGCATAGTGTATAAAACAACTTCAAATCTAAATGTATCAATAATAGACGTCATGGGTACCATACATCATGTCGCCAATACTAGGCTCAACAATTAAAACTAAAATGTCACGTATTGGAAATTGGATTTCCGTCATGAGTCGAGGCATGGGATGTACTCCTCACCAGCTTCGAGTCACTCTATCAAATGCCTCAGGATATCCCGCAGCAAACCCTTGGATCCTCCAAGGCCGGTCCACACTTACGTTAGTGGATTAGTATTCCTGAACACACGTTTTCCAGTCCTATAGGACCTATATCCATCGGCTCCTCGCATTCCAATAACCACATAGGTAAAAATATAAAAATGTCTAGGCTTACAAAACCATGACACCACCCATAGCTAGAAAGAAACATCATGTCCGCCTTGGGTCCCTTATCCCGTTTTTAACTCATACCAAGGGGTGAGGCTCGCGAATTAACGCTACACACAAAGGCATGCTGTATTAAAAGCGTGCTTTGATCATCAACCACAAGACTTTGCTTTTCAACAAAAGCCTTGATCATCGGCATCTCAGCATGTCACACAGGCAATTCACGCCATGCAACGGATGTCTATCGATATATAACCTCTGAGCTCGTACGTCTCAGAGAAGGGCGTTAAGCAAGAGAATAAATTCTCCGTCGCCAAACATATATATATTTAATAGAGATCAATAAAAACATAATAAAATCCAATATCAGGAACACATCCATTTACAAGTTCATTCTAGGTCTGAACGAAACAGGAGGCACCTTATTCCTCGTCCCGTGTCCAATACAAGAGAGTGGTCCTCGCATATCCGGTCGATCTCCAAGTACGTCCGGACGATCATCACCTATAACCTTGTCTTGAGTGTACATCCAAATCAAGACATCAGTAATCACACAAACGATGTGAAGACCTCCGGTGTTCAACCAACGTCTTCATCGTCGGCTTATCGTCGAATCTGTTATTCAGAATGGGTATAAACCCAGCCTTTTCAAATAACTCGCATATGTAATAAACAAGTGTTATAAAAACACAACGTACGCCTCATTCCAATTCTGAATATTATTTTATTTAAATATTCATATCCTATGGGAAAGGTTCCCATTAATTTTATCAAAGATAAATTCTTTAACATTTATTCTTTAATCTTCCTTTGGATATCATTTAAACCATATTATGGTTTTCCAAACTAGTTGGAATTAACGCACCTTACCTAAGTAATCATTTAATTAATTTCTCAATCCTAACCTATTCATCTGATGGAGCAAAACTGTTATTACTCCATTACTAACACCACGGTGTTATCGGTAAAATTTATCCCCATTTCACGTTCAAATCTAATTAAAGATTTAACTATCTCTACTAGAAAAACTGGTGATACTCCATTCTCGATCATTTCCCAAATTCGATAATTTAAATTATCAATTCCCATTTCAATCTAATTATAGATTCACTAAAACTCCGCTTAGTTTTAATCTTCCCAAAAATCAATATTAATGATTATTTAACTTTGGAAACACAAACATGTCGCATCGACAATCTACACCGTAGTATTGATTTCTTCCGATATATAGCCTCTAAGCTCATACGTCTTAGAAAAGTTTGTTAAGCAAGAGAATAAATTCTACGCCACCAAACAGATATATATTTAGCAGATATCAACCATACAGTTCGAAATACAGTGTTAGACATGTAATTCTGTCTTTATCTGGGTTAAAGAACCAATGTCATTTAAAACACGGTTCACGAAAAACCCAAAATCACATTCCATTAATCATGGAATCTTCACGGAAAACAGATCAATATGTATAATCGATATCAATTTTCTTATCCGACTAATAATGAAAATGGAATAACGACAAAGCCTTTTAAATTCCATATATACTAAAAGTCTTCCTCCACAGAAGCTCATTTCGACTATTATCAAATCGAATTCCATTCAATTCCAATTTAATATATTAAACTGGAAAACTTTACTTTGGAAAATTTCCATTAAATCTAAATAAAAAGATTCATAAATTCCAAATCACATTTCACTGTAAATTGGGTCAAAGAACGAATGTCTTTAAAAACACAGTTCATATCAAACCCAATTCACATTCCATTTTCAATTCCAATTAAATGTTAATTAATTAGTAATTCTTCTTTAAATCTTATTTAAAAGATTTATTCTTTTCACACGGGTTCACGAATAGTGTTATTTAGGACTCCATTCACAACAAACCCAAAATCCAGTTCGGTATTAAATACAAGGCTCAAAATAGAAATTATATCAGCTTATATTCAATATCAAATTCTAAAACCAACAAATATCATATTGGGAACAACAATATAAAATATATCTTCCAAATTTCCATAACAATACCCATATAATCACGGAATCCAATATCGAAGTATTCTGAAGACGAATTCCATTCAAATCCACTCCAATTCATATAATGGAAATTTTGGTTATTTTTAAAACCATTTCAAATCCAATTTATTTATTTAAAAATATTGGATTATAATTCTAGTTCATAACTAGTTCATTTAGATAAAAATATATTTTTATCTTTATAAATGTGGAATTTTGATCCAAATTCTTTCCAAATCATTTATTCTGATTTTACACAAATTATTAGTAATTTTTAATAATTTTATCAAGGCTCGTACAGTCGATTTCCACAACGGTCATCAAATTGCACTTGCAATGACCTTTTCCAAATTGGATTTGGACATAATTCCAAATCCAACTATTAGATTTCAAATTTCTTGTATTCACTGGAAAGCTCTTTTCGATACAAACCCAAGTTTCTGGTTTTAGGAGAATTCGACAATCGGATCTCCCGTAATCTCCATTCAAAGTCAACAGTCGAAATTCGCGAACTATTGCGGCACAGAGCGTTCTATTCAGGCCATTAAATATATATAATATATATTATATATATTTCGTCGATTTCTATTTAAAACGTATTTTATAAATTGTTTTAAATTCGTTTTCAAAATGATTTTAACTTCATATTCAATTTCGAATCAAAATTGAATATTCCATATCATTAATATATAAATGATAATATTTTCAAAACATTAGATTTTGAAATCACTTCATTTTCGGTATTTGTATAAAAATGAATCAAATCGATATAAATATCGTTCACGTCAAAATGGCGTTAATCTAATCAACATGCCTTCATATATTTAAATATTTCTGTGTCCATCCCAAATCGGACATCAAAATCTTATTTTGATCCATTATTGAATATTATTTTAAAATATTAGTTATTTAAAAATATTCATTACTCATCATTTCAAAATATTCTACAATTTAAAATATTCGTTCTTTCCGAATTGGAATTAGACAAAGTCAATTAACATATAATTTTATTTATATGGATTTCATACATATATGTGACACCCCACGTCCATTAATGTCACTCACAAAGGGAATGCATTAACTTCTATGGAGCATTTTAAGTAGGTATAGAACAGAAACTTAACAACAAGACAGATATAAATAGTACTAAAACATTATTCATTGCAGCGAATTAACACATAGGTTTGATTACACCATCAAAAACCAAAGTCAAAGTACATAATATCCATCTTGACTAAATAAAAGTACATAAATTGAAAGACATAATCCCCAATACAAAGTAGCCATAAATAAGAGAGGCTGAACTTTACTTCAGCGATCCAAGCAATCTTCTAAAAGCAAGAAATACAGCTGTCCAAAATCAAGCTCCACTGGTGGTAGTTCCAACCTGAGCACCTGGGGGGAAAGGAAGAAAAGAGGAGGAAACAAAGGGGGTCAGACATAAAGTTTGGCAAGTGCGATAACTTTAACAGTATAATTACCAAAATAACTAGGCTAAGGCATATGTTGGAAATAAGGAAATGACTATGAACAATTGAGTAAGACAGAGTAAATAAGGAAACAAGATTGAACTAAGATAACGTTAAAGCGCACCTAAATCACTATTAAATAATTACTATACTGCACCATCACTACTATACTCCACCACCACTAGTTACCCTAAGGTTGATCCCGCCTACAAGACTTTAACAATGATAATGGTAGTTTTGTGCACCCCAAG
Source organism: Allium sativum (assembly GCA_030737875.1). Lineage (NCBI taxonomy): Eukaryota > Viridiplantae > Streptophyta > Magnoliopsida > Asparagales > Amaryllidaceae > Allium > Allium sativum. Next base: position 222,620,617 of record CM060910.1, on the reverse strand, counting down.
TTGCCTTCATAGGTGTCGCCTGCCCCTATCTCCACTAGGTGTACCTACTACGCCCATGCGACCGGCTCCCTAACTCGGAGATACCCGTGCTGGCCCCACAGTGGGGTGTATCGCTCCCTAAAGTAGCAACCCGATACCACAAATAATGCACGGCATATACCTACGCGATGCAACAACGTCTTACCTACCAGCCCCGGTCCACACACGCATATGAACCCGTTGGACTTGCGTTGCCACCGCTAACCCAGTTTGGCCTCTTATAGTCAAGCCCAGTATGCGTGTCCCGTCCTCGACTTGGGTCGAGCCCATAAAGATACTGCTAGATCCAAAATTGGGTCTAACACCCAAGCCGTTCTGATTTACGAAGAATTATAACTACAATATAAAGAAAATCAGGAAAACACACGAAATTTATAGTGGTTCGGGTTAACGAGCCTACTTCCACTTTATATGTAGTTGATTACATACTGAATGCAAGTACAATCAATGGTTTCACTCAATCTCCCTATAAGAATTATGATTCTCTCAATAATTTCGGGATAACTCTAAATAAAAACAATGGAGATATGATAATGGTGGAGTCAGATCTCTCAATTGCCAAAGATCCCCCAAAAATGCCAACTTCTGGGCTATTTGTAGCTGATTTCTTCAGGCGGATCACGGTCATACGTGGCACACATCCCGAGGATCTCGTACCGGTTCGTATCTTGATGAAGAAATTGTCAAATTAGCCGTTGTGGACAGGTGACGCGCTCTCCTTAAATCTCGGCTCGTGGGATGACTCAGTCCACGCCTTCACATAATGGCTCGTAGGATCAGATCGTGGCGGTTGTAGCGAATCGGAAGTAGAGGGGGCGATCCGCGGTCCGTATGGTCAGTGTGGCCAGGATTTGATGACTTCTATATTTGAGACTCGATGGAACACGTGTATCGATCTTGGTTTCTTGATCCAAAAGCTAACCAACATTTTTCCCCCTCGAAGTATGCTTTATCAAGCATGGAACATGCTTCGAAGTTACTGAGCCGTCTTTTCCTGAAGCGATGCAAATCAAAGGTTGTGTCTGTCTGTAGCGTCGTACCATTTCCAAAAAGGAATGCCTCCTGAGTAGTATAAATATCAAGATGTACCGTTGATTATTTTTTTGTTCGTCGGATAGTCCTCTTTTCTGGGATCTTTTGGAGATTTCATCGCAAAGTTGTCATGTGATTGTCAGGTGAACTCTCAAATTTTTGCAAGAATCTCTAAATTCTCATCATCATCATTTTTTTTTGGTTCGGGTCGCCTATGTCATACGCGTTCCGTGATATGTGGTGCTCGTCTCGGTCCAATCTTCGTGGGGGCTTTAAGTATGATGGCCAACTTTCGTCACGAGTCGATCCACGGGTCGACCTCCTCTTTTCCTTCTGGGCTCGGGTCCGCGGCCTGCTAGCCCCCCAAGGGTCGAATAAGACAAGGAACGAAAGACGAGAAGTCACATATTCGCCTATATATTTCCAACCCCTTCCCTTTCTTATTTCCTTCTTCCTTTTGCTGCCGCCATTGGTCTTAAAACCGAACTCTCGATCGCCGAGAGATAATCTTCTTTAGTTAAAATAAAAATAGGTAATTATAATAACCATCAGTGTCCCTTTATTCTTGTTTCTCCTTATTTTTCATTGTTTTGAGAGGAGAGGGCGATGGAGTTTCATGAAAATTGAGGCTTTTGGGAGAACGGTGGTGCTGAGTTTGACCACCTGGGTTCGTGAGTTAGGAGGAAAGACGAGGGAGAAGAAGGGAGAAAGGATGGGGACAGCGAATCGGATCATGGCAACAATGGTGGATCGGATCAAGGAGAATGGACGGATGCTCGAAAATCTGACTCGTCGGATCGGGTCGAGGTGCTCGATGCGGATCGTGATGGGTTATTACGATCCGTTCTAGTTTCCACGATCCGACGCTCTTTTACGAGTTGGTGTTTCAGCTACAAGTCTGTGTTTGCTTCATGATTCGATGGCGCTCAGCGATCCAATCCTTAACTCACGATCCGAGGAGATGTGCGATCCAATGAGACATGCGATCCGATTTATTTGTTAAATAAACAATGCAACTTGACCTCGATACACCAATGGACAGTTAGGTTAGAGCCTACGAGATGATCCCTCTGGACTAAATGACAGCGTATCTTGATGGCGCATTACGACCAATACCTTGCTTATGTAGCTAATCCTTATACTTTTCTCCTATGTATGCATAGGCATACACTTGCACTTACACACATGGGGGACGGGTAATTATATTCTAATTTCTCATGTTTGCTCGCCTAAACAGTAATGTCAGGTAATCATTCTCCTATAAATTCTGAAACAGATGTGAACCCTGAGATCTCAGAACACCATAGATCCGAGGTCCTTCCAGTTAATCCAGAAGGTGAGGATTCTGAACCCGAATATGAGGCAGAAATAGAATCAGATTCATCTGAGAGTGCCTCGCTTGATGAGGAGTCCGAAGTGGATGACCGAGCTCCCGATGAGATTCCTGGTGCACTAGAAACTGAGAAATTCAATGACTCTTTAGCTTCCAAATTAGGTGACATAAAGCTTAAGAAAATTTGCTTGAAACACGGGATCCCCTGGGATGATGTGAGAACACCCGGTAGCGAAGATAGACCTCATCTGGCTCTGGAGGGGTACATGACAGTCAGCCGACTCATGTGCTGGGTAGGCGTTATTCCTCCGTTTCCTCCAATCGTCATTGAAACCTTAAAACGATTGGGTATTGCTCCAATGCAGCTTCATCCCAATGCCTACGCAGCCCTGTACACTCTAAACATCGCATATGCGGAAATCCTGCAAACTGAGCTCATGTTTAAAGACTTGAAATTCTATTACTTTTCAAGCATCGTTATACCGCAACTCCAAATTTTTCTGTCATTGAATCGGTAGTAAATAGGAAGGTCTTGTCTGATGGTTACAGCAACATAGGGGATCCCAAGGCCGATTGGTTCTATATAAAGAGACAGGCTGGGTGTGCAAGAAGACGACTTAAATCAAGTAAATTTTAAACCTTTGAATGAATAACGTATTCAAGAAATCGAAGCACTAACATGCTTCTTTTCTCTATGCAGATCACACCTTTCCAAAGACGGAAGGCTCGGTGTACAGTAATCAACTATCCCTTCTGTTGAAAAGCAAATCCGACTTCCTAAAGATCAAGAAATGTATTACTGACGAGAATCATCACAAGCACCGCCTTCTGGATATAAGTTTTGGACTTGGCGCGGGTGGCAAACCCTACAAATATGTGCCCCCGGCCGAGGGAGAAGGAACGTCACAAGCAGCAGAGATAACTAAACAACATAAGAGTCCTTCGCCGATAATTAACCAGGACGATGAAGATTTAAATGTATATAGAGGAGATGAGGCCCGTGCTGACGATTCTAAGGAAATCCCATCCTCTCCGAGGGGTTCCCCCTCAAGGGCTTCTCTACCGGTTGAGCCTGCCACTCCCGATGATTTAACAGAGGAGCAGTTATTTAAAGAATTGAGCAAGAGTCCTAAACCCGACGATGTATATACACAGGAAGACTTCGAAGGGGAGCCATTTTTTCCTATCTCCGAGGAAACAACTGTTCCAGTTGAAGAACGAGAGACTACCCATACGAGCCTAGCTTCGGGCCCTGGTCTGTCAGGGGGAATTATACGGGATGCACAAATCACATGCACTGTCTGACCCCACACTTTTATACCAAAAGTATTCAAGGTTTTAATATGTACTTGTTTCTTTTGCAGGAAAGATGTCTCGCAAACGATCTTATTCTTATCGCTCTCTTCATGAAGGCACACCTAGTCTTCATCCAAATCCTGCTCGCAGCGATAGTCGGGGGAGGGACAGTTATCGGCCTCACGACCCTCCTCAAACTTATCCTACACGATCTCGATCTCCTTCCAGGTATGGTCCCGGGAAACCGCACAGTCGTCCACTGCCACCAGCTCGGGGTAAGCAACTTCCTAGGGACTTAACCCCTCCAAAAAGTACGCCCTCTCACGTCCAATCTTCCAAGAAACAACGCGAGTCAGAGGTCAGAAATAAAGACGAGGAGAAGATTGTGAAGAAAGGAAAAGAAACTCTGGTTTCTCTTGGCGATCACGACTCCGACAGTCTCGTTGCGCGAGATGCTACGCAATGTCCGGAGAATCAGGCTAGATTGGCACGCTTGCGTAAGGACTTCCCAGATATTTTCTTTGTGAGGATGATGTTTGTACAGGATCTTGAGTCGGTTCCCAGGACAGGGATACTGAGGGGATAGGATATGTGTGTCATGTAGCTAAACAGTATGAGGTAATGAAAAAGCACGCCGTTAACCTTTCGAATGCCATCCGTCATTTAGAAACGAACGCGGCCAGATCCAAAGTGAGAATTGAGAATAATGAAAGAGCCAGGAGCAAAATGGAAAAGGGAACTGGAGGATGCACAGGCTCAACTGGCTTTAGCTCAGCGTGACGCAGAGAACTACAAGACAGAACTGAAGGAAGCCAGGAAGTGTTTTCGTAGCGAGTTGGATTCTAACAGCCAAGAATGATTATCTTTGAAAAAGGAAATAGAGGATATTAGAATGGCCAAATCTGATTTGAGGGCAGCGCATAGTCATTTCGATGCTGAGAAGGCTGCTTGGGAAAAGGGGAGAGCGGACTTAAAAAACAGTCTTGCGGCTGCCTAGAAAGAAAAAGAGGTCTTGAGTGACCAACTCGTTCAGGTGGAGGGGCGAGCGGTTCTTGCCGAGACTAATGCTAACCGCATTCTTGAATCAGCTTCCACCACTGCTGACAAGCTTGCCGAAGCCGAAAAAGAAATAGAAGGTTTCCGGGAACTGATATTCGACTTCTTAGGCCAAGTCGTCAAAACTCAAGACATTTCTTGGATCCCAGACTATCACATTACTCTCGCCAACATATGGGATGCAATTGTCGAGGATGAGAAGCAGCAATTGAAGGTCAGTGAGATTGTTGAAGGCCAGCTAATGCAGAGGCTCCTCAAAGGAAATGAACCCGATGATTTGGATGAGGGGAGACGCCTAATTCGAGAAGAGGTGGAAAGGGAGAAGACTAAGGCCAAAGGCAAGAGCAAACTTGACGAGAGCTCGAGCTCAGCTACGGAACTCAAGGCCCCCGAAGTTGAGGAATATAATCCTGACGATTCGTTAATTCCCTTACGCCCAACTACTCCGGCTGTTGGAGTTTCTACTGTAAACTTAGATGAAATATCAGCTGAAGGTATATCCATATTTTCCCCATAATTTGCCAAAGTAGTTATGACTTTTCACCATTCTGCGGAGCAGCCCATTGAGTTACTAACGTGTGCCTTTCACAATACAGGTGATACATTGACCGAGAAAAGGGGAGAAAAGAAAGCAGAGGCAGAGAAAGTTGATATCCCCTTAGGCACTGATGTTGAAATTTCTGAGACTTCAGAGTGAACTGAGGGTGGTCAAAAAGTAACTATGGTATCTGTGGTACCCAACACTGATGTTCCTGCAGATGCCGATGTCATTGCTGCTTTGAAGGACACAGAAGGTGGTCACGGGGATGAACAGGATGATGTTGTTATTACAGATGAAATCAAGGGTGGTGGCGGAACATTGGCTGATCAACAGGCTGAAGAGGAGAGGCAGTTGCTCCTTATGAAAGGGGAACAGGACCCAGTATATGTGCCCCCTATTTCTGAAATCGATCCCAAAACTGGTTTGGTCATAAGATTTTCCTCCCGATCAATAACTTCAGAACTAGCCTCTCAATCCTTTAGTTCTTCGCCAGAGCCTCTCATTGAAAAGAGGAAGAGAAAAAAAGGTGATCGTTTGGATGTTGACAAGGAGGAGTCAGGGAAGCAGAAGAAAAGCAAGAAGCCAAGATAACCCCCAAGCATGAGTAGGATGCAGATATTAGTTCATATTTTGTTCTTAGGATTTTTAGGCTTTCCACTGGCCAAAAAATGTAATTGTAGGAATGGTCTTTGTTTTGTTTAGCTATCATATCTTATATCCCAGCATCTCAGTAAAAAAAATTTGATTTTTGTTGCCTTTAGATTAATATGCAATGCAGTGATTCCAAGTTCCTTGCATCTCTGTGCAACTTCCTAAGTAGCCAACATAACGGCATGGGGGATGATTCGTCTTGGTCGACCTTGACTTTCATCCTTGTCGTGATATGAATAAGAGTTTCCCTTCAGGACAAATTAGTCACATAAAAAGGAGAACTAAACCTGCAAACCTGCAATTTTAATTTATCGCATTAGCCACAAATACTTAAACCATAACTAATCGAAAATTAATTCATGAATCGAATTAGCAAAATTTTAAAATTTCTGTGCAGAGATGTGATGTGCGTGTGTATGCCCCAATCAATCATTTAATATGATGCCTGGAAAGGGCTTATTAACGATTGATTAGAGTCATGTGTGTTTCCCCCTATGAAAGGCGAGGGGTAAAGATTCTTTTAGCGCTAAATTTCTAACAATTTTATATTCTCCCGATCCTTCTACGGGTTAGGGTTCGAGCTCGTTCTAGGCCTGCTCTCCGATCCTTCAGCGGGGCACAAATTCTGGGGGCGCTAAATCTCTGGCGCCTTTATACTCCCCCGATCCTTCAGCGGGTTAGAGTGGTGGCAAGGCGGTTTTATCATGGTGCACCTTCACCCCTTGCGGACGTCATCTTCGCGTCCTTTATACTCTCTCCTGATTCTGGGGAGTTAGAGTTTGGTCATGGAGTAATTTACTTTGCCGCACCTTGTGGCCCTCGATTATGGTTCCTCTTTCACCTTGTGGAAAAATGCATTGGATGTTCTAATGTTGCTGCATAATCTGTGACAGACTCAAAAAAAACAATAATTTATATTACTCGAGATGAGTCAAATAGGTAATGGTGCAATAAAGGTAAATGACACACGATATTTTATAGCGGTTCGGTCGAATCATGACCTACGTCAACTTTATAATCTTTTGTTCAAGTAACCAGACTATTCTAGGCAAGTCGTGCCATTTTACATGGCCCTAAAAACAAAAGAATGAAACTGACGATTTTACGTCAGGTAAGGCCGCAAATGATGGGCATTACACACTCTGGGAATTTCATCTCCATCTATGGTTGCTAGCTTGAAGGTTCCATTATCAAGTCTTCGCAGGATGGAATATGGTCCTTCCCATTTCAGACCCATATGCTCTGAGCATGGGAAGATACATTTTAGAACCAAGTCTCCGGGTTCAAAGGTTCGTGCTCAGACTTTCTTGTTGTAATATTGAGCTATCTACTGCTTATGTCTTAAGGCACGTAAATCGGCTTCATCCCTCTTCTCTTCGATCATATCCAAGGATTCAAGGAGCAACTCATTGTTGGTCATTGGGTCATAATAGGTGACTCGGTGAGAAGGTACTTCTAACTCATCCAGGATGACCGCTTCAGTTCCAAAGGCAAGGGAAAACGGCGTATGGCCCGTTGCCGATTTATAGGTCATTCTATAAGCCCATAGTGCCAAAGGCAATTCATCGACCCACATGGCCTTGCCCCGCTTCAATCTCTTCTTCATGATAGATTTAATCGTTTTATTTGCGGCCTCCACTTGGCCGTTTGCCTGCGGATATGCCACGGTGGTGTACCTTTTCTCGATGTGGTATTTCTGGCAAAAATCTCTGAACTCGTTGCTGTCGAACTGAGTTCCATTATCCGTTTTGATGATTTTTGGGATTCCAAATCAGCATATAATGTTTCTAACAACGAAGCTGATTACTCGCTTGGTTGTTATTGTGGTTAATGGTTCTGCTTCTACCCATTTGGTAAAATAATCCACGGCCACGACAGCGAATTTTGCTCCGCCCTTCGCTATGGGGAGGCTTCCAATGATATCGATTACCCACATAGCGAAGGGACAAGGACTCGTCACCATCTTCAGCTGGCTTGATGGGGCCCTATGGATCTTAGAAAATCTTTGGCAGGCGTCACAACGTCGCGCGTATTTGGCCGCATCCTTATTTACAGTTGGCCAGAAATAACCATATCATATTATTTTCTTTGCCAATGTTTGGCATTCCGTGTGATCTCCACAATCGCCCTCATGTACTTCTTGCAATACGCGTTGAATATCGCCGTGGGCAATACACCGGAGGAGGGGCATCGAAAATCCTTGTTTATACAGGACTCCCTCTTGCAACACATACCGAGAGGCCTTCCGAATTATTGCGCGCCTCTCACTTTTCTTCGCAGGGAGCGTTCCATACATTAGGAAATTCTTCAAAGGGGTCATCCATGACTCCCTTTCAGGCTCAATATCTAGTACCAGATCAACTTCCATCTGATCTATACTAGGTGACTGTAAGACTTCCATCGGGACCAATTCTGTGTTTTCAGGACTATCAGAACTGGCCATTTTAGCCAATTTATCTGCTTTTTGGTTCTCTGTTCGAGGAATGTGGGATATGGTGTGATGGTAAAAAACACCCAGCAACTTTTTCACTTTTTCTAAATATGATATCAGCCTAGGACTTTTGGCCTGGAATTTTCCTATGACCTGGTTCACAACTATTTTGGAGTCGCAAAAGATGTCTAACTTCGTAATCTTCAACTCCTTTGCTAGTTTCAAACCAGCAATCAGGGCTTCGTATTCTGAGTCGTTGTTAGTGGCGCTGAACTCCAATCTGAGAGAATAGTGTATCGGCCGTTGTTCTGGAGTTTCGAGCACCACTCCGGCACCAGATCGTCTATCGTTCTTTGCTCCATCAGTGAATAACTTCTAGGCACTGGGGTCGAGGAGTAGCCTTGGCGGATCGACTTCTTCGCTTATTGTGTCATCTTCTGGGATGGTAAACTCTGCTATGAAGTCTGCTAGCACTTGCCCTCTTATTGTTCGTCGGGGTTGAAAATTCAAATCGAACTGACTTAGTTCAATGTTCCACTTAAGTAATCGTCCCAAAGTCTCTGGCCTTTGAATAACTTGTCTTAACGGATGATCAATGTATATAGTAATCGGATGAGCTTGAAAATAGTGGCGAAGCTTTCTCGATGTAAACAACAAACTGTACGCAAGCTTTTCTATCTTTGGATAATTTCGTTCAGCTGCCGCCAACTTCTTACTAACATAATATATTGGTCTTTGCACCTTGTCCTCTTCTCTAACCAAAGCCGAACTGACCGCATTGGATGACACTGCCAAATATATGAATAATTCTTCATGATCTATGGGTTTAGACAAAATCATGGGTTTTTCTAAATGATTCAAGAGATTCCGGATTGCTTCAACACAATCAGGGGTCCATTCAAAGTTGCGCTTTCCTCGCTTTATTAATTCAAAAAACGGGATACATTTATTTGTGACTTTGGAGATAAATCTGCTCAATGCTGCTACTTTCCCTGCGAGGCTTTGCACATCTTTAATCTGTCTAGGTTTCTGAATATTTCGGATTGCTGCGATCTGATCTAGGTAATCTCGATCCCAAGCGAATTGACGATAAACCCTAAAAAATTTCCCGATGCTACCCCAAATGAACATTTCAAAGGGTTTAATTTCATTCCATACTTGCGGAGAATTTCAAACATCTCTGCTAAATCGGTAGTATGGTCAGATGATTGTTTGGATTTCACTAACATGTCATCGACATACACCTCCATCGTCCTCCCAATCTGGTTATAAAACATCCTATTAACCAATCGCTGATATGTAGTACCAGCATTCTTCAAGCCAAAAGGCATCACTACATAGCAATACAATCCTAAATCTGTAATGAAGCTTGTATGTTCTTGATCGGGGAAGTGCATAGGGATCTGATTGTATCCCGAATAAGCATCCATGAAAGAGAGGAGTTCATGGCCAGTTGTCGAATCCACCAGCTGGTCAATTCTTGGCAATGGAAAACTGTCCTTTGGGCAAGCTTTATTCAGGTCCGAGATATCAATACAGGTGAGCCACTTTCCATTAGCCTTTTTTACCAAGACTGGGTTGGAAATCCAATTTGGATACGTTGAGTCTCTGACGAACCCATTACTCCTCAATTTCTCAACTTCCTCTTTCAAAACAGCCGACCTCTACGGGCCAAGCATTCGCCTTTTCTATTTGACAGGAGGATGCTTCGGGTTGATGCTTAGCGAATGACTCATGATCGAAGGAAATATCACGCACATGTCCGAGTGGGTCCAAGCGATTACATCTAAATTGGCTTTCAAAAAATCCGTTAGCTCTCCAGCTCGAATAGGGTCTAAGTGGGATCCAATCTTCAGGACCTTCTCTGGGTCTCCATGATCGATTGGAATATCCACAGTTGTCTCATTGGGAGTCGCCATTCTGCCCCCAGGCTCTTCGTCCTCTATGGGATCTATGTCCTCGGGAAGTTCTCTAGGCGACTCTCTCATGGTTATTTTCTTTAATTGCTATAACGTTTCCTCCCTTGCCGGGGAGGAAGCGCCTTTAGTTTCTACATCTTTTCCTTTACGGAGCATCTTCAACTCTGCAGTGTAGCATGCTCGGACCACAACTTGATCTCCTCTTATTGTACCTATACCAGCTTTAGTTGGGAAGTTCTGAAACACCCCACCTCCATTAGGGTCACTCTCAAAAGGGAATGCCCTAATTTTGGTGGAGGTTTATAAGTATAAGTCACAGATATACAAGACAGATATAATAACACATATTTTTGAACAGCGGAAAACAACAACTTTTATTTCATCAAAATACGTGTTACACAAACCATGCCATAATTATCTTACAATACTTCCAAAATCATAACTGTCTTGATTACATTATTTAAAGAAGCATAAAGAAAACATAAATAAACTGCAAAAGTCCCATAATTGCTGTCCAAAGCTATAGTCCAAAACGGAAAAGATCCATGTAATACATTCTTTCTCTTCAAGCTGGATGTGAAATCTGGTCAGGCTGCGGTATTCCCTCCCTGTGGACCTGGGGGGGGGGGGGGGGACGAAAGAAAAGAAGGCGAAAGAAAAGTAGAGTCAGACATAAAGCCTGAGTAAGCCTAGGACTATTCAGTCTATGAATAAAGAACTGGGTATGATAAGTATAAACTGGAAATGGGAAAGCACCATAAACTAAGTTAAGTTGTCTAGGGTTGAATATACTATCGTACCCCATATTAATCTCTGTACCCATATGAACTAGTTCCCAACAGGCACCCCATAATCAGGGTGAAGTGATCCATTTCTGATGATCGGCTCCTACTCGCATAGTTACATGTGTCTTACGGCCCCCGATGTTGTAGTTACCTATGCTGGTCCCACCATGGGGTGTATCAAGTCCCATGGTTGCGGCCCGACACAATCCTAGAATGCATAGGTATGCTACTGGTGCCCAGTGCCTTATTTTTCTACGCCGGAGTGTGTGCACGCCCGCACCCCGTTAGAACCTACACTGCTGCACCACCGCCGTCGATTTGACCGCTTACAATCAGCTCAGTAATCGTGCCCCACCCTGCCTAGTTTCAGGGTATCATGATACCTTGTAGGGTTACTGCTGAAAAGGGTCCCCCACTACTAGGTTTTCTATTTCTAGCCAACATGCTAAGTTGGTTAAGTGTTTTATAAACCTAACCCCCAATCAGTCTGTTTAGTTTAGCATGTTCTATTTTGATTAAGTATTAATATAATTTACTTAATCCTATCAATCCTGACTCAGCCTTAATTGTCTTATTAAAGCCTCGACCTCTCACATTAGACAGGTATTGTTGTGGCTGCCTGTTGCTGGTTGGGTCCGGGAAGTTTTACGCCACAACTCAGTCTAACCTCGGGTCCTTATTGGGCTCCGTGTTTAACCACCCACATTGGATAGGTATTGTTGTGACTACTGGATAGCCGGGCAGTTCCGGGCAGGTTTACATCACAACTCAATCCAACCTCGGGTTAAACACATCGTGTTTTCTACATTTACATATTTTGTCTCTTTTCTTTTTATATGTAAATATTTGCGGCCCATTATTCAAATTCATCTTTATTGATTAAAATTTATTTATGCCACTTAATTGCTTTTCCAGATTGTTGGCATGTGTCGAACATGCCAACTCATATGTTCTATATTTTAGCCCAAACGTCATTACCCCCGTTTTACACGTTCGCTCCAATGTAAGGTGTGTTGGGTTTAATACTTAAACCCAATTTAGCCAAATGAAAAGGGGAGGCTTACAACATGGTGTTTATCAGGTAACCTGAAAGAGGGGCGTGTGAACGCATGAACTTGCAGCGAACGATTCAATTAACATAAAGTAGGCACATGTGAACTTGCAATTGTAACATCATATAATCATGGCATAACATGAATCATTTTATCCATATAATCATAGCATAAACAATAATTAAACATGAATCATTCTATTCCTATGATTATGTCATAAGCAATACTTAAACATGAATAAATCTATTCATATGATTATGGCATAAACAATACTTAAACATGAATCATAGGTTCAACTAACCATGTAATCTTGAAATTAAGAATCTAACTATATTAGATATCATTATTATTGGCACATGGTATTGACTAGAAATATAAGCCTATATTTTTATTTAGGCATAATATAAACTAATCATGTTCATAAAATCACTACATGCTAACAAAAATGTACTTACTTTTGTCACTAATACAAAAGTATGGTTCAACTAGAATTATCCCAACCTAATTCTTATATGAATCATGGTTTTTAATCCATTTATAGAATTGTAGCATAAACATACCTAAACTTAAATCATGGTTTTTTATTCTATTCACAGAATTATAGCATAAACATACCTAAACTTAAATCATGGTTTTTTTCTATCCATGTAAACTTGCAAGTGGAATGTAATTCTAATGTGACTTATGTGTCTCATATATTATCATATGATTATGATAACAACATAAGCCTAAAAACATGTTTTTCAATTGGGCATAATAACAAACATAGTTTAGTCATGTTCATAAAATTAATACAAGTTCACAAAGATGCTTGCTTTTGTCACTATCACAAAAGCATGATTTTTTACTTGAACTATGATGCTAATTCCAACATAACTTCATATGAATCATAATACTCAAATGGATCAAATTACACTAAAGATGACCATAGAATTATACCTTATTTTGACATAACAGTAAATCATATACTTGCATGAATCTCAAATAAACTATTACAACATATAGTTGTTACTTTCAACATGAATCATATACTTACAATTATCAAATGGGTGTTGTAAATAACTTCCACAAACATGTAGTTTTCAATAAGAATCATATGCTTGCATGAATCCCAATTAAAATTCCACAACATGAGGTTGTCAACATAAATCATATACTTGTATGAATCCAATCGTACACCATAGCATTGCCAAATCGTTTAGAATCAAAATAACATACAAATATAGATTATTATCGCCACAATTCCATTTCGTTGTTAACTTCCAACGCAAATCACGTACTTGCAAATATCCAATCGTATACCATAATATTCCTAAATCGTTTAGAATCAAAATAACATACAAATATATATTATTATCGCCACAATTCCATTTCGCATCTTACACAAATCAAACGCAATTAATTATTCACATCGGAATAGCACTCTACTTACAAAGTATGATGAATCTTCAATTCAGGAATCTGAATTCTGAATTTGGAGATGCTATCCTTTGTTGTAGGCGTTGCTTTGATTCAATTAACGTTGCTTTAAGCTTTTGATTTATCTCCTAATTGTCTCTCTATTTCTGACGGCTATCCTTAGTCTCTCCTCAGCAACATGACGGTCTCATCTCCATTTTAGTTTGTGTGAATTAGAGTTAGTCTTAGGTCCTTTTTATAGAGTTTGTGAGTTGATTTAGACCGTCGATGGAGCTTGGTTCAATAATAGTCGTTCGTTTGAATGGGAGACCAACCAGGAGCTGACACCTAGACCTAGTGACAAGGCAAGGCTCAGAAAATCGACCAAACACAGACCAGGCCAGCCAGGGGGGGCTGGGTTCGACCTGGCTCAGGGGCCAGGTCGACTCCCCGGTCGACCCCCAGGTCGACTCTATAGTCGACCTGCCTGGGGCAGGTCGACCCCCAGGTCGACTCTAGAGTCGACCTGCTTGGGGCAGGTCGACCCATAAGTCGACTCCCAGGTCGACCTGGCCTGGTAGGTCGACCCTAGGGTCGACCACCAGGTCGACCTGGTGGGTTGGGCGGGAACTTTTCCCGCCTACTCTGATTGGTCTGAAATTCAAATCTGTTTTCGAAATTTGAATTTTCTGAAACTTCATCGGGCCATAATTTGGTCATACGGGCTATGTTTTTCGAAAACTCGGACTCTATTTCGCGTATTTTTCAGAGACGAATGCAATGGCATATCCCGTTTCCCTTAATACTTTGGTTTGAAATTTATTATACTTTAATTTGTGAATTTCACTGTTATAAAATACACGGGGTGTTACATTCTTCCCCACTTAAAAGGATTTCGTCCTGAAATCTTCAAGTTCAGGAAGAATGTACATCCTAACATCCAAACACCCATCTACTCATCAATCAAACACGAGCATCCATTGTCCTTAAAAGACTTCTAATGCTTCATGATAATATGCGAAGTGTGTGTGTACATGTACTTATCTAATGCAAAATCAGGCGGTCTACTGATTCTGTTGACCTCCTCAATGCGAATTATGTAAGTGCCATGAATCCATTATGTATGCAAATCCTCCTATTCATGATTGTACTTTAGTGCACAACCATTCATACAAATGCAACATCCATATGAAAACACATTAAAGTTAAACCATATACGAATGCAAACATATATGCATATGAAATATGAAGTGATTGAGCTGATCTAAAACCTAGATTGTGTGTGTATATGCAACCACGAGCAACCACTAGCAATCACTTGCAACCACTTGCAATCATCATCCATAACATGTTTCAATTACATGTTTTCATCCAAAGGGTTTCTACCTAAAAGATAGGGTCAAGGAGATATACCTAAAAAGATAGATAAAAGCGCAACTTAAGGAAAAAGAAAAGATCAAAGATGTACCCTCGAAAAGAAAAGGTTAGGCCGTGCGTATTCTAGCTTCAGTTTCCCAGGTTGCATCTTCTTCGGCGTCGCTCTACTGCACTTTGACGAGCTTGACTTCGCGGTTGCGTAGTTTCTTAACTTCTGTTCCTAATATGCGGGTTGGAACTTTCCTTACGGTTGCTTCGCGTTCCACTTCAGCTTCTTCTAGGATATTTAGCTCTACCACTTCAGCAGACTCATGTAGACATTTTCGTAGGTGTGAAACGTGAAAGACGTTGTGAACTCCGGCCAATTTTTCGGGTAGCTCTAATCTATAGGCCATTTTCCCAATTTTCTCAATAATACGAAATGGTCCTACCTAAAGGTATAGTCGAACGATAGAAGCAAGTAAAAACTTTGTGCCCATTAGGCAATATCAAAACTGGAAATCTATGGCACATATATATTGGTTAGGAGAAGAACTCTCTAAGCATCAGCCCCGAAGACCGAAATCAACATCAGACTGACACCCAAAGAATTACTCAACCCAACCATTAGATTCTAGGAAACTAAGCATGATGGACTCCTTTTAGGTCACAAGGGAGTCCCTTCCTAAGACCAACCTATAAAACCCAAAAAGTTTAGTCAAACCAACGAACACCCTCAAGCCCCAACATGTGTTACTAACAGATGAGTCATACTCCCTATGGGGTTTGCAACAGAAATTGGATTGAGAATGGGACAGAGAGTATATACACAAAAGATAGCATGCAAGTAAGCTCTACAGGAAGAGAGGGATCAAAGATATATTGTTAAGAAGAGATATGTTGCACGAATCTAGTCTTCAATCTTCTAAGTCGCATTCCCTTGAGATTAACTCCATTATGCTTTGTCCGTCTTTAACTTCACAATTTCGTAGCTTCTTAATTCTTGTTTCCAAATTATGAGTTGGAACCTATTTCACTGTTGCCTCTCGTTCCTCTTTCACTTACTCTACTTCTAATACTCGGCTCAAACATAACGGCGTACTCATGGTTTCATGCAAGCTCTCCAAAATTCACTAGTGAATCTTGGATCTCGTCCACTTACTATCAGGTATTCCACGTAGAAGAACTATCTCTTGGAAATAAATGCCAACCATGCTGCCAAATGTACTTACTAAGGTGATTCTCCACAACTCATGCATAAGCGAAATGAACCTTCTGCCTTAGTGGCGAACACTACCCGATCGGATTACAAATTACCAATAAATGTGTCAAGAGATTCTGGGAAACAAATCATGATAGAACCCTAAAAGTACCATGCGACTTTGAGGGTATTACCGAGGCAAGTCAAAAGTCTAACTACCCTCTTTTCGAAACCGAGATGGTCACCCTTACTGGATAACCACTCCATCGCTAGAATCAACCAATGGCCCAAAAAAAGGTACTACATTTAAACTCTACGCTTAGAATAGAAATTTTTAGTCCCACACAGATCATAGACAAATGCGCTGGGCCTCCAATTGGGTTTGAAACAATTAAGTGGTTCTCTACCATACTAGTTTTTTAGGTGCAGAGATTCTACTAAAGCAAACGAGATAAAGGAGTGTGGTGCGCCAGAATCAAATAAAGTGCGAACGGGGTGATCATAAAGATAAACTACACTTTCTACAGAAGTATTTATACCTCGTTGTTGCAGAGGTGGCGCTTCTAGCACATGAACCTGTGGCCTTGAGGTGGATCCAGCCCTCTGCCCCTGCCCTCGCTTCTTTGGGCAATCCTTAGCCATATGGCCTGTCTCACCGCAAGAAAAGCACCCACCATTCATCTTGGCCTTCTTTTTCCGGCAATCTTTCACTAAGTACCCCACTTTGCCACAGAATTTACACTTCCTCTTCTCTTGGGACTTGTTGTCTTTCCCGCCCTTCTTAAAGTCTGTCTTCTCAGGGAAGTCTTTGCTGATGTGTCCAGTCTCCCCACAACGAAAACATTCTCCTTGCTTTCTTTTCCTCTTCCTACAATCCTTGGCTATGTGCCCTTCCGTACCGCAAAAATTGCATTTCCGTTTTTTTTTCGTTTCTTGTTATTACTGTTACGATCCTTTCTTGTTTGACTATTATTCGTCTTCCTACTCTGGGACTCTTCCGCTTGCTGGTTCACATGGAGGAGGAGGAGTGAAAGCGTCAGCAGCTGGGGAGTAAGGTCTCCAGACATGCTGAAACAGAAAGGATAGATTCAAAACGAAGGATAAAAGATAGTACCTATGGCTTTGGGGGACTTTGCCTTTTTAAAATAAAATAATATTTTATCTTTTAAAAATGCTTCTTTAAATTTCCTTTTTGAAAATAAATTTTCAAAACTTTTTATCTTATCTAGTAAACCTATGCTCTGATACCAAGTGAAACACCCCACCTCCATTAGGGTCACTCTCAAAAGGGAATGCCCTAATTTTGGTGGAGGTTTATAAGTATAAGTCACAGATATACAAGACAGATATAATAACACATATTTTTGAACAGCGGAAAACAACAAATTTATTTCATCAAAATACGTGTTACACAAACCATGCCATAATTGTCTTACAATACTTACAAAATCATAACTGTCTTGATTACATTATTTAAAGAAGCATAAAGAAAACATAAATAAACTGCAAAAGTCCCATAATTGCTGTCCAAAGCCATAGTCCAAAACGGAAAAGATCCATGCAATACATTCTTTCTCTTCAAGCTTGATGTGAAATCTGGTCAAGCTGCGGTATTCCCTCCCTGTGGATCTGGGGGGAAAACGAAAGAAAAGAAGGCGAAAGAAAAGTAGAGTCAGACATAAAGCCTGAGTAAGCCTAGGACTATTCAGTCTATGAATAAAGAACTGGGTATGATAAGTATAAACTGGAAATGGGAAAGCACCATAAACTAAGTTAAGTTGTCTAGGGTTGAATATACTATCGTACCCCATATTAATCTCTGTACCCATATAAACTAAGTTAAGTTGTCTAGGGTTGAATATACTATCGTACCCCATATTAATCTCTGTACCCATATAAACTAGTTCCCAACAGGCACCCCATAATCAGGGTGAAGTGATCCATTTCTGATGATCGGCTCCTACTCGCATAGTTACATGTGTCTTACGGCCCCCGATGTTGTAGTTACCTATGCTGGTCCCACCATGGGGTGTATCAAGTCCCATGGTGGCGGCCCGACACAATCCTAGAATGCACAGGTATGCTACTGGTGCCCAGTGCCTTATTTTTCTGCGCCGGAGTGTGTGCACGCCCGCACCCCATTAGAACCTACACTGCTGCACCACCGCCGTCGATTTCTGATGAATAAAGAACTGGGTATGATAAGTATAAACTGGAAATGGGAAAGCACCATAAACTAAGTTAAGTTGTCTAGGGTTGAATATACTATCGTACCCCATATTAATCTCTGTACCCATATAAACTAGTTCCCAACAGGCACCCCATAATCAGGGTGAAGTGATCCATTTCTGATGATCGGCTCCTACTCGCATAGTTACATGTGTCTTACGGCCCCCGATGTTGTAGTTACCTATGCTGGTCCCACCATGGGGTGTATCAAGTCCCATGGTGGCGGCCCGACACAATCCTAGAATGCACAGGTATGCTACTGGTGCCCAGTGCCTTATTTTTCTGCGCCGGAGTGTGTGCACGCCCGCACCCCATTAGAACCTACACTGCTGCACCACCGCCGTCGATTTGACCGCTTACAATCAGCTCAGTAATCGTGCCCCACCCTGCCTAGTTTCAGGGTATCATGATACCTTGTTGGGTTACTGCTGAAAAGGGTCCCCCGCAACTAGGTTTTTTATTTCTAGCCAACATGCTAAGTTGGTTAAGTGTTTTATAAACCTAACCCCCAATCAGTCTGTATAGTTTAGCATGTTCTATTTTGATTAAGTATTAATATAATTTACTTAATCCTATCAATCCTGACTCAGCCTTAATTGTCTTATTAAAGCCTCGACCTCTCATATTAGACAGGTATTGTTGTGGCTGCCTGTTGCCGGTTGGGTCCGGGCAGTCTTACGCTGCAACTCAGTCTAACCTCGGATCCTTATTGGGCTCTGTGTTTAACCACCCACATTGAATAGGTATTGTTGTGACTACTGGACAGCCGGGCGGTTCCGGGCAGGTTTACATCACAACTCAATCCAACCTCGGGTTAAACACATCATGTTTTCTACATTTATATATTTTGTCTCTTTTCTTTTTATATGTAAATATTTGCGGCCCATTATTCAAATTCATCTTTATTGATTAAAATTTATTTATGCCACTTAATTGCTTTTCCAGATTGTTGGCATGCGTCGAACATGCCAACACATATGTTCTATATTTTAGCCCAAACGTCATTACCCCCGTTTTACACGTTCGCTCCAATGTAAGGTGTGTTGGGTTTAATACTTAAACCCAATTTAGCCAAATGAAAAGGGGAGGCTTATAACATGGTGTTTATCAGGTAACATGAAAGAGGCGAGTGTGAACGCATGAACTTGCAACGAACGATTCAATTAACATAAAGTAGGCACATGTGAACTTGCAATTGTAACATCATATAATCATGGCATAACATGAATCATTTTATCCATATAATCATAGCATAAACAATACTTAAACATGAATCATTCTATTCCTATGATTATGTCATAAGCAATACTTAAACATGAATAAATCTATTCATATGATTATGGCATAAAATATACTTAAACATGAATCATAGGTTCAACTAACCATGTAATCTTGAAATTAAGAATCTAACTATATTAGATATCATTATTATTGCCACATGGTCTTGACTAGAAATATAAGCCTATATTTTTATTTAGGCATAATATAAACTAATTATGTTCATAAAATCACTACATGCTAACAAAAAGGTACTTACTTTTGTCACTAATACAAAAGTATGGTTCAACTAGAATTATCCCAACCTAATTCTTATATGAATCATGGCTTTTAATCCATTTATAGAATTATAGCATAAACATACCTAGACTTAAATCATGGTTTTTTATTCTATTCATAGAATTATAGCATAAACATACCTAAACTTAAATCATGGTTTTTATTCTATCTATGTAAACTTGCAAGTGGAATGTAATTCTAATGTAATACTAATGTAACTTATGTGTCACATATATTATCATATGATTATGATAACAACATAAGCCTAAAAACATGTTTTTCAATTGGGCATAATAACAAACATAGTTTAGTCATGTTCATAAAATTAATACAAGTTCACAAAGATGCTTGCTTTTGTCACTATCACAAAAGCATGATTTTTATACTTGAACTATGATGCCAATTCCAACATAACTTCATATGAATCATAATACTCAAATGGATCAAATTACACTAAAGATGACCATAGAATTATACCTTATTTTCGCATAACAGTAAATCATATACTTGCATGAATCTCAAATAAACTATTACAACATATAGTTGTTACTTTCAACATGAATCATATATTTGCAATTATCAAATGGGTGTTGTAAATAACTACCACAAACATGTAGTTTTCAATATGAATCATATGCTTGTATGAATCCCAATTATAATTCCACAACATGAGGTTGTCAACATAAATCATATACTTGTATGAATCCAATCGTACACCATAGCATTGCCAAATCGTTTAGAATCAAAATAACATACAAATATAGATTATTATCGCCACAATTCCATTTCGTTGTTAACTTCCAATGCAAATCACGTACTTGCAAATATCCAATCGTATACCATAATATTCCCAAATCATTTAAAATCAAAATAACATACAAATATATATTATTATCGCCACAATTCCATTTCGCATCTTACACAAATCAAACGCAATTAATTATTCACATCGGAATAGCACTCTACTTACAACGTATGATGAATCTTCAATTCAGGAATCTGAATTCTGAATTTGGAGATGCTATCCTTTGTTGTAGACGTTGCTTTAATTCAATTAACGTTGCTTTAAGGTTTTGATTTATCTCCTAATTGTCTCTCTATTTCTGACGGCTATCCTTAGTCTCTCCTCAGCAACATGACGGTCTCATCTCCATTTTAGTTTGTGTGAATTATGGTTAGTCTTAGGTCCTCTTTATAGAGTTTCTGAGTTGATTTAGACCGTCGATGGAGCTTGGTTCAATAATAGCCGTTCGTTTGAAGGGGAGACCAACCAGGAGCTGTCACCTAGCCCTAGTGACAAGGCAAGGCTCAGAAAATCGACCAAACACAGACCAGGCCACCCAGAGGGGGCTGGGTTCGACCTGGCTCAGGGGCAAGGTCGACTCCCCAGTCGACCCCAGGGTCGACTCTAGAGTCGACCTGCCTGGGGCAGGTCGACCCCCAGGTCGACTCTAGAGTCGACCTGCCTGGGGCAGGTCGACCCATAGGTCTACTCCCAGGTCGACCTGGCCTGGTAGGTCGACCCTAGGGTCGACCCCCAGGTCGACCTGGTGGGTTGGGCGGGAACTTTTCCCGCCTACTCTGAT
Source organism: Allium sativum (assembly GCA_030737875.1). NCBI lineage: Eukaryota > Viridiplantae > Streptophyta > Magnoliopsida > Asparagales > Amaryllidaceae > Allium > Allium sativum. The sequence goes on along the minus strand of CM060910.1, from coordinate 222,599,155 downwards.
TGGGCTGAAATTCAAATCTGTTTTCGAAATTTGAATTTTCTGAAACTTCATCGGGCCATAATTTGGTCATACGGGCTCTGTTTTTCGAAAACTCGGACTCTATTTCGCGTATTTTTCCGAGACGAACGCAATGGCATATCCCATTTCCCTTAATACTTTGGTTTGAAATTTATTATACTTTAATTTGTGAATTTCACTATTATAAAATACATGGGGTGTTACAAGTTCATTAATAAACACCAAGGGGCTATACAAGCTCTGAACTTTGCTATAGCCGGTCGGACTAGAAATGCGTTATATGGGGATTCGACGTGCAGAACCAAAAAAGGAAGGATTCTTACTCTCTGGCGCTCCCCCTCCCCAAGGGTTACCGACAACTCTACATATCCCATTGGAGCAGTGTACGCTCCATTGAATCCACGTATCCACCCTTCACATGGTTTTAAGTCCTTCGGCTCAAGTTTCATTTGGTCGAACGTTTTCTAGAACAAAATGTTGACTGAGCTTCTGTTATCTACCAGAACTTTATGGACTATTGCCGGACTAATTGCGGCTGTAATTACTAATGGATCTTCGGTTGGGGAGTGGACTCCAACGCTATCCATGTCATGAAATATGATGTCATCGGTCATTGTCTTCTGTTGTTTGGCTGGAGTAATGTCCTCAGGTTTATTGCCTTCTCCTACCATGAGGGGTTGTTTAGCTTCGTTGACTTACTGGTCCATTGCCCTAAAGCTATGCCCGGCCAGATGAAGCCCTCCTACTATGGTATTAATGACGATGTTCTTCCCCTTTTGCTGAGCAGTAAGCTGGGGAGTAGGCTGGCTCTGATTCCGATTCTGGTTTGGATTTTAGTTTGGGCCAGATGCGGCTTGCCCCCTGTCTCCGGGTGTGACCCTGTACTCATCGAGTTTTCCTTCTCGGAGAAGCCTCTTGACCAGGTCTCTCAGATGACGGCATTCATTTGTGGAATGACCGTGGATTTGGTGAAATAGACAGAACTTTCCGGTTTCACGCTTTTTGTCTGTCGACTCCCTCGGGGGAGGCCTTTTATATGGAAGGACATTATAGGTATCTAGGAAGATATTTTCCAATGTATCATTTAATTGTGTGAAACTCTCAAATGGCCTCGGTCGAGGTCTTCTCTGGGAATCATTTCCTCGGTTTCTCTTTCGATTATTGCTATTATTGTTTCCCGGTTGGCGACCATTTCCTTGATTTTTATTCCCAACATTGAATTCAGCCTTTCCTGAGCTATCTCCTATCTGCTTGATGGCCACATTGCTCTGGTTATCTTTCTTTTTAGTAGCCTTCCTCCTTAGATTAGCATATATCTCTTCCTGTCATAAACGAACATTAGCTTTTTCATAAAATATTTCTTTGGTCGGAGGTGGTTTGCCGGCTGAATATCTTCCAAACTCGGTATCCTTATCGACACCGTCAATTGAGGCCATTAACACAGTTTGCTGATGTGGATCTTTACTTTCTGTGACTGCTAAATTAAAACGATCCAAGTACGACCTCAAGCTTTCGTCTGGTCATTGCTTAATAAGAGACAACTCAATCACATTTTTAGATCTCTGAGCGTGAAGGCGGAATTGGTTCACGAACTTCTCACACAATTTCCTGAAACTGGATATCGACCGGGCTGGCAAGCGGGTAAACCACACTAATGCCGTATCTTCCAGAAATATAGGGAATGCCTTATACTTTATCTCGTCTGTAGATGTGGCGGCATTCATGGACCAGGAATATCGCATCAGATGCTGGATTGGGTCGGATTTGCCTACATAGCGATTCATTGTCGGCATATTAAAACGTCTCGGGAATGTGACCTCCAATATATCATCAGTAAAAGGCGTATGACTACGATCTATGCCCCAATCTTAATCCCTATACCCTCGGCTAGCTATTATGTTTTCCCTGATCATTGCGTCAACATCTGCCCGGGTCAAGGTGGACTTAGGATCATCACTTCTTGCCCGATGGGCTTCTTCAGCATTTCTCTGACGTGCAGCTACAAAGTCTGGGATACGGGCGGAGCTTCCTTGCCCGCTGTTGCCGAGGTCAACTAGGCGACGAGCGGGGGGATTAGGTCGATTCTCAACAGGGCCAACCACGTTTCCATTTCTCAGCGGTAAAGCAGGTCCATTCAAGTTACGATTGTTTGTTCCCTGGTTAAGCACTTCTTCTTCCCGAGATCGAAGTTGCTCTATGTTCTCAGCTCTTTCTAGCGGAGGCCAACGTCGGTTTCTTCGGGGATCCTCAGACGAGGACGTGTGTTCCGGGGAAGGATGACAGGTTGGTGAAGAAACCCTCTGCCTTATGAGGACGTCAATACGCCTGTCCATAGCAGTCAGATTCTGTCGCAATACTGAACTCTCTTGCCGCTGAGCGACTAGTTCTTCAAAAAGTCTATCGTACATGTCAAGAATACGAGACAGGTCTCCCTCAGTAGCAGGTGCAGACGGGTCAAACTGATCATCATTAACTTCTTCTCTTATGCGTAGAAGACCCATACCAGGTCGAGCAGAGGAACCAGCGTGAGCAGAGCAGGACATAGGTTCCTTCTAGGGTCAAGTGGTGGTCCGCTTATCGGATCGGTTCGCCCTCTGCTGTCGATGGCTCGTTGCGCCCCCCTGGGATCGGGTCGTGGTGATAGGTGCAGGTGGGTTCGCGGCGAGGTCACGCGATCTAGTGGTCACCCTTTCATCGGATTAATTCGTGGCTCCTCCATCGATCGCGATCGCCCCCTGCGCAACGTGATCCGTGGGATCTTCCTCAAACTGCTCGTGCACACTCTCTTTAATCGCCTCGTTGGTAGCCTCTTCGGCCTGCGATGCTCGTGCATCTTTAGACGTCTTTCCAGCCATGATATCTGAATTTCACTGAAATCTTCAAAAACTGAAATAGTGGGGTTTCGGATTGTCTTTTTCGGACTTGAGTAGCCAAAAAATGGAACAACAATCCAATTTGCTAAAAATTCGTTCTCAGTGAAAGCACCAAAATGTTAGATCCAAAATTGGGTCTAACACCCAGGCTGTTCTGATTTACGAAGAATTATAACAACAATATGAAGAAAAAGCAGGAAACACACGAAATTTATAGTGGCTCGGCGTTAACGAGCCTACGTCCACTTTATATGCAGTTGATTATATACTCAATGCAAGTACAATCAATGGTTTCACTCAATCTCCCTCTAAGAATTATGATTCTCTCAATAATTTCGGGATAACTCTAAATAAAAACAATGGAGATATGATAATGGGGAAGTCATATCTCTCAAATGCCAAAGATCCCCCAAAAATGCCAACTTATGGGCTATTTATAGCTGATTTCTTCAGGCGGATCGCGGTCATACATGGCACACATCCCGAAGATCTCGAACTGGTTCGTATCTTGATGAAGAAATTGTCAAATTAGCCGTTGTGGACAGGTGTCGCGCTCTACTTAAATCTCGACTCGTGGGATGACTCAGTCCACCCCTTCACATAATGGCTCGTGGGATCGGATCGTGGCGATTGTAGCGGATCGGAGGTAGAGGGGGCGATCTGCGATCCGTATGGTCAGTGTGGCCAGGATTTGTTGACTTCTATATTTGAGACTCGACGGAACACGTGTATCGATCTTGGTGGATTGATCCAAAAGCTAGCCAACAGATACGTATAGGTTACTAGTTGAAACGGGGCCCCATTACTTGACACAAGCTATCCACCTAACCTTGGTCCCCTATAGTACATCCCACTTAACCCTCTTCTTAGTCATGTTCACTTACATGTTTCAATTTTGGTTAAGTATTTCTAATCGTATTTCAAATGCCACCCAAGGCACCGACTAGATTCCACATGCCACCCAAGGCACCCAATTAACCCCCTCATGTCCCACTACATGTTTATGTGGTTAAGTGTTTCTTAATTCATTAAGACCATAAACTTGTAAAGACCTCTCACATTAAACTGGCATTTGTGGCAGCTGGATTTGCCGGGCGGGTCTGGGCAGTCTTACACCACAAACGAGCCTAACCTCGTGTCTTTACAATTGTTACGCATTTAGTTTATGCCTAAGACCTCCCACATTAGACTGGCATTTGTGGCAGCTGGATTTGCCGGGCGGGTCCGGGCAGTCTTACACCACAAAAGAGCCTAACCTCGTGTCTTAGACGATTAATTACTCCTAGTTAATTATTCCCCAAATATGAATTACATTCCTTATTCAAATTATCAATCAATTCTAAATTTAACTATGGCCATAATTGACTCAATTATGTCCATCTATTTATGGTATTCAAAATCATACCAATTTTTATCACAAATTAATTTTTATGCCATTTAAGTCATTTATACCAATTAAATCTTTTAATATTATCCCACTATCCCACGTTGTACGTTCGTTCGTTTAACGTAAAATATACGTTAGACTCGAATAGTCTAACTCATCAAATAAGAGAAAAACATCACAACATATATATAGATAAAACTAGATCTAAACATAGGGTGAACTTGCATGTGTGAATGATGTTCTACATTTAAAACTTGCATAGGCCAAAGTTACAACTTGCATAAAACTACATATGTCATAGATCCAAATCTAATGGTGTGAACTTGTTTAGATAATGGTCACAAACTTGCATAAATCATGTATTTCATGGATCTACATCTAAAGGTGTAAACTTGCATAGGCAATAACCACGAACTTGCATAACATGATTCATATTCCCAACTCATATATTTGTATAAACTTGCATATGTGATTTATGCAACATAACAAAGGTGTAGACTTACATCTAAACATGTAAACTAGCATGTAGAATTTATCATAAAACTCACACACATGTCATAACCTAACTTTAGATCAAATTTTCACATAAACTAGGTGTCATGAAACATGTAAGGTTACATATAATTTTCCCCAACTTGCATATGATTTATGTCTAAATCAAAATCTAAACTTGCATACATAAATATGATTTATCATATGAATCAACATAACCAAACAAGCATATGAACAACATGATGATTTGATTATACATAAGCCAATCATAGAATTACAACATAGATGGTAGCATCATAATTTTACCACATATATGATAACATCACAACATAATATCATAGAATTTACAACATGTATGATAACATCATAATTTTACAACAAAATTATAACACGCGGTCAATAATCCACATCATATCAATATAATCCACATCATAACTTAATCCAGTTAAATTGCTAATTATTTTATTAAAATTATCGAACTCACAACTCAAAGAGGGTCTTGAGTTATGAATTCTGAGTTCTGAAGTTGTATTTGCTTTCCTTTGATGAAGATTCATTGTTAGAGTTGAAAAGGATTGAATTTGATTTGCTTTCTTCCTCTCTAATTGGTGGTGGCTATGCTGAGTTGCTAGGTGACGGCATGGATGCCATGAATCTAATTTTGTTTTGATTTTAGGTTTTGAGTCTATAGTGTTTTTATAGAGTTTAGGATTAGTTTAATCCGTCCGATCAACCCAGAATTAATCCCAGCCAATCAGAGCAGGTCAGAAACCCTAATGAGTCACCATCTAGTCACAAACAGGTCAGCAAACAAATATACCGGGGGGGCAGGTCGACCCCTAGGTCTACCTAGTCAGGGTAGGTCGACCCCTAGGTCGACCTGGCCCTAGCAGGAATTTTCCCGCCTAGCCTGTTTGACTCTGAAATTTGAATTTTCTGAAATCTGTTTTGAATTTTAAAAAACTTCCGTTGGCCATAACTTCTTCATACGAAGTCCAATTCACGCAAACTCGAACTCTCTCTCTCTCAACCAGAATTCCGAGACGAACGCAATAGCGCAACCCATTTCCCTTAATTCTCACATCTGAGATTAGTTATTCTTTAATTTGTTATTATAGTGTTAACAGAAATACGAGGTGTTACATTCTCCACTCCTTAAAGGATTTCGCCCCCGAAATCTCCAAGTTAAGGAGAATGCATATCCTAACATCCAAACAACCATCTACTCAACCATTATACACAGGCATCCATTGTCCTTATAAAATTCCTAATGTTGTATGAACATATGCAAAAAGTGTGTGTATATGTTCCTCATCTAATGCAAAATAAGGCGGTCTACTAATTCAGTTGACCTCCTTAATGCAAACCATGATTGTGCCATGCGTCCATTATGTATGCGAAAGAACTCTATCAATACATATTATTTCTATATGCGTGCACAGTTACTCACCAAAATGCAACATCCATATGATGGTACAACCATTATACAACCATTAACTTAAATATGCACACACGTTTATATGCAATATGCAATATGAAGTGACTGAGCCGATCTAGTGCCTAAACTGTGTGTATATGCATCCACGAGCAACCACTAGCAAACACTTGCATCCATCATACATAACATGTCTCAAACACATGTTTCAACCGTAGGACTACACCATCTAAAGGTCAAAGATACAAGCGAGAGGACATACTAAAGATAAGATAAGTACAAGCTAAGCGATAAAGGAGAAATTAAAAGACATACCCTCGAAAAGAAAAGGGTACAATGAACGCATCTTCTCTTTCGTCTCCCAAGTAGCGTTGCTTTCATCATCCCCCCATTGCACTTTGACTAGCTTGACCTCTCGATTCCTCAACTTCTTAATCTCCAACCCAAGAATGCACATAGGAGCTCATCGAATCGTCGCATCACGCTCGATCTCCACCTCTCTAAGAAAGCTCGACTCTACCACTTCCGCGGTCTCGTGCAAGCACTTCCTCAAATGTGATACATGGAATACATCATGTACACCACTAAGTCTCTCGGGTAACTCCATTCTATACGCAATCTGCACAATCCTCTCCTTAATAGGAAACGGCCCTACGAACCTTGGTGCTAACTTCCCAACGGACCCAAAGCGACCGACGTTGCGTAATGGAGACACCTTAAAAAAGACCATGTCCCCAACATCAAACTCAAGATCTGTCCTCCTCTTGTCTGCATAAGATTTCTTCCTATCTTGCGCCGTCTTCATCCTCCTTCGAATCAGATCGATCTTTTCCGAAGTCTCTCTAATCATATCGGGTCCAAGCAAGATCTTATCTGTAGACTCCCACCAACATGTAGGCTAACGACACGGCCGTCCATAAAGAGCCGCGAACGGTGCCATGCCAATGCTAGACTGAAAGCTATTTTTATATGCAAACTCCACCAATGGATGATGTTCCTCCCATATACCTTCGAAGTCTAAGACACACAATCTCAACAAGTCCTCTAGAATACGATTCACCCTCTCGGTTTGGCCGTCCATCTGGGAATGATATGCGGTGCTCAAACATAACTGAGTCCCTACAGCTTCTTGCAAGCTTTTCTAAAATTCACTAGTGAAAATAGGATCGTGGTCGCTCACTATGCAAGATGGAACACCGTGCAAACGAACTATCTCGCGAATGTATACGGGGGCTAATCATGGAGTAGTCCTCTTACTCTTTACGGGAATGAAATGGGCGCTCTTAATAAGTCTGTCTAACACGACCCAAATCCCCGTATTACCCTTCCTCGATCTCGGTAATCCGTCAACCAAGTCGATCGAAACACTTTCCCACTTCCATTATGGGACCTCCAATGGGTGAAGCAACCCACCGGGTTTCTTTTGCTCTGCTTTTACTTGTTGGCACACCAAGCATCTAGCGACAAACTCAGCCACACCCCTCTTCATGCCGGCCCAAAAGTAAACTCGTCTCATGTCCATGTACATCTTGTCCCCGCCGGGATGGATGGTCATCTTCGAACGATGTGCATCATCAAGAATGGTCTTCCTTAAATTCTCGTCCCGTGGTACACAAAGTCTACCATCCCTACGTAACTAACCCTTATCATCTAGGGTATACCTACAGAGATGGCTCGATGGCTCGATGACTCCCCTCTTTTGAGCTTCTCTACTAACTCAACCAACTATGGGTCAGTGAACAATTCGAATTTCTCGCCAAGAAGATAATGGCGCCAAGACTTAAGCGCGAAAACAATAGCGGCCAACTCTAGGTCATGTGTAGGGTAATTTCTCTCATGCACTCTCAACTGCCTTCCACCATAGGCTATTACCCTTCCCTCTTGCATTAAGACTACGCCTAGTCCTGTCCCACAAGCATCGGTATAAATGGTAAATGGCGTACTCCCATCTGGCAACACTAAGACTGGGGCTGTGGTCAAAGCTCTCTTTAAACGTTGGAACGCATCATCACAATCTATGTCCCATGTGAAAACTAGGTTCTTCTTCATCAAGCTTGTTAATGGAGTTGATATCTTTGCAATGTCCTTGATAAACTTCCTATAGTAGCCATCCAACCCTAAGAAACTCCTCACCTCGGTAGCATTTTTAGGGACCTTCTAATCTTGGATGGCCACTACCTTCGCGGGATCCACAACTATCCCTTCTTTGTAAATCACATGCCCTAAGAATCGCACCTCCTTTCTCCAAAAGTGACATTTAGAAAATTTAGCTTTAAGGCTATGCGCTCGAAGGGTCTCCAACACTTCCCTAAGATGTAGGGCATGCTCTTCCTTGCTCTTAGAAAAGATCAAGATGTCATCCACAAAGACTACCACGTATTTATTAAGGTACTCCCTAAACAACTTACTCATCAAGTCAACAAAGTATGCGGGGGCGTTTTTCAAACCAAAGGGCATCACAAGCCACTCGAAGAAACCATCTGGAGTCCTAAAGGCAGTCTTGTCTATGCTATCCTCATCCACTCTCAACTGATGGAAACCAGTGGCCAAGTCCAACTGCGAAAACACTAAGGCGCCAGCTAACTGCTCGAAGAGATCGTCAATCCTCGGTAGTGGGTGCCTATTCTTCTTAGTAAGCTTAGTAAGTTCTCTATAGTCCACACAAAGTCTAAGGGAGCCATCTTCCTTCGTGGCAAATACTACTGGAGCACCCCACTCCGATATACTACGTCTGATGAGCCCCTTCTCAAGCAACTCCTTCACTTGCTTACTGAGTTCTCTTCTCTCTCTTGGAGCCATGTGGCACACTGGCAATGCAACTGGCTTTGCATTGTCTATTAGATAAAAGTCTATCTCGCGTTTTGGGGGTAAACCCCTCACCTTATCAAAGACATCAACATATTCACGGACTAAACGAGCAGAATGTAAATCATCATCGGATGCGTCAAGGGATTCTAGGTAGATAAGCATTACTGGACCTATAGGGTCACAAGAAATATCAAGGGTCTTTCCACCACAAGTCAACAATCTTACTTCCCTTCTTTCGGTAATAACCCGGAAATTCTGAGCCAGTTTAAAATTTTTATTTTGGCAATTTTAGCGAATTTTAATATTTAAAATAGATTATTTTAAATAAAATCAACAAGAAATTTATTTTGAATATAATTAGAACGTATATATTATATACGTCGTCGATAGAATATAAATAATTATATATAATTATAATAGAATTGAAAATGGCGCGGTAGTTCGATAGTTCGATTTCAAACTTCAATTGGATGTACCGGGTGCAAAACAATCCAGATTTTAGCGAAACCAAAAATAATGGAATATAATTATGACTATCTTTCCAACGAATCCGAAAAATCGAAATTTCATAGCGGGAATCAAAAGATATGTCCAGTTGAAAATTCTGAATAGTCGCTATGGAATTCAAGCCCTTAAAAATGGAAATTTTGCAAACGACCTCGGATTTCGACGAAACCACTTTTGTTGGGTCTGTGATGTCAAGTTATTGCTAGGTTTAAAATTTCATAATTTTTCGATTCAATATGTGAGCGTGGCAAAGGAAAACCCGTTTGGCCAGTTTTAGTTGATTTTAATCGACTGGAAAATGGCCATTTTTCCAATGGTCTCGGAATTCAACGAAACTAGTTTTGTTCGGACCGTATCGTCAATACGAAGCTAGAATTATTTTTCTGGAATTTTTCGAGTTAGTATGTGACCCCGGTAAATTGAAATGCACGTTCAAATTCAATATATAGAGTTGTATGTTGATTTTAACGGAAACTGATCGAAATGATCAAATCAGCTTGCGATACATATCCTATTTTGTTCGGAATAGGGGTAATTAGCTATGGGCGACAGGCGGTGGGCCTCGTTTAGAGATCGAAAATAAAAGTTGCTTTTAGTGATAAATTAAATAATTAAAAAATTAAAAATATCTCCTCTCCCTCTTCCTATATCTCCTTTGCCCCCCCCCCCCCGATATTTTCAATTCAGAAAAACAAAATAAAAAAAAAGAGAAAGAGGAAGAGGAAGACGGGGAGGGGGGGGAACTCGCCCCCCCCCCCCCCCCCCCCCCCGATGATCGCTGCCGCCGCCGTTAGGAAAGCGCCCCCTGATGTCGACCGCAACGTCGCATACCCCCCCATCCACTGATGCGACAACTTTCTTCCCCCTCCTCGAAGTCGATCGACGAGAAGACCCCCCCCCCCTCGTTTCAGAAATCGCGACGAAGCCCCCTTGAAGCAAACGCCTGCCCCCGCCTTGCATCGCTGTCCCAGCGGCACCAGAGGCCGCCGCTCCTCCTTCGACTGCAGGACACCCTCCTCTTCGCTGAAAAAGTGGAAAGGTAAATTTAAATACTTAGTTTTTAATTTATTAAATGTAGTTAATAAAGAAGATTTTAATTTTAGTTTATATATAGTTAAGCATTGATTTATATTTAGATTTTTAAAATTCAAAAGATTAGATTTTTAAAATGCAAAATATTAGATTTTTAAAATGCAAAAGATTAGATTTTTAAAATGCAAAAGGTTAGATTTTTATAGTTGAAAAGGCGATATTTTTATATTATAGAAAGGCTAAAAATATAATTTTTATATAGTAGCGAGTATAAAGATTTGATTTTTATATTAGTAGAAGGTTAAAAATATGATTTTTATATTTTTAAAGTAATAAAAATATAATCTTTACTATATAGAAGTAGTAGAAATATGATTTTTGTTTATGTAGAGAATTAAAAATATCATCTTTGTATATGTAGCAAAATAAAAATCTGATTTTTATTTTATATACGTTGAAATAAAGTGGATATTTTTATAAAGGCGAAGACTATATTTTTATAAAAGCGAAATCTTTATTTTTATAAAGGCAAAATCTATATTTTTGAAATGGGATTTTTTTTATATATATTGAATAGCATAGTAAAAATTCGATTTTTACGTATGTAGTGACTACAGCAACGAAGATGACAAAAATGCGATAACGATGAAGATTTCTATCAAAGAAGAGTCAAGATGATTAGATAGCTATCGGTGAGAATTTCTCACCTTTCAATTTTATTTTCTAGTTATATATATACTAGGATGCAGACAGTGCTTAGTAGCACCTGACACAATCGTCCGCAGACCATGGACTTGTTTGTTTGGTTGCATAGATTAGTTAGATGATTTGATTTGAATTTAGTTGTTTGGTGATTTTGATTGATGTGTGAATGGCGTGGGCCTTCACTAAACTGGGGATAAGGCTAGGCCTCGTCCCGTTTCTAGTATCGTGCCGTTATGCAGCCGAAATTTTCTAAAATGAGTTAGGAAAATAAAAATATCATTTTATTTAAAGAATGAACTGAATAGAAATTCATATGTTAAAATAAAATGTTTTATCGTTAAAAATATAATTTTTAACGTGAATATGAATATAGTGAATGCGAATAAATAAATATTCATTTACAAACCGGACGGTTTGTTTACGTACACCTATTTGAATAACAATGATTGGGACGATAAATTTTACACATCGCCCAACTGCACAAATAAAATGTGTGTTTGATGGTTTGAAACCCCACACGGGTGTTGGGATGAAATTTGAAGTTCACTCATCCTGATTGATTAAATATGTCGATCGATTGATTGACAGGCTGTTATAAGCGTTAGATATCTATATTTGATGCTTATACAGTGTAGTGCACTTTGGTTGATGGTTGATTATTTTTCAATGCTATTATATGCATGTGTGGTATGGAATCCATATAGTTAACGCTATATGGTAATTGATTGGGCCTTATTCCAATTTAGAAAATAAAAAATATTATAATATAAAGGTTCATGTGTTGACTGTACTCATCCGTTGAGAATAGTCATGTGTTGAACGAAATATTTTAATAATAAAATTTACATCTTTATCAATATTATATAATAAAGGTTCATGTGTTGACTGTACTCATCCGTTGAGATTAGTCATGTGTTGAACGAAATATTTTAATAATAAAATTTACATCTTTATCAATACTATATAATAAAGGTTCATGTGTTGACTGTACTCATCCGTTGAGATTAGTCATGTGTTGAACAAAATATTTTAAAAATAGAAATATTTGAAAACGAAATATTTGAAATAGAAATATTTGAAGTAGAAATATTTGAGGTAGAAATATTTGAAAACGAAATATTTGAAATAGAATATTTGAAATAGAATATTTGAAAAAAGAAATATATGAAGCCGTGTTGATTAGATTGACGCCATTTTGACGTGAACGATATTTATATCGATTTTATTCATTTTAAAATGAATATTGAAAAGCGATTTCGAAATGAATTGAATATAAAGGGATTTCGAAATGAATTGAATAGAAAACGAATTTGAATTGAATAGAAAACGAATTTGAATTGAAAAGAAAACGAATTCGAAACGAAATTGAATTAAAAAGGAAATGAATTCGAATGGAATTAAAAATCGATTTGAATGGAAATAAAATAGAAATAAAGTAAAAAGGATTTATAATAGGAAATTCAATGTTGATTTGAAGTTAAAATAAAGGTAGAAATTGTTTTTGAAACGAATTCAAAACTATTTATAAAATTCGTTTTGAATAGTAATCGACGAAATATATATTATATATATAATATAATGGCCTGAATAGAACGCGCCGCACCGCGGCAGTTCATGAATTTCGACCATTTATTTCAAATGGACATTACGGGAGATCCGACCGTCGGATTCTCCTAAAACCGGAACCGTTGGGTTCATATCGAAAAGAGCTTTCTAGCGAATATTAGAAATTTGAAATCTAATGGTTGGATTTGGAGGTACGTCCAAATCAAATTTGAAAAAGGTCGCTGTAAGTGCAGTTCGATGGCCGTTGATGGAAATCGACTGTACGGGCCTTGATAAAATTATTAAAAATAGTAATAATTTGTGTAAAATCATAAGAAATGATTGGGGAAAAGTTGGGATGAAAAACTCCATATTTGTAAAGAGAAAAATAGATTTTTATCGAAATGAACTAGTTTGAACTAAATTTAAAACCCAATTATTTTTAAATAAATAAATTAGATTTAAAAAGGGGTTTTAAATATTCGGAATTCCTAATATATTTGATTTGAATTGAATTAGAATTGATTTGTGGGTTTATTGTGAACAGTGTTTTAAATAACACTAGTTCTTTAACCCGATAATAAATAGAATATGATTTGGGTTTGTCGTGAACTGTGTTTTAAATAACACTAGTTCTTTAACCCAGTAAAAGGAGTTTTAACGAATCTGCAATTAGATTGAAATGTAAATCTATCATCTAAATTATCAAATTTAGAAATGAGTGAGAATGGAGTATCGCCAGTTTTGCTCCAAAGCGATAGTTAAATCTTTAATTAGATTTGAACGTGAAATGGTAATTAATCTTACCGATAACACCATAGTATTAGATATGGAGTATTACCAATTTTGCTTCATGGGATGAATAGGTTGGGATTGGGAAATAAAATAAATACTTACTTCGATGTGGTTCGCTAATCTCGACTAGTTTAGAAAACCATAATTTGGTTTGAAATGACATCCAAAGGAAGATTAAAGGATAAATTTTAAAGAATTTATCTTGGATAAAATTAATGGGAACCTTTCCCTAAAAATGTGATTTTATGAATAAAAGAATATTCTGGATTGGAATGAGGCGTATGTTGTGTTTGTGTAACATTTGTTTTTAATATACGCGGGTTGTTCGGAAAGGCCGAGTTTATACCCATTCTGAATAACCGATTCGACGATATGTCGAAGATGAAGACGGTGGTCGAAGACCGGAAGTCTTCACATCGTTTGGGTAATTACTGACGATCCTGATTGGGCTGTACACCCAAGAGGATGGAAACAGTTGGTGGTCGTCCAGACGTACTTGGAGATCGATGGATATGCGAGGAAAGTGCCTCCGGTTTCGTTCAGATCCAGAACGGACTTGTAAATGGATTGTGTGTCTATCATTGGATTTTATTCTGTGTTGATTGATTTCTGTTAAATATATATCTATTTGGTGGCGGAGAATTTATTCTTTTGCTTAACGCCCTTCTCTGAGACGTACGAGCTTAGAGGTTATATATCGATGGACATCAGTCGCATGGCATGAATTGTCTGTGTGGCACGCTAAGATGCAATGATCAAGGCTTCTGTTGAAAAGCAAAGTCTTGTGGTTGATGATCAAAGCACGGCCTTTGTGGCGTAGCTTTGTGTATAACGTGAATTCGCGAGCCTCACACCTCGGTATGAGTTAAAAACGGGATACGGGCCGTTGGGAGAACACGACGTTTCTTTCTAGCTTTGGTGGTGTCAGTGACTTGCCAGCCCTGACATTTATATACTTTTCACCTTTGTGGTTGTTGGAATGAGGCGCCTTGATTATAGGTCTGTAAGGACTGGGAAACGTGTGTTCAGGAATTGCCAATCCTCTAACGTAAGTGAGGACCGGCCCAACCGATCCAAGTGGCTGCCCAGAGTGTGTAGTCCTGAGCATTTGCTAGAGTGTCTCGAAGCGGAGAGGAGCTTGCCCCTTGCCTCAACTCATGACGGAAATCCAATTTCCAATACGTGTATTGCGGTTTTAATTGTAGAACTAGTATGGCGACATGATAGATGGTACCCATGCCGCCTATGATTGATATTTATGATAGAAATGTTTTGACATTATACACTTATTACAGTATCAAATGATTTGTTTTAAACGTACCAAGCATGTTTGGCTATTATAAGGGAAAACCCTATCCTCCGGCTTGCGTTGCATTGTGTGATGGGACCTGGGTCTTATAATAGCTTCATTTTTCGAAAAAGCACTGCGTTGTTTATCCTATGCACTGGTATTCTTGGGAGGAAACCCTTTCCGTGTTATGTGGCGTGGTCCCTTGAATTACTCTCTTTTAAAGTAAAGTTTTAAATAACTGTTTTAGTTCTCACACCAGTCACATGACTGACCTGGAGTTTATTGTTTTAACCTAAACTCTGGGTGCCCCTATTTTCCGCACCGGCAACAAGCAGTTTTGGTTTTGCAGATTTATATTCACAGGATCCTGGTTTACAGCTGATTTTTGTTTATGTAGAGAATTAAAAATATCATCTTTGTATATGTAGCAAAATAAAAATCTGATTTTTATTTTATATACGTTGAAATAAAGTGGATATTTTTATAAAGGCGAAGACTATATTTTTATAAAGGCGAAATCTTTATTTTTATAAAGGCAAAATCTATATTTTTGAAATGGGATTTTTTTTTATATATATTGAATAGCATAGTAAAAATTCGATTTTTACGTATGTAGTGACTACAGCAACGAAGATGACAAAAATGCGATAACGATGAAGATTTCTATCAAAGAAGAGTCAAGATGATTAGATAGCTATCGGTGAGAATTTCTCACCTTTCAATTTTATTTTCTAGTTATATATATACTAGGATGCAGACAGTGCTTAGTAGCACCTGACACAATCGTCCGCAGACCACGGACTTGTTTGTTTGGTTGCATAGATTAGTTAGATGATTTGATTTGAATTTAGTTGTTTGGTGATTTTGATTGATGTGTGAATGGCGTGGGCCTTCACTAAACTGGGGATAAGGCTAGGCCTTGTCCCGTTTCTAGTATCGTGCCGTTATGCAGCCGAAATTTTCTAAAATGAGTTAGGAAAATAAAAATATCATTTTATTTAAAGAATGAACTGAATAGAAATTCATATGTTAAAATAAAATGTTTTATCGTTAAAAATATAATTTTTAACATGAATATGAATATAGTGAATGCGAATAAATAAATATTCATTTACAAACCGGACGGTTTGTTTACGTACACCTATTTGAATAACAATGATTGGGACGATAAATTTTACACATCGCCCAACTGCACAAATAAAATGTGTGTTTGATGGTTTGAAACCCCACACGGGTGTTGGGATGAAATTTGAAGTTCACTCATCCTGATTGATTAAATATGTCGATCGATTGATTGACAGGCTGTTATAAGCGTTAGATATCTATATTTGATGCTTATACAGTGTAGTGCACTTTGGTTGATGGTTGATTATTTTTCAATGCTATTATATGCATGTGTGGTATGGAATCCATATAGTTAACGCTATATGGTAATTGATTGGGCCTTATTCCAATTTAGAAAATAAAGAATATTATAATATAAAGGTTCATGTGTTGACTGTACTCATCCGTTGAGATTAGTCATGTGTTGAACGAAATATTTTAATAATAAAATTTACATCTTTATCAATATTATATAATAAAGGTTCATGTGTTGACTGTACTCATCCGTTGAGATTAGTCATGTGTTGAACGAAATATTTTAATAATAAAATTTACATCTTTATCAATACTATATAATAAAGGTTCATGTGTTGACTGTACTCATCCGTTGAGATTAGTCATGTGTTGAACGAAATATTTTAAAAATAGAAATATTTGAAAACGAAATATTTGAAATAGAAATATTTGAAGTAGAAATATTTGAGGTAGAAATATTTGAAAACGAAATATTTGAAATAGAATATTTGAAATAGAATATTTGAAAACAGAAATATATGAAGCCGTGTTGATTAGATTGACGCCATTTTGACGTGAATGATATTTATATCGATTTTATTCATTTTAAAATGAATATTGAAAAGCGATTTCGAAATGAATTGAATATAAAGGGATTTCGAAATGAATTGAATAGAAAACGAATTTGAATTGAATAGAAAACGAATTTGAATTGAAAAGAAAACGAATTCGAAACGAAATTGAATTAAAAAGGAAATGAATTCGAATGGAATTAAAAATCGATTTGAATGGAAATAAAATAGAAATAAAGTAAAAAGGATTTATAATAGGAAATTCAATGTTGATTTGAAGTTAAAATAAATGTAGAAATTGTTTTTGAAACGAATTCAAAACTATTTATAAAATTCGTTTTGAATAGTAATCGACGAAATATATATTATATATATAATATAATGGCCTGAATAGAACGCGCCGCACCGCGGCAGTTCATGAATTTCGACCATTTATTTCAAATGGACATTACGGGAGATCCGACCGTCGGATTCTCCTAAAACCGGAACCGTTGGGTTCATATCGAAAAGAGCTTTCTAGCGAATATTAGAAATTTGAAATCTAATGGTTGGATTTGGAGGTACGTCCAAATCAAATTTGAAAAAGGTCGCTGTAAGTGCAGTTCGATGGCCGTTGATGGAAATCGACTGTACGGGCCTTGATAAAATTATTAAAAATAGTAATAATTTGTGTAAAATCATAAGAAATGATTGGGGAAAAGTTGGGATGAAAAACTCCATATTTGTAAAGAGAAAAATAGATTTTTATCGAAATGAACTAGTTTGAACTAAATTTAAAACCCAATTATTTTTAAATAAATAAATTAGATTTAAAAAGGGGTTTTAAATATTCGGAATTCCTAATATATTTGATTTGAATTGAATTAGAATTGATTTGTGGGTTTATTGTGAACAGTGTTTTAAATAACACTAGTTCTTTAACCCGATAATAAATAGAATATGATTTGGGTTTGTCGTGAACTGTGTTTTAAATAACACTAGTTCTTTAACCCAGTAAAAGGAGTTTTAACGAATCTGCAATTAGATTGAAATGTAAATCTATCATCTAAATTATCAAATTTAGAAATGAGTGAGAATGGAGTATCGCCAGTTTTGCTCCAAAGCGATAGTTAAATCTTTAATTAGATATGAACGTGAAATGGTAATTAATCTTACCGATAACACCATAGTATTAGATATGGAGTATTACCAGTTTTGCTTCATGGGATGAATAGGTTGGGATTGGGAAATAAAATAAATACTTACTTCGATGTGGTTCGCTAATCTCGACTAGTTTAGAAAACCATAATTTGGTTTGAAATGACATCCAAAGGAAGATTAAAGGATAAATTTTAAAGAATTTATCTTGGATAAAATTAATGGGAACCTTTCCCTAAAAATGTGATTTTATGAATAAAAGAATATTCTGGATTGGAATGAGGCGTATGTTGTGTTTGTGTAACATTTGTTTTTAATATACGCGGGTTGTTCGGAAAGGCCGAGTTTATACCCATTCTGAATAACCGATTCGACGATATGTCAAAGATGAAGACGGTGGTCGAAGACCGGAAGTCTTCACATCGTTTGGGTAATTACTGACGATCCTGATTGGGCTGTACACCCAAGAGGATGGAAACAGTTGGTGGTCGTCCAGACGTACTTGGAGATCGATGGATATGCGAGGAAAGTGCCTCCGGTTTCGTTCAGATCCAGAACGGACTTGTAAATGGATTGTGTGTCTATCATTGGATTTTATTCTGTGTTGATTGATTTCTGTTAAATATATATCTATTTGGTGGCGGAGAATTTATTCTTTTGCTTAACGCCCTTCTCTGAGACGTACGAGCTTAGAGGTTATATATCGATGGACATCAGTCGCATGGCATGAATTGTCTGTGTGGCACGCTAAGATGCAATGATCAAGGCTTCTGTTGAAAAGCAAAGTCTTGTGGTTGATGATCAAAGCACGGCCTTTGTGGCGTAGCTTTGTGTATAACGTGAATTCGCGAGCCTCACACCTCGGTATGAGTTAAAAACGGGATACGGGCCGTTGGGAGAACACGACGTTTCTTTCTAGCTTTGGTGGTGTCAGTGACTTTCTAGCCCTGACATTTATATACTTTTCACCTTTGTGGTTGTTGGAATGAGGCGCCTTGATTATAGGTCTGTAAGGACTGGGAAACGTGTGTTCAGGAATTGCCAATCCTCTAACGTAAGTGAGGACCGGCCCAACCGATCCAAGTGGCTGCCCAGAGTGTGTAGTCCTGAGCATTTGCTAGAGTGTCTCGAAGCGGAGAGGAGCTTGCCCCTTGCCTCAACTCATGACGGAAATCCAATTTCCAATACGTGTATTGCGGTTTTAATTGTAGAACTAGTATGGAGACATGATAGATGGTACCCATGCCGCCTATGATTGATATTTATGATAGAAATTTTTTGACATTATACACTTATTACAGTATCAAATGATTTGTTTTAAACGTACCAAGCATGTTTGGCTATTATAAGGGAAAACCCTATCCTCCGGCTTGCGTTGCATTGTGTGATGGGACCTGGGTCTTATAATAGCTTCATTTTTCGAAAAAGCACTGCGTTGTTTATCCTATGCACTGGTATTCTTGGGAGGAAACCCTTTCCGTGTTATGTGGCGTGGTCCCTTGAATTACTCTCTTTTAAAGTAAAGTTTTAAATAACTGTTTTAGTTCTCACACCAGTCACATGACTGACCTGGAGTTTATTGTTTTAACCTAAACTCTGGGTGCCCCTATTTTCCGCACCGGCAACTAGCAGTTTTGGTTTTGCAGATTTATATTCACAGGATCCTGGTTTACAGCTGGAATGATATCCGGAAAGCTCTGTATCCGTATATCACCTTCAGTTGTGCTTTGTATTATTTTTCCGCTGCTGTGTAATTTATTGTAATCTCTGATATTTATTGAATGCAATTTATTCATTTATACTCTGTATATTCTTGTATCTGATGTAATTGTTGTAATAATAATGAAATGTTCTTCCGTCTGCATTCATTTGTGTGTTGTTCTCAAAGTATCCGCTCTTTCCTTCACGGGGAAGTTACGGGTTCTTACAGTGGTATCCGAGCTTTGGTTTACAGAGCTCGAGAACAAGACACATTAGAACCATACGAAAAATTCATCAGATATTGGATTAGTAATATCCAATTAGAATGACTCGTTAGAGATGGGATCAGCAGTATCCTAGAACGAGTGTGAAGGGTATATTTTTCAATTGAAAACAATTTTGTTTTGAAAATTTAAATCGTTTTATACGTATTTGAATATTTAATTATTTTGAATATGGACAATCTAGTATATAAAGCTTTTGCATATACGCGTCATGAACGTATATTCGATGTTTTAGTATATTAGATAGATATAGAATCACATCTAGTCGCTCGGAGATGATTTTGATGATGGAGCTCCATCACCAAAATTTATGTTCGTGTTTCGAAGGTGTGATATCTATATATTTCCATTAGACTGGTGTGAGAACCAAAACTAATATAGTTAGAACACATTGTTGTGAATTGGCATCAAAAACATGATTTTTGTATACGTATCAAAATTATGAATTTAAAACTCTAACTCACTAATTGATTGATGTTTGTGTTGTTTGTTTATTTGTTTGATAATTTTGAACCATTATGCTTAATTGAATCAAATATTGAACTGTATTGATAATTGGTCGCATTAGCATGCATAGACATGTAATTACATGGAACAGGTCATAGCAAGGAGGCTAGAGAAGAGAATAAAATTGGTTTGCCCGACAAATAGGTACAGGTTTACTATAATTTACTATTTTGTTTGGGTGGTGATGATTTTATGAGCCTATTGGCTAGCCGCTTGGCTTTTTCTTTTTCTTTTTGAGATCAGAAGGCCTGTATGGCAATTTCGGGATTTTCCCGTGGCTCCCAGTGCAGGGGAGGTTATGGCGAAATTTTTCGAAAATTTAGGGTGTTAGCCAAATTTTTGAAGAATTTGATAATTCTCAGAAACTGAAAAGTTGGATAATGGAAGCCAGATCGAACGTAGAGTTGATTAAGCAAACCACTTTCGACTTTGTTCCTTTTCGGGGACGAAAAGTTTTAAGTGGGGGAGATTGTAATAACCCGGAAATTCTGAGCCAGTTTAAAATTTTTATTTTGGCAATTTTAGCGAATTTTGAATATTTAAAATAGATTATTTTAAATAAAATCGACTAGAAATTTATTTTGAATATAATTAGAACGTATATATTATATACGTCGTCGATAGAATATAAATAATTATATATAATTATAATAGAATTGAAAATGGCGCGGTAGTTCGATAGTTCGATTTCAAACTTCAATTGGATGTACCGGGTGCAAAACATTCCGGATTTTAGCGAAACCAAAAATAATAGAATCTAATTGTGACTACCTTTCCAACGAATCTGAAAAATCGAAATTTCATAGCGGGAATCAAAAGATATGTCCAGTTGAAAATTCTGAATAGTCGGTGTGGAATTCAGGCCCTTAAAAATGGAAATTTTGCAAACGACCTTGGATTTCGACGAAACCACTTTTGTTGGGTCCTTGATGTCAAGTTATTGCTAGGTTTCAAATTTCATAATTTTTCGATTCAATATGTGAGCGTGGCAAAGGAAAACGCGTTTGGCCAGTTTTAGTTGATTTTAATCGACTGGAAAATGGCCATTTTCCAACGGTCTCGGAATTCAACGAAACTAGTTTTGTTAGGACCGTATCGTCAATACGAAGCTAGAAATATTTTTCTGGAATTTTTCGAGTTAGTATATGACCCCGGTAAATTGAAATGCACGTTCAAATTCAATATATAGAGTTGTATGTTGATTTTAACGGAAACTGATCGAAACGATCAAATCAGCTTGCGATACATATCCCATTGTGTTTGGAATAGGGGTAATTATCTATGGGCGACAGTCGGTGGGCCTCGTTTAGAGGTCGAAAATAAAAGTTGCTTTTAGTGATAAATTAAATAATTAAAAATATCTCCTCTCCCTCTTCCTATATCTCCTTTGCCCCCCCCCCCCCCGATATTTTCAATTCATAAAAACAAAATTAAAAAAAAAAGAGAAAGAGGAAGACGGGGGGGAAACTCGCCCCCCCCCCCCGATGTCGACCGCAACGTCGCAGACCCCCCCCCCCCTCATCCACCAACGCGACAACTTTCTTCCCCCTCCTTGAAGTCGATCGACAAGAAGACCCACCCCCCTCGTTTCAGAAATTGCGACGAAGCCCCCCCTGAAGCGAACGCCTGCCGCCGCCTTGCATCGCTGTCCCAGCGCCACCAGAGGCCGCCGCTCCTCCTTCGACTGCAGGACACCCTCCTCTTCGCTGAAAAAGTGGAAAGGTAAATTAAATACTTAGTTTTTAATTTATTAAATGTAGTTAATAAAGAAGATTTTAATTTTAGTTTATGTATAGTTAAGCATTGATTTATATTTAGATTTTTAAAATGCAAAAGATTAGATTTTTAAAATGCAAAAGATTAGATTTTTTAAAATGCAAAAGATTAGATTTTTATAGTTGAAAAGGCGATATTTTTATATTATAGAAAGGCTAAAAATATAATTTTTATATATTAGCGAGTATAAAGATTTGATTTTTATATTAGTAGAAGGTTAAAAATATGATTTTTATATTTTTAATGTAATAAAAATATAATCTTTACTATATAGAAGTAGTAGAAATATGATTTTTGATTATGTAGAGAATTAAAAATATCATCTTTGTATACGTAGCAAAATAAAAATCTGATTTTAATTTTATATACGTTGAAATAAAGTGGATATTTTTATAAAGGCGAAGACTATATTTTTATAAAGGCGAAATCTTTATTTTTATAAAGGCGAAATCTACATTTTTGAAATGGGATTTTTTTTATATATTGAATAGCATAGTAAAAATTCGATTTTTACATATGTAGTGACTACAGCAACGAAGATGAAAAAAATGCGATAACGATGAAGATTTTTATCAAAGAAGAGTCAAGATGATTGGATAGCTATCGGTGAGAATTTCTCACCTTTCAATTTCATTTTCTAGTTATGTTTATATACTAGGATGTAGACGGTGCTTAGTAGCACCCGACACAATCGTCCACAGACCATGGACTTGTTTGTTTGGTTGCATAGATTAGTTAGATGATTTGATTTGAATTTAGTTGTTTGGTGATTTTGATTGATGTGTGAATGGCGTGGGCCTTCACTAGACCGGGGATAAGGCTAGGCCTCGTCCCATTTCTAGTATCGTGTCGTTATGCCGCCGAAATTTTCTAAAATGAGTTAGGAAAATAAAAATATCATTTTATTTAAAGAATGAACTGAATAGAAATTCATATGTTAAAATAAAATGTTTTATCGTTAAAAATATAATTTTTAACGTGAATATGAATATAGTGAATGCGAATAAATAAATATTCATTTACAAACCGGACGGTTTGTTTACGTACACCTATTTGAATAACATTGATTGGGACGATAAATTTTACACATCGCCCAACTGCACAAATAAAATGTGTGTTTGATGGTTTGAAACCCCACACGGGTGTTGGGATGAAATTTGAAGTTCACTCATCCTGATTGATTAAATATGTCGATCGATTGATTGACAGGCTGTTATAAGCGTTAGATATCTATATTTGATGCTTATACAGTGTAGTGCACTTTGGTTGATGGTTGATTATTTTTCAATGCTATTATATGCATGTGTGGTATGGAATCCATATAGTTAACGCTATATGGTAATTGATTGGGCCTTATTCCAATTTAGAAAATAAAGAATATTATAATATAAAGGTTCATGTGTTGACTGTACTCATCCGTTGAGATTAGTCATGTGTTGAACGAAATATTTTAATAATAAAATTTACATCTTTATCAATATTATATAATATAGGTTCATGTGTTGACTGTACTCATCCGTTGAGATTAGTCATGTGTTGAACGAAATATTTTAATAATAAAATTTACATCTTTATCAATACTATATAATAAAGGTTCATGTGTTGACTGTACTCATCCGTTGAGATTAGTCATGTGTTGAACGAAATATTTTAAAAATAGAAATATTTGAAAACAAAATATTTGAAATAGAAATATTTGAAGTAGAAATATTTGAGGTAGAAATATTTGAAAACGAAATATTTGAAATAGAATATTTGAAATAGAATATTTGAAAACAGAAATATATGAAGCCGTGTTGATTAGATTGACGCCATTTTGACGTGAACGATATTTATATCGATTTTATTCATTTTAAAATGAATATTGAAAAGCGATTTCGTAATGAATTGAATATAAAGGGATTTCGAAATGAATTGAATAGAAAACGAATTTGAATTGAATAGAAAACGAATTTGAATTGAAAAGAAAACGAATTCGAAACGAAATTGAATTAAAAAGGAAATGAATTCGAATGGAATTAAAAATCGATTTGAATGGAAATAAAATAGAAATAAAGTAAAAAGGATTTATAATAGGAAATTCAATGTTGATTTGAAGTTAAAATAAATGTAGAAATTGTTTTTGAAACGAATTCAAAACTATTTATAAAATTCGTTTTGAATAGTAATCGACGAAATATATATTATATATATAATATAATGGCCTGAATAGAACGCGCCGCACCGCGGCAGTTCATGAATTTCGACCATTTATTTCAAATGGACATTACGGGAGATCCGACCGTCGGATTCTCCTAAAACCGGAACCGTTGGGTTCATATCGAAAAGAGCTTTCTAGCGAATATTAGAAATTTGAAATCTAATGGTTGGATTTGGAGGTACGTCCAAATCAAATTTGAAAAAGGTCGCTGTAAGTGCAGTTCGATGGCCGTTGATGGAAATCGACTGTACGGGCCTTGATAAAATTATTAAAAATAGTAATAATTTGTGTAAAATCATAAGAAATGATTGGGGAAAAGTTGGGATGAAAAACTCCATATTTGTAAAGAGAAAAATAGATTTTTATCGAAATGAACTAGTTTGAACTAAATTTAAAACCCAATTATTTTTAAATAAATAAATTAGATTTAAAAAGGGGTTTTAAATATTCGGAATTCCTAATATATTTGATTTGAATTGAATTAGAATTGATTTGTGGGTTTATTGTGAACAGTGTTTTAAATAACACTAGTTCTTTAACCCGATAATAAATAGAATATGATTTGGGTTTGTCGTGAACTGTGTTTTAAATAACACTAGTTCTTTAACCCAGTAAAAGGAGTTTTAACGAATCTGCAATTAGATTGAAATGTAAATCTATCATCTAAATTATCAAATTTAGAAATGAGTGAGAATGGAGTATCGCCAGTTTTGCTCCAAAGCGATAGTTAAATCTTTAATTAGATTTGAACGTGAAATGGTAATTAATCTTACCGATAACACCATAGTATTAGATATGGAGTATTACCAGTTTTGCTTCATGGGATGAATAGGTTGGGATTGGGAAATAAAATAAATACTTACTTCGATGTGGTTCGCTAATCTCGACTAGTTTAGAAAACCATAATTTGTTTTGAAATGACATCCAAAGGAAGATTAAAGGATAAATTTTAAAGAATTTATCTTGGATAAAATTAATGGGAACCTTTCCCTAAAAATGTGATTTTATGAATAAAAGAATATTCTGGATTGGAATGAGGCGTATGTTGTGTTTGTGTAACATTTGTTTTTAATATACGCGGGTTGTTCGGAAAGGCCGAGTTTATACCCATTCTGAATAACCGATTCGACGATATGTCGAAGATGAAGACGGTGGTCGAAGACCGGAAGTCTTCACATCGTTTGGGTAATTACTGACGATCCTGATTGGGCTGTACACCCAAGAGGATGGAAACAGTTGGTGGTCGTCCAGACGTACTTGGAGATCGATGGATATGCGAGGAAAGTGCCTCCGGTTTCGTTCAGATCCAGAACGGACTTGTAAATGGATTGTGTGTCTATCATTGGATTTTATTCTGTGTTGATTGATTTATGTTAAATATATATCTATTTGGTGGCGGAGAATTTATTCTTTTGCTTAACGCCCTTCTCTGAGACGTACGAGCTTAGAGGTTATATATCGATGGACATCAGTCGCATGGCATGAATTGTCTGTGTGGCACGCTAAGATGCAATGATCAAGGCTTCTGTTGAAAAGCAAAGTCTTGTGGTTGATGATCAAAGCACGGCCTTTGTGGCGTAGCTTTGTGTATAACGTGAATTCGCGAGCCTCACACCTCGGTATGAGTTAAAAACGGGATACGGGCCGTTGGGAGAACACGACGTTTCTTTCTAGCTTTGGTGGTGTCGGTGACTTGCCAGCCCTGACATTTATATACTTTTCACCTTTGTGGTTGTTGGAATGAGGCGCCTTGATTATAGGTCTGTAAGGACTGGGAAACGTGTGTTCAGGAATTGCCAATCCTCTAACGTAAGTGAGGACCGGCCCAACCGATCCAAGTGGCTGCCCAGAGTGTGTAGTCCTGAGCATTTGCTAGAGTGTCTCGAAGCGGAGAGGAGCTTGCCCCTTGCCTCAACTCATGACGGAAATCCAATTTCCAATACATGTATTGCGGTTTTAATTGTAGAACTAGTATGGCGACATGATAGATGGTACCCATGCCGCCTATGATTGATATTTATGATTGAAATGTTTTGACACTATACACTTATTATAGTATCAAATGATTTGTTTTAAACGTACGAAGCATGTTTGGCTATTATAAGGGAAAACCCTATCCTCCGGCTTGCATTGCATTGTGTGATGGGACATGGGTCTTATAATAGCTTCATTTTTCGAAAAAGCATTGCGTTGTTTATCCTATGCACTGGTATTCTTGGGAGGAAAGCCGTTCCGTGTTATGCGGCGTGGTCCCTTGAATTACTCTCTTTTAAAGATGTTTTAAATAACTGTTTTAGTTCTCACACAAGTCACATGACTGACCTGGAGTTTATTGTTTTAACCTAAACTCTGGGTTCCCCTATTTTCCGCACGGGCAGCTAGCAGTTTTGGTTTTGCAGATTTATATTCACAGGATCCTGGTTTACAGCTGGAATGATATCCGGAAAGCTCTGTATCCGTATATCACCTTCAGTTGTGCTTTGTATTATTTTTCTGCTGCTGTGTAATTTATTGTAATCTCTGATATTTATCGAATGTAATTTATTCATTTATACTCTGTATATTCTTGTATCCGATGGAACTGTTGTAATAACAATGAAATGTTCTTCCGTCTGCGTTCATTTGTGTGTTGTTCTCAAAGTATCCGCTCTTTCCTTCACGGGGAAGTTACGGGTTCTTACACTTTCACAATCTAGGATGGCCCCGTATCTAGTTAGCCAATCCATACCTAGAATCAGGCCGTAGCCCAAGAAGCGAAGAACAAAG
This sequence comes from Allium sativum, assembly GCA_030737875.1. NCBI lineage: Eukaryota > Viridiplantae > Streptophyta > Magnoliopsida > Asparagales > Amaryllidaceae > Allium > Allium sativum. The sequence goes on along the minus strand of CM060910.1, from coordinate 222,571,986 downwards.
GCGTTGCATTCAAACTCAACGCCCAAGATAAACACTCTCAAATCCCGACAGATCGTAGAAAGATGAGCCGAACCACCAACAGGATTTGAGACTACTAAGGGATCCGTAACTAGACTAGTATCTAGGTGAAGTGTTTCAACTAATGATGTAGAGATAAACGAATGTGATGCACCAGAATCGAATAAATACGGACAAGATGATCAAACAAAAAACAAAACTTTCAACGGAAATTGCTCTACCTCGTTCTTGTGGCGGTGGGTCCACGAGAGCCTGAACTTGTCCCCTTGCTTGCCTTGGTGCCATTAGAGCCTGCAACTGTCCTCCCGAGGTAGACCCTGCCCTCTGCCCCTTCTTTGGCCATTCCTTAATAAGATGCCCCACTTCGCCATAGTGGAAACAGCCAGTCTTCTTTTTCTTCCTACAATCTTTTCTTAGATGGCCCGGTGTCCCACAGTTAAAGCATCTCTTCTTTCCCTTAGCATTATTGCCTTTACCACCTTTCTTGTTCTGTTGTTGTTGTTGCGGCTTCTTTTGATCCCCTTTCTTCTCGGGTGCCTTATTAGCATTGGCGCCCTTCTCCTCTTCATGCATAAGCACCATTGTCAACTAGTCTCTCGAAGGTAACCCCCATCGGAATGTGGGTCATAGCTAACCCAAGAAGTGGTTCGTTCAAACCCTTAACAAATCTTAGAGCCTCCTTTTCTGGAGTATTCACCAAGTCCAAGCCTAATCTCGCCAACTGGTTGAACTTTTTGACGTATTCTTTCACCCATAGATTCCCTTGCTTCAATGCCAAAAATCTTTCCATATATAAATTTGTTTCAGCCCATGAGAGAAACTTCGCCTCAGAACTCCGCCTGAAGTCTAGCCATGTATCAACTGGACGCTCCCCATTAGTGCCCTCCCACCAAAACGAGGCCTCATCCTTCATTAGCCGGGCAGCTAACTAGACCTTTCTTCCATCATCCACTTCAAAAATTCCAAACAATTCTTCCACCTCCTTTAGCCAATTACGAGCTTCAACAAATGTCTCCATCCCATGAAAAGGTTTTCCACCCATTGCTCGAAAGTCCTTACATATCTTTGCGAAAGTATCGACACGAGGAGGAGGAGGAGGGGGAGGAGGATGATTTGCAGGACCTGCAGTGGTGGCCCTAGTCTCCAAATACCTCCTAAACCATCCTAGTATCGTTATTCCCTTGGGTATCTAGGGAATTCCAGACATGCTGAAACGAAAAAGGAAAGATTCAATAAAAAAGAACTGAAGGAAAGATATTTGGCTCTTGGTGTTATGCTTTCAAAAATAATCTCTTCTCTTGAAAATACTTTCCTTAAAACTTAATTTTGAAAGTGCTTCTTTATAAAAATTGTTTCTCGAAAACACTTTTCAAAATTCATATCTATTCTGGTAACCTTCAGCTCTTGTACCACGTGTAACACATCACGTCCATTAATGTCACTCACAAAGGGAATTCATTAACTTCTATGGAGCGTTTTAAGTAAGTATAGAACAGAAATTTAACAACAAGATAGATATAAATAGTACTAAAACTTTAAAACTTTATTCATTGCAGCGGATTAACACATAGGTTTGATTACACCATCAAAAACCAAAGTCAAAGTAAATAATATCCATCTTGACTAAATCAATGTACATAAACTGAAAGACATAATCCCCCATAAAATGTAGCCATAAATAAGAGAGACTGAACTTTACTTCAGTGATCCAAGAAATCTTCTAAAAGCAAGAAATATAGCTGTCCAAAATCAAGCTCCACTGTTGCTAGTTCCAACCTGAGCACCTGGGGGAAAGGAAGAAAAGAGGAGGAAACAAAGGGGGTTCGACATAAAGTCTGGCGAGTGCGATAACTTTAACAATATAATTACCAAAATAACTAGGCTAAGGCATAAGTTGGAAAATAAGGAAATGACTGTGAACAATTGAATAAGACAGAGTAAATAAGGAAATAAGATTGAACTAAAATAACGTTAAAGCGCACCTAAATCACTATAAGATAATTACTATACTGCACCATCACTACTATACTACATCACCACTAGTTATCCTAAGGTTGATCCCTCCTACAAGACTTTAACAATGATAATGGTAGTTTCGTGCAATGCTAGTTGCATTCATAGGTGCTGACTGCCCCTATCTCCACTAGGTGTATCCACTACCCCCATGCGATCAGCTCCCTAACTCGTAGATACCTATGCTGGCCCCACAGTGGGGTGTATCACTCCCCAAAGTGGCAACCCGATACCACAAATAATGCACGGCTTATACATACACGATGTAACAACGTCTTCCCTACCAGCCCGAGCCCACACACACATATGAACCCAATAGACTTGCATTGCCACCGCTAACCCAGTTTGGTCTTTTACGGTCATGCCCAGTCTGCATGTCCCGTCCTCGAAGTGGGTCGAGCCCATAAAGATACATATGGGTTACTGGTTGAAACGGGCACCCATTAATTGACACAAGCTATCCACCTAAGCTTGGTCCCCTCTAGTACATCCCACTTAACCCTCTTCTTAGTCATGTTCACTTACATGTTTCAATTTTGGTTAAGTATTTCTAATCGTATTTCAAATGCCACCCAAGGCACCCACTAGATTCCACATGCCACCCTAGGCACCCACTTAACCCCCTCATGTCTCACTACATGTTTATTTGGTTAAGTGTTTCTTAATTCATTAATACCGTAACCTTATAAAGACCTCTCACATTAGACTGGCATTTGTGGCAGCTGGATTTGCCGGGCGGGTACGGGCAGTCTTACACCACAAACGATCCTAACCTCGTGTCTTTACAATTGTTACGCATTTAGTTTATGCCTAAGACCTACCACATTAGACTGGCATTTGTGGCAGCTGAATTTGCCGGGCGGGTCCGGGCAGTCTTACACCACAAAAGAGCTTAACCTCGTGTCTTAGACGATTAATTACTCCTAATTAATCATTTCCCAAATATGAATTACTTTCCCTATTCAAATTATCAATCAATTCCAAATTTAACTATGGCCATAATTGACTCAATTATGTCCTTCTATTTATGGTATGCAAAATCATACCAATTTTTATCACAAATTCATTTTTATGCCATTTAAGGCATCTATGCCAATTAAATCTTTTAATATTATCCCACATTGTACGTTCGTTCGTTTAACGTAAAATATATGTTAGACTCGAATAGTCTAACTCATGAAATAAGAGAAAAACATCACAACATGCATATAGATAAAACTAGATCTAAACATAGGGGTGAGCTTGCATGTGTGAATGATGTTCTACATCTAAAACTTGTGTAGGCCAAAGTTACAACTTGCATAAAACTACATATGTCATAGATCCAAATCTAAAGGTGTGAACTTGTTTAGATAATGGTCACAAACTTGCATAAATCATGTATGTCATGGATCTACATATAAAGGTGTAAATTTGCATAGGCAATAACCACAAACTTGCATAACATGATTCATATTCCCAACTCATATACTTGTATAAACTTGCATATGTGATTTATGCAACATAACAATGGTGTAGACTTACATCTAAACATGTAAACTAGCATGTAGAATTTATCATAAAACTCACACACATGTCATAGCCTAACTTTAGATCAAATTTTCACATAAACTAGGTGTCATGAAACATGTAAGGTTACATATAATTTTCCCCAACTTGCATATGATTCATGTCCAAATCAAAATCTAAACTTGCATACATACGTATGATTTATAATATGAATCAACATAACCAAACTATCATATGAACAACATGATGATTTGATTATACATAAGCCAATCATAGAATTACAACATAGATGGTAGCGTCATAAATTTACCATATATATCATAACATCACAACATAATATCATAGAATTTGCAACATGTATGATAACATCACAATTTTACAACAAAATTATAACATGCGGTCAATAATCCACATCATATCAATATAATCCACATCATAACTTAATCCAGTTAAATTGCTAATTATTTTATTAAAATTATCGAACTCACAACTTAAAGAGGGTCTTGAGTTCTGAATTCTGAGTTCTGAAGTTGTATTAGCTTTCCTTTGATGAAGATTCGTTGTTAGAGTTGAAAAGGATTGAATTTGATTTGCTTTCTTCCTGTCTAATTGATGGCGGCTATGCTGAGTTGCTTGGAGACGGCATGGAGGCCATGAATCTAATTTTGTTTTGATTTTAGGGTTTGAGTCTATAGGTGTTTTTATAGAGTTTAGGATTAGTTTAAGCCGTCCGATCAACCCAGAATTAATCCCAGCCAATCAGAGCAGATCAGAAACCCTAATGAGTCAGCATCTAGTCACAAACAAGTCACCAAACAAATCTGCCCAGGGGGGAAGGGGTGGGGGGGCAGGTCGACCCCCAGGTTGACCCTATGGTCGACCTGGTAAGGGTAGGTCGACCCTATGGTCGACCTGGCCCTTGCGGGAAATTTCCCGCCTAGCCTGTTTGACTCTGAAATTTGAATTTTTTGAAATGTCTTTTGAATTTTCTGAAACTTCCGATGGCCATAACTTCTTCATACAAAGTCCAATTCACGCAGACTCGGACTCTATCTCAACTAGAATTCTGAGACAACCACAATGCGCAACCCGTTTCCCTTAATTCTCACATATGAGATTAGTTATTCTTTAATTTGTTATTATAATGTTAACAGAAATACGGGGTGTTACAATACATGTACACAACAATAATCAAACACAGTCAACCATCATCCAGAGTGCATTACACAAGTGCATAAGTGTTAAATATAAATAATTAACGCTTACAATATCCGGTCAACCTATTGATTGACATACAACTAAATATTGGGGTTATTGTATGTCCAATATCATCCCATTACCCTTGTGGGGTTTTCAAACAACAAAAATTGATTATTATACGTGCAGTTAGGCGATGTGTAAAATATATCGTCCTAATCCATATCAGTCAAATGTGTATACATAAACAAATCGTCTAATTAGTAAATGAATACTTATTTTATTCATATATACATTAAAAATTATATTTTTAACTATAAAATATTTATTTCATCTCATGAATATTTTATACAGTTCATTTATACAATAAAAATGATATTTTTATTATTCTAATATTTTTAGAAAATTTCGGCAGCATAACGGCGCGATATTAGATACAGAATAAGGTCTAGCCTTATCGCTCGCCTACTAATGGCTCACGCCATGTACATACCAATTCTAATCATTTCATTTCACCCAAATAACCAAATTCAACCAAATAATCTAATCAACCAAACAACCAAACAAACATGGTTTCAAACAAAGGTGTCGGGTGCTATTAAGCACCATCTGCATCCTAGTATATATTTCTAACTAGAGAATAAATTAAAGTGAGAAGTTCTCATCTTTGGGATCCACACCTCCAGTTTTATTTTTGAATTTCTGAATCGTTTGGATTTGTCTGAAATTCCAACGCAGTCCTTTCCACGCTGTTCATAATAAAAATCACACTTTTAATATGATGTTTGTATATTAAAAATCATATTTTTATCTCTACATCATATATATAAAAATCAAATTTTTATCGCTGCTTCATATATATAAAAATCGAATTTTTATCGCTACTTCATATATAAAAAAATCGAATTTTTATCTCTACTTCATATATATATATATATATATATATATATATATATATAAATCGAATTTTTATCGCTACTTCATATATATAAAAATCGAATTTTTATCGCTAATTTATATATATAAAAATCAAATTTTTATCACTACTTCGTATATATAAAAATCGAATTTTTATCGCTACTTCAAATATATATAAATCATATTTTTATCACTACTTCATATGTATAAAAATCAAATTTTTATCGCTAGCTTATATATATAAAAATTGAATTTTTAACACAACTTCATATATACAAAAATCGAATTTTTATCGCTACTTCATATATATTAAAATAAAAACTTTCATATAAACAAAAATCATATATTTTCTATGAATAAAAATCATAACTTTAATATGCTACCATATAAATAAAAATCAAATTTTTATTATGCTTCCACGTATGTAATAATAATATTTTTATATTGCTATTCCTAAAAAAAACTTGTTCTTTTCTATATTGCTTTTCATAAAAAAACTGATTTTTTTCTATATTTCTTTCCATAAAAAAACTAATTTTTTTCTATATTGCTTTTCATAAAAAAATTATTTTTTTAAAATTCAATATCATAAAAACTAATCGTAGTGGTTGGAGGAGAGGTCGGGGAAGCTGCTGCGTGCTGGAGGTGTGCTGAGAGGGGGGTAGCGCCATGACTGGCGGTAGTGGACTGGGTACTGGCGGAAGATTGGGTTGATTTAAGGGGTTAGGGTTTAAGAAATTAGAGAGAGAGAAGGAGGAGGAAGAGGAGGAAGTAAGGGGAGGATGCGACACCAAAAGGGGGAGAGGTGCGACGCAGTGGTGGGCAGAGGAGGGCTAAGGCAGTTTACTTTTTCGTCGTCTTTATATTTTGCTTTCTGAGTTGGAAGATAACGAGGCGGAGAAAGTGAATATATATATATATATTATTTTTTAAAAAGTAATTTTTTTCATTCGACCTCTAAATCGAGCCCAATGACTGTCGCCTCCAACTAATTACCCCCATTCGGAATACAGTGTAATATGTTTCGTAACCCAATTCGGCTGTTACGATCAATATTCAATAAATTTAAAATATAAATCATTATATTTTAAATTCAAACGCACATTTTAATTTACTGCGGCCACACACTGACTCCAAAAATTCTAAAAAAACAAATCTGGTAATGTTTTGATGATACGGTCCTAATAAAACCAATTTCATTGAATTTGGAGACCATTTGAATAATAGTCATTTTCCAGTCGATTAAATTCAAACTAAAATGACCAAACACGTTTGAATCTGCCACGCTCGTGTATTGATTCCAAAAGCTATGAAAATTAGAATCCAGTAATAATTTGACTTTCTTGATCCAACAAAAGTGGTCTAGTCAAAAACGGAGGTCGTTTGCAAAATCGTCATTTTTGAGGGCTATATTCCATAACGACTATTCTAAATTTTCAATTGGACATAACTTTTTATTCCCGCTATAAAATCTGGATTTTTCACATTCATTGGAAAGATATTTTCAAACAAATTCAAATATTTATGGTTTCACTAAAATCTGGTTTATTTTGAATCTTGTACATTCATTTGAAATTTGAAATCGAATTTTCATACTACCGCACAATTTCTAATTCCTTTTATAATTAGAATAAATATTTATATTCTAACTTCAATTTAAATAAATTTATACTTTCCAATTCTATTCAAAATAAGTTTCTAGTCATTATTATTTAAAATAAATCGTTTTAAATATTCAAAACTCATTAAAATAGCCAAAATAAAAATTTTAAATTGGTTCTAATTATCCGGGTTGTTTCAATCTCCCCCACTTAAAATCTTTTCATCCTCGAAAAGGAATGGAGATGAAAGTTTTTTACTAATCAACTTAACTTTCATTCTGGCTTTCATTCTTCAACTTTTCAGTTTCTAAGAATTTTCAAATTCTTCAAAAGTTTGTCTACGACCCTAATTTTTTTAAAAAGTTCCCCATAACCTCCTTTGTACAGGGAGACGTTTAAAACCGCAACTTGCCTCACAGGGCCCTCATCCACAAAAAGAAAAGAAAATGCCAAGCGGCCAGCCATGGGCTTATAAATCTTTTAAAGAAAAAGAAAATGCCAAGCGGCCAGCCTTAGGCTCATAAATGTTTATAAGAAAAAGAAAACTAGTAAACACGTACCTATTTGTCCGGCATACAATTTTATTCCACTTCTTAGTTTCCTTGTAGTGACCTGTTCATTGTATATACATGTATAGGCATGAAATTTCAATCAATTTTCAATTCAGTTCAACATCTGATTAAATTTGGCTTAATGGTTCAAAATTTTAATTAATCTATCAATAATCAAACAATACAACTAGCAATCAATTAGTTGATTAGATTTTCAAATTCATAATTTATATATATTTACTAAATATCCATTTTTGATGCCAAATCACAACAAATATATCATATCTGATTTTGATTCTCACACTAGTCAATTGGAAATATATAGATATCACACCTTCGACATTCGAACATAAGGTCTGATGATGAGATCTCAATCATCAGAATTATCTCCGGGTGTTTTGAGTGTGATTCTATATCTGTCTAGTATGTTAAAACTTCGGATACACATTTGCTTGGCGTAAATGCAAAATCTTTGTATACCGGAATGTCTAAATTCAAGATAAAATAAATATTCAAATACGTATAAAATGGTTTAAATTTTCAAAACAAAATTCATTTTCATTTTTATTTTAAAAATAACACTCTTTCAACTCATTCTAGGATACTACTGATCCCATATATAAAGAGTCATTCTTATTGGATGTTACTAATCCAATCTGTGATGAATTATTTCGTTTGGTTTTAATATGCCTTATTCTCGATCTCTGTAAAACCAAAGCTCTGATACCAAACTGATACGACTCGTACTTCCCCGTAAAGGAAAGCCCAGAATGAGTTGGGAACACGACAATTCAGAACATAAACAGGAGAACTTTTCATTGCTTATTACAACAATTTACATCAGAGTACAAGGATATACAGAGTGTGAACAAATAATATACAATTGATAAATGATAGATATTTAAAAATTACAATGCAGCGGAAAATAATACAAAACACAACTAAAAGAGATATATGGATACAGAGCTTTCCGAATATCATTCCAGGTGTAAACCAGAATCCTGTGAATATAAATATGCATAACCAAAACTACTAGCTGCCCATGTGGAAATTAGGGGCACCCAAAGTTTAGGTTAAAACAACAAACTCCAGGTCATTCATGTGACTGGTGTGAGAACTAAAACAATTATCTAAAACATTACTTTATAAATAAGGTAAATCATTGGACCATGCCATAAACACGGAATGGGTTTCCTCCCGAGACTACCAGTGTATTTGCAGTTATAAACAACACAATGCTTTTTGAAAAATGAAGCTATTATAAGACCCATGTCCCATCACACAATGCAACGCAAGCCGGAGGATAGGATTTTCCCTTATAATAGCCAAACATGCTTAGTACGTTTAAAACATATCATTTGACACTATTATAAGTACATAGTGTATAAAAAAAATTCAAATATAAATGTACCAATCCTGATGGCATGGGTGCTATATATGATGTCGCCAATACTAGACTCTACAATTAAAACTGAAATTTCACATATTGGAAATTGGGTTTCCGTTATGAGTCGAGGCAAGGGATGTACTCCTCATCGGCTTCAATACACTCTAGCAAATGCCTCGGGATCTCCAGCTATAGACCCTTGGATCCTCCAAGGCCGGTCCATAATTACGTTAGTGGATTAGTATTCCTGAACACACATTTCCCGGTCCTATAGGACCTATACTTATCGGCTCCCGCAGTAGCCGATATATCTGAAGCACCTCGCATTCCAACAACCACATAGGTAAAAATATAAAAATGTGTGGGCTTGCAAAACACTGACACCACCCTTTGCTAGAAAAACACGTCATGCCCTCCTTGGGTCCCTTATCCCGTTTTTATTTAATACCGAGGTGTGAGGCTCGCAAATTAACGCTATACACAAAGCTATGCTATATTAAATCCATGTTTTTATCATCGACCATAAGACTCTGCTTTTCAATAGAAGCCTTGATCATCTGCTTCTCAGCATGCCACACAAGCAATTCACGCCATGCTACTGATGTCTATCGATATATAACGTCTGATCTCGTATGTCTCAGAGAAGGGCGTTAAGCAAGAGAATAAATTCTCCGCCGCCAAATAGATATATATTTAATAGAGATCAATCAACACAGAATAAAATCCAATGTCAGAAACACATCCATTTACAAGTTCGTTCTGCGTGTGAACGAAAATAGAGTAACCTTATTTGTCGTCCTGTGTCCAATACTGGAGAGAAGTCCTCGCATGTCCGGTCGATCTCCAAGTACGTCTGGACGATCACCACTTGTTACCTTGTCTTCGGAGTATAGCCCAATCAAGACATCAGCAATCATCCAAACAATGTGAAGACCTCTGATCTTCAACCATCGTCTTTATCGTCGACTTATCGCAGTTATTCAGAATGGGTATAAACCCGGTCTTTCCGAATAACTCGCATATATAATAAACAAGTGTTATAAAAACACAACATACGTCTCATTCCAATTTTGAATGTTCTTTTATTTAATTATTCATATCCACTGGGCAAGGTTTCCATTAATTTTATCAAAGATAAATTCTTTAAAATTTATTCTTTAATCTTCCTTTGGATATCATTCAAACCATATTAAGATTTTCCAAACTAGTCAGGATTAACGCACCTTACCGAAGTAATCATTTAGTTAATTTCCTAATCCCAACCTATTCATCCCATTAAGCAAAACTAGTATTACTCCATAACTAACAACATGGTGTTATCGGTAAAATTAATTACCATTTCACGTTCAAATCTAATTTAGGATTTAACTATCTCTAGGAGTAAAACTGGTAATACTCCATTCTTGATCATTTCCCAAATTTGATAATTTAAATATCAATTCCCATTTCAATCTAATTAAAGATTTATTAAAACTCCACTTAGTTTTAATCTTCCCAAAAATCAATACTAATGATTATTTAACTTTGGAAACACAAACATGCCACAACGACAATCTATATCGTACTATTGATTTCTACCGATATATAACGTATAAGCTCGTACGTCTTAGAGAAGGGTGTTAAGCAAGAGAATAAATTCTTCGCCACCAAACAGATATATATTTAGCAGAGATCAACCATACAGTTCGAAATACAATGTTAGACATGTAATCCTGTCTTTAACTAGGTTAAAGAACCAATGTCATTTAGAAAACGATTCACATTAAACCCAAAATCATATTCCATTAATCATGAAATCTTCATAGAAAACAGATCAATATATATAATCGATATCAATTTCTGTATTCGACTAATAATAGAAATGGAATAATGAAAAAACCTTTTAAATTCCATATATATTGACCGTCTTCCTCCATAGAAGCTCATTTCGATTATTATCAAATCAAATTCCATTCAATTCCAGTTGAATATATTAAATTTGAAAAATTTACTTTGGAAAATTTCCATTAAATCGAAATAAAACGATTTATAAATTCCAAATCACATTTCACTGTAAATCGGGTTAAAGAACAAGTGTCTTTAACAACACAGTTCACAACAAACCCAATTCACATTCCATTTTCAATTCTAATTAAATGTTTATTAATTGGTAATTCTTCTTTAAATCTTAATTAAAAGATTTATTCTTTTCACACGGGGTTTAAGAACAGTGTTATTTAAGACACCATTCATGACAAACCTAAATCCAATATAATATTAAATACAAGGCTCTGAATAGAAATTATATCGGCTTATATTCAATACCCAATTTTGAAACCAACAAATATCGTATTGGAAATAACGATATAAAATATATTTTCCAAATTTCCTTAACAATACCCAGATAATCACGGAATCCAATATTGAAGTATTCCGGAGACAATTTCCATTAAATCCACTCCAATTCATACATTGGAAATTTTGGTTATTTTTAAAAACATTTCAAATCCAATTTATTTATTTAAAAATATTGGATTATAATTCTAGTTCATAACTAGTTCATTTTGATAAAAATATATTTTTATCTTTACAAACGTGAAATTTTTCATCCAAATTCTTTCCAAATCATTTATTATGATTTTACACAAATTATTAATATTTTTAATAATTTTATAAAGGTCCGTACAGTCGATTTCCACAAACGGTCATCGAACTGCACTTACAACGACCTTTTCCAAATTTGATTTGGATATAATTCCAAATCCAACTGTACGATTTCAAATTTCTTGTATTCTTGGAAATCTCTTTTCGATACAAACCCAAAGGTTCCAATTTTATGAGAATCCGATGGTCGGATCTCCCATAATGTCCATTCGAAGTCAACGATCGAAATTCGCGAACTACCACTGCACGGCGCGTTCTATTCCGGCCATTAAATATATATAATATATAGATTACATATATTTCATTGATTTCTATTTAAAATATATTTTATAAATCGTTTTAAATTCGTTTTCAAAACGATTTCAACTTCATATTCAATTTCGAATCAAAATTGAATATTCCATATCACTAATATATAAATGATAATATTTTCAAGACATTAGATTTTGAAATCACTTCTTTTCCGATATTCATATAAAAATGAATAAAGTCGATGTAAATAACGTTCACGTCAAAATGGCGTTAATCTAATCAACACGGCTTCATATATTTAAATATTTCCATGTCCATCCCAAATCGGACATCAAAATCATATTTTGATCCATTAATGAATATTATTTTAAAATATTAGGTTATTTAAAATATTCATTACTCATCATTTTAAATTATTCTTTAATTTAAAATATTCGTTCTTTTCGAATTGGAATCAGACACAGTCAATTACCATATAATTATATTTATATGGATTACGTACATACATGTACACAACAATAATCAAACATAGTCAACCATCATCCAGAGTCACTTACACAAATAAATAAGTGTTAAATATAAATAATTAACACTTACAACAGCCTGTCAACCCATCGATTGACATACAAATAAATATTGTGATTAGTGTATGTCACCAATATCATCCCAATACCCGTGTGGGGTTTTCAAACAATAGACACTGATTATTATTTATGCAGTTGGGCGATGTGAAAAATATATCGTCCCAATCCATATCAGTCAAATGTGTGTACATAAACAAATCATCCAATTGTAAATGAATATTTATTTTATTCATATATACCTCAAAAATTATATTTTTAACTATAAAATATTTATTTCAACTCATGAATATTTTATAAAGTTCATTTATATAACAAAATGATATTTTTATTATTCTAATATTTGTATAAAATTTCGGCAGCATAACGGCGTGATACTAGAACTGGAATAAGGTCTAGCCTTATCCCTCACCTTCTAATGGCTCGTGTAACACCCCACACCCGCTATGGTCACTCTCTAAGGGAGTGCCATAACATCGGTGGAGTATTTTAAGTGAATATAGAACAGAAAAATTACAACAAGACAGATATAAGTAATACTTGAAAATTTCAAACATCATTTCAATTGCAGCGGAAAGTAAAACATGTTTGGTTACATCACAAAACCAAATAAGAGTCAAGTACAAAATATCCATCCTGATAAATAAAAGTACATAATCCCAATACATGAACTGATAGCCATAAAAGAAAGGGTAAGCTGAGCTCTACACCTATGGTCCAAGCTCCAAAAGAGAATAAAGCAGCCTGATCAAAGCCCACTCGTACTGGGCCTACTCTGATAACCTGAGGGTTGGGAAAAAGATAAAAACAACGGGGTCAGACATAAGTCTGAGTGAGTCCTATAACTTTAACAATACAATCATTAAAGTAACCAGAGAAGATATAAGCTTGATATATGGTGACGTCTGGGGATAAATGGCTACACTAAGCAGTTTGGTAGACTTAGGATAAACTAAGACAACCGTAAAGACGCATCTACCCACCCAAGGATAATTACTACACTGCACCATACCAGTCATTCCTACTCAAAGGTTGATCCCCCTAAGTGTACTTAGTAATTTAGTAATTTAGTAGTTTCGTGTACCCCTATCTGACTACATAGGTGTACCCACTACTCCCCAAGCGATCGGCTCCCCTACGTAGATACCCGTGCTGGTCCCACGATTGGGTGTATCATTCCCCTAAAGTGGCTACCAGATAATATCAACAGTGCACGGCTTTATATCTACACGATGCAACAACGACTTACCAACCAGCCTGGGTCCACGTACGCATATGAAACCCGTTGGTCCCGCGTTGCCACCGCTAACCCGGTTTGGCCTCTTATAGTCAAGCCCAATATGCGTGTCCCGTCACCCGACTAGAGTCGAGCCCACAAAGATACGTTTGGGATATTGGTTGAAATGGGCCCTCACAAGCTACCACCTAAGCTTGCTATTTCTAGTGAATCCCACTTAACCCTTTAACTATGTCCCCTTACATGTTATAAATTTTGGTTAAGTCCTTTAATCATATTCTAATTTTCATACAAGGTACTCACTAGATTTTCACATGCCACCCATGGCACTTACTTAACCCTTTAATCATGTTTAATTACATGTTCCACCTTGGTTAAGTATTCTAATCGTATTCTCACATGCCACCCATGGCACTTACTTAACCCTTTAATCATGTTTAATTACATGTTCTACTTTGGTTAAGTATTCTAATCGTATTCTCACATGCCACCCATGGCACTTACTTAACCCTTTTATCATGTTTAATTACATGTTCTACTTTGGTTAAGTATTCTAATCGTATTTTTCTATTGCCACCCAAGGCAACCCACTAGTCTCATCATGCCACCCCAAGGCACCCACTTAACCCCTCATGTCCCACTACATGCTAATATGGTTAAGTGTTTCTTAATTCATTAATTAAGATCATGACCTCATAAAGACCTCTCACATTAGACCGTCTTTTATGACTGCTGGATATGCCGGTTGGTTCCGGGCAGACTTCTGTCATCAAAAGGGTCTAACCTCGTGTCTTTACTTTAATCATGTATTTAATTTATGACTAAGACCTCTCACATTGGGCCAATCATTTGTAGCCGCTGGATGGTCGGTCGGTTCCGGGCAGACTTCCGCTACAAAAGGGTCCAACCTCGTGTCTTAGTTGATTAATTACACCTAATTAATCACCCCCATATTAATTATCCCTAATTAATATCAAGTTTTTCATAACATGGGTAGACCTAACTCAATAGGTAAATTCCCATGGGGTAGACCTAACTCAATAGGTAAATTCCCACTTATGCTTATTCATTTTATGGTATGCTTAATCATAACCATTTCACACCATTTCATTAACATGTCTGTTAACCCCATCGTTTCCCCACGTACTTATGCTAACACGACATATTTCCAAGAGAAGATTCTTTCACAATTAACATGGGTTTCATTTAGCATACATTAGCATTAACATGGGTTAAAAGGTGTCCACTTACATCATGACATTAACCCAACTAGCATTTCTAAATAACCCAACTTGCATGAACATACATATGTCATGTATAAAGGCAACTCGCATAAGTGTTCATAGGTTATACAAAGGTGAACTTGCATGTGTCTTAAAGGTGTGAACTTGCACAACATGTTACATGTTAACTTGCATAACATCATACACATAACTTGCATAATATTATAAACATAACTTGCATATCAACATACGCATAGCTTACATAACATCATGCACATAACTTGCATAACATCATACACATAACTTGCATATGAATTTGCATAACAACATGCACATAACTTACATAACATCATACACATAAACTTGCATATGAACTTGCATAACAACATGCACATAACTTACATAACATCATACACATTAACTTGCATATGAACTTGCATATAAGCATTCTCATAACTTGCATAACATGCATTTAAGCATACACATAACTTGCATGAGCATTCACATTCTTGCATAAGCATCCACATACTTGCATAAGCATGCATAACTTGCATATCATGTTAAACTTGCATTTAAGCATATACATAACTTGCATAAGCATTCATATACTTGCATAAGCATGCATAACTTGCATATTATGATTTATGCATAATACCAAACACTTAGCATGCATAAAACCACCTACTTAGCATGCATAAAATCAATTACTTATTATGCATAAACCCATCACTTAACTTGCATAAACCACTTGCATAAACTTACATATTCAACATGCATAAACTCACATATTTAACTTGCATAAACATAGGATTAATATTAAACATAGATTAGCATATTCACATCATATCATATGACTTGAAAACCCATTAATCCTCATGCAAAACCATAGATCTCATCATATCTCATCTACTTAATTTAGCAATTGATCATCAAAGTGATAGAAACTCACCACTAGCAAATTTGCACTCCAAATGAAGAAGATTAAGATGCTTAGAATGGATTAGAGGTTGATTAGAGAGTGATTAGCTTGCAACCTTCTTCATTGATTTGTGGAGGCCATGATCAAGTTTCATTTTGCCATAGTTTAATTACAAGATTTAATTATGAATGAATTAGGGTAGGGTTGGGGTCTTATTTATAGGATTAGGTAGTGTTTTAGGCCCTTAGATTAACCCTAGATTAGATTAGGTCCGTTAGATTTAGGAAATCTCTAGAACACAGCCCAAGACTTAGCCAAAAACCAGATCTGGTGCACCCAGACCATCAGGGCCGACACCCTGTGTCGACAGGCAAGTCGACAGGCAAGTCGACTCCCCCTGTCGACAGGCCTGTCGACAGCCCTGTCGACATGGTCAAGGCGGGAATTTTCCCGCCTGGCCCCGCTGGTTCTAATTTAAAATCTGAATTTAAATTTCTAAATCTGTTTTTTTAGCTTTGAATTTTCTGCAAACTTCTTTGGGCCATAACCGGGCCATACGGATTCCGATTCTCGAAAACCCGGACTCTATTTCGCGTATTTTTCTGAGACGAACGAAATGACGCAGCCCGTTTCCCCCAATTCTCACATCTGAGATTATTTATTCTGTAATTAGTGAATTTTAGCATTAACTAAAATTCGGGGTGTTACATTCTCCCCTCCTTAAAAGATTTCGTCCCCGAAATCTCTAAGCTAAGGAGAATGCATATCCTACCATCCAAACAACCATCTACTCAATCCATCAAACACGGGCATCAATTGTCCTTAAAACAATTTCTAATGATGTATGAGCATATGCAAAAAGTGTGTGTATATGTTCCTTATCTAATGTATGAACATATGCAAACCATGATAGTGCCATGCATCCAATATGTATGCGAGATAACCCTATCGACACATACAATATCTATATGAGTGCACAATCATTCACCAAAATGCATCATCCATATGATAACACAATCATTATACATCCATAAATATAGCTTCCTACATCCAATTTTATGCAATATGCAATATGAAGTGATTGAGCCGATCTAGTGCCTAGAGTGTGTGTATATGCATCCACGAGCATCCACGAGAAACCACTAGCAAATACTTGCATCCACTTGCATCCATCAACCATAACATGTCTCAAACACATGTTTCAACCATAGGTTTACCCTATCTAAAGGTCAAAGGTACTAACGAGAGGACGTACTAAGGGTAAGATAAGCACAAGATATGATGAAGGAGAAGTAAAAGGACATACCCTCCGAAAGAAAAGGGTACCCCGAACGCATCTTCGCTTCCGTCTCCCAGGTAGCGTCGCTCTCTTCATCTCCCCATTGTACTTTGACTAGTTGAACCTCTCTGTTTCTCAACTCCCTAATCTCTGACCCAAGGATGCGGGTAGGAGCTCGTCGAATAATCACATCACGCTTTACCTTACTTCTTTAAGCAAGCTTGGCTCTATCGCCTCTACGATCTTATGTAGGCCCTTCCTCACATGGAATACATCATGTACACCACTAAGTCTGTCGGACAACCCCACCAATGGAAGATGCTCTTCCCATGTACCTCCTAAATCCAAGATACATAGCCTCAAAAGGTCTTCTAAAATACGATTCACCCTCTCGGTCTGGCCGTCTATCTGAGGATGATATGCGGTACTCAAATACAACTGAGTCTCTACCGCCTCTTGTAACTTTTCCAAAACTCTTTAGTGGAGGTAGGATCTCGATCGCTCACTATACTGGAAGGTACATCATGTAATCTAATAATCTCTCGAATGTAAACGGAAGCTAGCCATGGAGCAGTTCTCTTACTCTTCACGGGTATACAATGGGCGCTCTAAGTAATCATGTCTACTACCACCCAAATTCCCGTATTACCCTTCCTTGATTTTGGTAATCCTTCGAGACACTATCCCACTTCCTTAGCGGAACTTCCAATGGGTGAAGCAACCCACTTGGTTTCTTTTGCTCCGCTTTCACCAAGCATCTAGCGACATACTCGGCCATGTCTTTCTTTATACTGGCCAAAAAGAAAACTCGCTCATGTCTTGGTACATCTCGTCCCCTGAGAAAACCAGATTCTTCTTCGTCAAGCGGTTTAATGGGGCTGATATCTTTGCGAAGTCTTTGATGAACTTCCTATAATATCCTGCCAACCCCAAGAAACTTCTTACTTTGGTAGCATTCCTAGGAACTTTCCAATCCTGGATACTATCTTTGCGGGATCCACAGCTATCCCTTCCTTAGAGACCACATGCCCTAAGAATCGCACTTCTCTTTTCCACTTCTAGAGAAAATCAGGATATTCTCCTATGCAAAATTGTCACAACTATCCATCCCTCACGCAGACCACCTTAGTCGAACTCGACATCCCCCAAATGCAAGCCCCAAAGGCCTAAACCAATATCAGACAAACACCCAAGGGATACCTCCTTCGAATTCAGACGACCTACGTGAGATGATACTAGTAAAAACGGCTAAATAATTAAGCCCTTGTCCAACTCTGGATGTCCTCGCCAGTCTCGCTCCCAAAACCACCGTTTATCCCATAACTGGCTTTGCTCATCCTATTGAGCATATACGAAAACTTATTTCGCTCCTAGAAAAGACCAAGATGTCATTTACAAAGACCATCACGAACTTATTTAGGTACTCCCTGAACACCCTTCTCACCATATGCGGGGGCGTACGTCAAACCAAATGGCATCTCCAGCCACTCACAAAAACCATCCGGAGTCCTAAAAGTAGTCTTCTCTATACTATCCTCAGTCACTCTCAACTGATGAAACCTCGTGGCTAAGTCCAACTGCGAAAATACTGAGGCGCCCACTAACTGATCAAAGAGACCATCAATCCTCGACAATGGGTGTCTATTCTTCTTTGTGAGTTTATTTAGCTCTCTTTAGCCTACACAAAGTCTGAGGGACCCATCCGCCTTCGTGGCAAAAACTACCGGAGCACCCCATTCCAATATACTTCGTCTTTTAAACCCCTTCTCAAGCAAATTGCCTACTTGCTTATGGAGTTCCCTCCTCTCACGAGGAGCCACGTGGCACACTGGCCAAGACACTGGTTTGGCATTTCTTACCAGATATATTTGGAAGTCAATCTCCCGCTCCGGAGGTAAGCCCTTCACCTCCTCAACCACATCCGAGTATTCCCGGACCACTCTATAGTTTGCAAACTCTCGACCGACGTGTCAAGCGACTCTAGATAGCTTAGCATAACAAGTTCCATGGGATTAAGAGATTTCGAGAGTGTTACCCAAGCGGGTTATAAGCCTAACAACTCTCCCTCCACAATAAGAACGGCACCATTACTGGATAACCAGTCCATGCCCAAAACTAACCCATAGCCCGTGAAGCCCAAAAAGCATCACATCTAAACTCAACGCTAAGTATAGCAACTTTCAAACCCAAACACATCATGGAGCCCCAATTGGGTTTGAAACAACTAAGGGATCATCTACCAACTGGTGTCTCAGTGCAGTGACTCTACTAACAATGATGAGATAAATGAATTCAATGCGTCAAAATCAAATAAAGTACGGACAGGATGATCGATCAGAAAAACTAGACTTTCAATAGAAATAGTTCTACCTCTTTCCCGAATCGCGAGAGCATGTACTTGCCCCCTAGCCTGACCTGGTGCCACAAGGGCTTGCACCTGTCCTCCTGAGGTAGACCCCGTCCTTTGCTCCTTCTTTGGACAGTCTTTCATCAGATGCCCTGGTTCGCCACAGTGGAAGCAGCCAGTCTTAGTCTTCTTGCGACAATCTTTGTTTAGGTGGCCTAGTGTCCCACAATTGAAGCACCTCTTCTTTCCCTTGCCACCGTTGCCTTTCCCACCCTTGTTTTGTTGTTGCTGTTGAGGTCTCTTCTGATCTCCTTTCTTCTCGTGTGCTTTATTAGCATTGGGACCCTTCTCTTCCTCATGCATAAGTGCCATGTCCACTAACTTCTCGAAAGTGGCCCCCATAGGGATGTGAGACATAGCCAATCCGTGCATCGGTTCGTTTAAGCCTTTAACGAACCTCAGAACTTTCTCTTCTGGTGTGTTTACCAAGTCCATGTTGAATCTCTCTAGCTGATTAAACCTGTTAACATATTCTTTTACCGACAAGTTCCCTTGCTTTAAGTTCAAGAACCTATCCACGTGCATATCCTCTTCCGCTTTTGAGAGAAACTTTGCCTCAAACCTTTGCCTGAAATCCATCCAAGAATCAACAGGGCGTTCTCCATTAGTGACCTCCCACCAGAACGAGGCCTCTCCTTCCATTAACCAAGCGGCTAACCTGACTTTCTTTCCCTCTTCCACTTCCAAGATTTCCATTAATTCTTCCGTTTCATTAAGCCAATCCCTAGCTCCCACAAAAGGTTTCCCTCCCATACCCTTAAACTTCCTACAAGTCATAGCAAAAGTATCCGCGCGAGGAGGAACGAGTGCAACGGGTGGAGGAGGAACATTTGCTGGACCTGCAGCGGCGGCCCTAGCCTCTAACAATCTCCTATACCATACTGGTACCGCTACATTGTCCGGAAGATAAAGATCTTCAGCCATGCTGAGACGAAAAAGGAAAGATTCAAAATGGAGAATTCGAAAGATAAAGATATGGCTATCGGGGATTATGCTTTTCTTTCAAAAACTTTTCTCTTTAAAGACATGTTTTTGAAAATATTTCTTCCAAAAATGTTTTTAGAAAAATAGTTTTCTAAAACTTTTATCTGTTCTGGTAACCTTTGCTCTGATACCACGTGTAACACCCCACACCCGCTATGGTCACTCTCTAAGGGAATGCCATAACATCGGTGGAGTATTTTAAGTGAATATAGAACAGAAAAATTACAACAAGACAGATATAAGTAATACTTGAAAATTTCAAACATCATTTCAATTGCAGCGGAAAGTAAAACATGTTTGGTTACATCACAAAACCAAATAAGAGTCAAGTACAAAATATCCATCATGATAAATAAAAGTACATAATCCCAATACATGAACTGATAGCCATAAAAGAAAGGGTAAGCTGAGCTCTACACCTATGGTCCAAGCTCCAAAAGAGAATAAAGCAGCCTGATCAAAGCCCACTCGTACTGGGCCTACTCTGATAACCTGAGGGTTGGGAAAAAGATAAAAACAACGGGGTCAGACATAAGTCTGAGTGAGTCCTATAACTTTAACAATACAATCATTAAAGTAACCAGAGAAGATATAAGCTTGATATATGGTGACGTCTGGGGATAAATGGCTACACTAAGCAGTTTGGTAGACTTAGGATAAACTAAGACAACCGTAAAGACGCATCTACCCACCCAAGGATAATTACTACACTGCACCATACCAGTCATTCCTACTCAAAGGTTGATCCCCCTAAGTGTACTTAGTAATTTAGTAGTTTCGTGTACCCCTATCTAACTACATAGGTGTACCCACTACTCCCCAAGCGATCGGCTCCCCTACGTAGATACCCGTGCTGGTCCCACGATTGGGGTGTATCATTCCCCTAAAGTGGCTACCAGATAATATCAACAGTGCACGGCTTTATATCTACACGATGCAACAACGACTTACCAACCAGCCCGGGTCCACACACGCATATGAAACCCGTTGGTCCCGCGTTGACACCGCTAACCCGGTTTGGCCTCTTATAGTCAAGCCCAATATGCGTGTCCCGTCACCCGACTAGAGTCGAGCCCACAAAGATACGTTTGGGATATTGGTTGAAATGGGCCCTCACAAGCTACCACCTAAGCTTGCTATTTCTAGTGAATCCCACTTAACCCTTTAACCATGTCCCCTTACATGTTATAAATTTTGGTTAAGTCCTTTAATCATATTCTAATTGTCATACAAGGTACTCACTAGATTTTCACATGCCACCCATGGCACTTACTTAACCCTTTAATCATGTTTAATTACATGTTCCACCTTGGTTAAGTATTCTAATCGTATTCTCACATGCCACCCATGGCACTTACTTAACCCTTTAATCATGTTTAATTACATGTTCTACTTTGGTTAAGTATTCTAATCGTATTCTCACATGCCACCCATGGCACTTACTTAACCCTTTTATCATGTTTAATTACATGTTCTACTTTGGTTAAGTATTCTAATCGTATTTTTCTATTGCCACCCAAGGCAACCCACTAGTCTCATCATGCCACCCCAAGGCACCCACTTAACCCCTCATGTCCCACTACATGCTAATATGGTTAAGTGTTTCTTAATTCATTAATTAAGATCATGACCTCATAAAGACCTCTCACATTAGACCATATTTTATGACTGCTGGATATGCCGGTTGGTTCCGGGCAGACTTCTGTCATCAAAAGGGTCTAACCTCGTGTCTTTACTTTAATCATGTATTTAATTTATGACTAAGACCTCTCACATTGGGCCAATCATTTGTAGCCGCTGGATGGCCGGTCGGTTCCGGGCAGACTTCCGCTACAAAAGGGTCCAACCTCGTGTCTTAGTTGATTAATTACACCTAATTAATCACCCCCATATTAATTATCCCTAATTAATATCAAGTTTTTCATAACATGGGTAGACCTAACTCAATAGGTAAATTCCCATGGGGTAGAACTAACTCAATAGGTAAATTCCCACTTATGCTTATTCATTTTATGGTATGCTTAATCATAACCATTTCACACCATTTCATTAACATGTCTGTTAACCCCATCGTTTCCCCACGTACTTATGCTAACACGACATATTTCCAAGAGAAGATTCTTTCACAATTAACATGGGTTTCATTTAGCATACATTAGCATTAACATGGGTTAAAAGGTGTCCACTTACATCATGACATTAACCCAACTAGCATTTCTAAATAACCCAACTTGCATGAACATACATATGTCATGTATAAAGGCAACTCGCATAAGTGTTCATAGGTTATACAAAGGTGAACTTGCATGTGTCTTAAAGGTGTGAACTTGCACAACATGTTACATGTTAACTTGCATAACATCATACACATAACTTGCATAATATTATAAACATAACTTGCATATCAACATACGCATAGCTTACATAACATCATGCACATAACTTGCATAACATCATACACATAACTTGCATATGAATTTGCATAACAACATGCACATAACTTACATAACATCATACACATAAACTTGCATATGAACTTGCATAACAACATGCACATAACTTACATAACATCATACACATTAACTTGCATATGAACTTGCATATAAGCATTCTCATAACTTGCATAACATGCATTTAAGCATACACATAACTTGCATGAGCATTCACATTCTTGCATAAGCATCCACATACTTGCATAAGCATGCATAACTTGCATATCATGTTAAACTTGCATTTAAGCATATACATAACTTGCATAAGCATTCATATACTTGCATAAGCATGCATAACTTGCATATTATGATTTATGCATAATACCAAACACTTAGCATGCATAAAACCACCTACTTAGCATGCATAAAATCAATTACTTATTATGCATAAACCCATCACTTAACTTGCATAAACCACTTGCATAAACTTACATATTCAACATGCATAAACTCACATATTTAACTTGCATAAACATAGGATTAATATTAAACATAGATTAGCATATTCACATCATATCATATGACTTGAAAACCCATTAATCCTCATGCAAAACCATAGATCTCATCATATCTCATCTAATTAATTTAGCAATTGATCATCAAAGTGATAGAAACTCACCACTAGCAAATTTGCACTCCAAATGAAGAAGATTAAGATGCTTAGAATGGATTAGAGGTTGATTAGAGAGTGATTAGCTTGCAACCTTCTTCATTGATTTGTGGAGGCCATGATCAAGTTTCATTTTGCCATAGTTTAATTACAAGATTTAATTATGAATGAATTAGGGTAGGGTTGGGGTCTTATTTATAGGATTAGGTAGTGTTTTAGGCCCTTAGATTAACCCTAGATTAGATTAGGTCCGTTAGATTTAGGAAATCTCTAGAACACAGCCCAAGACTAAGCCAAAAACCAGATCTGGTGCACCCAGACGATCAGGGCCGACACCCTGTGTCGACAGGCAAGTCGACTCCCCCTGTCGACAGGCCTGTCGACAGCCCTGTCGACATGGTCAAGGCGGGAATTTTCCCGCCTGGCCCCGCTGGTTCTAATTTAAAATTTCAATTTAAATTTCTAAATCTGTTTTTTTAGCTTTGAATTTTCTGCAAACTTCTTTGGGCCATAACCGGGCCATACGGATTCCGATTCTCGAAAACCCGGACTCTATTTCGCGTATTTTTCTGAGACGAACGAAATGACGTAGCCCGTTTCCCCCAATTCTCACATCTGAGATTATTTATTCTGTAATTAGTGAATTTTAGCATTAACTAAAATTCGGGGTGTTACAGCTCGCGCCATGTACATACCAGTTCTAATCAATTCATTCCACCCAAACAACCAAATTCAACCAAATAATCTAATCAACCAAACAAATATGGTTTTAAACAAAGGTGTCGGGAGCTGCTAAGCAACATCTGCATCCTAGTATATTTCTAACTAGAAAATAAATTAAAGAGAGAACTTCTCACCTTTGGGATCAACTCCTCCAGTTTTAATTCTGAATTTCTGAATAGTTTGGATTTGTCTGAAATTCCAACGCAATCCTTTCCACGCTGTTCATAATAAAAATCCCATTTTTAATATGATGTTTATATATTAAAAATCATAATTTTATCGCTACTTCATATACACAAAAATCGAATTATTATCACTACTTCATATATATATATAGATCAAATTTTTATCGCTACTTCATGTATACAAAAATCGAATTTTTATCACTACTTCATATATATATAAATCGAATTTTAATCACTGCTTCATATATATAAAAATCGATTTTTATCGCTACTTCATATATACAAAAATCGAATTTTTATCGCTACTTCATATATATAAAAATCAAATTTTTATCTCTACTTTATATATATATAAATTGATTTTTCATTACTACTTCATATATACAAAAATCTAATTTTTATCCCTACTTCATATACATAAAAATCGATTTTTTTATCAATACTTCAAATATATAAAAATCGAATTTTTATCAATACTCCATATATATAAAAGTCGAATTTTTATCACTACTTCATATATATAAAAATCAAATTTTTATCACTACTTGATATATAAATAAATCGAATTTTTATCGCTACTTCATGTGTATAAGAATCAAAACTTTTATATAAATAAAAATCATATTTTTCCTATGAATAAAAATCATAACTTTAATATGCTACCATATAAATAAAAATCAAATTTTTATTATGCTTCTACATAGGTAAAAATAATATTTTTATATTGCTATTCCTAAAAAAAATGATTTTTTTCTATATTGCTTTTCGTAAAAAAAACTTATTTTTTCTATATTGCTTTTCATAAAAACACTGATTTTTTTCTATGTTGCTTTTCATAAAAAAAACAGATTTTTTTAAATTGAATATTATAAAAACTCACATTGGTGGTTGGAGGAGAGGTTGGGGAAGCTGCTGCATGGTGGAGGTGGAGGTGTGCTGAGAGGGGTAGCGGCATGACTAGCGGTGGCGGACTGGGTACTACCGGCGGGTTGGGTTGATCTAAGTGGTTAGGGTTTCAAAAATTAGAGGGAGAGAGAGAAGGAGGAGGAAGAGGAGGAAGAAGGGGGAGGTTGCGATGGCAAAAGGGGGAAGAGGTGCGATGTAGCGGTGGGTGAAGGAGGACTGAGGCGGTTTTCTTTTCCATTGTTTTATTATTTTTCTTTCTGAGTTGGAAGATAACGGGAGGGGGGGATGTGTCAAAACCAATTTCTATTTCTCTATATAAGGTCAGACTTATATATTCTATTTATCCAGTGATAAATATTTTGTTTAATTTATAAAAACATTATTTATAAATAAATCATCTCAATTTATATGTTAAAATAGATTTCTATTTATAATCAACTTTACATCTATTTCGTAATTCTTTTTATATCCAGCCAATAATTCCTTTTATAATTATCCTATTTATTTCATAAATATTTCCTTTTATAATTATCTTATTTATTTTATAAAATATTTCCTTTTATAATTATACTATTTATTTTATAAAATATTTCCTTTTATAATTATAATATTTATTTTATAAAATATTTCCTTTTATAATTATCCAATTTATTTTATAAAATATTTCCTTTTATAATTATCTAATTTATTTTATAAAATATTACCTTTTATATAAAATCCATTGATTTTATACATATTTCCTTTAATATAAAGTCCATTGATTTAATATATATTTTATTTTCAAAATACACTTTCAAAATTTCCTTTATATGTTCCAGTATCACTTATGGTATTTAAAATAACAATTAACAGGACCAATGTCATTATAATCAATCACAGATTATATAACACATCATATATCATAATATATGAAAACAATCAGTATTATAAATATTGGGAAATCCAGTTGGATCCCTCCAACCTGTTTCCCTGCATCCACAGATGTTAAACAATATAATTAAAATCAATTTCATTTCAATATGAAATATTCCGCTAAACAGAATCAATATTTAATTAATGTTATATATATATATTTAACCAGATCTATAATTTCAACCAACTACCTAGCAGTTCGACCAAACAATCAATACACAATAATCAACCATCTTCTATCAATTCTAAAAATATGTTATAAAAATATAACTAGGTAGAGTTATTTAGATTAACTCACATTGGACGATCATCTTTAAATAACGATAATTGTTGTTGATTCAGATCAAACAATTTATTTTTCTATAAATTGTAACGAGCTCCAATTCTCTCTCAGTCAGTTCGATTGCGTAGCGCTCGTCCATACGATCCCAACGTGACCGACCGTTCGAAATTCTGATACAGTATGATCAAGATATATCATTTACAAGTTTTCTTATATATTTAATGAAATTAAACCTAACCATCATTTTTAAATTCCGGGCCTTACTCTTTGAACCGAGCCCATCTTCATTACATATGAACCCAGACCCGCTACCACGTAATCCTTCTTCTTCAACTTCCCATTGACATTTCGGATAGCAGCAACTCCACTATTTTTCCCCATTTCCTTCCATTCGTTTACCACCATCACTACGCCTAAATTCAAATGAAAAATACCAAAATTCATCTCCTTCCATCCTCCTTTACCCCAACCAAAAAAAACTCAACTTGCCTTCGTCGAATGAAATGCGACTTACAGGCTGTCGCACGCATCATTTGAAAACTTGCGACATCTTCTTGCTCCGATTTCCACCAAACATTTACAGAAACTAATATTCTCCTTCATAAACACAACGATCGTAACCAATTAACGTCTTGATGCATTAATTTCCAACATTCGTGAACCCTAGATTACTCCTGTTGTAAAATAACAAATTGAAAATAAATGGAATTACTCGAAAAGCCCTTAGGTGGAAGAGAAACATGACACATATCACAATATAAAAGTTTGATTATTTATGGGAGTCTTCTTTAATTTTTCATTTTCGAATGTCATTGTTTGTGGTGGAACTGTAGTTCCTTAAGTAGAATAAATAAACGAAATGAGCAAGATATTGACTTGGTATTTATAGTGGAGGATTACTTAATGGCCAAGGAGTTAGTAAGTTATACGATATAGGAAAGGCAGGATTTCTGATGGTGATTACTCGCGGTAGACAACAGACGTTTGATAATGTAGCTGTCTTATTCACTTTGTATGATGGGCGGGGGTACGATCCTTGAGAACTAAGGAATGTATATATTTTATATGTATGTTTGTTTTTATCTTTACTTTACGGTTTCATTCTGCTCGTTGGTAAGTTCAATTTTGTTTTGTAATAACTACAATAGGAACAATTTAGTCCGAATTTTATATAAAACCTAAAAAAAGAGAGAAGGTCTGCCATTTCTGAAACATACACATTTAGTACAATTCGGACACAAATCAACGATCTGCATTTTTCTTTGACTCTTTGAATGAAAATGTCTAAGAAAATTGTTGTAAAAGGCTATCAATGAGATTTTATACTTGTTTATACTTGTTTATGGATGAGTGTTATCATTGATCTACATACGCATGAGTGTTTATACTTGTTTATGGATGAATTTGAATGTATTATCATATGGATGCTGCATATGGATGGATGTTTGTGCACACATATAGTGTTTATGTGACTAGGACTATTTGCATACATGTTGGACTCATGTCACTAAACATATTTTGCATTTGGAAGATTAATCAGGCCTTATCATTTGCATTAGATAAGGAAAATGTACACACTTTTTCTGCATATGTTCATACATCATTAGAAATCTCTTAAGGACAATGGATACCTGTGATTGATGATTGAGTAGATGGATGATTGGATGGTAGGACACATTCTTCTTAACTTGAAGATTTCGGGGACGAAATCCTTTAAGGAGGGGAGAATGTAACAACCCGAATTTTAATAACATGTTGAAACTAGAAATCAGGGTATAATTAAATTTTATATTGGGAATCATGGGAAACAGGTTGCACAATTGCGTTCGTCTTGAAATTCTGCTTGGAAACGAGTCCGAATTTGCGAGAATCAGAGTCCGTATGAGGGAGATATGACCCTCCGAAGTTTCAGGAATTTTCAGAATCAAAAACAGCTCGAAATTCGAATTTGAAATTTGAATTCAAACCCCAGAACTGGCTGGGCGGGAAAATTCCTGCCCATGGACCAGGTCGACCTGGGGGTCGACCATAGTGTCGACCTCCCAGGGACCACGTCGACCATAGTGTCGACCTGGGGGTCGACCTGCCTCCTGAACCCATTTTCTAAACCTGATGCATTCTGATGTATTTGACCTCGTTTTCTATCCAGATTCGTCTGCCTAATCCTATATAAATAGCCCCCTAGCCTCATTCTCTTTACACCATTCTTCTCTAACCTTATGCTGCTTAAATTCTTGAAGGACATGGCTTCTTCTTCTTCCTCTAAATTAAATTAAGATAAATTAAATTAAGACATGAAGACTATTTCTTGAAGACTACGGCTAGGAATTGCATATTTGTGGATTTACTTCTACAATCAAATCAAGACTCAACGATTCAACAATTCGACGACTAGTTTATAGATTCGACTTCTGCATCTCAATTTCTTAGACCACGATCTGTAAGTTCATGTTACTTTCAGATAAAAACTGTAAACTTAATATCCATGTTGTAAATTGGAATTGGATCTATGTATGATATCTGATTCATATCTATTCTTGTTCATCTTGGATCTTGACTTTCGTGAATATTGCTTTGGGCCTATTCATGTTGTAAATCAAACTCTTTCATGACTATAACCTTGACATGCCTATGACGTTGAAACTATTGTTAATGGCATAAGACTATGCCTAAGCCTATGACTGTAAATATAAGACTATGCCTATGCCTATGACTGTGAACATAAGACTATGTCTATGACGATGAATATAAGACTATTGCCTATGACTATGACAAGGACAATTGTGGCTAATCACCTATGACTCTTGACTATGAGAATTATTACCTATGATTATGAACATAAGGCTATTATCTATGACCATGACTTTGAAACTATTACCGTTAATTGCCTATGAATATTTGCCTAAGACTATTTTGGATAATTATCCATGACTATTGTGATTAGTCGCTTATGTTTCATAACTATGAGGTTTCTACCTATGACTAATGGGGTTAATTGCCTAAGACTATTATAGTTGATTGTCCATGCCCATAACACTATAGTTAAAAACCATGTAGTACACCGAATTTGCATTT
The DNA here is from genome assembly GCA_030737875.1 of Allium sativum. Lineage (NCBI taxonomy): Eukaryota > Viridiplantae > Streptophyta > Magnoliopsida > Asparagales > Amaryllidaceae > Allium > Allium sativum. The sequence continues at coordinate 222,542,081 of CM060910.1, read as the reverse complement.
TGTTGGATCGTATACCTAGGTTGTGACTTGCTTAGTTTATTCGCTATTATGTACACCAAAACCATTGGATCCATTATCCTGGTATTTGGCTTGCATGTGCATGCCTATTCTTTTATGTTAGCGTTTACCATGACTATCGCCTTATCTTGCTAGATTTGAATTCCTATATGCCAGTGATGTTGTTACCAATTATCTCAAGTTATGTCATACTAGTCTTGTAACCCCTTTTATCGCTTTATGCTCATCACTTTTGCCTATCATAGTTTTGATGTTATTCCCTTTATTCTGAGATTTGGATTTATTTGTAGTATGGATCGATTCATGTTTACGTGCGATGGGAATACGATTTGGGTAGATTAGGCAAAACAGGATTTGGTTATGAACATGAATTATGAACTTGATAAAAGGAAAAACTTGAAACATGAATATTGTTATAACTTGAATCTGGATGTGGGCATGAAACTTGCTTTGAAAACTTTTCACAAACTTGATATGAAATTTGAACATGGACATGACACTAGAATGAACATGAAAATGGCCAACTCAAGGTTGGGTTGAGTTTGCAGTGTAATTCTGCCCGGAACCGCCCGGCAAATCTAGCTACTGCAAACAATAGGATCCAATGTGGGTAGTTGGTCATATCGCACTTGAAAACCCGAGGTTAGACTAAGTTGTGGTGTAATTCTGCCCGGAACTGCCTGGCATGTCCAGTGACCACAACAACAGGTCTGATGTGAGAGGTTGGGGTGCATTAATGAATTAATGCCACATGATAGGGTTAAGTCATGAACTGATTCAATATACTTAACCAATTTGACACGATGATTTGATAGGGTTAAGTCATGAACCGCTTGAATATACTTAACCAATTTGACACGATGATTTGGTAAGGTTAAGTCATGAACCGCTTGAATATACTTAACCAATTTGACACGATGACTTGATAGGGTTAAGTCATGAACCGCTTGAACATACTTAACCAATTTGACACGATGATTTGGTAGGGTTAAGTCATGAACCGCTTGAACATACTTAACCAACTTGACACATGAATCGCAGGGCTAAGTCATGAACTTGAACGACAACACTAAGCCAATCTGACATGACACGTAGATGGGTTTAGTCACGAACTTGAATGACCACACTTAACCAACTTGACATGCTAGACTGATGGGGTTAAGCCTCGAATTTAAATGACAACACTTAACCTACTGGACGAAAACCCTATTTACGCGGTCCATTTCATTAGTAACCCACTAGATGTGTCATGGTATCCTGGAACTAGGCAGGGTGGGGCACGATTACTGGGCTGATTGTAAGCGACCAGAACAACGGCTGAGTTGGTGCGCCATTTTAGGTTTAGCCGGACTATGGTCGTGCACATAGTCCGGAGTTGAAAAAGCAGGTAATTTGGCACCAGTAGGTTTACACTGTGCGTTCTTGATTCGTGTCGGTGGTTGGCACCCTAGGGCTTGATACACCCTATGGTGGACCTAGCACAGGTGACTGAATTCGTGATAGGGCCGCATGACACAGACACATGAACGAGATAGGACTTGTAAGGAGACGATCAATTAATAGATCGTTTCGTGAGACAAGTAATGGATCATTTCATGACATTGGGCAAGGGATCATTGTATAGTCAACACATGGCATGGGTTGGGATATTAGTACGGGTGGTGCAGAGCAAATAGATATCATAGAAATATTTTAAATGGTGAAACAGAGAAATCTTGCGATGTTTGATAGAAATCTTGCGAAATTATACTTGGTTCATCTTGAACGGGAATCTACCAATGTTATACATGACAAAATCGTATGATTTTATTCTTAGTTATCGTGCCTATAGCTCATTTTGTCATCATGCTTATGTTTACTTTTAGTTTATTCATGCCATGTTATCTTACCTGTTTTTATGCTGAAAGTCACTAGGACTTACTCAGTCTTTATGACTGACCCGGTTTTTTTCGCCTCTTTTTCTTCCGTTCCCCCCCCCCCAAGTTCACAGGGTGGGAATATAGCTTAGTTCGGATCTGACCAAGCACCAAGGCTCTTTCATGTACGGCTTGGATTTCTCTTGGCTATGGCTTGCTTTGCTTTATTGGGGAAAGCCACAGTTTATTTTTATGCTTCTTTGTTTTTGAGCAAGACAGATATTTCAGCTATGCAAATTGGGTATTGGAAGTTGATGGGCTTTTATTGTAAACAATTATATTTAATAAATGATTTGTAGTACCTCCACTTTATTTTCCGCTATTTTATATGTGTCTGTCTTATAATATTTCGGTTCTAGTACCCATAATGCTCCACTGATGTTAAGGCATTCCCTTTGTGAGTGACCTTAACGGATGTGGGGTGTTACATTTGGTATCAGAGTAGAAGGTTACCAGACTGGGCAAAAAGTTTTAAAAACCTTCTGAAACTATTTTCAAAACCGTTTACAAAGAAGCATTTTTCTAAGAAAAGTTTTGTTTTACGAAAGGCATATTCCCCAAAGCCATATGCACTATCGTTTGATTCTCTCCTTGAGTCTCTTCTCTCTTTCTTTTTAACCATAGTTTTGTAGGTGTACGACACATGTAGTAGGGCAACGTGGTGCCCAACCTCCATCAGTAGCCGCAGTAGTTTCATCTGCGACTAATCTTATTTCAAGCTTTGTAGAGTTTCAGTGCGATGGAGGTAACTTTCGAGATACTTGTCTACAAGCTATACAAGGATAGTAGGAACGAGGATAAAGAACACAAGTCTAAGGATGAGAAACTTGTTGACATGTCTTAATCCACGAAGAGGAAAAAAAAGTGAAAGGAAAGAATCCAAGTGAAAGAATAATAAAAACCCATGACAAGAGAGAATATCTTTAGTATGGTAAAAAGGGACATGTAATTAAGTATTATAGGACAAGGACAAGGGCAAAGAACAAGATCGTCGAGAGGGCAATTATATGCTCTCACTACTAGCGTACCTAAGGGAGGTGGTAACGTTTCTGTTAAAAGCTTAGCTTTTATTTTCTATCATACCATGGGAACTTTGTTTTTGTACATCGCATCCTTTTTAATTCTACTTCGATAGTTGAGTCTTTGCACCTTAGTACTAGAGTAGTAGAGGGTCCCATTTTTGTCCCAAATCCTGTTGGGGAATCAGCTCATTTATTCATGACTTGTTTAGATTTGGGAATGTCTATGCTAAGTGTTGAGTTTAGAAGTAATGCTTATGATTTTTTTGGGGCTATGGGTTGATTCTAGGGATGGAGAGGTTATCCAGTAATGGTGCCAATCTTGAGTATGAAAAGAGGGTAGTTAGATTCTTGACTTGCCTTGGTAATGCCCTCGAAGTCTAGTGTAACCCTTAGGGTTCTACCATGTTTAGTTACCTAGAATCTCTTGATACATTTATCGATCCGCTCGAGTAGTGTTCACCACTAAGGCGGATGGTCATTTCGCTTATGCATGAGTTATAGAAAATCACCTTAGTAAGTACATTTGGCAACATGGTTGACATTTGTTTGTTTTCAAGGGATAGTTCTTCTACGTGGAATAACTTATAGTAAGAAAATGAGATCTAGGATTCACTAGTGAATTTTGGAGAGCTTGCATAAAACTATGAGAACGCAGTTATGTTTAAGCCAAGTATACTAGAAGAAGAATAAGTAAAAGTGGAATGAGAGGAAACAATGGAATGAGTTCCAACTCATATTTTGGAAACAAGAATTAAGAAGCTACGAAATTGTGAAGTTAAAGACGGTGAAAGCACAATGGAGTTAAGCTCAAGGAAATGAGACTCAGAAGATTGAAGACTAGATACGCGTATCATATCTCTTTTTAAGAGTATATCCTTGATCCCTCTTTTCCTGTAAAGCTTATTTGCATACTATCTTTAAAGTATATCCTCTCGGTCCTATTCTCAATCCCATTTCTGTTAGAAACACCATAAGGAAATGACTCATTTGTTAGTAATACATTTTGGGGCTTGAGGGTGTCCATTGGGTTGACTAAACTCTTTGGGTTTTATAGGATATGGGTTGGTTTTAGGAAGGGGTTTCCTTGTGACCTAAAAGGATTCCATCATGCTTATTTTCCTAGAATCATATATATTGGTTGGGTTGAGTAATTCTTTGGGTGTCGGCCTGATGTTGATTTCGGTCTACGGGGCTGGTGCTTAGGGAGTTCTTCTCCAAATCAGTATATATGTGACATAGATTTCTAGTTTTGACATTGCCTAATGGGCACAAAGTTTTTACTTGCTTCTATCGTTCGACTATATCTTTAGCTAGGAATAATTGGGTGTAAACATGTGTTTGAGACATGTTATGATTGATGATTGCAAGTGGTTGCTAGTGGTTGCTCATGGATGCATATACACGCACATTAGACACTAGATCGGCTCTGTCACCTTTCATATTGCATACGCATGAGTGTTTATACTTGTTTATGGATGAATTTTAATGTATTATCATGTGGATGTTTTGTATGGGTGGATGTTTGTGCACACATATAGTGTTTATGTGACTAGGATTATTTGCATGCATGTTGGATCATGGCACTAAACATATTTTGCATTTGGAAGATCAATCAGGCCTGATCATTTGCATTAGGTAAGGAACTTATACACACATTTCTGCATATGTTCATACATCATTAGAAATCTCTTAAGGACAATGGATACCTGTGATTGATGATTGAGTAGATGGATGATTGGATGGTAGGACACATTCTTCTTAACTTGAAGATTTCGGGGACGAAATCCTTTAAGGAGGGGAGAATGTAACAACCCGAATTTTAATAACATGTTGAAACTTGAAATCAGGGTATAATTAAATTTTATAGTGAGAATCATGGGAAACGGGTTGCGCCATTGCGTTCGTCTCAAAATTATGCTTGGAAATGAGTCTGAATTTGCGAGAATCAGAGTCCGTATGAGAGAGATATGACCCTCCGAAGTTTCAGGAATTTTTAGAATAAAAAACAGCTCGAAATTCGAATTCGAAATTCGAATTCAAAGCCCAGAACAGGCTGGGCGGGAAAATTCCCGCCCGTGGACCAGGTCGACCAGGGGGTTGACCATAGTGTCGACCTCCCAGGGACCAGGTCGACCATAGTGTCGACCTGGGGGTCGACCTGCCTCCCAAACCCATTTTATGAACCTAATGCATTCTGATGTATTTGACCTCGTTTTCTGTCCAGATTCATCTGCCTAATCCTATATAAACAGCCTCCTAGCCTCATTCTCTTTACACCATTCTTCTCTAACCTTATGCTTCTTAAATTCATGATGGACATGGCTTCTTCTTCTTCCTCTAAATTAAATTAAGATAAATTAAATTAAAACGCGAAGACTATTTCTTGAAGACTACGGCTAGGAATTGCATATTTGGGGATTTGCTTCTACAATCAAATCAAGACTCAGCGATTCAACAATTCGACGATTAGTTTATAGATTCGACTTCTACATCTCAATTTCTTAGACCACGATCTGTAAGTTCAAGTTACTTTCAGATAAAAAATGTAAACTTAATATCCATGTTGTAAATTGGAATTGGATCTATGTATGATAACTGATTCATATCTATTCTTGTTCATCTTGGATCTTGACTTTCGTGAATAATGCTTTGGGCCTATTCATGTTGTAAATCAAACTCTTTCATGACTATAACCTTGACAAGCCTATGACGTTGAAACTATTGTTAATGGCATAAGACTATGCCTATGCATATGACTGTAAACATAAAACTATGCCTATGCCTATGACTGTGAACATAAGACTATGCCTATGCCTATGACGATGAACATAAGACTATTGCCTATGACTATGACAAGGACAGTTGTGGCTAATCACATATGACTCTTGACTATGAGAATTATTACCTATGATTATGAACATAAGGCTATTTTCTATGACCATAACTTTGAAACTATTACCGTTAATTGCCTATGATTATTTGCCTAGGACTATTTTAGATAATTATCCATGACTATTGTGATTAGTCGCTTATGTTTCATAACTATAAGGTTTCTACCTTTGACTAATGGGGTTAATTGCCTAAGACTATTATAGTTGATTGTTCATGCCCATAACACTATAGTTAAAAACCATGTTGTACACCGAATTGGCATTTTGTTGGATCGTATACCTAGGGTGTGACTTGCTTAGTTTATTTTCAATCATGTACACCAAAACCATTGGATCTGTTATCCTTGTATTTGGCTTGCTTTTGCATGCCTATTCTTTTATATCAGCGTTTACCATGACTATCGCCTTATCTTGGTAGATTTGAATTCCTATATGCCAGTGAAGTTGTAACCAATTATCTCAAGTTATGTCATGCTAGTCTTGTAACCCCTTATATCGCTTTATGCTCATCCCTTTTGCCTATCATAGTTTTGATGTTATTCCCTTTACTCTGAGATTTGGATTTATTTGTAGTATGGATCGATTCACGTTTACATGCGATGGGAATACGATTTGGGTAGTTTAGGCAAAACATGAATTGGTTATGAACATGAATTATGAACTTGATAAAAGGCAAAACTTGAAACATGAACATTGTTATAACTTGACTCTAGATGTGGGCATGAAACATTCTTTGAAACCTTGTCACGAACTTGATATGAAATTTGAACATGGACACGACACTAGAATGAACATGAAAATGGCCAACTTGTGGTTGGGTTGAGTTTGCTGTGTAATTCTGCCTGGAACCGCCTGGCAAATCCAGTTACTGCAAACAATAGGATCCAATGTGGGTAGTTGTTCATAACGCACTTGAAAACCCGAGGTTAGACTGAGTTATAGTGTAATTCTGCCCGGAACTGCCCGACATATCCAGTGACCACAACAACAGGTCTGATGTGAGAGGTTGGGGTGCATTAATGAATTAATGCCATATGATAGGGTTAAGTCATGAACATGGAAGACAACACTTAACCAATTTAACACGATGATTTGATAGGGTTAAGTCATGAACCGCTTGAATATACTTAACCAATTTGACACGATGATTTGGTAGGGTTAAGTCATGAACCGCTTGAATATACTTAACCAATTTGACACAATGACTTGATAGGGTTAAGTCATGAACCGTTGAACATTCTTAACCAATTTGACATGATGATTTGCTAGGGTTAATTCATGAACCGCTTGAACATACTTAACCAACTTGACACATGATTCGTAGGGCTAAGTCATGAACTTGAACGACAACACTTAGCCAATTTGACATGACACGTAGACGGGTTAAATCACGAACTTGAATGACCACACTTAACCAACTTGACATGCTAGACTGATGGGGTTAAGTCTCGAATTTAAATGACAACACTTAACCTGCTGGACGGAAACCCTAGTTATGCGGTCCTTTTCAACAGTAAACCACTAGATGTATCATGGTACCCGGGAATTAGGAAGGGTGGGGCACGATTACTGGGCTGATTGTAAGTGACCAGAACGACAGCTGAGTTGATGCGCCATTGTAGGTTCAGGCGGACTACGGTCGTGCACATAGTCCGAAGTTGAAAAAGCAGGCATTGGGCACCAGTAGGTTTACACTGTGCGTGCTTGATTCGTGTCGGTGGTTGGCACCCTAGGGCTTGATACACCCTATGGTGGACCTAGCACAGCTGACTATATTCGTGATAAGGCCGTATGACACAGACACATGAACGAGATAGGACTTGCAAGGAGCCGATCGATTAATAGATCGTTGAGTGAGACAAGTAATGTATCATTTCATGACATTGGGTAAGGGATCATTGTATAGTCAACACATAGCACAGGTTGGGATATTAGTACGGGTGGTGCAGAGCAAATAGATATCATAGAAATATTTTAAATGGTGAAACAGAGAAATCTTGCGATGTTTGATAGAAATCTTGCGAAATTATACTTGGTTCATCTCGAATGGGAATCTCGCAATGTTGTACATGACAAAAATCATATGATGTTATTCTTAGTTATCGTGTCTGTAGCTCATCTTGTCATCATGCTTATGTTTACTTTCAGTTTATTCATGCCATGTTATCTTTCTTGTTTTTATGCTGAAAGTCACTAGGACTTACTTAGTCGTTATGACTGACCCAGTTTGTTTCGCCTCTTTTCTTCCGTTTTCCCCCCCAGGTTAACAGGGTGGAAATACAGCTTAGTTCGGATCTTACCAGAGCTCTAAGGCTCTTTCATGTACGGCTTGGATTTCTCTTGGCTATGGCTTGCTTTTCTTTATTGGGGAATGCTACAGTTTATTTTTATGCTTCTTTGTTTTTGAGCAAGACAGATATTTTAGCTATGAAAATTGGGTGTTGGAAGTTGATGGGCTTTTATTGTAAACAATTATATTTAATAAATGATTTATAGTACCTCCACTTTACTTTCCGCTATTTTATATATGTCTGTCTTGTAATATTTCGGTTCCAGTACCCATAATGCTCCACTGAAGTTAATGCATTCCCTTTGTGAGTGACCTTAACGGATGTGGCTGTTACAGGATCACTATGACGTCCTAGCTCGTGCGAGCTCTTTGGGATGATAAACGCCCTTAAAGCATTGGGGTCCTTAGCTCTTTAAAAAAGATTCTGATAGTAGGTTCTCTCGTCATGCAAAGCTCCAGGCCATGAAATCTTTGGGACGTCAGCTCTTCAAACCGTTATCCATTCAAATCGCTAGCCCAATAAAAGATTTATATCACTTCATCAAGGTTTAAGCCGCTACATTCTGATTTGACCCAATTCAAATATGCATGGGTCGCCCAGCTTCATAGTAGCTCGTGCGACCATGGTGCATGCGTTCCTGACCCGTTCCGCATTTCTTAGCTCATAGCCATCTTGCCTCGTCTGGCTCTTGTCCGCCCCGCATCCGTTAGCCAGTGTCGCAGAAGATTCAGATCGATCCGCATTATGTAAACTGTGCCGCTGTACTTTAGTAGCATTTAGCCCGCCCGACGGCCATAAAAGAGGTTCAGGGTACAGGATTGCCACCTGCTCTAAGAATCACCTATAAATATCCCCTCACTTTTTCATTAAGGGGGAGTATTTTGGATGACCTCGAAGTGCTGCTGGAATTTTCTTTCAACCATTCCTAAGAGTTCCTACATTCATCAAACCATTAATCAATCATGATCTCTATCAAATCCATCACAGAGATTGAAGACTTGAAGATTCTCTATCCAGGTTCAAGCAACTAGAGTGAACCTTCCAATTCTTCTCCATTCACGCAACATCTCTGCTAAATATTCTGTTCCTTCATCATATTTGAAGAGTCTGAATGAAATCTTTGAGTGAGAGAGTGATTAGATTTGTTGTAAGAGTGAAGTATATCTTGTAAACAACATGATGATAATGGAATCTCATATGAAAGTGGATGTAGAAGATCATCGGATCGAAACACTATAAAAATTTGTGTTCTTGCTTTTATACTTTAGTACATCTTTGATTGCGACTTCACATCATTTTTCCTTACCGAAGATGTGAAGTGCATTCATTGCACCGTTGGTGTTGAAGCCAAATTTCGACTTCAACAGTTTTAGGCCCACCATGGGGCCGATTTAATCTTCTATCCTCTCGCACTCTTACATGAGGTTCAAGGTCTTGAATTAAGAGTCTAAGTCCATCTCGCAACAATTTAATTCAAGCTTTCACCTAAAGCTATGGGTAAACTAGGAAGACCATCGGAGAAGGTCATGAGTTCGAATGTCGAGCACGATGACAATGCCGCCACTAAAGAGAACACTCCTCCCACCAGCCAATTTGAGTAAGGAGAAACTTCCAAGGCTGGAGAAACGGTGACGAGGAGGGAGCTCGACGAAGTAACGACCAATTTTCGAGTCAAATGGACGTCGCAGATAAAACAATGATGAAGAAGCTCGAAGCAATGTTCCCCGAGCAAGCTACTATGGCCAAAATCACCCGTGGAACTACGCGAGCTAAGTTTGTCCAAGTAGGTCACACGGAGGACACGACTTCCTCTTCCTCTAGTCCAAATCAAGGGAATTCCGTCCAAGAGATCGTAGATCCCAATGGTCCTTTAAAGGAACCAAAACCTCAGACGTGCGACTGCTCCAATAAAGCAACATCTCGACAAGTGCTCGGTGTCACCAGAGGAGCACCTCACAAAGAGGGAAGCAAAGGGCCCCGGATTCCAAGCTGTGATCGTTTGCTTAAGCAAACATCCGGCTGTGAGGAAGGCACCCGCTCTGTGTCCGGGCTCAACGAAGAAGAAAGCTTAACAAACGTGGTGTGTAGGTTTATGGAAAAGACCTCAAAGAAGCCGGATGATGACAAAGATTGGGGATTCGCTCCCACGAAAACCCCATTTACAGAAAGGATAAAGACGGCGCCATGTCCTAACAAATTCAAACCACCAGCAATCCAAGCCTATAATGGCACATGTGACCCCAGTATATTCCTATCAAATATGGCCATCATATGGACAGGGCACGTGCCACTGATGAGTTGAAGTGTTTGTACTTTCCAACCTATCTAAAAGGTGTGGCGTTGCTTTGGTTCACAAAACTACCTCCCAGATCTGTTGATGACTTTGCTACTCTAGCTAAGTTATTTCGAGAGCAATTCAGGCTCCAAGCAACGAAGGTGCGAGATGCCATGGAATTGAATGAACTTGAGCAAAGGCCAGGGGAAACCAGTTAGGGCCTTTCTCACTCACTTCAATACCGCCGCTGTTGAGGTAGGAAATTATGAGCCTCGTCTCGCCTTAATGGCCTTAAAAGTTGCTATAAGCAAAAAGACCAAGCTTGGAAGGTGGATCAAAAAGAAGAAACCAAATACACTTGAGGAGTTGTTTGATAAAGCGGACGAATATATAGGAGTGGACAAAGATCCGTCCTATACCATGGACATCCCGGAAAATAATACTCAACCTGAAAATAAGAACAATGATACAGAAAATGGCCAGAAAACCCCGAGAATCAGAAAAGGGGCAATGAAGGGAAAAAATCTCGAATTAACAAGAAGTTCTGCATCTAAGAACACTCAGAATTGACTCTTTTAAAAGATACGGTAGAGAACATTTCCATGGCCACCAAAGAGATTGAGGAATACCCAATCCCGGAGTAGGTAAGGTTAGGTGACGTGGTAATCAAATCCAGAAAATTTTGTCGATTTCATAACCAACCAGGGCATATCTCAAACGAGTGTAGGCATATGAAAAGCCTAATTGAGGAAATGATAAGGAGGAATAGACTTCAGCAGTACACAAAGAATTCTCAAAATACTCAAGCTCCTCAAAACCAAGGAGTTTCCACCGGAAAAATGAGGCAAAATGAGAATTCTGCAAAGTCTGCCATGCCAAAGTTGATCATTAACCCCATCTCGAGGGGTCCACACCTAGTCGGAAGGAGATAGGGGGACATTCTGAAATACGCCAATGAGATGAAGAACCCCCCAAAAGGAAAAGTGGTCATGATTATGGATGAAGCCTTTTCATCAAAAATACCAAGATATCTTTGGGATGATATTGTCTTCAAAGATCGAGACTCAGAAGGTTTGATAACTCCAACTGTGGATCCAATGATGATAACCATAGGTTTAGGTCCTACTATCTTCAAAAGGGTTCTAGTTGATAGTGGAGCTTCTGTCAATGTCCTTTTCATTAATGCCTTTCATAGGATGAAGCTTTCCATGGAAGATGTGAAGGCATGCTAGAACAAAATCCACGGATTCATAAGACTGGTTGTTCAGCCAATTGGGATCATTAACTTGCTCATTGAGCTTGGAAAAGGGAGCAGAAAGCCACGCAAAAGCAAGATTTTGTTATAATCGATGAGTTGTCTGCTTATAACTCCTTCCTTGGAAGACCAACCCTTGAGGCATTCATAATAAAAATGGCTCCGTTGTGTCTAACAATGAAATTTCCTACCAAAAATGGAGTTGGCATGGTAAAAGGTGACCAGTGGGCAGCAAGAGAATGTTACATAGCTGAACTTGTAGAGGCAAGGAAAAAAGAAGTGAGAAAGGATGTTAGGCATCCACACCGCATCCAAGAATCCCCCTCATAGAAACTAAGGTTTGGCCGCCATAGTGAAGAGCAGAGAAGAGCCCAGAGGGAAATCGATCCAAGAAAAACCATTATGGGGGGAAACAGAGCGGCGTCGGCGGAGGATACGACTCCTGTTCTAGTGCATGATAAAGATGTTGGACGAGTACTCAAGATAGGTTCTCAGTTGGGCCCGAGATTGCGAAATGAGTCAGTATCGTTTTTTAAAAGCTAACTTGGACGTGTTTACATGGACACATTCTGACATGTGCAGTATATTTCCTGATGTAATCATCCACAAGTTGAATATCAATCCTAGTTTGACTCCTGTGAAACAAAAAAGACGAATGCAAGGACCTAAAAGATCTGTGGCGCTAAAGGAAGAAGTTGACAGATTGTTTAAAAACAATTTCATATGAGAATCTACGTATCTCGATTGGGTCTCCAATCCAGTCCTTGTCAAAAAATCAAATGGTAAATGGAGAGTGTGCATAGATTACTCGGATCTTACCAAAGCATGTCCTAAAGACAGCTTTCAATTACCAAGAATTGACCAACTAGTTGACGCAACAACATGGCACAAGCTGTTGTCTTTTATGGATGCATACTCTGGGTACAATCAAATCATTATGCATAAACCAGATGAAGAAAATATGAGCTTCATAACCGATAGAGGTTTATATTGCTATAGAGTTATGACGTTTGCACTGAAGAATGCGGGAGCAACCTACCAGTGCTTGGTAAATTCCAAGTTCAAAACCCAAATTGTTACAGTATGGAGGTTTTTTTAGATGATATGCTGGTAAAATCTAGGAAAGCAGAGGATCGTCTTGAGTATTTAGCTGAGATGTTTCGCATCCTTGGAAAGTATGGTATGAAGTTGAATCCACTGAAGTGTTCATTTGGAGTCTCATCGTGGAAGTTTCTCAGATTAATAGTTAATGCTAGGGGGATTGAAGCAAACCCTTCACAAGTCATGACGTTATGGGGAATGCGAGCCCCAAGGATGAAGAAAGAGATTCATAGCCTAAACGAAAAGGTTTCTGCCCTTAATCGTTTCATCTCCAAAGCGACCGATCTGTGTATTCCGCTCTTCGATTCTTTGTAAAAGGGGAGGAAAGGCTTCTGGTGGAATTCAAAATGCCAAACGGCCTTTGATGAATTAATTAAACACATGGATTCACCCCCGATGCTTTCTAAGCCTAGAGATGGGGAAGTGCTTTTCCTATATCTAGTTGTCTCCTCACATGCCTTAAGCACATCACTTGTCCGAGAGGATGCTAAAGTCCAGTAGCTAGTTTATTACATTAGTAAGCGACTCGCTGGAACAGAGTTAAATTATCCAAAGTTGGAGAAGCTTGCGTACTGTCTTCTCATTACATCTAAAAAGTTGATATCATATTTCCAGTCTCATCCAATAAGAGTCCTCACCGATCAACCACTAAGGCAAGTTCTATTTCGCCTAGTGACATCGGGAAGGTTATTAAAATGGAACATTGATCTCAGCCTATATGACATCACATATCACCACCTAAGAGCTATAAATGGGCAAGCCTTAGTAGATTTCATCGCGGAATTCACTGACAGGCGAGAGGAGCTTGAAGAACAGGCAGAGACTGTCACGAACTGGAAGTTGTACTTTGATGGATCTAGAAATGATTATTGCTCAGGGCCGGAATTATCTTGGAAACCCAGATGGTCAATCTCTGTGTTATGCTGTGAGACTGGAATTCCCATTAGCAAACAATGAGGCCGAATACGAAGTGCGAATAATAGGGCCGAAGTTAGCAAAGGAACCGGGTCTAAAAGATTTGCAAATCTTCAGCGATTCACAACTAGTGGTATGTCAGGTCATAGGAGAGTTCCAAACTAAACTCGGAAACCTCCCTTCTTATCTCATCAAAACCATGGAACTTCTCAACAATCTTGACCGCTACACTATATCTCACATTCCAAGGGAAGAAAGTTCAAAGGCGGACTCTCGTGCCAAGCATGCTAGTTTTCAGATGCACAGTTGTTGGATCTTATTCCTATTGAAGTCTTTTCATCTCACACTATCGAGGAAGCAGATATTGATTGGACTATGGAAATGGGAGAAGAACCTGTGTCGTGGCTGACTCCAATCAAGGAATACATCCTTAAGGGAACACTCCCTGAAGAGCTAGAAAAGCGAAGGAAAATATTATGCAAGGCTCCGTTATATCTCATTCAAGATGCAATATTATACAGGCGAGGATTTTCTACATCGTTGCTTTGATGTGTAAATCAAAAGCATTCTTACCAGAGTTGCAAGAAGGAGATTGTGGGGGTCACATAGGCGGCCAAACACAGGCCAAGAAAATTCTGCGATACGGCTATTTTTGGCCTGATGTGAACCTTGATGCAATGACTTATGTTAAGAAATGTGATAGATTCCATACATTTGCAAAAACTCCAAGAGCACACCCTACTGAATTGACTCAAATGGTTAGTCCCGGGCCATTCGCTGTTTGGGGCATAGATTTGAATGGAGCATTACCCACAGCCAAATCAAATATGAAATACGCAATACTGGCAGTTGATTATTTCACTAAATGGGATGAAGCTGAACCACTAACCACTATTACTTCGAAGAAGGTGATCAATTTTGTCCTGAAGAATATCATCGGCAGATTCAGTGTACCCTAGAATATAGTCACCAACAATGGAACACAATTTGAGAGTAGTGAATTTCTGAATTTTTGTGCTAGATACAAGATCAAGAAGAGTTTTGCAGTTGTCGCCCTTCCACAGGCCAATGGGCAAGTTGAAGCAATCAACAAAATCTTAAAGTCGACTATTAAGAAGCGACTGGAAAAAGCTAAGGGCGCCTAGGTGGATGAACTTCCGCTTGCACTGTGGGCGTACCGTACCACTAATAAAAGTGCAATAGGACATACTCTGTTACTACTTGCATTCGGATCTGAATCTATGATTCAAGTGGAGCTTAAGGTTCTGACTCACAGAAGAATCCACTTTTACCAAGAAGAGAATGAGAAATTGCAGCCCGAAGCACTTGATTTTCTCGAGGAAAAGAGAAGAGAAGCGGAACTCAGAGTCCTAGCCCATCAGAGAAGAATAGCTCGTCATTTCAATGCGAGTGTAAAACACAGAACCTTCAAAGTTGGGGACCTTGTCCTGAAGAGGATCATGACAAGAACCGGGGTATTCGTACCAAACTGGGAGGGCCCTATGTGATTAGTTAGAAATTTTCTGATGGGACAATAGAATTAAGAACGACAGATGGGCTCCAACTTCCGAGAGCGTGGAATGCCATACACCTCCACCACTACTTCATTTAATAATTCTTTCATGTCCATTAAGAGAGCATTAACGCATTTTCAGCTTGATAAAACTGGGTGATAGCCAAAAGCATACACAGGTTGGGATAGCTCGAACACCCATTGCTCAGTGCTTAAAACATCATTGATGTTTAGCATACGAGTGCAAGAAAACAACACCAGGGATTGAATGGTTAAATAGCACGGCGCTCAAAGCTACGAAAAAAATTGCCAGCTTCACCCAAGGGGCACCTTCTTAATTGCAAGGTCATTGGCCCTAGTTCTAACAAATCGATGCAAATCCCGATGAATGAACTAGCGTATGCCCCCATGGAGTAATGCAACCTAAAACCAAAGACTTGCCCGAGGTGCAACTAGTTCATCGCCGATGCCATTCATACATGGTTGGATAGCGATACAAACACCGGGTTTCAAATCCGAAGACCTCCCCGAGGGGCACCTCTTCATCACCGATGCCATTCATATATGGCTAGATAGCGATACAAACACCGGGTTTTAAAACTGAAGACCTCCCCGAGGGGCACCCAGTTGATCATCAGTACAATGGTTACATGGTCCGATTACGACAAACAATAGGCTTTTAAACCAAAGACCTCCCCGAGCGGTATCCAGTCGATCCTCAGTACCATGGTTACATGGTCCGATTATGACAAAAATGGGCTTGTAAACCAAAGACCTCCGCGATGGGCTTCCAATCGATCGTTAGTACCATGATTACATAGTCCGATTATGACAAACACTGGACTTACAAACCCAAGACCTCCCAAAGGGGCATTTGGTTCATCGTCGACGCCATTTACACATGGTAGGATAATGATACAAACACTGAGTTCTAAAAGACCTCTTGTGAGGAATCCGATTAGATGCTGAGTCTTCCAAATTCCGTTATTGATTCTGGGTCTTCCAAATCCGGTTACTAACGGATTTTAAAAGACCCCTAACTGGGCATCTGATCATATGTTGGGTCTTCCAAATTCCGTTAGTGACGGACCTAAAGACCTCCTCGGAGGCTCCCAACAAATTCTTCAAGTGGCTGAGTTGTTCAGTCACAATGAATAACGGGTTTACAAATACCTTTTTAGACGAACAATATAAGACCTCTCAAGCAGGGGAACAAAAACAAAAATACATCTCTGTGAAAATATGTAAGATCGACTAAAAATATTGGAAACTTCTAGCCATGTTCGAATCAAGGAATTTCAATGGTAAAGCTGGCAAAGAAAACCCAATTAACAAAGATTCGTGGCTAAAGTACAAACCCAGTTTATTAAAAAGCGCCATGAAGATATAAATATTGAAAAAAACTCGTGAAATATAGAGTTCGCGAAGTAAATTTGAAAAGAAAGTAGGTGTTAAAGCGAAATAGGAAGCCCGATCAGGCAGCGCGGGGTATTCACATCCAACAATAGCTTCATCCATGAAGCAGGACAAAACAAGGTCAAGTACATGAGACAGAGTCATAAGCGAGGACTGGTACCTGCATAGAACAATCTAGTCTAGTAATTTACATACATAAAATTATAAACCAAAAATGGAGAATGAGAAAGTCGGGGTTTCTGCCCATCACAAAGACACTCGCTAGGCGGAATGTGAACAAGTCGGAACCTCTTCCCCTCCTGACCCAAGATTTCATCAATGAGCCTATCTCTGGACTTCAGGCCTGAACAACCATGGTCCTATCGTCCTCCAAAACAGAAGTTCGTTCAAGATGCTCCCTGTTCAATCTCTGGAGGTCACAGGAAAGCAAAGTCCAACCGATCATCTTCTTCGCAGTATAGTTCTCAATAAGATTGGTGTGCTTTTTAAACCAGTCCCTATTGTCGTCAAGTTGGGTAAGTGCACTTCGGTGAATAGCATCTATGTCATTGGGAATGGTCTGCTGGTCAAATGAATAAATATCCGCCTCGACACGCGCCCCTACAAATACTACCCTTCGAATCAACTAGCAAGTTCAGGATGGAATGGTTCGGGAAAGTAACGAGGTTTATCCATGATAATTCGGAGTTCGTCCAGAGTTGGAGCATTACTAGCGGTAGGGTTGGACATAAAGTAAGCATCAGCTGTAGATGACTCATTCCATTTGAGGTGCTTTCGGGAATCATCTTCTTTCAAAGGACCTTTCATTTTGTTGTTACTGGTAGACATCCTGCATGAACAACTCCATTTGTGAGTAAAAGAAAAGGAGAAAGAAGCATATACAAAATGATCAATGAGATCAAGATTTTAGACCATTAAAGCCAATCATGATTTTTGGTCGTTAGGGTCAGTCATAGCTTTGGGTTGTTCTAAACTTCTTTAACTCTAAGTGATTTTGTTCAAATTTAAGGCCGCCAGAATATGTCAGCATTTTGGAATTAATAATTTATGAGAAACTAAAAGTAGAGAATTGGGAACGACCCGAAAATGAAGATCTAAAATAACGACCGAAGACCTTGAGTTGTTATAGCGGCCTAAAGCAGAGATGTGGATTAAAACCCGAAAATGATAGTAAAGACCTAATCCAAGATGGGTTATTGCATGATTGTAATCTGGAATATAAATCAACTATGATGGCAAGGCACGGTGACGCAAATTAAGATCGCCAGCAAGCAGGGTTGTCACGTCATTTTAAAAAAAAAGAAGGAAAAACATGATTGAATCGCGAGAGTTTGTGTGTGGAAACTTAACCAAAACTATCTCCAGTAAATAAGCTTGAAGCCACAAAGAGGGACCATTACAGATGGCGAAATTATCACCAAACATGTGATGAAATTGTAATGAATGACAAATGCACAAAATTCAAAAGAATCAGGTTCAATTCTAAATGTATGAGCAGCAAGGAAAAGATTTAGAGTCAAACCTGATTCTTGGTGTTGAAGAGTTGTAGATTTGATTGGATATTAGTAGGAAATATTGTTTGAAAGTCGCAATTAATGAGTTTTTAGTTTAAATGGAGGTTAAAGAGAAATGATGGTTGAAAGAAAGAATAAAAGAAGGGTTTAATAAATAAACCTAGCATGAAGGACCTTTCAGTGACCTAATGTTAGGAAAAATATTAACAAATGTGACCTAGGGAGACGGACGACCTAAGAATCAAAATGGTTTAGGAATTTGCGCAGTTTGAAGATCCTAACGAATAAAATCTCAAACGGCATGTGAAGGGTTACTTAGTTCGAAGCCCGAATTATTTCCAATAAATACGAACTTCGAGGGGCAAATGTTAACCCGTAGAATATGTTTAAGAAAGTAATAAGCATATTTGGGCCGTTTTAAGATTTTAGGTCGATAGGTTCTTTAGATCGCTCAGACACCATTAGCACATTGATCTTTTCAGTTCGCTAAAATGTCCTAGGTCGTTGCAGCATTTTGAGGTCAATCAAACAATTTGGGGGTGTACAGGAAGCTTTGGCTCATTTAGGGCATGTTGGATCACTATGACGTCCTAGCTCGTACGAGCTCAATGGGCCGATAAACGCCCTTAAAGCATTAGGGTCCTTAGCTCTTCAAAAAAGCTTCTAACAGTGGGACCTCTCGGCGTGCCAAGCTCCAGCCCCTGAAATCTTTGGGTCGTCAGCTCTTCAAATCGTTAACCATTCAAACCTCTTGCCTGGTAAAATATTTAGATCACTTCATCAAGGTTTACGCCGTTTCATTCTGATTTAACCCGATTCAAGTGTGCATGGGTCGCCCAGCTTCATAATAGCTCGCGCCACCATGGTGCATGCGTTCCTGTTTCGTTCCGCATTTCTTAGCTCGTAGCCATCTTGCCTCGTTTGGCTCTGGTCCACCCCTCATCCTTTAGTATGCTCCCCCTTCATAGCCCGTGCCGTAGAAGATTTAGATCGCTCTGTATTATGTAGACCACGTCGTTGTACATCAGTAGCATTTAGCCTGCCCAACGACCTAAAAAGAGGTTCAGGGAAATTACAGGATTTCTACCTTTTCTAAGAATCACCTATAAATACCCCCTCACTTCTTCTTTAAGGGGGGAGTTTTTTGGATGACCTCGAAGTGCTGCTGGAATTTTCTTTCAACCATTCCTAAGAGTTACTGCATTCATCAAACCATTAATCAATCATAATTTCCATCAAATCCATCTAAGAGATCAAAGACTTGAAGATTCGCCATCCAAGTTCAAGCATCTAGAGGGAACCTTCCAAATCTTCCCCATTCATGCCACATCTTCGCTGAATATTCTATTCCGTCATCATATCTGAAGAGTCCGAATGAAATCGTTGAGTGAGAGAGTGATTGGATTTGTTGTAAGAGTAATGTTTATCTTGTAAACAACATGATGATAATGGAATCTCATATGAAAGTTGATGTAGATCCTAATTGTATCAAACCACTATAAAAACTTTGTGTTCTTGCTTTTTATACTTTTAGTACATCTTTGATTGCGGCCTCACATCAGTTTTCCTTACTGAAGAGGTGAAGTGCATTTTAAGCACCATTGGTGTTGAAGCCAAATTTCAATTCAAAAATTTTATAACCTAAATGAACAGGCTTATCGCCCTAAATTTAGTGTTGGTTACCTACTGATTATTATAATAAAAATGTGAATGATTTGTTTATTCTCATGTGTATTGCTATGCCCAGTTGGTTTATTAGTTTTTTAAATTAAAGAATCTCAAATGTCTTTTTTTTTATAATTTCCACAAATACATGGTTATAAGCATGGAATATGAGTACCAAGGGGAATATAGAATAACTTAAAGATTGTTCTGTAGCAAATTCCTCTCTAGGAGTTATCTTTTATCATGACTGATAATTTTTAATCAAAATGACATTAATGCATTAAGGTATGGAAGGGCCAAAAAATAAAGTTGCATCTTATGTAAGAAAACAATCATCTTCGTTTTCTGTTTACTAATTTATTAAGATTTTTCTTCATTCACATTGATAAAAAACCGTAAAATATCTATATTGATAGTTGTTTCTGTATTTAGAGTTGCCTTGTTATTCATTTATCTGCTTGAAATGTGTGGAACTCAAACATCATAACTTTTTACTTCACTACGACTGCCATGAGTTACAGCAAAAGGAATGTTATCCCCGTTGCATAATATAACACCAGATCAATAAATAATAATATTCCTATTTTGTTTCTTCTTTTTGATCCAATATATCTTTATCATTGACAAAAACATTTATTTTCATGTTTTAATACAAAACCGATGTTCAGTGGACCTTTTAATCAATGAAAGGTCTTCTAAAAATGAAAACTTGGAACTTTTCCAATACGTCTTTTCATCTTTAGAGGATGCTCCATGCCACTTACTTGATTCACTTGAGAATATGGTAATAATGTTTACAATGAATAATGTTCTAAAATTGTTAAGTAAATTATAGTAACTGCTTAATAAAGTTTTTATTTATACCTTATGTTCATGCCCAATCATCTCATATCAGATGTGGAGGTCACAAGTACTATTTGACATCTGTTTAGAACCTGAATATTTTTACTGGGGCAGTCGTAGGGTGGGCCTTCCAACATTTCAGATTTAAAAAAAAAAAGAGTGTACTTAATTACATTGTGAAAGAGTGACAAAAGTTTGAGATGACACAAATTACAACACACATACTATGAATACTTTACAAAATAAGAACCCAACTCAAACAAAAAGATAGAACATCACATCAATAAGACACAACACAAGTTCACACTGAAACCAAAAACTCCCAAACTAGACCCAAACATAGCCCACAACTATGAAGACCAAAACATTCTATAAAGGAAACTACAAAACCATAAAACCAAGGAGGACGTCCCCTCACAAACCACACATTTTCTCCACCAATCAAATACCAGCAAGACGTCATAGATAAGGAAGGCTCAAAAGAAAAAACCAATGCTGAGCCACTTTTGATCAATATGCCATCAGATCATACTCCAGTAACAATCTTTATACATCAGATTAGAGCACAAATTAAGAAGCATCTGAGAACATGACATATAAAAGAAAACCCAAATCATTCATTTCTTAGCCACGCCTCCATTAGCTACTCCACCAGGAATACCTCCTTTTTTTTTCTGGTTTTGGACCGATTCTGGAATTGATGTACCTGGGTTTTCCTCTACCAAGGGTTCATCAATTAAAGACTTATTATCCTTATTATATTTACTGGGCTTAAATTTCATTCTCCACTTTTTAAACTATTTTTAGAACTGTACGAACCATAAGAACAATTAGATTCTTCCACAAGAAAATCTTTTTTTTTTACAGCATCTTCAGCATTATAAAATTCACTACAAACCCTAAATTTTTCCATTTTAACAAGCTTATATTTTTCTTTTACCATATCAACTTTCTTGCTACTAAGTCCATTCTTTTTATTTTCATACATAACTTTCTTAGAATGATATCTTGAATTATGCACTACCTTTTTGTTTAGAATTAACATTTCACCTTCATTAAAATTAGCAAACAACCCAACTGTATCACCAACCTTTGAATTATTCAAATTTGTTTCCTGCATACCATCTATTTCTCTTGCCAAAATATTAAAAGGGTTGAAATTATTCTCATCATATTTCTGTGTTATATGAAGAACAGGCATTTTCATTTTATAACTAACATTTCTATCTGCTTTTCTTTCATCATTAACCTTCCCTCCAAAATCTTTCACTTGATTATTTTGCCTAAACACGTATTTAACATTAATAACCACATCAACATCAATTTTATTATCAAGTGTGACATTATCTTTATGAATCCACACTCTATTTGATTTGCATGCAATATTGGAGTGTCCAAAAACTTTACAATTAGTACATGCTTCTGGTTTCCACTCATATTGTACCTTTTGTTAAACCAAATCCCCATTGAAATATTGCATAGGAACCATTTCGGGGAATTTAAAGTCTATTTTAACTTCTATTAATACTCTTGCAAATGAGATTCAAGAAATACCCTCGGTCACGGTATCAATTCTAATAGGATAACCTAAAGTAGAAGCTATCTACTTATAGCATTAGTTGTCCAGAAATCTAAGTCAAGATTAGGAAATTTAATCCATATAGGAATTGAGTTGAGAAATTCTCTAGATAATTTCATCCAAGTACATACTTTTTCATAAATACCAATCTTTTTTATAAAAACATGGCCCAGTGGCAAGCACTTTATCACAATCTTCAACTAGTTCAAACTTAATGATATAAAACCCATTGTCTCTAGAATACGGATTATAATTTCCTTTCAATCCCAATTTCTATTAGTATAGTCATTATGGTAATTATAATAGGGATTTCTACCATAAATATAAAACACAATTGAATTCACCTATTTATCTCTCGTTGTTCTAACCAAGTTTTCACCGATTATCGCATGTCTAACATCGTCTATAATCTCTGGCTCATAATAAGTTAACCGGATTGCGCTCTAATGAGATTTATTTTCTTTAATAGCTTCTAATGAGGACCTAGTATGTGTATAATTTACCATAGAATTGCTTGCTTGAGAGTCTAATTGATCTTTCATAAATAGATCTGGAAAATCTTGCCTCCATTCAAAATCTGGACTTCGAATAGTTTCTCGAATTAATTTGGAACGAAATCGATCTGCATGCAAATGAGAGTGATTAGAATCTAGTGGGTAAGACTAATTTTTCTTTTGAGCGTGATTTAGATTGAGAAAGGAAGTCAATCGCCATTTTTTTGCTGAAAGCATTTTTTGTTCATCGCATGTATTATAAGAAGAGTTGATCATGTCCGATTTTTTTCTTTATGCCATATTTCAGCAGTTTGACCCAACACATATTTGAATGCTCTTTCTGCTTAGGTTGCTTGCATATTTCTCTTCCCATTATGTTCTAACATGGCAACTGGAAAATAAAATTATTGCATGTGGATTATTTTTGTCCTCCGTTGATTGTGGAACAAAATTGTATTAAAATCGGTTTAAAGGGCAATGAATTGGTATTCTATTAAAGAAAAAGGTTTTGTTGTACCTTTTAATTTCTAGTTTACAAAGTACGATGACTCAAGAAACATGCCTTTTGAAAATCTATAATAGGATCGTATATGTGTCTAAATAGTAGCAAATACTAAGATGATGCAATACTATGTAGTAAAGGTAAAGTAAAAGATAATCACACTAATATTTTATCCTAGTTCGGACCTCCCGTCCTACGTCCAATCCCGAATCTCCCTTTGGCGTTTTCCACAATCAAAAACTATCCTCTCTTCACCCAGAGGAATAGGTTGATAGACGAGTAGTAGTCTTGACAATCTTGTGTTCTATAGAACCCTAATTTTGACTGAATCGTACAAGGTGCTCCTATAATCTCCTTAAGTAGATATGAGAATTGAATAACTTAAAGAAAATAGGAATATTGAGTTCTTGATTGAAATCTAGAGAGTGTTTTAGAGTAAAGAGCTTTTCAGAATATATAATAGATCTAGAAAGAGTAGGTGAGTTTAAAGCATGAATCTCTTGATCTATTTATAAGAAATCAAAGGTTTTAATGAAAAGTTGTAATTTCTTAATGAAACCTTTTGTGAAACGAGATTTATTTTGAGAAAATTGTTTTTTTGAGAAGAGGAGTTAAAAGTAGTAACCTTTCAGAATGAAGAGGTGGTTTTAAAAGGAATGGTCGTATGCCCAGCACAGACGTTTGTTAATCTTTGACAGACGTCTGTCTATACAATCTGATATTATTCAGACACATAGGCAGACGTGTGTATGCAAGAAAATTATCCCATGGCTTGCTTCAGATGTATGTCACATATATGACAGACGTCTGTGCTGAGCTATGGATAATATTCCTGCTGTAGTGACAGACATTTGTTATATTATTTGACAAACGTCTGACACTAGCACATATACTAATATGTTGATGTTTTCTCATATCTAGTCACGGAGATTGTACGTAACATCTAATACTGTAAAAATTCTTCTGAGCAGTCATGATATCTTGAGCTCTTCTCGTTGAGTTGATTCCTGCATGAATGTGTACATATATGTGTATATTGTGTATAGTGTGTCATCATCAAAATCTATGATATAACATTCTCCCCCTTTTTGATGATGACAATTATATTATAATAGAGCTCCCCCTAAGTTAATGATCCATAACTTTTCTCCCCTTTCATAATTATCAAAAACAACAAAGCAAGCCAAAATATATAAAGCAACGCCAAAGATACCAAGCATACATAAGTTAATACAATACCAAACAAAGTAGCATAAGATAAAAAAGTTATAGTTACATACCAGAAAAGCATGTGAATTGTCATAGTAATTGACCAGAAAAGTTACAGTTACAATTACCAAAAAAAGTAGCATAAGATTAAAAAAGTTACAGTTACAGTTACAGACCAGAAAAGCATGTAAATTGTGAGAAGCATAAGATAAAAAAGAAAAAACCCCGTAGATCCGAATCTTGGTTAGTAGAATCCCCCCACTGTGAATTTTCATAGTAATTGACATTCTGAGGAATAGAAAAGCGTGTGATGTGGTCTGAAAGTCATCTTGTGGTTCCCATTCTGATTCTTCTCCAGAAGCTATGTGTTCCTTACTTGTTGCATGTTGAGGTGAGTCATGAGGAGTAGTAGGCACAGGTGGAATGTATGTAACCAAAGGTGCAGGAGGAGGAAGTGTTGGGGATGGTGAGGAAGAGCTAGAGGAGGATCTACCACGAACTTTTTGAACGATCTTTCCTAGCGAGCGAACAACCTTCTCCAAAGTGTTCTCAACTTTCGTCAGATGAGTAGAAAAGGATTTTTCGAGTCGAGTTACTTTCTTCCCCAGAATTTGTTGGTTCTGAGACAAAATCCTTTGATTTGCTAAGGTTAGGTCGTGGATATTCTATTCGGCTTCTAGTTGTACCTTAGTTTCTTGTATCTCAGGATCGGAATGGTATTTGGAAGGTTCACTTGGTTCAGCATGATGTCATTGTTGTCGCTGCGGGGTTTGAATAGGTTGCTGAAGATGTCCGTGTTGCACTTGCCATTGGTCAAATGGGATAATGTTAGGTGGTTGGCCGGGTAATTTCATTAAGTCTGCAAAACGTATGCCACTGTTTTCAATAGGTATTTCCGGAAATGTAGAAAGATAAAGAGTTATTTATTGTAGCCGAAAAATACGCATTAGATATGGTGCATAAGTAATAGTTCCTTTACTTGAAGTCCATAAGTCATGAATTTGTTCAAATATATATTGTGCCCAATTTACGTGTTTCTGACCAAATATTGCATACAAGGCCTTATGATTATTTGGATACACATGTTCATGACTACCAAGTTTAGGAAAAACAGTGGTAATCAGCATCCGATGGATAATAGATCCAAAATGAGAAGGAATCATTTTTGTAATATCATCCTACCATATTTGGTGAGTGACTCGATCACGAGGCCAAAAACGCATATCAGCGAGATCTAGTAGACAAGTGCTAGTGTAAGAGGTGTCTAACATTTTCCCTAACATCTCTATGTTAATTTGACTATTTGGCCATATACCAAGGACTATACCCAATTTTTTAGGTCCAGTGGTGACCAGACGGAGAGTCAACATAAGTTTGCAAAGAACAAATAGATTGCAAGACTATCAATCATACCTTTATTTTCTACCTACTTAATTAAATGAGTAAGTCTTGCCCTATTTATGATTGAAAGCACATCATAGTGAGTTAATTTAGAAAGAGGATAAAAAGGTCCTTAATGAATTGTCTTCTTCTTCAAGGAATCCAATCGTTCTGAGCCATATTTCTCCGTTATCCATCCATTGATTTGTTGGTCTACGTCATAATTCAGTGTTTGTTGAGGTGGTTGAGAAGAGGAACATTCGACAACCTTCTTTCGTTTTGAGGAAGGCTTAGTTGGGGCCATTGAAATTTCGAATTTTTAGATTTGGGGATGAGGGTTTGGTTTTGTGGAAGAAGAGGAACTGGGTCAAAAGTGAATAAGTGAAAAGTAAAACTGAAAAAGATATTATATAGCTGAGTGGAAAATGGTTTAAATTCACTTTCAGACGTCTGTTGAAGTGGAAAACAGACGTCTGTGAATGCAGGGATTAAATTTCCGAAAGGTGGAACAGACATCTTTTAAGATGAGAACAGACGTCTGTGCTGAAATATAGTTGAAAATAATGGTGCAAGCTATGATCAGACGTCTGTGGTTTAAAATGCAGACGTCTGTCATTGCAGGGTTTATAAATCGAAACTTCTGGCAGATGTATGATTGTTTTATATCAGACGTCTGTGCTAAAAGAAATTTGAAAATGGAATTATGTTCAAATATCTGAGGGAATTTATGTTATACGTCTGATTATGTAGGGATAATAAACCTGAGAGTCATTTCAGAATGTCTATTATATTGAGTTCAGACGTCTGTGGATGGAAAATTTGCAAAAGGATAGTGTGCTTGTGTTTGAAGGAAAATAATAATAATAAATTATTGATGCTTATAAGCAATACAATAAAAAGAGAAATAAGTTGTCATACAAATGCATTCTCTCAATGCATTATATTATTTTTGGAATTAATATCAAAAATATTTCATTACAAGTCCTCGGTTTTATTGATTTGGTGAAAAAGATGGCCGCTTTGGATAAGTCCATGGATTCACCGGATCTTGTGATGGATGAGAGGACAAAGATAGATCTAGTGGATTTATCGAATATGGAAGAGGTTCGGAGACATCTTTTAGTTTAGAACTACAGAACCTTAATGCAACTTGTCGTAGATATCCTAATATAGTCGAAGCATTTTTCTGCTTGGAATATAACTTTCTTTGAAGTTGTAGTTGTTCCCGTTGATAATGATGATTGTCATCAATCTTCCGTTTAGTATCGGGTGAAATGAATAAAGCTCTTTTAGTTCTTCTGGAATCTGGTGTGAAGCCAGTTCAGTAGTCCTGCCACTTTTGCGCTGGTTCATGTTTCAGTTTTGGAGTTGGATCATATGGTGTTTCTGCCGAGTTATCGGTGGTGAAGGTAATATTAAGAGAAGAAGATTTATCGGACATTGTTTTTGTTTTAAGAATTTATTTAACTTAGACTAAGTTATTTATGGGTAGAAATTTACTATTTTTCATTCCTTAAAAAATGCATTAGTTGAATTAAAAACCAACCAAAAAATTATGGTAAAGAGAAAAATATGGTGTTAAACAAATTCATATATCAGAGAGAGAGAGCATATGCCTAACTCTCTACGTAAAGTTATGAAAGTAGTTTCGTTTAATGGTTTGGTAAAAGTGTCCGCAATTTGTTGGTTAGTATTTACAAATTCCAAAGAAATATTACCATTTTCAACATGATCACGTAGGAAATGATGTCTAATGTCAATATGTTTATTTCTAGAGTGATTGATCAGATTTTTTGACAAATTTATGGCGCTAGTGTTGTCGCAAAAAAATATTGAACTAGTTATAAGTTTTCCAAAATCTTTTAATGTTTGTTGCATATAAATTACTTGAGCACATGTTAGGGAAGCAGATATATATTTTTCTTAGCATGTTGAAAGTGACACGGAATGTTGTTTCTCACTAAACCATGATACCAAAGATTGACCTATAAAGTGACATGTACCACTTGTGCTTTTTCTATCGGACTTGCATCCTCCGAAATCTACATCACTATATGTCACAAGTTCAAAAGAACTTCCTGTCGGATAAAATAGTCCATAAACTTTTGTTTTATTTAAGTATCTTAAGATTCGTTTTACTGTTTTATAGTGCGATTCTTTTGGTTTAGCTTGAAAACGTGTGCAAAGACAGACACTCATCATGATGTCTGGTCTACTCGTAGCGAGATATAAAAGTGAACCGATAATACTACAATATAATTTTGATCAATGTCTTTTCTTGAAAATTCATTACATAAAAGTTCATTTGTTGATACGAAGATGATGTCATCAACATAAATTTGAATAATTAAAATATCATTTTGAATTCTTTTTATAAAAAGGGTTGTGTCTACTTTCCCAATTTCAAATCCAAAATTTATTAAATGTGATTTTAACCATTCGTACCAAGCACCAGGTGCTTGTTATAAACCATATAACGCCTTTTTTAATTTGTAGACATGGTTAGGAAATTGTACATGTACAAAAAGTGGGGGTTGTTCAACATAGACTTGTTCTTTTATATAACCATTTAAAAAAGAACTTTTGACATCCATTTGAAATAATTTTATGTAATGATGAACTGCAAAAGCTAATAAAATACAAATTGCTTCAAGACGTGTTACAGGCGCAAAGGTTTCTTCATAACCAATTTCTTCTTCTTGGTTGTATCCTTGTGCAACAAGATGAGCTCTATTATGAATTATATTTCCATTTTCATCAGATTTATTTTTATAGATCCATTTTGTTCCAACTATTGATTGTTCAGTTGGTTGAGTGACTAATTCCCATACTTCATTTCTTTCGAATTGATTAAGCTCTTCTTGCATTGCTAAAATCCATGATTCATCATTTGCAGCTTCCTTATAGTTTTTAGGTTCTAAAGATGAAATAAAAGCAATATGACTCATTTGATTAAGTTGATGTCTAGTGGAAACTCTTGAATATATGACTCCAGTAATATTATTTGTCAGATGATCTTTTTGAATACGAGGAGGTGATCTAAGAATAGTATTAGTTTCTGGTTCATTAAGGTCAGTATTATTTTGTAATTCGTTTTCATCTTTATCATAAATTTTATTATTTTGAAAGTTTTCATCAAACGAAACATGTAAACTTTCCTCAATAGAATTAGTTCGTTTATTAAAAATTATGTAAGCCTTACTTCTGCCAGAGTATCCAATAAAAATTCCTACATTAGCTTTTGGATCAAAATTTTCAAGATTATCTTTTGTATTTAATACAAAACATTTTGATCCAAAGGTTTTGAAATATGAGACATTTGGTTTCTTGCCATAAAGTATTTGATAACATGTAACACCCCGCCTCCGCTAGGGTCACTCGCAAAGGAATGCACTAGCTTTAGAGGGGCATTATTGGTAAACATGCACAGAAATATCACAAGACAGAACATATAAAATAGCGGAAGTAAAATCAAACTTTCATAACATGAATAAATAAGGTCTAAAGCCTTTTAGATCAGAGTACATCAAAACCTGTCTTGCAATAGTAAAGAAGCATAAAGACATTTTCATAAATTATTCCCCAAGTAAAAACAGTAAAGTAGCCATTAGCCAAGAAAAGTCCAAGCCATCCATGATGACCTTCAAGCAGAAGAAGTCCGAACTAAACAACAGTATTTCCTCCCTGTAACCTAGGGGGGAAACGGAAGAAAAGAGGCGAAACAAAACGGGTCAGTCAAAAAGACTGAGTAAGCCCTATCTACTATTAGCATAAAAACTAGTAAAGTTAACTGACATGAGAAACTGAGATGAACATAAGCATGATAACAAGATAGATAAGCTAAATCAAAATAACAGGATGAACTACTGAACTCAGATAAACTAAGGTGTCATGATAAATTACGATGTCAAGATAAAACAAGGTATCACATCGTCAGGTTTCTATCAAGTATAATATCCCCAAGATATCTGTCACGTATAACGCCCCGTGATATCTATCCTGTATTTTAGCTCTGCACCTACCGTACTTGTATCCCCACCGTGTCATGTGTTAACCAAGAATGACCCTCACTCAAAAGTCGTGTAATGGTCCATGTCAACCTAATATATAGCATATATAGGTTACTCAACTTGTATGTTTTATTCCACGTAAATGTTCAGTCCCTTGCCGTAGACCATACGGGCTTTCCCATGAGATTCTATATTACTTTAACATAGTTCCATGATCCTTAAGATCGGTTTGGACTGTTACCCTAAACCTATCTAGGGTCTTCCAACATGAATTATTGTTTGTACAACTAGGACTTATGCTACCTAGGGCTGCTAGGGATTATGCTTACCTATTGCACGTTTTCGTATCTCGGTTTGGGTTCAACCACCTAGGGCCACTAGGGATTACGCTAACCGCCAACCGCGCCCTTTTTCCCACGCATTCATCGTGAATCGCTTTTCCATGACTGTATGCACATGTATCACATCGTGCCATCCGAGTCCTGTCACAGGGCAAATCAAGAAATACAGGACTCGGTCGGGAGCTTTCGATTTATCTGCCGATGCAGATGCTAAGGTCTGTTTTTCTTATACGTGGTTATGGTCCCACGAGGCCACTCCCTCAACTAGTGAAAGACAAGACAGGATAAATCCTGTATGAGAACACAACACTGGCCAACCCACATCCAAGCCTTACCGCAACCATAATTAGATAGCAATTATGGTCTTTTGGGTGTTCTCTGCCTTTCCGTACGTACACGCTTGACCAAAGATGGTAGGTAGCCTGACGAAATGCTATCTAGAGTACGACCGTGTATCGTCGACTATCCCCTATCCATCCCCGTCTTTAGGTCGCTCGTATAGCAACCAAGGCATACTCTTGGTTCTTCTAATGCAGACCTTAACCTCTCAGGAGCCTAGTATAATCACCTGGCAGCTCATAGAGGGATACCAAGAATATCCTCACGTTCCCCGAAGCCGCTGCTTCGTTACCCAGTTCACTGGAGCCTTTATCTAAATCAGATACTTGCTCCTACTCGTATACATAAACGATGACCTACCGTATCAGGTTACTCATCTATCTATGAACTGGTCTAAATTTCCTTGACTAAGAATCATTACTTAGTTATTCTTCAACTAAGGTTTACCACTTAGCATTGTTCCCGTTATCCTTGTTAACTACGGTTATCCACCTAATCCTCAGAACTAGGGTTTACATAATGGATTAAGTGTCACTTAAGTTCATGACTTAACCCGTCTACAAATCCTGTCAAAATTGGCTAAGTATCCAAGTTCAAGGCTTAACCCTACAAACCATGCTCAAGTTGGTTAAGTATATTAAGCAATTCACGACTTAACCTCGTCCAATTATCATTCTAGATTGGTTAAGTATATATTAACTTGACCCTATCAATTTACTTAGTCAAATCGGACAAGTGTATTCAAGCGATTCGTGACTTAGCCTTATCATGTTTTCACGTTATATTGGTTAAGTATTGGTTAACTTAACCACAATAAATTAACGAGTTAGATTGGATAAGTATAGGTCACTTAACCACATCAATTCATCATGTTTAGATTAGTTAAGTGTTTAACTTAACCCCATTAAACTACCAAGTGGGATTAATTAATTCTAGGCTAACTTAACCCCATCCGATTTCCATGTTTAGACTAGTTAAGTCTAATCTTAACCCCATTCGTTAACCGTATTTTTCGGTTAAGCATCATTAAGAAAACTTACTTAACCTTACCAAGTTATCGCGTTGGATTGATTAAGTGTTGGTTAACTTAACCCCATCCACTAGTCATATAAAAATGGTTAAGTGTCATTAGGCAAATCAAGTTACTTAACCTACCCAACCTTGTCATGTTTTGTTAAGTATCATTAGCCTAATCAAATTACTTAACCCATTTGTCCATGTCATATTTGGTTAAGAGTCATTAATCAAATTAACTTAACCCTATCATGTGGCATTAATTACTTAATGCACCTTCACCTCTCACATTAGACTTTGTTGTGGTTACTAGTTAAGCCGGTCGGTTCCGGGTAGCTTTACACCACAACTTGGTCTAACCTCGGGTTCAAGCACAACATGACCAACTTCTCACATTGGGTCCTATTGTTTGCAACTACTAGTTAGGCCGGTCGGTTCCGGGTAGTTTTACGTTGCAAACTCAACCCAACCTCGAGTTGGCCACACTTATATTATCTAAGTGTCATGTCGACCATGTTTCCCAAAACATGTTACAAGTTTTCAAGCATTTGGGTAGACCTAACTTAATAGGTAAATTCCCAAAGGGTAGACCTAACTTAATAGGTAAATTCCCAAGCTTATGTTTTTATGCATACTTACATGTCAACTTCCATGTTATATTTCAAGTCATGTTTTCAAGTTGTATTTTCATGTCATTAGAAATTACCCATAACATAACCCAACGCTTTTAAACTCGCATATACGTTCGCGACAACGTAATGGATTAAAAGAAGAGACTTGGCAAAGGCATGAAAAAAATGGATATTAAGCCACAAGTTAATCATGGTGGTAAATGAGGCACAAATGTGTTCATTAACTTGCATGTTACATTCTTAAGCCTCAAAACATGCATAAACCCAAACTTGGCACATAAGCGAATCATGGTGACAAAGATATGGAATGATGACTAGTAACTCGCATATATCATCATATAAGGGTTATGACTTCATATGCAAGTTGACATAAAGGTTATGAGGGTTCTCATGTTGCCTAATGCAACATTTCAACATAAAGGTTGTAGCTTTTAGCTCACAAGATCAAGATAATGACTTCATAAACTTGCATGACATGATAGCATGTATCATACTCAATGATCAAACCCAAACTTGCAACATGAACATTTAACTTCATAGTTAATATCTAAGAGTAGGGAAAGGGCTTACATTGCTATGAAGGCACAAAAGATATGACAAAGCCCTTATGCAATCAAATAGACCCAAAATGCAAGCTCTAACATAAAAACCCTTGAGCCAAAATGATCAAAACCCTTGCTTTATGATGCAAAGATAGAAACTTGACTTGAATGCAAGCTAATGACACTCATACAAGCTTGAAAACACTTGTATGCATGGAAAATCTCTCATAGAAACCATTTAGAAATTTTATGAAGAGAGTGGAGGCCATGAGAGGTAAAATTTTGCCATAGTTTAGTTGCATGAATGAATAATGAGGATTTAGGATAGGTTAGGGTCTTATTTATAGATTAGGCAAGTGTTTTAGGCCATAGGATTAAACCTAGATTCAATCCAAGCTATCAAAGCATGTCTTGGGGAAGAAGTCAAGTGTAGGAACCATCTAGGGCCTTTAGATTGAAGATGAACCATGAGAACCATCCAAATGCAAAATCTGCATTTGAGCGAATCGGCCCACGGGTTGACAGCCAAACACCCTGGATTAACCCCTAGTCGACCCAACGAGCTCGGGTCGACCTCAAAAATCGGCCGGTTCGGTTATTACCCTCTCCCAATTCGCTGTTTTGAACATTTTTGCATATTTATTTATTTAATTTTCAATTATATATATATATTTCTCTGCGCAACCCATTTCACTTAATTAAGTATACTTTAATTTGGGAATTTTTCGTGAAACTTCGCAAGGCCATATCTTGGTCATACGGACTCCGATTTTCGAAAACTCGGACTCTGTTTCGCGTATTTTTCCGAGACGAACGCAATGGCATAGCCCGTTTCCCTTGATTCAGATTTTACAGTTTAATTCTGCCTCCATTTATGTTATAACAGGTTATTGAAAATACGGGTTGTTACATAACACGTATTTTTTTTAATGGGCGAAGGGTTAGTCAATTTAGAACATAACAAGCCGTAGCTACTGCTTCAGGCCAAAATGATTTTGGTAAGTTACTACTAATTAAAAGGGTTCTAGCACATTCTTGTAATGTTCGATTCTTTCTTTCTACAACACCATTTTGTTGAGACGTTTATAAAGACCCAGATTTTTAACCATTTATTTTAATGTTTAATTTTGTTTTAAATATTGATTTGAATTTTAAATGGTTTGAAATGAATTAATTTGAACAATCCATTTGTTTAAAAAATAAAAATAATAATTTAATTTCGGAAATAGTCGAAATTGGCTGAATTTACGTTGTTATATGATTTGGCAATGTAAGAGAATTTGTTTATGTCTAGATTTTATTTTATTTTCGAGTTCTTTTATTAAGCGCTATTTTCACTTTTAAATTATAATTTTAATTATATAACAAACTGCAGCGGCGCGGTAGTTCATAATATAGCGTTTTGGACTTTAATTTATTGTATAGGTTCCAATTTCAGTCGGATTTCTTCGAAACAAGAAATGTAAACACCCTACCTCCATTATGGGCACTCACAAAGGGAATGCATTAACTTTGGTGGAGTATTATAGGTAAAAGGTACAAGTAATTTACAATGCAGACATATAAACAGCGGAAAAACTAAATTTTATTTCATAAGCATGTGGTCTAGTCAAAACATTACAATAACTATCTTAAAAACCAACTTTCAAATCATTACAATAAAGCCTCTGTCTTGACTAAAACATAAAGAAGCATAAACAATAATAAAGAAGCATAAATCCCCAATTAAGAGTGTAACCACAGCCATAGCCCAAGAAAAGAGAATCCAAGCAATACGTCTACTCTCTTCAAGCTGGAAAAGGTCTGGACTAAGTTAAAGTATTCCCTCCATTCGGACCTAGGGGGAGAGGGGAAACGAAGAACTAAAAGACGAAAGAAAACGGGTCAGACATAATCCTGCTAAGTCCAGTGATTATTTAGCACGTAAACAGGTAAAAGGATCATGACAAGAATAAACTGAACCTAGGACAATACCCTAGAAATTAAATAACAATAAATAAGGCACGATAAACTAAATATACTATCGCACTCATTTCTATTTCTCTGCACTTATAACCAGTGTTTCAACTTGCACCATGTGTTCATGATAAAATGATCCCCTTTAATCGATCGGCTTCTACTCGTGTGCATTTATGACTTGTGTCAATCGGCCCCACTTGATTATAGATACTTGTGCTGGTCCAACCATGGGGTATATCAATTCCGATGGTGGCAACCCGACACAAATTCAAGACGCACAGTGTATACTACTGATGCCCAGTGCCTGATTTGTCTATGCTGGAGTACGTGCACGCTCATACTCCGTCGGAACCTACACTACGGCACCACCTGCCGTTATTTTGACTTCTTATAATCAGCCCAGTAATCGTGCCCCACCCTGCCAAGTTCAGGGTACCATGATACATCTATGTGTGTTACTGCTGAAATGGGTCCCCATTACTGGGGTTTCCTAGTCAACATGTTAAATGGTTAAGTGTTCTAAATTTAACCTAACCTCACCCATCAGTTTAGTTAACATGTTGTATTGGTTAAGTGTTGCCTTAATTTACTTAACCCTACCATTCTTAGCCTGCCTGTTTCTTATATTTAATTCATTCATTAAAGTACCAACCTCTCACATTAGATCTATATTGTTGCGGTCCCTAGATGTGTCGGGCGGTTCCGGGCAGTCCTATACCACAACTCAATCTAACCTCGGGTTTTTTGGCTTAATGCGCTAACCTCTCACATTAGATCTGTATTGTAACGATTGCAGGATGTGCCCGGCGGTTCCAGACAGTCTTACAGCGTAAATCAATATATCCTCGGGTTAGGCATATTCATATTTTACATATTTATGTTTATATGTAAATTATTCACCAATGTTGTTAACTCAAGTCATGTCCCATTTACCCTCTAAATTATGTCCATAACTCTTAGGTATACAAATTATACCATTTTCATGCCATTAATCATTTACGTGATTATGAGCCAACCTAATGCCAATAGCATGTAATTTAATATTTTTCCCAACGTATCCCCCATTATTCATTCACATAAATTACATAGAGCCTTAGGCTCGCAAATTAGCCTAACTTAGAAACAAAAGGGAAAAGAAAAGGGACATGTAACACTCCAATGGCATAAAACAGTATAGATCAACTAAGCATGTGTGATACAAATTTGGCATCGTACTATGAAAATTTAATTAAGCATGTAAATGTGAACTTGCATTTGAGTTGTATCAAATTAACATAAATCTAAACATATAAGCATGTAGATCTAGGCATATAAGCATATATGAACATGACTTAGCTTATGATCTTGCATATAACATAACATAAAGGAATCACCAAATTTATATACAACATGATAGGTTCATCACCAAATTAACATACAACATGATAGGTTCATCACCAAATTAACATACAACATGATAGATTCATCACCAAATCAATATATAACATGATAAGTTCATCACCAAATCAATATAAAGCATGATAAAAGTTGTATCAATCGCAATAGTCACGTAGGCATAGGTAATCTCAGAATTTATACAGGGACAAACATGAATTGGAATACGATCATCTTACAACTAGGCATAGTTCTAGTTTTGCTTCATTACAAGTCATGACTTTTATTTGTTCAAATCTAAAGAATAACTGAACTTACAAACAAAAGAACAAATCTTGTTTTCTAGAATGTGAATTCTGAAATTGAAAAGCTATCCTTTTATGTAGACTATTGATTCTCTAGTTTGGACTTGATTAGGGGCTTTCTAACTTGATTTTTAGTTTAGACAAAAATGGAGGCTACGCTAGTTTGGCCATGGACAGCATAACGGTTTCAGAGGGAAATTTTATGAGGTTTTGGGGTTGAGGGTTGGAGTTGTTTATATAAAAGTTTAGACTAATGAGAGCCTTTAAATCAACCTAGGAGTAATCAGAGCCATCTAGACCAAATAAAGCCAATCGGAATTCGCTACATATGCCCTAATGACTCAGAAAAACGTCACTAGACAAACAGCCAAGATCTGGCCGAGGGGGTCGACCCCTACAAGGGGGTCGACACCCCTCTTGGAGATCGACATCTATGTCATCCTCCCTCCGGGGTGAGTCGACCCCTATGGGCAGGAATTTTCTCGCCCAGCCGATACTCGGAATTTTGAATTTCGGACTGCTTTTTGATTTAATTATTATTTAGTTTCCATTTAAACTTGAAATTTTCTGAACTCCATAACTTCTTCGTACGGAGTCTGATTCACGCAAACTCGGACTCTGTCTCAAGTAGAATTTCGAGACGAACGCAATGGAGAAACCCGTTTTCCCTTATTTCCGCTTTTAAAATTAAGTATTCTTTAATTCGTTACATTCATGTTCACAAAAAATACGGGGTGTTACATTCTTCCCTCCTTAAAGGATTTCGTCCCCGAAATCTTCAACTCAAGAAGAATGTATATCCTGCCATCCAGTCGTCCATCTACTCAATCATCAAACACAGGCATCCATTGTCCTTAAAAAAAATTTAATGCTTTCATGACTATATGCATAGTGTGTGTTTATGTCCTTATCTAATGCAAAATCAGGTGGTCTACTTATTTAGTTGACCTCCTTATTGCAAATCATGATAGTGCAATGAGTCCATTACGTATGCAATTATTCCTAATCGTATTTTGTAACCTCTACATGAGTGCACAATCATTCATACAAATGCAATGTCCACATGATAGCACATCATGTTTCAATCCATATATAAATACATATATGCATATGAAATATGAAAGTGACTGAGCCGATCTAGTACCTAATGTGTGTGTATATGCATCCATGAGCAACCACTAGCAACCGCTTGTAACCATCAACCATAACATGTTTCAAATAAATGTTTGGATCCATTGGTTTATACCTAAGGTTCAAGAATAGGACTGAGGGGATATACTTAAAAACATGTATAAACTTATCGAAAAGAGTCAAGGATGTACCCTCAAAAGAAAAGGGTAGGAAGGGCGTATCTTGTCCTCAGTCTCCTAAGTCGCGTCTTCTTCAGCATCACTCCATTGAACTTTAACAATCTTGACTTCACCGTTGCGTAGCTTTTTGATTATGTCCCTAATATACGAGTTGTAACTCTCCTCACCGTCGATTCTCGTTCCACTTCTACTTCCTCTAGTATGCTTGGCTCCATAACTTCCGCAGACTCATGTAAGCACTTTCATAGATGAGAGACAGGGAAACATTATGAACTCCAGCCAATCTTTCGGGCAGCTCTACTCAATAAGACATCTGGCCAATCCTCTCAATGATAGGAAACGACCCTACAAATCTTGGTGCCAATTTTTCTGCAGACCCAAAGCGAACGACATTCCTTAAAGGAGATACTTTAAGGAAAACCCTGTTTCCAACCTCAAAGTCAAGGTCTGTCCTTCTTTTATCAGCGTAGGACTTTTGTCTATCTTGTGCAGTCTTCATTCTTCTTCGCATCATTCCACATTCTCTGAAGTTTCTCTAATCATGTCAGGCCCAAGTACGAGCTTATCTGTAGACTCCCACCAGCAAGTTGGTGATCGGCATGGTCTTCCATATAATGCATCGAAGGGTGCCACGCCTATGGTGGCTTGGTAGCTATTGTTGTAGGAGAATTCTACCAAAGGAAGATGATCCTCCCATGTCCTTCCAAAATCTGATGCCATGACTTAACAGCGAAAACAATGGCAGCTAGGTTCAAATCATGAGTTGGGTAGCTCTTCTCATGTGCATTCAACTACCTTCCCCTGTAACAAACTACCTTGCCCTCTTGCATCAAGACAACACCCAATCCTCTTTTGCATGCGTCTCTATATACAGTAAACATCTTACTCCCATCAAGAAACGTTATAATTGGGGCTGTTGTCAGAGCCCTTTTCAGTTGTTGGAAGGAAACATCACAATCCAAGTCCCGAGCTAAAGTTAGGTTATTCTTCGTCAATCTTGAAAGTGGTGCTGAGATCATTGCAAAGTCTTTAATGAACTTTCAGTAGAAGCCTGCTAGCCCGAGAAAATTTCGCACTTCTGTTGCATTCCGTGGGATCTTCCAATCTTGCATCGTAACTACTTTTGCGGGGTCCATAGCTATCTCCTCTTTGGACACCACATGTCCATGAAACCTTACTTCTCTCCAAAAATGGCATTTGGAGAATTTTGCTTTTAGCTGATGTGCACGAAGAGTACCTATGACTTCTCTTAAATGCAAATCATGCTCTTCCTCACTTTTCGAGAAGATCAAAATGTCGTCCACGAAGACCAGTGCAAATTTATTAAGGAAGTCCCAGAATACCCGGCTCATCAAGTCAACGAAATAGTCAGGTATGTTTGTCAAGATGAAAGGCATGACAAGCCATTCAAAGAAACCATCCGGGGTCCTGAATGCGGTCTTATCAATGCTGTCCTCAGCCACTCTTAGGTGATGAAACCCAGTAGCCAGATCTACTTGGGAGAAAACCGATGCACCTACAAGCTGATCGAACAAGTCGTCTATTCTTGGAAGTGGGTACCTATTCTTCTTGGTCTGCTTGTTTATCTCCCTGTAGTCAATGCATAGGCGAAGTGAACCATCTGCTTTGGTTGCAAACACCACTGGAGCACCCCATTTAGAAATACTCCGCCTTATAAATCCCTTTTCAAGCAACTCTTTAACTTGCTTGTTGAGCTCTTTCCTTTCCCTTGGAGCCATGTGTCTAACGGGTAGAGCAACGAGTTTTGCATTATCAACAAGGTGTATGCGGAAGTCTATCTCTCACTTCGGAGGTAAACCCTTCACCTATTCGAAGACTTCTGATTATTAACAGACAACTCTAATAAATTGCAGGTTTTCAGCAGACACGTCAAGAGATTCTATGTAGCTAAGCATAACAGAATTCATGGGATTACAAGAGATTTCGAGAGTGTTACCAAGGCGAGTCATAAGTCAAACTATTCTCTTTTCACAATCGAGGATGGCACCATTACTAGATAGCCAATCCATGCCTAGAATCAACCCATAGCCTGTGAAGCCCAAAACATAGGCATTACTTCTAAACCCAACACTTAGTATAGAAATTTCCAAATCCAAACAGGTTATTGGTAAATAGGCCGAACCCCCAATTAGATTTGAAACAACCAAGGGATCCTCTACTATACTGGTGTCTAGGTGAGAGACTCAACTAAAGCAGCAGATATAAAAGACTGCGATGCGCCAGAATCAAAGAGAGTACGAATAGGATGATCAAAAAGATAAACTAAACTCTCAACAGATATATTTCTACCTCATTCATGCGGAGGTGCTATGAGAACGTGAACCTGCCCTCCAGTAGTAGATCCAGTCCTCTGCCCTTGCCCTTTCTTTCTTGGGCAGTCCTTAGCCATGTGCCATGTCTCGCCGCACTGAAAACAACCACCCATCTTCCTCATCTTCTTTTTGCAGTCCTTAATCAGATGTCCAGGTATGCCACAATAATTACACTTCCTCTTGTCACGGCGTTTGTTATTCTTCCCGCCCTTCTTGGAATCCATCTTCTTGTTCTGTGATCCCTCCACTTTCTTGTCTTGAGGTACTTCCACCTTTGTCTCTTTCTTGCCATCCTTATTTTCCTCCTGTAACAGTGTCATGTCAACCGGTCTCTCATAAGTTGGACCTGAAACACCCCACCTCCATTAAGGTCACTCACAAAGGGAATGCCTTAACTTGGTGGAGAGTTATAGGTACAAGACGCAGAAAAATTTACAGGACAGATAAATTTAAGCAGCGGAATCCAAATATTTATTTCATACGTAGTTCAATACAAAAGCATTACATCAAATTGTCTCAAAACAACTTCAAAACACAAAATCATTACACCATAATTTCTGTCTTGATTATTCAATAAAGAAGCATAAACCAAAAAGTAAAATGCATAAATCCCCAAGGATCATATCCAATGCCATAGCCAATGCAAGAGATTCCAAGTCATATATCTACTTTCTTGAAGCTTGTAAAGAGTCTGATTAAGCTGGAGTATTTCCTGCCTTTGGACCTTGGGGGGGGAGGGGAAACGGAAGAAAAGAAGACGAAAGAAAATGGGTCAGACAATAAGTCTGGTAAGTTCAGTGGTTACTGGAATTAAACAAGAAAAGGGGGTCATGACAGTGATAACAGAACATAGGACAATACCCTAATATAAGACAGGAGGGACGTGTGATCGCACCGATTACTATAGTCTCTGCACCTACTTAACCATTGGTTCAACCAGCCCACATGTTTACAACAAATGATCCCCTTAATGATCGGATCCTACTCGCATGTATTCATGTCGTGTGTCCTTCGGCCCTCCTTGATTGTAGTCACCTGTGCTAGTCCCAACATGGGGTGTATTTATCTTTTTGGTGGCAACCCGAAACGATTCAAGATGCATAGTATACACTACTAATGCCCAGTGTCTGATTTTTCCACTCTGGAGTACGAGCACACCCATACTCCATCGGAACCTATACTAGCCCACCAACCGTCGACGTTTTGACCGCTTATAGTTCATCCCAGTAATCGTGCCCCACCCTGCTTAGTTCAGGGTACCATGATACATCTATGTGGGTTACTGCTGAAATGGGTCCCCGTTACTAGGGTTTTCTAATTGACATGTTTATTTGGTTAAGTGTCCAAGTTTTCCTAACCCAGCCCATTCGGTTTAATTAACATGTTGAATTGGTTAAGTGTTTTTCCTAATTTACTTAACCATACCAGTCCTGACTTAGCTTTAATTTATTAAAGCACCAACCACTCACATTAGACAGGTCTTGTTGTGGTCACTGGATATGCGGTCGGTTCCGAGCAGATTTACACCACAACTTTGTCTAACCTCGGGTTCTTTTTGGGCTCGATGCACTAACCACCCACATTAGACAGGTCTTGTTGTGGTCAATAGATATGTCGGTCGGTTTCGGGCAGATTTACACCACAACTCAGTCTAACCTCAGGTTAGGCATATTAGTCTTTTCTAAATTCATATTTCCTATATATGTCAAATTTCCTTCATGTGAATTAAATTTAACTTAATCACGGCATCATTACCCTGTGATTATGCTCAACATAAATGGTATATCAAATATACCATTAAATGAATAAATCTATGCCATAAATTTTCTTATTTCCCATCGCTACCCCCGTGGAACGTATGTGTAAATCACATAAAATGTTGGGCTAGCAAATTAGCCCAAACCTATAAACAAAAAGGGATATAAACAATGATCATGACATAAACATAAAATAGTATACATTAAACTTATCACGTGTAACTTGGCATGGATGTATATCATTAACTTTAATCAATTGGGCAAAGGTGAACTTTTGATAAGTTGAATCTAATGGTCATGTAAACTTGACAAAGCTCTAGCATGAAAGTTTAACATATAATCACAGTTTCAACCTACAACTTGGCATATAATCTTATGTACGTCAAAACATAAGAAAGCTATCATAATCATTTTCTTATCAAAATTTAGCATGATGTTAACAAAATAAGAGGACTACAATTCCACTTTTACAAAATAAATAGATTCAACTTGGCATAATTCTAAATATCCATAAATGTAAATCTAATATGTAAACATGTGATTTAGATCCTAAACTTGCAAATAACCACCGAAATTTCAGCATTACATGTTTTACCATTTTGTTGGCATAATAAGTTCTTTACTTAATCGTAATAACATATAATGTTGTGCATCATCCAAACATATAGACATGAGATATACAATATGTTCATCGCCATAAGCATATAGACAAGAAATATACAACATGTTCATCGCCACAAACATATAGGCAAGATTAATTTCCACGATATTTTATGATAAATGAGAATCAAATCTCATGCATAAGCATCGTACTATATTCCAATTATAACATGTCATGATTCAATCGAAAGGAATGTTTAAATCTGCATAACAACTAACTTACGAACTAAAAGAAATTCTTGCGTTCTCAAATCTGAATTCTGAAATCGTAGAGGCGTGCCTTTGATGAAGATCGTTGAATTAAACTAGTTGTAGTTTGATTTTAGATTTAGCTTTTTAACTCGTCTTTTGAATTGAAAAGGGTGACGGCTACTCCAAGTCTTCCATTTACGGCATTTCAGTTCTAGGTTTATTTTTCTGTGTGTTTTTAGGTTAGGCATTGAGTTGTTTATATAGAATTTCAGTTTGATTAAGGCATTCAGATGAACCTAGGGTTAGTCACAGCCACTCAGACCTAATCAGGCCCATCCAGAAACCCTAGTGACTCAACAGTGAGTCAGAAACCATTCAAATTTCAAATCTGGCCGGGGGCCAGGTCGACCCCCAGGTCGACCCTAAGGTCGACCCTTAGGTCGACCTTAAGGGGGGAGGTCTACACTAGGGTCGACCCCCTGGTCGACCTGCCTAGGCGGGAATTTTCCAGCCCAGCTCGCTTCTGGCTTCTGTTTGAATTTTGAACCTGTTCTTTCGAGCTGTTTAAATTTATTCGAATTTCTGAAACTTCTAACAGCCATAACTTC
The DNA here is from genome assembly GCA_030737875.1 of Allium sativum. Lineage (NCBI taxonomy): Eukaryota > Viridiplantae > Streptophyta > Magnoliopsida > Asparagales > Amaryllidaceae > Allium > Allium sativum. The sequence goes on along the minus strand of CM060910.1, from coordinate 222,498,906 downwards.
TTCACATGAAGTCCAATTCACGAAACTCGGACTCTATCTCAACCAGAATTCTGAGATGAACACATTGGCTTAGCCCGTTTCCCTTAATTTTCACATTTTAAATTAAGTATCATAGGATTTATTATTATAACGTTAATAGAAAGTACGAGGTGTTACATTCTCCCCTCCTTTTAGGATTTCATCCCCGAAATCTTCAAGTTGAGAAGAACTTATATCCTACCATCCAATCACCCATCTACTCAACCATCATACACAGGCGTCCATTATCCTTAAAAGATTTATAATGCTTCATGATCATATGCATTGTGTGTGTATATGTCCTTATCTAATGCAAAATCAGGCGGGCTACTGATTCAGTTGACCTCCTTAATGCAAATTATGTCAGTGTCATGAGTCCATTATGAATGCAAATTTTCCTACTCAAAATTTCTTACTTGAGTGCATAACCATTCATACAAATGCAACATCCATATGACAACCCGTCAAGTTTTATTCCATAAATCAATACATATATGCATATGCAATATGGAATTGACTGAGCTGATCTAGTACCTAATGTGTGTGTATATGCATCCACTAGCAACCACTAGTAACCACTTGCATCCACTTGCAGCAATCAATCATAACAGTTTCAATTACAAGTTTACATCCAAATAGGTTCCTACCTAAGGATAAAGGATAGGATCGAGGAGATATACCCTAAAAAGATAGATACGAGCATAAACTTGAGGAAAAAGAGATTAAAGACGTACCCTCGAAAAGAAAAGGGTAGGCTGCACGTATACGGTCCTCAGTTTCCCAAGTCGCGTCTTCCTCGGTGTCGCTCCATTGAACTTTGATGAGCTTAACTTCAGGGTTGCGTAGTTTTCTGACCTCTGTTCCCAAGATGCGGGTTGGAACTCTTCTTATAGTTGCTTCTCGTTCAACTTCAACTTCTTCTAGCATACATGGTTCTACCACTTCCACAGACTCATGTAAGCACTTTCGCAGGTGAGAGACATGAAAGACATTGTGAATCCCGACAAATCTTTCGGGTAGGTGTACCCTATAAGCCATCTTCCCAATCTTCTCGATGATAGGGAACGGCCTTACAAATCTTAGTGCTAACTTTTCTGCGGATCCAAAGCGAACGGCTTTGCACAAGGGAGATACTTTAAGGAACATCTTGTCTCCAACTTCGAATTCAAGGTCAGTTCTTCTTTCGTCTGCGTAGGACTTCTGTCTATCTTGGGCGGTCTTCATTCTTCTTCGTATCAAGTCTACTTTCTCCGAAGTCTCCCTAATCATGTCTGTTCCAAGTATGAGCTTGTCTGTTGACTCCCACCAACAAGTTGGTGACCTGCACGGTCTTCCATATAAAGCTTTGAAAGGTGTCATGCCTATGGTGGCTTGGTAGCTATTATTGTAATCGAATTCCACCAAATGTAGATGATCCTCCCAGGTACCTCCGAAGTTTGTAATGCATAACCTCAAGAGGTCTTCTAATACTCTGTTGACTCTTTCCTTCTGGCCATCAGTTTGAGGGTGATAGGCTATGCTTAAGCATAACTGTGTGCCTACAGCCTCTTGTAAGCTCTTCCAAAACACGCTCATGAAGATAGGGTCTCGATCACTCACTATGCTAGAGGGTATCCCATGGATTCGAACTATCTCCTTAAGATATATGGATGCTAGAGATGAGGCAGTTCTTCTACTCTTGACGGGTATAAAGTTGGTGCTTTTTGTGAGCATGTCCACTATTACCCAAATGCTAGTATTGCCCCTTATCGACCTAGGAAATCCATCTATAAAGTCCATTGAGATGCTATTCCATTTCCACTATGGGATCTCTAGAGGATGGAGCAAACCACCAGGCTTCTTCTGCTCCGCTTTGTCTTGTTTGCATATTAAACATTTAGAAACAAATTCAGCTACTTCTTTCTTCATGCCAATCCAAAAGAAAACTCTTTTGATATCTTTATACATTTTTTCTCCGCCTGGGTGTATGGTCAGCTTGGAATGGTGTGCCTCTTCTAGAACCGTCTTTACGAAGCCCCATGCCTGTGGAACACATAGTCTTCCATCTCGTCTCAACCAGCCCTTGGCATCCATGGAGTATCTATTGAGGTGACTAGATGTCTCATCCCTAATTAATTTGTCCATTACTTCGTCTAGCTGAGGGTCTTCTCTTTGCGCGGCTCCGACCGAGTCTAATAAAGTTGGTCACACTTCTAATGTTGCTAGCAAGCCGGGTACAAAGTCAGTGGAGGGTCTGAAGTTAAAGCTTGCTATGAACTCCAAGCTTTGCCTTTCCATAAAGAGAGGGATTAAGGTTATCTTCTTTCTACTTAAGGCGTCTGCTACGGCATTGCCCTTGCCAGGAGTGTAGGAAATCTCAAAATCGTATGAGGCAAGAAACTCTGTCCATCTTTACTACCTCAAATTGAGATCCTACTGTGAGAATAGGTATTTCAAAGATTTATGGTCAGTATAAATTTCAAATTTCTCACCTAGGAGATAATGGCATGAAGACTTAAGCACAAAAACGATGGCTGCCAACTCTACGTCGTGGGTCGGGTAGTTTTTCTCATGTACTTTCAGCTGTCTTCCACCATAAGCCACTACCTTCCCTTCTTGCATCATAACAGCGCCTAGTCCCATTCTGCATGCATCTGTGTATACTGTGAACATCTTGCTTCCATCAGGCAATGTCAGAACTGGGGCTGTTATTAGAGCCCTTTTCAAAAGTTGGAAAGCAATGTCGTAATCCAAGTCCCAATTGAAAGCTAGGTTCTTCTTTGTCAATCTTATTAGTGGAGCTGATATTTTTGCAAAATATTTCATGAACTTTCGATAAAAGCCTACTAGCCTGAGAAAGCTTCGGACTTCAGTTGCGTTTCGAGGAACCTTCCAATCTTGCACAGCAACCACTTTTGCAGGGTCCACAGCTATCCCCTCTTTGGACACCACATGTCCAAGGAACCTAACTTCTTCTCTCCAGAAATGGCATTTAGAGAATTTCGCCTTCAATTGATGTACGCAGAGAGTATCCATGACTTCTTTTAGATGCTGAGCATGCTCTTCCTCATTCTTTGAGAAGATCAAAATATCGTCTACGAAGACCACCACAAACTTATTGAGGAACTCTCGGAACAACCTGCTCATTAAATCAACGAAGTAAGCGGGTGCATTTGTCAAGCCGAAAGGCATGACAAGCCACTCTAACAAACCATCGGGAGTTCTGAATGCGGTCTTATCAATGCTGTCTTCAGCCGCTCTTAGCTGATGAAACCCGGTAGCTAAATCTAATTGAGAGAAAACCGATGCACCTACAAGCTGATCGAACAAATCATCTATTCTTAGGAGTGAGTGTCTATTCTTCTTGGTCAGCTTGTTTAGCTCCCTATAATCAAAGCATGGGCGAAGCGAACAATCAGCTTTACCGGAGCACCCCATTCAGAAATACTCCGTCTTATGGACCCGTTCTCAAGCAGCTCTTTGATTTGCTTGCTGAGCTCCTTTCTCTCCCTTGGGGCATGTGCCTAAGGGGTAAAGCAACGGGCTTTGCATTATCAACGAGGTATATGCGGAAGTCTATCTCCCACTTCGTAGGTAAGCCCTTTACCTCTTCAAACACATCCGAATATTCACGGACTATTCTTACAGACTGTAGGTTCTCGATAGATGCATCAAGTGATTCTAGATAACTAAGCATGACGAAGTTCATGGGATTACAAGAAATTTCAAGAGTGTTATCGAGGCGAGTCATGAGTCTAACCACTCTCTTTTCACAATCGAGGACGACACGATTACTGGATAGCCAGTCCATGCCTAGAATCAACCCATAGCCCAAGAAGTCCAAAACAAAGGCATTTAACGCTTAGTATAGATATTTTCAAATCCAAACAAACCATTGAAAACTAAGCTGAGCCCCCAATTGGATTTGAAACAACCAAGGGATCCTCTACTATACTGGTGTCTAGGTGCAGGGATTCAACTAAATCAGCGGATACAAATGAGAGCGATGCACCAGAATCAAACAATGTACGAACAGGATGATCAAAAAGATAGACTAAACTTTTGACATAAATATTTCTACCTCATTCTTGCGGAGGTGCCGTGAGAGCGTAGACTTTTCCTCCAAAAGATGGTCTAGCTCCCTGCCCTTGCTTCCTTGGGCAGGGCCTAGCCATGTGTCCTGTCTCACCATAGTGGAAACAGCCACCCATCTTCCTTTTCTTCTTCCTGCAGTCTTTGACCAGATGTCCAGGAATGCCACAGAAATTACACTTTCTCTTTTCACTGGGTTTGTTGTTCTTCCCGCCTTTCTTTGGATCAGCCTTCTTGTTCTGTGACCCTTCCCCTTCTTGTCTTGAGGCACTTCTGCTTTTGCCTCATTCTTTCCCTTGTCTTCCTCATTTAAGAGTGTCATTTCCACTAACCTTTCGTAAGTAGCCCCCATAGGTATGTGGGTCATAGCCAAGCTGTGAAGTGGCACATTCAATCCTTTGACAAAACCGAGAGCCTTCTTATGAGGAGTATTCACTAGGTCCAGTCCGAACCGGGTCAGCTGATTGAATTGATTGACATACTTCTTGACCGTTGTACTTCCTTTCTTAAGAGATAAGAACTTTTCCAACTGTAAACTTCGTCTAGCTTGTGAGAGGAATTTCATCTCAAACCTTATTCTGAAATCCATCCATGTTTCAACCTGCCTCTCAGCGTTAGTGACTTCCCACCAATAGGAAGCTTCGTCTTTGAGAAACCACACTGCCAACTATATCTTTTGTCTATCGTCCACCTCGATGATGACAAACAGATCCTCAATTTCTTTGAGCCAGTTCCTTGCTTCCAAGAATGATTCAGTCCCCTTGAAATCCTTTCCACCCATGGACCTAAAATCTATATAGATCTTTGAGAAAGCATTTGCACGAGGAGGAGGAGAACCACTACAGCTGGAGGAGGGATATCTTTTGAGCCTGCGTCGTTGGCCCTAGCCTCTAAGTACCTCCTGAACCAGCCAGGTATTGGCACACCCTTTGGAAGGTTAAGATTCCCAGACATGCTGAAACGGAAAAGAAAAGATTCAAAGCGAAGGATAGAAAGATAGTGCATATGGCTTTGGGGATTATGCCTTTTTAAATTCAAAACAACATTTTTCCTTGTAAAATGCTTCTTTATATTTCTTTTCGAAATATAGTTTTTCAAAAATTCTTATCTAATCTGGTAAACCTTTGCTTTGATACCAAGTGAAACACCCCACCTCCATTATGGTCACTCACAAAGGGAATGCCTTAACTTTGGTGGAGATTTATAGGTACAAGACACAGAAAAGTTTACAAGATAGATAAATTTAAGCAGCAGAATGCGAATATTTATTTCATACGTAGTTCAACACAAAAGCATTATATCAAATTGTCTCAAAACAACTTCAAAACACAAAAGCATTACACCATAATTTTTGTCTTGATTATTCAATAAAGAAGCATAAACCAAAAAGTAAAAATGCATAAATCCCCAAGCATCATATCCAATGCCATAGCCAATGCAAGAGAGTACAAGTCATACATCTACTTTCTTGAAGCTTGTAAAGAGTCTGATTAAGCTAGAGTATTTTCTCCCTGTGGACCTGGGGGGGGGGGGGAGGGGAGGGAACAGAAGAAAAGAAGACGAAAGAAAATGGGTCAGACAATAAGTCTAGTAAGTTCGGTGGTTACTAGTATTAAACAAGAAAAGGGGGTCATGACAGTGATAACAGAACATGGGACAATACCCTATTAGATAGGAGGGACGTGTGATCGCACCCACTACTATAGTCTCTGCACCTACATAACCATTGGTTCAACTAGCCCACGTGTTTACAAAAAACGATCCCCTTAATGATCGGCTCCTACTCGCACATATTCTTGTCCTGTGTCCTTCGGCCCTGCTTGATTGTAGTCACCTGTGCTGGTCCCACCATGGGGTGTATCGGTCCCTCTGGTAGCAATCCGACATGATTCAAGATGCACAGTGTACACTACTGATGCCCGGTGCCTAATTTGTGCACTCCGGAGTACGTGCACGCCCGTACTCCGTCGGAACCTACACTGGCCCACCAACCGCCGACGTTTTGACCGCTTATAGTTCAGCCCAGTAATCATGCCCCACCCTGCCTAGTTTAGGGTACCATGATACATCTATGAGGGTTACTGCTGAAATGGGTCCCCGTTACTAGGGTTTCTAATCGACATGTTTATTTGGTTAAGTGTCCTAGTTTACCTAACACAGCCCATTCGTTTTAACTAACATGTTGAATCGGTTAAGTGTTTTTCCTAATTTACTTAACCCTACCAGTCCTAACATAGCTTTAATTCATTAAAGCACCAACCACTCACATTAAACAGGTCTTGTTGTGGTCACTGGATATGTCGGTCGGTTCTAGGCAGAATTACACCACAACTTAGTCTAACCTCGGGTTCTTTTTGGGCTCGATGCACTAACCACCCACATTAGATAGGTCCTGTTGTGGTCACTGGATATGCCGGTCGGTTCCGGGCAGATTTACACCACAACTCAGTCTAACCTCGGGTTAGGCATATTCGTCTTTTCTAAATTCATACTTTCTATATATGTCAAATTTCCTTCATGTGAACTAAATTTAACTTAATCACGGCATAATTACCCAGTGATTATGCTCAACATAAATGGTATATCAAATATACCATTAAATGAACAAATCTATGCCATAAATTTTCATATTTCCCATCGCTACCCCCGTGGAACGTATGCGTAAATCACATAAAATGTTAGGCTAGCAAATTAGCCCAAACCCGTAAACAAAAAGGATAATAAACAAAGATCATGACATAAACATAAAATAGCATACATTAAACTTATCACATTTAACTTAGCATGGATGTATATCATTAACTTTAATCAGTTGGGCAAAGGTGAACTTGTGACTAAGTTGAATCTAATGGTCATGTAAACTTGACAAAGGTCTAACATGAAAGTTTAACATATAATCACAGTTTCAACCTACAACTTGGCATATAATCTTATATATGTCAAAACGTTAGAAAGCTATCATAATCATTTTCTTATCAAAATTTAGCATGATGTTAACAACATAAGAGGAATAAAATTCCAATTTTACAACATAAATAGATTCAACTTGGCATTGTTCTAAATATCGATAAATGTAAATCTAACATGTAAACATGTGATTTAGATTCTAAACTTGCAAATAACCACCAAAATTTCAGCATGACATGTTTTACCATTTTGTTGACATAATAAGTTCTTTACTCAATCGTAATAACATATAATGTTGTGCATCACCCAAACATATAGACATGAGATATACAACATGTTCATCGCCACAAGCATATAGACATGAAATATAGAACATGTTCATCGCCACAAACATATAGACAATATTAATTTCCATGTTATTTTAAGATAAACGAGAATCAAATCTCATACATAAGCATCATACTATATTCCAATTACAACATGTCATGATTCAATCGAAAGGAATGTTTAAATCTCTGTAACAACTAACTTACGAACTAAAAGAAATTCTTGCTTTCTGGAATCTGAATTCTGAAATTGGAGATGCGTGCCTTTGATGAAGATCGTTGAATTAAACTAGTTGTAGTTTGATTTTAGATGTAGCTTTTTAACTCGTCTGTTGAATTGAAAAGGGTGACAGCTACTCCACGTCTTCCATTGATGGCATTTCAGTTCTATGTTTATTTTTCTATGTGTTTTTAAGTTAAGCATTGAGTTGGTTATGTAGAATTTCAGTTTGATTATGGCCATCAGATGAACCTAGGGTTAATCACAGCCACTCAGACTTGATCAGGCCCATCCAGAAACCCTAGTGACTCAACAGTGAGTCAGAAATCATTAAAATTTCAGATCTGGCCGGGTGCCAGGTCCACCCTAAGGTCAACCTCAAGGGGGGGGAGGTTGACACTAGGGTCGACCCCCTAGTCGACCTGCCTCGGCGGGAATTTTCCCTCCCACCTCGCTTCTGGCTTCTGTTTGAATTTTGAACTTGTTCTTTCGAGCTGTTTGAATTTACTCGAATTTCTGAAACTTCTAACAGCCATAACTTCTTCATATGAAGTCCAATTCACGCAAACTCGCACTCTATCTCAACCAGAATTCCGAGACGAACACAATGGCGTTTCCCTTAATTTTCACATTTTAAATTAAGTATCATAGGATTTATTATTATAACGTTAATAGAAAGTACGGGGTGTTACAACACCCATAGGTATATGGGACATAGCTAGGCTGTGCAGTGGCTCGTTTAACCCTTTAACGAAACGGGGAGCCTTCTTAGGTGGAATGTTCACTAACTCCAATCTGAATCTAGCCAGTTGGCTGAATTGGTTGACGTATTCCTTGACTGATAGGCTTCCCTGTTTAGAAGCTAGGAACTTCTCTGTAACACCCTACATCCGTTAGTGTCACTCACAAAGGGAATGCACTAAGTTCTGTGGAGCATTTTAAGGTAAAAGATGCAGATAAATTACAAGACAGACAGAATTAAAACAGCGGAACATAAAACTTTGCTTTATTTATAAAATAGTTTGTACAACAATTTCTTTACAATATCAGAGTATCTTCTATCATACAAAATAAAGAAGCATAAAAATACATTTATATTCCCAATGTAACATAAGCCAGCCATAGCAATCCAAAGCCGATGTATCCAAGAATCTTCAAGCTTGAAAAGTGCAACCGTCCCAAAACTAATTTGAGCTATACTATTCCCTCCTTAACTACCTGGGGGGAGGGGGGGAACGGAAGAAAAGAAGACGAAAGAAAAGTAGAGTCAGACATAAAGCCTGAGTAAGTCTAGTGACTATTCAGTCTATGAATAATAAAAAGAGCATGATAAGTATAAACTGGAAATGGGAAAGCACCATAAACTAAGTTAAGTTGTCTAGGACCGAATATACTATCGTACCCCATACTAATCTCTACACCATCTAACTAGTATCCCAACTAGTAATTTATATAAAATGATAACATTACAACGTGATCCCAGTCCCCGTAGTTGTGGTAGCCTTCAGGTATACGCCTAGTATGAGGATTCCACCTCAACCAGCCCAATCGCCACGAAGATGTTAGATGTACCCTTACTACCTATCGATCGGCTCCCTACTTGCTTGCATGTGTCACGTGTGTCACACGACCCCCTTGAGTGTAGATACCTATGCTGGTCCCACCATGGGGTGTATCAAGTCCCATGGTGGCGGCCCGACACATTTCTAGAATGCATAGAGTATACTACTGATGCCCAGTGCCTTATTTTTCAGCGCCGGAGTGCGTGCACGCCCACAATCCGTTAGAACCTACATTGCTGCACCAACCGCCGTTGTTTTGACCGCTTACAATCATCCCAGTAATCGTGCCCCACCCTGCCTAGTTTCAGGGTATCATGATACGCCAATGTGGGTTACTGCTGAAATGGGTCCCCGTTACTAGGGTTTCCTAATGGTTAAGTTTGTGGGCCTATATTTGCTGATATTACCCACATACCCGTGATTTACTTAACCCACCCACCGATTCAAACATGTTTATTAATGGTTAAGTTTGTGGGCCTATGTTTACTGATATTGCCCACTAACCTGATATGTACTTAACCCCACTACTGATTCAAGCATATTTATTAATGGTTAAGTTTGTGGGCCTATATTTACAGATATTACCCACCAACCCGATATGTACTTAACCCTTCCACATATTATGTCATACTGGTTAAGTGTTTATTTATTCATGTTAACTTAACCCGCCCATTCCTCATATCATATTGGTTAAGTGTTTTAAATTGTTAACTTAACCCTCCTACTTATCATGTTACTCTGGTTAAGTGTTGCCTCCTTGTGTTAACTTAACCTCACCGTCTGTTTAACTAACCTGTTACAACGGTTAAGTGTCTCCTTAGCTAACTTACCCCTACTACTTGTTTAATTAACATGTTATAATGGTTAAGTGTTGTCCATTCATGTTTAACTTAACCTTACCACAAGTCAAAGTATACTGGTTAAGTGTTCTTGTTACTTAACCCTAATCATTCATGTTATATTGGTTAAGTGTTCCTACTTACTTAACCTAACCCACTTGTCAAATCAACTTGTTATCATGGTTAAGAGTTCTAATTTTACTTAACCTCAATCACTTGTCTAACTAACGTGCTTCTACGGTTAAGTGTTCTAATTAACTTAACCTCACTCTCAAGTCCAGTTAATCATGTTATAATGGTTAAACAGTTGCTTAACCTTACCCATTCCCCTAGTCAACATATTAAATTGGTTAAGTGTCCAGATTAACCTAACCCTACCCACCAATTTAGTTAACATGTTGAATTTGGTTAAGTGTTCTAGTTAACTTAACCTACCAATCCTGACTTAGCCTTAATTTATTAATTAAAGCTCCAACCACTCACATTAGACAGATATTGTTGCGGTTAATGGATGTGCCGGTCGGTTCCGGGCAGGTTTACACCGCAACTCAGTCTAACATCGGGTCAGACATCTTTCTAAATTCATAACCATCCCATCCATCGGATCAGTTAGGGATAGCAAGGGAGGGCAGGAAACTTATATTTTCCAAATCCAAGCATAGACACTATCCTCTCTGTCACCATAGAACATTTTGGTGTATGTGATTAGAAAGAGATGTCATTAATAAACATTCCTTTGTTTATGTGCAAATTGTTAACAATTTACCCTCAAAGCCCACTTTCCCTTTTTTTAATAAATTTGGCCTTTATCATATTCATTTGTCTAAATTTACACTTCTCATTTAGGACAAATTCTATAAGTAAATTATTCCTAATTTACTTATTCCATAATTACTCTTTAATGTACTTTATCAGCATTTATTATTATAGCCTATTATCCCTCTATATCATATTTATACTTTTTGGTATGTAAATTATACCAAATTAAGTGTCATTAACCATGATTATGCTAAACATGACAATTACTCATAATTATGGCCAAATTCAAATTATTGTCACATTCATTTCCAATTAATCTCATTAATTAAGGTAATTAATGCATTTTCATGCCATAAATCACTTATGTGATTAATGGCCAATTTATGGCAAGTTTTCCTAAAATTATCATTTTAACCCAACGTTACCCCGTCCAATATTAGGCTAACCATCTTAGCCTAATTTACGTTCGCATGATTTTTGGTGTAAAGCATTAGGCTAAAAACTTAGCCTAATTTAATATACACAAATTGCTATAAATTAGCATAAACATGACAAGGGTATAACTTTGGTATTGATGGCATAATCAATATGAACATAATAGGGTGTACTTGCAAAATAACTAACATGAACATTTTAGGGGTGAACTTGCAAGTTGACTAACATGAACACTATAATGTCATAGGTACAAACTTGCAAAAAGACTAACATAAACATCATAATGTCATAGGTATGAACTTGCACTTAAAATAAGGATCTAACTTAATTAGACGTCACTATTATTAGCATAAGTTCTTGACTACAACATAAGCCTATATTTTTATTTAGGCATAATATCAAACATAAGCTAGTCATGTTCATAAAGTCACTACATGTTCACAAAGGTGCTTACTTTTGTTACTAATACAAAAGTATGGTTCAACTAGAATTATTCCAATCTAATCCTTATATGAATCATGGTTTTTAATCTATTCATATAAACTTACACCTAAAATGTAAATCTAACTTAATTATGTGTCGCATATATTGTCATATGATTTTGTTAACAACATAGGCCTAGAACATATTTTGTTTGGGCATAAAGTCAAACATAAACTAGCCATGTTCATAAGATCAACACAAGTTCACAAAGGTGTTTACTTTTGTTACTAATACAAAAGTATGGTTTTACACTTGAATCATTATGCCAATTCCAATCATAAATTTATTTGAATCATAATACTCAAATAGATCCAACTACACTAAAATGATCGTAAAAACATACATAGATGGATCTAAAATCATGTTGACATAATAGTGAATCATATACTTGCATGGATCTCAACTTTGTTGAATTATTCTACCACAAACATATAGTCATTAACCTTCAATATGAATTATATATTTGTGAATATCCAATAGGTGTTGAAATAAACTACCATAAACAAATAAGTGTCACTATGAATCATGTACTTGTAAATATCCAAGAGGTCTAATACCATCATACCATAATATCATCATAATTCATTCATAATTAGGGCCATAGCAACATACAATTATGAATTATCATCATCACAAATCAAGTACAATTCCATTTCTCATTTCACAAATATCAAAACTCAATTATTCATTCACATCGGAATAGCACTCTACTTACAACGTATGACGAATCTTCAATTCAGGAATCTGAATTCTGAATTTGGAGATGGTATCTTTTGTTGTAGGCGTTGGTTTGATTTAGTTGTTGTTTCTTTAAGCTTTGATCTTCTTTTAATTTGATTCGTCTCTTAGGCTTGTTGGCTTGTCTCTAGGCTTTCTAATTGACGGCCATTCTTAGTTTCTCTCCAGCAGCATGACGGCTATTGTATTCTATTATTTGTGTGAGTTTAGGTTAGGTTTGAGTTGTATGTATAGAATTTTAGGATTAATTTAGGCCGTTTGATTAATCCTAGAAATGACCACAACCGTTCAGTCAGGATAGAGTTATCCTATTGACTCAGCCATGAGTCAGAAATGACTCAGCATTGACTCAGCGATGAGTCAGAAATGACTCAGCTTATTAAATGTTCACCAATTCAAACGTATATTTAATAGATACATTTTCCCCTTTAACGTATTAATTACCCATATATAAATATTTATTTATATATGAATAAATATTTTCTTACCTTTAATTTGTCATAATTCCTATTGGAGAAGGCCAAAAAAAAAACCATCCTTGACAACCAAAAATGCGCAACGTACGCTACATGATGCGTACACATCATATATATATGCATATATGTATATATATATATTCATTTTTTTCTCTATCTTCCCAATTACCCATTTTCACACTAAACCACTTTTTGAACTGCGTTCACACTAGGCTATTTTAAGCCATTCCCCTAAAACAAAAATAGGGCGCTGGCGGGGATCGAACTCTGTACCTCTTGTATGCAAGTCATGTGTTCCAACCAAATGGGCTACTAAGTCTTTTGCTTACAAACCCTAGAACAATGCTAAACATTATTCGTTTCCCATTCTTCTTCTTTTCATGTTTTGCTGCGATATTTAAATTAAAGATATCTTCTTCACACGTTATCTGTTTTGCGTAAACTCGGACTCTATCTCAAGCAGAATTTCGAGGCGAACGCAATGGCGTAACCCGTTTCCCTTAATTCTTATGTTTTGAATTAAGTATACCTTATTTTATTAAATTACTATTAACCGAAAACTCGGGGTGTTACATTCTCCCCCACTTAAAGGGATTTCGTCCCCGAAATCTTCAAGTTAGGAAGAATGTGTCCTACCATCCAATCACCCATCTACTCAACCATTCAATCACAGGCATTCATTGTCCTTAAAAGATTTCTAACGCTTTCATGTTCATATGCATAGTGCGTGTATATGCCTTTATATAATGCAAAATCAGGTGGTCTACTGATTCAGTTGACCTCCTTAATGCGAATTATGTCAGTGTCATGCGTCCAATATGTATGCAATCATTCCTAATAAACTTTATAATTTATACATGAGTGCACAATCATCCATTCATATGCAACATTCATATGACAGCAAATCAAATTTTAATACATATACAAACATATGCACTTGGATCCATATGCAATATGAAAATGTGACTGAGCCGATCTAGTGCCTAAAGTGTGTAAATGCATCCACGAGCAACCACTAGCAACCACTCGCAACCACTTGCAAACATCAATCATAACATGTTTCAAATACATGTTTACATCCAAAAGGGTTCCTACCTAAGGATCGATGATATGTCCTAGAGGATATACCTTAAAAGCTAGAAACATGTATACCCAATACTCCAAGAAATGAGATTAAGGGTATATTCTTAAGAAAAGAGTATAGCGTGTGTGTCCTAACTTCAATTCCCCCATATCGCGCCTTCTCGAGCTTTACTCCATTGTACCTTAACTAATTTAACTTCACGATTACGAAGTTTATTGACCTCCATTTTCAAAATGAACCGATGTCAACCATGATACTAAGTGTATATACTAGGATGATTAGAGGTCTCTCCTCCTAGTTTATCCATCATGCCATAACTATGAGGGTCAAAAAGCTAAAGGTCACTACGTACTTTTTACCTCTCTTAAGGTTAGTCTCTTTCTATTTTAGAGCACCTGCCACAACTATCTATCTCCCACGCAAACCATCCTAGTTGGACTCGACGTTCCTCAAGTACAAGCCCCAAAGGCCTAAACCAATATCAGACAAGCACCCAAGGAATATCTCCTCCGAATTTTGACGATCTACGTGAGATGACATAAGCAAAAACAACCAACAATTGAGCACTAATTGGGATCTTTTACTACACAAGCTCCTAGGTGCAGAGACTCAACTATGGAAGCAAATATGAACAAATGCGAAGCGCTAAAACCGAAGGAAAGAGTACGAACAGAAAAACTAGACTCTTCCAACAGAACTTTACTACCTTCCTCCTAGGTACACTTAGTAGTGAAAGCATGTACTCGCCCTTCTGAAAACCTTGTCCTTTATTCTTACTTGTATGCCCTATTCTGCTATAGTAAAGATACTTCCTCTTGTCTTAGGTTTTATATTTCCTTCCTCCTTCGTGAGCCAAGCCTATATCCATGAATTCCTCATCCTTGGGTTATGCTCCTTAGCCAAACTCCTCATCCTCTTTCATTTATAACCATGTTGACAAATCTCTCAAAAGCTGCCTCCATCGTACGGAAAACCCTATAAGCTTAAAAGAAAACTGGCCGTAAGTGAAACAACTACGGCTATAGATGGAAGTCGGGCACTACTTCGCCCTTCGATGAGGTTACCTCCCAGAAAGCCAGGAGCCCCAGAGACTCAAGAAAGAAGGAAATGAGGACTCAAACAGAGAATCAAAAGATAGTGCTTATGGCTTTGAGGAATATGCCTTTTAAAACAAAACTTTTCTTTTGAAAATGCTTCTTTAAAAACTGTTTTGAAAAATAATTTTCCAAATCTTTATCTAATCCGGTAACCTTCAGCTCTGATACCACGTGTAACACCCCACATCCGTTAGTGTCACTCACAAAGGGAATGCACTAAGTTCTGTGGAGCATTTTAAGGTAAAAGATGCAGATAAATTACAAGACAGACAGAATTAAAACAGCGGAACATAAAACTTTGCTTTATTTATAAAATAGTTTGTACAACAATTTCTTTACAATATCAGAGTATCTTCTGTCTTACAAAATAAAGAAGCATAAAAATACATTTATATTCCCAATGTAACATAATCCAGCCATAGCAATCCAAAGCCGATGTATCCAAGAATCTTCAAGCTTGAAAAGTGCAACCGTCCCAAAACTAATCTGAGCTATACTATTCCCTCCTTAACTACCTGGGGGGGGGGGGGGGGGGGAACGGAAGAAAAGAAGACGAAAGAAAAGTAGAGTCAGACATAAAGCCTGAGTAAGTCTAGTGACTATTCAGTCTATGAATAAGAAAAAGAGCATGAGAAGTATAAACTGGAAATGGGAAAGCACCATAAACTAAGTTAAGTTGTCTAGGACCGAATATACTATCGTACCCCATACTAATCTCTGCACCATTTAACTAGTATCCCAACTAGTAATTTATATAAAATGATAATATTACAACGTGATCCCAATCCCCGTAGTTGTGGTAGCCTTCAGGTATACGCCTAGTATGAGGATTCCACCTCAACCAGCCCAATTGCCACGAAGATGTTAGACGTACCCTTACTACCCTATCGATCGGCTCCCTACTTGCTTGCATGTGTCACGTGTGTCACACGGCCCCCTTGAGTGTAGATACCTATGCTGGTCCCACCATGGGGTGTATCAAGTCCCATGGCGGTAGCCCGACACATATCTAGAATGCATAGAGTATACTACTGATGCCCAGTGCCTTATTTTTCAGTGCCGGAGTGCATGCACACCCACAATCCGTTAGAACCTACACTGCTGCACCAACCGCCGTTGTTTTGACCGCTTACAATCAGGCCAGTAATCGTGCCCCACCGTGCCTAGTTTCAGGGTATCATGATACGCCAATGTGGGTTACTGCTGAAATGGGTCCCCGTTACTAGGGTTTCCTAATGGTTAAGTTTGTGGGCCTATATATGCTGATATTACCCACATACCCGTGATTTACTTAACCCACCTACCGATTCAAACATGTTTATTAATGGTTAAGTTTGTGGGCCTATGTTTACTGATATTGCCCACTAACCCGATATGTACTTAACCCCTCTACTGATTCAAGCATATTTATTAATGGTTAAGTTTGTGGGCCTATATTTACAGATATTACCCACCAACCCGATATGTACTTAACCCTTCCACATATTATGTCATACTGGTTAAGTGTTTATTTATTCATGTTAACTTAACCCGCCCATTCCTCATATCATATTGGTTAAGTGTTTTAAATTGTTAACTTAACCCTCCTACTTATCATGTTACTCTGGTTAAGTGTTGCCTCCTTGTGTTAACTTAACCTCACCGTCGGTTTAACTAACCTGTTACAACGGTTAAGTGTCTCCTTAGCTAACTTACCCCTACTACTTGTTTAATTAACATGTTATAATGGTTAAGTGTTGTCCATTCATGTTTAACTTAACCTTACCACAAGTCAAAGTATACTGGTTAAGTGTTCTTGTTACTTAACCCTAATCATTCATGTTATATTGGTTAAGTGTTCCTACTTACTTAACCTAACCCACTTGTCAAATCAACTTGTTATCATGGTTAAGAGTTCTAATTTTACTTAACCTCAATCACTTGTCTAACTAACGTGCTTCTACGGTTAAGTGTTCTAATTAACTTAACCTCACTCTCTAGTCCAGTTAATCATGTTATAATGGTTAAACAGTTGCTTAACCTTACCCACTCCCCTAGTCAACATATTAAATTGGTTAAGTGTCCAGATTAACCTAACCCTACCCACCAATTTAGTTAACATGTTGAATTTGGTTAAGTGTTCTAGTTAACTTAACCTACCAATCCTGACTTAGCCATAATTTATTAATTAAAGCTCCAACCACTCACATTAGACAGATATTGTTGCGGTTACTGGATGTGCCGGTCGGTTCCGTGCTGGTTTACACCGCAACTCAGCCTAACCTCGGGTCAGACATCTTTCTAAATTCATAACCATCCCGTTCATCGGATCAGTTAGGGATAGCAAGGGAGGGCAGGAAACTTATATTTTCCAAACCCAAGCCAAGACACTATCCTCTCTGTCACCCTAGAACATTTTGGTGTATGTGATTAGAAAGAGATGTCATTAATAAACATTCCTTTGTTTATATGCAAATTGTTAACAATTTATCCTCAAAGCCCACTTTCCCTTTTTTAATAAATTTGGCCTTTATCATATTCATTTGTCTAAATTTACACTTCTCATTTAGGACAAATTCTATAAGTAAATTATTCCTAATTTACTTATTCCATAATTACTCTTTAATGTACTTTATCAGCATTTATTATTATAGCCTATTATCCCTCTATATCATATTTATTCTTTTTGGTATGTAAATTATACCAAATTAAGTGTCATTAACCATGATTATGCTAAACATGACAATTACTCATAATTATGGCCAAATTCAAATTACTGTCACATTCATTTCCAATTAATCTCATTAATTAAGGTAATTAATGCATTTTTATGCCATAAATCACTTATGTGATTAATGGCCAATTTATGGCAAGTTTTCCTAAAATTATCATTTTAACCCAACGTTACCCTGTCCAATATTAGGCTAACCATCTTAGCCTAATTTACGTTCGCATGATTTTTGGTGTAAAGCATTAGGCTAAAAACTTAGCCTAATTTAATATACACAAATTGGTATAAATTAGCATAAACATGACAAGGGTATAACTTTGGTATTGATGGCATAATCAATATGAACATAATAGGGTGTACTTGCAAAATAACTAACATGAACATTTTAGGGGTGAACTTGCAAATTGACTAACATGAACACTATAATGTCATAGGTACAAACATGCAAAAAGACTAACATAAACATCATAATGTCATAGGTATGAACTTGCACTTAAAATAAGGATCTAACATAATTATACGTCACTATTATTAGCATATGATCTTGACTACAACATAAGCCTATATTTTTATTTAGGCATAATATCAAACATAAGCTAGTCATGTTCATAAAGTCACTACATGTTCACAAAGGTGCTTACTTTTGTTACTAATACAAAAGTATGGTTCAACTAGAATTATTCCAATCTAATCCTTATATGAATCATGGTTTTTAATCTATTCATATAAACTTACACCTAAAATGTAAATCTAACTTAATTATGTGTCGCATATATTGTCATATGATTTTGTTAACAACATAGGCCTAGAACATATTTTGTTTGGGCATAAAGTCAAACATAAACTAGCCATGCTCATAAGATCAACACAAGTTCACAAAGGTGTTTACTTTTGTTACTAATACAAAAGTATGGTTTTACACTTGAATCATTATGCCAATTCCAATCATAAATTTATTTGAATCATAATACTCAAATAGATCCAACTACACTAAAATGATCGTAAAAACATACATAGATGGATCTAAAATCATGTTGACATAATAGTGAATCATATACTTGCATGGATCTTAACTTTGTTGAATTAATCTACCACAAACATATAGTCATTAACCTTCAATATGAATTATATATTTGTGAATATCCAATAGGTGTTGAAATAAACTACCATAAATAAATAAGTGTCACTATGAATCATGTACTTGTAAATATCCAAGAGGTCTAATACCATCATACCATAATATCATCATAATTCATTCATAATTAGGGCCATAGAAAAATACAGTTATGAATTATCATCACCACAAATCAAGTACAATTCCATTTCTCATTTCACAAATATCAAAACTCAATTATTCATTCACATCGGAATAGCACTCTACTTACAAGGTATGACGAATCTTCAATTCAGGAGTCTGAATTCTGAATTTGGAGATGGTATCTTTTGTTGTAGGCGTTGATTTGATTTAGTTGTTGTTTCTTTAAGCTTTGATCTTCTTTTAATTTGATTCGTCTCTTAGGCTTGTTGGCTTGTCTCTAGGCTTTCTAATTGACGTCCATTCTTAGTTTCTCTCCAGCAGCATGACGGCTATTGTATTCTATTATTTGTGTGAGTTTAGGTTAGGTTTGAGTTGTATATATAGAATTTTAGGATTAATTTAGGCCGTTTGATTAATCCTAGAAATGACCACAACCGTTCAGTCATGATAGAGTTATCCTATTGACTCAGCAATGAGTCAGAAATGACTCAGCATTGACTCAGCGATGAGTCAGAAATGACTCAGCGTATTAAATGTTCACCAATTCAAACGTAAATACGTATTTAATAGATACATTTCCCCCTTTACCGTATTAATTACCCATATATAAATATTTATTTATATATGAATAAATATTTTCTTACCTTTAATTTTTCATAATTCCAAATTGGAGAAGGCCAAAAAAAAAACCATCCTTGACAACCAAAAATGTGCAACGTACGCTACATGATGCGTACACGTCATATATATATATATATATATATATATATATATATATATGCGTATATGTATATATATATATATGCGTATATGTATATATATATATATATTATATATATTCATTTTTTTCTCTATCTTCCCAATTACCCATTTTCACACTAAAACACTTTTTGAACTGCGTTCACACTAGGCTATTTTAAGCCATTCCCCTAAAACAAAAATAGGGCGCTGGCGGGGATCGAACTCTGTACCTTTTGTATGCAAGTCATGTGTTCCAACAAAATGAGCTACTAAGTCTTCTGCTTACAAACCCTAGAACAATGCTAAACATTATTCGTTTCCCATTCTTCTTTTTTCATGTTTTGCTGCGATATTTAAATTAAAGATATCTTCTTCACACGTTATCCGTTTTGCGTAAACTCGGACTCTATCTCAAGCAGAATTTCGAGGCGAACGCAATGGCGTAACCCGTTTCCATTAATTCTTAAGTTTTGAATTAAGTATACCTTAGTTTATTAAATTACTATTAACCGAAAACTCGGGGTGTTACATTCTCCATCTGTAGGCTTCGTTTAGTTTGCGAGAGGAACTTCATTTCAAGTCTCCTTATGAAATCCACCCAAGTTTCAACTAGTCTCTCATCATTAGTAACTTCCCACTAATAAGAGGCTTCATCCTTAAGTAACCATAAAGCCAATTGTATCTTCTTCCTATCATCCACTTCGAAGATAACAAACAAATCTTCTGTTTCCTTGAGCTAGTTTCTCGCTTCCACAAATGACTCAGTCCCATTAAAGTTCTTTCCACCCATGGCTCGAAAGTCTCTACAAATCTTCGAGAAAGCATTTGCGCGAGGAGGAGGAGGAACGGTTGCAGCTGGAGGAGGAGGAACGTCTGCTGGGCCTGCGTCATTAGCCCTAGCCTCCAGGTACCTTCTGAACCAGCTAGGTAGTGATACGCCCTTAGGAAGATTAAGATCCCCAGACATGTTGAAACGAAAAGAAAAGGTTCAAAACAAAGGATAGAAAGATAGTGCATATGGCTTTGCGGATTATGCTTTTCAAAATAAAACAACATTTTTCTCAAAAATGCTTCTTTAAACTTCTTTTTGAAAAATAGTTTTCAAAAACTTTTATCTGATCTGGTAAACCATTGCTCTGATACCAAGTGTAAACACCCCAACTCCGTTAAGGGCACTCACAAGGGTAATGCATTAACTTTGGTGGAGTATTATAGGTAAAAGTACAGGTAATTTACAAGATAGACATATAAACAACGAAAAACGAAATTTTATTTCATAAGCACGTGGTCCAGTCAAAACATTACAATAACAGTCTTAAAAACCAACTTCCAAACCATTAAAATAAAGCCTCTGTCTCGCTTAAAACATAAAGAAGCATAAACAATAATAAAGCAACATAAATCCCCAATTAAGATTGTAACCACTGCCATAGTTCAAGAAAAGAGAATCCAAGCAATATGTCTACTCTCTTCAAGTTGGAAAAGGTCTGGACTAAGTAGAAGTATTCCCTCCCTGCGGACCTGGGAAAGGGGGGGGGAACGGAAGACAAGAAGACGAAAGAAAACGGGTCAGACATAAGCCAGGTAAGTCCATTGATTATTTAGCATGTAAATAGGTAAAAGGATCATGACATGAATAAACTGAACCTAGGAAAATACCCTAGAAATAAGATAACAATAGATAAGGTAGGATAAACTGAATATACTATCGCACTCATTTCTATTTCTCTACACCTACTAACAAGTGTTTCAACTAGCACCACGTGGTCATGATAAAATGATCCTCTTTTATCGATCGGCTTCTATCGGCACCGCTTGATTGTAGATACCCGTGCTAGTCCCACCATGGGGGTGTATCAGTTCCTATGGTAGCAACTCTACACGAATTCAAGATGCAAAGTGTAAACTACTGATGCCCAGTGCCTGATTTGTCCATGTCGGAGCACATGCATGCCCATACTCCGTAAGATCCTGCACTGCTGCACCACCCGCCGTTATTTTAGCCGCTTATAATCAGCCCAGTAATCGTGCCCCACCCTGCCTAGTTCAGGTTACCATAATACATCTATATGGGTTACTACTGAAATGGGTCCCCGTTACTCGGGTTTCCTAGTCAACATGTTAAAATGGTTAAGTGTTACCAAATTAACCCAGTTTTGTTAACATGTTGTACTGGTTAAGTGTTGCCTTAATTTACTTAACCCTATCATTGTTAGCCTGCCTATTTCTTAGCTTTAATTCATTCATTAAAGCACCAGCCTCTCATATTAGATTTGTAATGTTGCGGTCACTAGATGTACTGGGCGGTTCCGGGTAGTCTTATACCGCAACTCAATCGGACCTCGGGTTTTTAGGCTTAATGCGCTAACCTCTCACATTAGATCTGTATTGTTATAGTTGCTGGATGTGCCGGGCGGTTCCAGGCAATCTTGCACCATAACTCAATCTAACCTCGGGTTAGGAATATTCATCTTTCAATTAATTTACATATTTATGTTTATACGTAAGTTATTCACCAATGCTGTCAACTCAAGTCATGTCCCATTTACCATCTAAATTTTGTCCATAATTCTTAGGTATATAAATTATACCATTTTCATGCCATTAATCATTTACATGATTATGATCCTACCTATGCCAATAGTGTGTAATTTAATATCTTTCCCAATGTATCCCCTGTTATTCGTTCGCATAAATTACTTAGAGCTTTAGGCTCGCAAATTAGCCTAACTCATAAACAAAAAGGAAAAGCAAAGGGACATGTAACATTCCAACGATATAAAATAGTATAGATCAACTAAGCATGTGTGATACAAATTTGGCATAGTACTACACAAATTTAATTAAGCATGTAAATGTGAACTTGCATTTGAGTTGGATCAAATTAACATAGATCTAAACACACAAGCATGTAGATCTAGGCATATAAGCATATATGAACATGACTTAGCTTATGATCTTGCATATAACATAACATAAAGGAATCACTAAATTTATATACAACATGATAGGTTCATCACCAAATTAATATACAACATGATAGGTTCATTACCAAATCAATATACAACATGATAGGTTCATCACCAAATCAATATACAACATGATAAGTTCATCACCAAATCAATATACAACATGATAAGTTGTATCAATCGTAATAGTCACGTAGGCATAGGTAAGTTTAGAATTTCTACTGGGATAAACATGAATCAGAATACGATTATCTTACAACTAGGCATAGTTGTAGTTTCGCTTCATTACATGTCATGACTTTTATTTGTTCAAATCTAAAGAATAACTGAACATACAAACAATAGAACAAATCTTGTTTTCTTGGATCTGAATTCTAAAATTGAAAATATATCCTTTGATGTAGATTATTGATTCTCTAGTTTAGACTTGATTGGGGGCTTTCTAACTTGATTTTTAGTTTAGAGAAAAATGGAGGCTACGCTAGTTTGGCCATGGATAGCATGACGGCTTCAGAGAGAAATTTTATGATGTTTTAGGGTTGAGAGTTGGGGTTGTTCAAATAGAAGTTTAGATTAATGAGAGCCGTTAGATAAACCTAGGAGTAATTAGAGCCATCCAGACCAAATAAAGCCAACCGGAAGTTGCCACATATGCCTAATGACTCAGAAAAACATCACTGGACCAAACAGCCCAGATCTGGCCGAGGGGTCGACCTCTTTAGGGGGGTCGAGATCCTAGTTGACAACCCTCTTGGGGGGTCGACACCTATGTCGACCCCCTTGAGGGGAGTCGACCCCTATGCACGAGAATTTTCCCGTCCAGCTGATTCTCGGAATTTTGAATTTCGAACCACTTTTTGATTTAATTATTATTTAATTTTCGTTTAAACTTGAAATCTTCTGAACTCCATAACTTCTTCATACGGAGTCCGATTCACACAAACTCGGACTCTATCTCAAGCAGAATTCCAAGTGGAAAAACCCGTTTCCCCTAATTTCCACTTTTAAAATTAAGTATTCTTTAGTTCGTTACTTTCATGTTCACAGAAAATACGGGGTGTTACAAGAAATGCCCAAATCCGTTTGGTAATAATTTTCTAATGAAGCAGAGAAATCGAGTTTTCATAGTGTAGATTTTATTTGATGGCCAAATCAAATTTTCAAATACTTGCTATGGAATTCGACTATATATTGTAGCGATTTTATAGAAATAAAGGGTTTTTAATTTATTTAATATCGCTTTGGCTTAGATTTCAACCTGGGTTATTTTATTTTGAAATATGGGAAATTCTGCTAAAGGATGGCCAATAATAATATTTTTATATTTTAAAATTGGTTTATTTAAATTCAAATTGGACCTTTTAAAAGAGACTATAATCAAATGATCGCCGTTTTTAGCAAAATAAATTTTATTGAGACCATAACAGCAAATTATTGTTATATTTCAAGTTGCATGTCAAACAAAGTTATTCTATGAGCGTGGCAAAATAAAATGTAAATAAATCGACCGTTTTGATTCGAATGAACACTATTTTTGCAAATGGACTCGGAATTCGGCAAAAGAATATTCATCAGGACCATAATCGAATTACACCGCGACGTCCATTTTTGTTATGAACAAAGTTTGTATGTGATCACGATAACTAATAAACAGTGTTTGGAATTGCGATAGCTATGAATAAAAATTGGTAGTCACATCAATAAAAATCTTTGGTCAAATCAAAAATAAAATAATTAAAATATTAAAATTAAATATTATATTTTTCTCGCATAAATTAAAACCAGCGTGACACCCTAATTCCCAAATCACTCATCATCATGCCCGTTCCATTCATTCTTCTAACAATTACCTTCAGTAAATACTCATCACTCAAAATTCGAAAACAATCACAATTAATTTCTATAAATCCAAAGTTGCACACGTCTGTTTTGCTGCTCGAATGAGCTTCATTTTCATGTCTATATTGTATGGCTCGATCATAGTTCGGGGTTACTTTATTTTGAACAGTGGAGCAAAGTCAACAAAAGTTTGGAGCCATTTTCTGGTGAACTCCAGTCGAGTTGGGTGGAGCCGGTTTAGGCGAAGGAAGTTTGGGGTAGGCGAGTCATTCGGTGGTGTTGCTGTTGTCACCGAACACCTCTGGTGATCTATTTTTGTGGATAACTGGAACGGGGGAGGTTTCGTGATTCTGTCTGGATAGAGAACCATGGCGGGTATGAGAAATTGGGACAAATCGGAGGGGGAGCGTCAGAGGATGACGCAGCTGGTGGTGCCCATGACCTGTGGTTCGGCGATTTGAAGAGTCAACGACAAGGGGTTAAATGGAGGAAGTTCTTGTGTAAATCTTTGGATCTGAGTTCGGATTTTGGGACGTTGGTCAAGAAGTGTGGGACCAGAGTTGGTGGCGATGGTCGCAGGCGGAAGGTAGGACGAAGGCGAGTTGATGGAGAGGGTGCAGCGTCCTGAAGCTCATTGGTGAAGGTGTTGGAATTGAGGAAAGGCAGAGAACGACGTCTGTTTAGAAAACGAGGAGAAGATGGACATCATTTATTTCTAGATTAGAAAGGTAATTATAATTAATTTAATTACTGTTTAACCTAATTAATAATTTATATAAGTTTATAACGTGTAATCAATATCGGTGAAGGTTTGGCAATAATTTGTGAGCTACAGGCGAAGTCCGAAGATCTGAAATGGAAGGAAAAGGATCTAAGAAAGATTAGAACTAATACTTGATCAGCAACGGTAATTTAAAATATAATATAATTAGTTAAATCGTATTTTAATTTAATCATATAATCGTGTAACCATTATAACTCATTCATTTGTTAACAGAACTGAACGAAATGGGCTCCATTGAGATCATAACGATGATACCGACATATACAAGTTGGAACGAAGTGATTCTTAAGCCATTTGAAATTTATGTAGTTTCAAACATTAGTTTGAAATTGTATAAAACAACGCGACCTCATCCGAAACTAAAATGGTGAGTTAATTATCACACTTTTGAAATACTGCGATGTGTTAAATTCATATCATTAATATTTATCATTAATTGGCTAAATGGACGCTATGGATGATTTTTATTTATTTATTGGTTGATCGTTTGTCCATGTTTATAAATTGACAGCTCAAATGCATGATATTTCATATATTAGTGATAAACAATATTTTAAACTGTTGCGTAGGGAAGAACAGATTTGAGGGATCCGACCGGATTCCTCAAATCAATCGTATATTGTTTGGTGTTTATTCTAATTTAAATTATCCTAGTTGGTTATAAATAATTGAGTGGACGTGGATTGTTAAATCAAATTGTCGTATTTTAATCAGTATGTAGTATTGATTAAATAATTGGCAGCGAATGGTCAAAATCCATCAATTGAGATCATAATTCATCGTCAGGTGAATTAACGTATTTTTAAGTCACAGAATTTATTTATGCAACTGATTCAAAGTTTCAAGTTTTATTTTAATTATTCAAATAGAAGTTTAAACAAGTTAAAATCTATATCTTGGTTTTATTAAGTTAAAAAAAATATTGTGAACTTTTTGTATGGATACATAAAGGAATCAGAGATTAACTAGAAAGTTAATCATCCTGGGTAGTTAATTATATTTTCAATGAGATTTTGTTTAAGTTAATTATATTTTCAATGAACTTTATAAAAAAACAGTTTCAATGGATAATTAATCAAACTTAATGATATTTTCTTTTAAAAATCTATTAACCTTAAGTTTAATACATTTAAAGTAAGTATTGGATAATTTATTATTCATAAAAGAAAGTATTATATTAATCACTTGTTAAAGAAATGTAACCAAACTATTTCTGTTAATGAAGAAATAAAAAGTGTTTTATTTCAAAAAATGACGAAGTTAATTAATAAAATTCATTTAAGTAAGTAATTGGGTATGTAACAAAATTTAGTAAATTTAGAAGAAGCATATGGAAAGAGATTTGATCATCCGAATTTCGTAAACAAGTTATAAAAGGAATTTGAGTATAAAATAAAGATTTTATTCGAGTTGGAAATAAAAGAGAAGAAGTTTAAAACATGTAAACGGAAATACTTATCGATTTAAGTAATGAAGCAAATAAAAGGATTTTGGTTATAAAATCCAACCGTTTGTTTTTAACATTGTTAAAAGGAGTTTTGGATAAAGTATATTTAAACGAATGTAGGTTTACAAGCAAAGTGGATTTGAAGTTTTAAACTAAGGCAAGGATTTTGAATAAACCTTTTAATTAGGAACCAAATTAAGTAAATGGCATAATTGAAATGAATTTTAAAAAGG
This sequence comes from Allium sativum, assembly GCA_030737875.1. Lineage (NCBI taxonomy): Eukaryota > Viridiplantae > Streptophyta > Magnoliopsida > Asparagales > Amaryllidaceae > Allium > Allium sativum. Next base: position 222,471,910 of record CM060910.1, on the reverse strand, counting down.
TAAAAGGGATAGTTAAGTGTTTTGAGTAAAAGAAATTGGAAAAAGATTTATGGTTATGAATCCCAAGTTAGATTATAAAATGAAAAGGTTTTTGAAAAGATATTAGCGAATGGATTAAGTGTAATATAATCCAAGTTATGAATCAAATACTACAAAGGAGTTTTGAAGCAAATGGTTAATGTTCAGGTAAATGATTTACTTAATTATATATTAAGTAAAACAGTGATGATCGATTGAGATGTTCAAGAGAAAAGATGTGGGTTATAAACCATGGTTTAAATAGGAAGTAAAATCTGATCGATATTATAAGAACATGGGTTTTAAGTTACAAACTTCTGTCTACTTTGAGATAAGAACGTTGTCGATTAAGGTCTGAGAGGTAAATAAAATAACCCAACTTGACTGATTTCACTATTATCAAGGAATGGTACGGTAAAGGAGTTTGGAAAGGAGTTATTATTTTTGAAAAACATTTGTGATTCATTTGCAAGGTTTGAAATGAAATTTAATAAAAATAAGTTTTAAATTAAACAGTGTACATTAACATTATTTAGTCCTAGTTGAGACAAATAGTTTACTTATACCTATAAGTTATTTATATAAAATTGTTTTCTAGAAAGTGGTAATAATATGAGTAAAGTATATTTATTCAAATAATAAATAAGCATGGAACGGTTATATTAATTTTAAAATGGAAATAAATATTTGGAAGTTAATTAGTTAAAGCTATGGGGTTTTGATAAGAAAGCATGGGTCGTTTAGAATGGTTTTTACCGCATAAGAATTGACAGTGGAATTATATTTGTGAATTAGCGAAATATTAATATATGGAAATTTCCAGAATTAAGGAAATAAATGGTTGATGAAAATATAGCAATATTTTCAGAATTAAAAGGGGAATAATTCGAAGTGAGAATAAATGAGAGGTATTGTTTCCAAATGGCGAAACAAAAGATGAGTTGGCAAGATATTTAAATGGAATCGACTTTAAGTCAAAGGAATGATTTTAAATGATTCAATAAGGAGTTTTAAACGAAAGGTTTTAAAAATGAGAACCTGAGCTGCCAATATACTTGACCTTACTAGTTTGACATTGATAGTTAAAACACCAAACTGTCAATGAAATATATTATTAGACTTTTTGACGTGTTGTTTCGAAGAGACCGGGATGTGAACTAGACCCGAAACCACTTCGAATCAACGTTACGTACGAAGCCAACTTGAAAGGGAGAAAGATGGAACAATTGAAGACCGCTAATATTCATAATGGAAGAACGTCTTGTAATATCTGATCTGCAGCCAAAGATATACTGTGGTTCTGTCGTGATTGAGATCTACGGATTTGCAAGGACTACTCGCTACTGATTTATAGGGTGATTCCTTAGATGCAGTAGGAGAGTGCCTTCAGTTCATCCTGTTCCTGGATGACTTGTATGGCCGAGTGTTTGACAACGTATTTCCAAAGGAATCACGTACTTTGATTTCCTCAAATGTATTACTATTGGTAGAGGAGAAGACACCTTCTCTTAGCTTATCGATTAGTGTATTTTTTTGGACGTCAATTAGTGAATTCTGGCGGATCTGATGATGTAACATTCAAAGTGAATTATGACCGGAAGTTCCAAAGGTCGATTATAACCTCAAGCCTCATCAACCGGGAAATGACAAAAATTGGACAGGCAGCATGGCTATGTGGGTCGCTCCCATTAGAGTGTATAATCACCTCTATAGAGAAAATCCATTTCATTCTTTAATCTATTTCGATGCTGTCCCTTTTCGGGAGATGGTTGCTAATCCCAACTGTTGGTGATATACATTCGACTCAAGAGAAATGAGTGGTCGGTCATGTGTGGGCCGGGTTGCAAGACGTTCTTGTTGAACTCAGTGTATTCGCCCCTAGAGATACACTATCGTCAGGTGGTTCCATACCTTGTCATAGTCGGAATCCAATCTCCAATAAGCGCCCGCAGTTTTGATTGTATACTATATATGTGGAGCATGAGATGCAAGCATTCCGCTAGATTGCTATTTATTTGTGATTTAATAGACACTATTATAATAGCAGAATGATGTTGTTTTCAAAAATGCTTTGGGTTATAATAAGGCAAAACCCATCCATATTTATGTGCGGACTGGTCTTACTATTATCCTTTTCTTTCAAAAAGGATTTCTAAAGTTAATCCCATTGTTTGATGTGAATTTAGCAATGAAAGTATTTTAGACCGATCCAGGTTTTTTTTGATTTGCTTCAAAATGTGCTCGGGTCAGACCGAACATATTTGATGGGTTAGTTTTCATTTGGAGTTTCAAGAGCTAGAAGCAAGAAGCTTCACTGTTAGTTAATCAAAGTTATTCCGCTGTATCTGATTCATGTTGTACTCTAATGATTGGTATGTATACAAGCTTTTCATTTGTATAAAGATATGTTGATATATTATATATTTTACTCTTTCCGCAGTGAGATTCTGATGTTTTGCTTCCTTCTATACCAATATTTCTTTCTTTCTCTCTCATCCTCTAATTTCTTTCTCTTAACATTCTACTTATCTGTGTAAATTGGATTGGCTGCGGCAGTTAAATATCAGCCTAAATTGTACTGAAAAGTGGGACATTACAAAGTTTGTGGAATTGAAAAATTATGAATAATTCCTTTCTTGTTACAAAAATATCTAAATAGTTCATTTTCAAATTCTCCTCCATAATCGCTTCTAATCTTTTTAATTTTTAAATCGAATATATTCAATATTTGTTTAGCAAAAAATTTAAATTGTCCAAAAGTATCACTTTTATGTTTTAAAAATAGAGTCCATGTATATCTAGAAAAATCGTCTAGAATAAAAAAACATATTAATTATGGTTTAATGAACGAGTTTGCTTAGGACCAAAAAGATATAAATGTAATAATTCTAAGGGTTGACTTGTAGAAATCCTATTCTTTAATTTGAAAGTGCTCATTTTAAGTTTACCAGTTTGACAATCATCACACAGATTTTTTACCTTAAATTTGATTTTTGGTAAACCTCTAACTAATTCCTTTTTAGATAGTTTATTACTATTTTTAAAATTTATGTGGCAAAATCTTTTATGCCATAACCATGGATATTCGTGGTTAACAGTTAGACATAAACTTGTCTTTTGCTTTGAGTTCATGTTCAAAATGTATATGTTTCTATTTCTAAAACCTCCAAAAATTAAATTTTTATGCTCATCAAAGATCTTACATTTATCTTCTTCAAATATTATTTGAAATTTTTTATCACAAAGTTGACTTATGCTTAAAAGATTATATTCCAGATTTTTAACTAATAATACATTAGAAATAATAGGAGAGTCAGATATACCAGAATTTATGACTTCACCAATGCCAATGACATAGCCTTTTGAATTGTATCCTAAAGTAATAGTGCCACCATCCATGTATTTTATATTTGATAACATATTTACATTTCCTGGCATATGCTTGGAGCGGCCACTATCCAAGATCCATTTCTCCTTCTTTTTTTGGTTTCGGTACCTGCAAAATAGAAAGAATTTATTGGTACCCACTTCCTCCGTTAGGGTACTAAATGTTAGGTGGAGAAGGTAGCCATATCCATGCGGGTTTGGGACCTTCAAAGACATAATTTGAATTGTATATAGCATTTTGTAAGAAATTGTTAATATGTTATTGCCTAATAAGCTTGTTATTAGTTTTAGGAATCCATATTTTACTTCTTTTGGTGTCTTAGTTTCTTTAGGACTTATTTTCTCTTCCTTATGTATTTCTTTATTTTTTTTCTTAATTTTTCTATATTGAAAATTATGATTTTTGAAATTACCATCCTTTTTAAAGCCTAAGCCATTTCTATTTCCTGATGGTTTTGAGATTTTGATTAAATTTTCTAAATTTTGCTTACCCTTGTTTAATTTTGAAATAATTACAGTGATTTTTTCTAATACACTTTTGAGTTTTAAATTTTCAGAAAGTGAAATTTCTAAATCATTACTTAGTTTATTACATTTTTCCTAAAGATCATCAGTCTCTAATTCAGATTTTCTTAACTTGCAAGATAAAGCGTCATATTCTAAAGATAATTTGCTACCTTTAAATTGTGCATTTTCTAATTCTTTTTCTAGAATGTTTTCTCATCTTTTGATAGACCAATTTCAATTTCCATTCTATTTATCTTAGAAATAAGCTCCTTATATAACTTTCTTTTTCTATAAATTTATCAACTAATTCCATACTGATTTCTAAGATTTCATTATAAGTGAGTTTAGGACATACCTCATTAATGTCAGCCATAAAGCATACATTTGCTTGTTTTGAGTCGCTATCACTACCACTTTCCGATGAGGATGAATCTGAATCAACCCACGTAACTTGAAATGCTCTTCTTTTTTCTTTTTAAACTTCTCGATCTTTTTTTCTTCTTATCATTCTTTGGACAATCCATCTTTATGTATCCATATTCATCACAATTAAAGCATTTGACCAAGGTCCAGTTTGTTGAATTTGGATTCTCGTTCTTTTGAAACCTTGTCATTTCTCTGAATTTCTTAAATTTGTTGTAGTTCTTTGCAATGAAACCTATTTCTTCCTCATCTAAGTCTGAATCTTCATTATTTGCTTGAAAGGCTATATTTTTCTTTTCGACATTTTTTCTTCTCTAACCTGCAGGTTAGCTTCATAGGACAACAGATTTCCTATCAATTCTTCAACTTTGAGTTGAGAAAGATCGTTTGCCTCTTCTATGGCTAAAACTTTTCTTTCCCACTCATTAGTTAATGAATTTAGGATATGTGTTACTAGATCAAAGTCGGTAAATTTAACTCCAAGAGCAATCAGATCATGTTGGATAATTTGAAATCTAGTATACATATCACTAATAGTTTCTCCTGTTTTCATTTTAAATGATGAAAATTGATTTGGTAATATTGATATTTTGGTTTGTTTAACTTTTGTAGTACCTTCATGAGTTATTTGTAGAGTGCTCCATATGTCATTAGCTGTAGTGCACACCACAACACGTGAATTCATTTTTATCTAATGCACAAAACAAAACATTCATGGCTTTTGAATTATTTTATGATGCTTTTTAAACATCGGTCCAATAACTTAATTCATTGGTTGGTGGTTCATATTTATTTTGTGTAGCAGCCCATATTACTAAGCCATTAGCTTCCATAAAAATTCTCATACGTGTTGACAATAAGCATAATTAGACCCATTAAACAAAGATGGTCTTTATGTAGATTGTCCCTCTTCAAAAATGCTACTCACAATGCTAGTTGCCATACTTAAATACAATGAAACAAACACAAGTTACTGTTATTTGTAATAACCTTGCTCTGATACCAATTGAAAATCTATAGTAGGATCGTATATGTGTCTAAACAGTAGCAAATACTAAGATGATGCAATAGTAAGTAGTAAAGGTAAAGTAAAAGATAATCACACCAATATTTAATCTTGGTTCGGACCTCCCGTCCTATGTCCAGTTCCGAGGTTCCCCTTCGGCCTTTTCAACTCTCAAAAACTGTCCTCTCTTCACCCGGAAGAATAGGTTTACAGACGAGTAGTAATCTTGACAATATTGTGTTCTGTACAACACTAATTTTGACTGAATCGTACAAGGTTCTCCTATAATCTCCTTGATTAGATATGAGAATTGAATAACTTAGGGAAAATAGAAGTATTGAATGCTTAATTGAAATCTAGAGAGTGTTTTAGAGTAAAGAGCTTTTTAGAATATATAATAGATCTAGAAAGAGTAGGTGAGTTTAAAGCATGAATCTCTTGATCTATTTATAAGAAATCAAAGATTTTAATTAAAAGTTGTAATTTCTGAATGAAACCTTTTGAGAAACGAGATTTCTTTTGAGAAAATTGTTTTTTTAGAAGAGGAGTTAAAAGTTGTAACCTTTTAGATTGAAGATGTGGTTTTAAAAGGAATGGTATTATGCCCAGCACAGACGTCTTTTAATCTTTGACAAACGCCTGTCTATACAATCTGATATTATTCAGATAGATAGACATATGTCAGTTATTAAACAGACAAACCTCTGTGTATGCAGGAAAATTATCTCGTGGCTTGCTTCCGACATCTGTCACATATATGACAGACGTCTGTGCTGAGATCGGAGTAATATACCTGCCGTAGTGATAGACGTCTGTTATATTATTTGACAGACGTCTGACACTTGCACAGATACTAATAAGTTGATATTTTCTCATATCTAGTCACGGAGATTGTACATAACATCTAATACTATAAAAATTCTTCTGACCAGTCATGATATCTTGAGCACTTCTCCTTGAGTTGAATCCTGCATGAATGTGTACATATATGTGTGTATTGTGTATAGTGTGTCGTCATCAAAATCAATGATCTAACACCTTTGACAATAATTTATCACTTTGGTTGAGTTGCAAAGACAAAGTGCAACACACTCTTTCAGTCAACTGTTTTGGATTGTTTTTTTGCCGGAAATTACATAATGACATTTTTTTCGTATATCCCAAATGCTATTATATTTTTGCATTTCATATACAGTTGTGAATTATGATTATAATTTTTAATATGGCTTCTATCAATGAAAGTTAAAGTCAAATATAATATTTAAGAACTTAGCTATACTCCCCGAAAGAATTTCTGGTATAATAGCCGAAATAGAGAGGAATAGGTAGGACACTACATTTTAATTTTAAGGCTGAATTCAAACAATTCATGGGTGGTCCCTGCATTTTTATCTCACATTCGGTTATTTCATCCAATTTTCATTTGTGTAAAATAAAATTTTTGAATAATTAAACAACTTACTGTAGGCATGAATATTACACAGTTATGCAATGGCCAAACTATAGGATTCATTTTTAGTTTTGACCAAGATGCATGGTTACATACCTGTATTTTTGTAAAAATGGGTCACTAGTAATAACCTGATCCGAAAACTACAACATATGCCCGAGGTTGATAATGTTAACGGTAAATGATGTAGTAGCATAATTTGTGAATTATTAGTTGATATGAGCAAATACTGAAATTTACTTAGAATCCTATATTAGTTTTGTGTAACATGTCATCATTTTTACCATGCATTAAGTGTGCCAAAGTAAACAAAACCTTAACACGATTATTTTATCTTACATTGGCCAAATGTTACATGACTGCAATCTTTTCATGACAAATGATTTTTGGGCATATGCATAAAGTACAATAGCTGTATTGAATACCACATTGCAAGTTTGATGAACTTGGTTGTTTAAAAGAAGTAAAGGTCATGTTCTTATTTAGTATATCAAAATATGCAATATATTAAATTACATTAAGTATTTCAGGTCATGTTCTTATTTTTATTTGCCTAAACTTTAATGGTTATTTTCATACTACAAGCACAAATAGTATTTAGATTATCTGATGATAAAGTCATAAAGCCATGTAGAAAATTTTCATCTATCGTTCATAAAAGTTTCAGTTTTTACTGAATCGCATTTAATCAATCCATTTCCATTATTTCCAATTATATACTTAGTTTTAAAAGAGAATGTCTTCCTAAATTTTTATGATACTGGATACAAACTTTCTAGCTAACTTCTATAACATAAGAAATGAAAATCCCTACCATACACCAGCACATATTCTTTAAGATATAATTGTTAAAGCAATTGCAAGTAACAGTTTTTGATGGAAAATGGGATGTAATAAACATAATATGGACAACGAACTTCAAATTTCAACATCTGCCCATATGCATAGCATGGGCCACTCAATTGTTAAGGAAATATATAGTATTGTTAGTATAAAGACACAAACATAAAAGAGACTAAGATTTCAGAGGACATAAAAATTGTAAATTTACAATGAAAGAAAAAGCTTTCATTTTTAATTACAAACCTCTTTGATTCAATTAACCAAATAGTTACAAAGTGCCATGTCCCAAAATCTCAGTCAAAAACTGTAACAACCCGGAAATTTGAGCCAATTTAAAAATTTTATTTTGGCAATTTCGATGATTTTCGAAGATTTAAAATGAATTATTTTAAGTAATGACGACGAGAAATTTATTTTGAATAAAACTGGAACGTATATATTTATTTGAATTGACGTTAGAATATAAATATTTTATTTTAATTTTAAAAGGAATTGAAAATGGCACGGTAGTTCGAAAATTCGATATCAAATTTCAAATGAATGCACATGATTCAAAATAAACCGGATTTTGGCAAAACCAAAAATATTAGAATCTATTAGAGAATATCTTTCCAACGAATCTGAAAAATCAAAATTTCATAGCGGGAATAGATAGTTATGCCCAGTTGAAATTTTAGAATAGTCGTTGTGGAATTCTGGCCCTTAAAAATGGAAATTTTGCAAATGATTTTCGTTTTCGACGAAACCACTTTTGTTGGATCCGGGATGTCGAATTATTGCTAGATTTCAAAATTCATAATTTTCTGAATCAATATGTGAGCATGGCAAAAGAAAACGTGTTTTGACAGTTTTAGTCAGTTTCGATCGACTAGAAAATAGCCATTTTCCTAACGGTCTCAGAATTCGATGAAATTGGTTTTGTTAGGACAGTATCGTCAATATGAAGTCAGAAATAATTTTTCCAAAATTTTTCGAGTTAGTATGTTGTCCCGTTAAATTGAAATGCACATTCAAATTGAATATATAGTGATTTATATTTTAATTTAAATCAAAACTGATCATAACAATAAAATGGGCAATGGTGCTTGTTAATGGCGAGTGGAGAAATCCTCTTTAGTTTTCGTCATGCATGAGCTTGATCTCCATCTTTACTTTTCTTCACCTTCCTCAAATCGCTTTGTGATATTTACCCACCAACCTTCAATGATTGTTTCGTTGATAATACACCTGTTTTATTTCACCAATTACTTCCCATCGGCTTTTCACAAATTTTCAGATTTGAAAATTTTAATCCACATTCTATCCTTAACTTCCCATCATCAACGATTATCGCTTGTTTTTGCTCATGTATCCGCAAATTTTACTCCACATTAAACCCTATTTTTGATTTCGTTTTTTCTACTATTTCTACCTACATAGCAGATTCATTAATGTTAGATCTGAGCTTTTTCAGATCTACCTAACCCTAACTGATCTAATTAGCTTGAGTATTGGATTATCAAGACATTGTTAACTTGGGTTTCGACATAGCCGGCGCAACTGGAGGTTCAGTTCCAAGTTATCCAACCGATTCTCCTTCATCTTGAGCTAATTTGCAGTTAGTTCGTATTTGGGTAAGATCTTTTTACTTTAGATCCAAGTTTGATGGTTTCCGGATTAACCTGGTGCTTCGTTTTTGGATTCATGGATTCTATATTTCTTTAGAATTTAGTTTCATAATATATCTAGTAAATATGTTCTGAATCATATGTACCCTTCATGTTTTACATCCTTGGTTTGTTTCTTGTATAGAAATAAAATTATTACGGTGAATTGGCAAAAATCAAAAGATCCATTTAGTGCCCATCCAGATTTGATTTTTGGATGAGTATTAGACAGTGATTGTTTATTGTTTGATTTCCTAGATGGTTTTGTTTGCAATCTTCATGAGCAATTTTATTCATGTCTCTAACTTCTTCTGATCTGTCCTGTTATTGACTGGAGTAATAGGTTTTAGTATGAAATCTATATCCATAATGTCGAATCTGACAATAGGATTTATTCATAATTGTTTATGAATCATCAACCAGACCTGTTGATTGGATTTGAATATTGTTTGGGATTTCATTAGTAAGGGCTTGCTTGGTTTCCAGTTTAAAGGCTACTTGTTTTCAGTCCAAAATGAATAGAACTCGACACAGGAATTTTGGTGATTGTACTTAATTAGGTGTATTGAGTTTATCATGCAAGTTGAGAACAGATTTCAGGATTAAAGCTGATGAAGTTTGAGAACATGGTACTGTTTAATATTCAACTATTTGGGATGAAGTTTTGAAACTGGATGAACAAAGGTTTTGATTTTCATATGGATCTGGAGTTCCTTCTCTGATTATACCTGAGATATATTATGTTGCTAATACTCATCAGGGGGAGAGTAATGATGCAGCTGTGTGCTGGGTGGAGCTTTGGGCTCTGGCGTGTGAGTTAGTAGTGGGCTGGCCTATTCATGAGCTGGTTTCAATCTTGTTTTAGTTTTAGTTCTAATTGTATTTTCTTGTTTTTCCTTTATCGTTTTTATCTTGTAACGGTTAGTATGCTAACCTATATTGTACTGGTTTTCGTAGTTAATAAAAGTGAACCAATTTTCAAAAATAAAATTGATCGTAACAGCCGAGTTGGGTTACGAAACATATCCCATAGTGTTCGGAATGGGGGTAATTAGCTGGGGACGATAGTCGTTAGGCCTCGATTGGAGTTCGGATGTAAAGTCAATCTTTAGGAAGAAAATAATAATAATAATAATAATAATAATATAATATAATTACCCTAACCCTAAATCTCTCCTTTCCACTTCAGCCCCCCCCCCCCAGTTCAAAATCGATAACACAAAAAAGGGAAGATCGACAATTGCATCGCGCTTCCAAGCGGACCGGCCAGTCAACGACGCCGGACCCCGCCCCAAGCCACCTCACTCCACCCTCTCGCTCTCCTCTCTCCCCTTAAATTCCGAACCCAATCCCCCACAAACCCGCGTCAGACCACCGTGGGGCCCTGCTCCACCCTCATTCCGCCGTCTCCTCCTAAAAAAGCGCGCCCTCAGCCAGCCCCGCCTCCACCTGTAGATCCACCGCCCAGCAACGAGCCGATTTATGAATGGTGAGTTTTTGAGTTATTTTAAAAATCAATTTATTATAAATCAGTTTAATTTTTTTATCAAAATCAGTTTTTTTATTTATATAAAAGGTATTATTTTTATAAATGAAAAGGTAATATTTTTATAAATAAAAAGGTAAGATTTTTATAATGAAAAAGTTTAAATCTTTGATTCGGAAAAGTTAGATTTTTGATTAGTGAAAAGAATTGATTTTTAGAACCGAAAAGGATTGATTTTTAAATAATAAAAGAAGTGATTTTTAAACTATAAAGATATGATTTTTATATTATAGAAAGAATAAAAATATGATTTTTATAATATAGAAAGAATAATAATATGATTTTTATATTATTGAGAGAATAAAAATAGGATTTTTATTATCGTGAAGGGAGGTAAAAATATGATCTTTATATTTATAGTAGAGGTATAAGAATAGAATTTTTATCTATATAGTAGCGTTATAAAAATAGAATTTTTATCTATATAGTAGCGTTAAAAAAAATAGAATTTTTATCTATATAGTAGCGTTATAAAAATAGAATTTTTATCTATATATTAACAGTATAAAAATGTGATTTTTATCCATATAACTTAGTTATAAAAATGTGATTTTTATATACATAGCAACAATATAAAGATGCGATTTTTATATATGTAGTGGATACGGACAAAGAAAGTGACAAAAGGCGAACACGGGGAAGATTTTCTACATATGAAGAGTCGCGGTGTTTGGTTTAGCTAATCGGTGAGAACTCCCCACTTTTAATTTATTTTCTATTTGAAATATTTACTAGGATGCAGACGATGCTTAGCAGCACCCGACACCCGTTGTCCACAGACTATGGACGACTTGATTGATTTTGTTGTGTGATGAAAATTGATTGTGATGTGGAATGAATGGAAATATATTCATGTGTTGAAATAGATATTTTATAGCTAAAATATAATTTTTAACGTTTATATAAAATAAATATTTATAAAGAAACCAGATGATTTGTTTATGTACACCCATTTGATTGATAATTGATTGGGACGATAAATTTTACACATCGCCCAACTGCACAAATAAAAATATGTGTTTGTTGATTTGAAACCCCACACGGGTATCGGTATGATATTTGACGTACACTAATCCCGAAAGTTGTATGTCAATTGATGGGTTGAGAGATTGTGTAAGCATTAATTATTTATATTTAACGCTCATGCAGTTGCGTGGTGCACTCTGGATGATGGTTGATTATTTATCGTTGCAATTATATACATGTGTTGAATGGAAATCCATATAATTAACATTATATGGTAATTGATTAAACCTCATTCCAATTTGGAAAATGAAGAATATAAATTCATGTGTTGAATAGAATACAACTGCACAAATAAAAATCTGTGTTTGTTGATTTGAAACCCCACACGGGTATCGGTATGATATTTGACGTACACTAATCCCGAAAGTTGTATGTCAATTGATGGGTTGAGAGATTGTGTAAGCATTAATTATTTATATTTAACGCTCATGCAGTTGCGTGGTGCACTCTGGATGATCGTTGATTATTTATCGTTGCTATTATATACATGTGTTGTATGGAAATCCATATAATTAACATTATATGGTAATTGATTAAACCTCATTCCAATTTGGAAAATGAAGAATATAAATTCATGTGTTGAATAGAATAAAAATTCATTTGTTGAATAGAATAAAAATTCATATGTTGAATAGAATAAAAATTCATGTGTTGAATAGAATTAAAATTCATGTGTTGAATAAAATAAATATTCATGTGTTGAATAGAATAAACATTCATGTGTTGAATAAAAGCCGTGTTGATTAGATTTACGTCATTTTGAGATGAACGATATTTATATCGATTTTATTCATTTTTAAAATGAATATTGAAAAGGAAGTGATTTCGAAATATAATGTTTTGAAAATATTATCATTTATAGATTAATGATATGGAATATTCAATTTTGATTAGAAATTGAATATGAAGTTGAAATGGTTTTGAAAACGAATTTAAAATGATTTATAAAATACGTTTTCAAAGGAAATCGATGAAATATATATAATATATATATATATATTATATATATATAATGGCCTGAATAGAAAGCACCGCGCTGCGGCCATTCGCGAATTTCGACCATTGACTTCGAATGGACGTTACGGGAGATTCGACCATCGGATTCTCCTGAAACTGGAACCGTTGGGTTCGTATCGAAAAGAGATTTCTAAAAAATATTAGTGATTTGAAATCTAACAGTTGGATTTGGAATTTTGTTCAAATCAAATTCGGAAAAGGTCGTTGTACGTGCAGTTCGATGGCCGTTGATGGAAATCGACTGTACAGGCCTTTATTTAAATTATTAAAAATAGTAATAATTTGTGTAAAATCATAAGAAATGATTTGGAAAGAATTGGGATGAAAAACTCCACATTTAAAAAGATAAAAATTGATTGTTATCAAAATGAACTAGTTTTGAACTAGTGTTATAATCCATTTTTTTTGAAATAAATAAATTGGATATGAAAGGGTTTTAAAAGAAATCAGAATTTCCAATAATTGAATTGGAATGGATTTGAATCGAAATTTTCTTTGGAATATTTTGATGTTGGATCTCGTGATTATACAGATATTGTTATGGAAATTTGAAAGATACATTTATATCGTTATTTCCAGTACGATATTTGTTGGTCGTAGAATTTGACATTGAATATAAGCCGATATATTTTCTATTCAGAGCCTTGTATTTAATATCAAATGAGAATTGGGTTTATCATGAACTGTGTCTTAACGACATTTGTTTTTTAACCTGATTTACAGTGAAATGTGATTTGGAATTTATAAATCTTTTGTTAAGATTTAAAGGAGGTTTTCCAAAGTAAAGTTTTCCAATTTGATAAAATAAATTGGAATGGAATGGTATGTAATTTTGGGTTTATCGTGAACCGTGTTTTAAACGATACTGGTTCTTTAACCAAGTTAAAGACATGATATGTTTTTCCCAAGTTAAATAATCTTTGATAGTGATTTTTGGGAAGATTAAAACCAAGTGGATTTTTAATGAATCTTTAATCAGATTGAAATGATCAAGAATGGAGTATCACCAGTTTGCTCCAGGCGATAGTTAAATCTTTAATAAGATTTGAACATGAAATGGTAATTGAAATTACCTATAACACCGTGGTGTTAGATACGATGTATTATCGGTTTTACTTCATAGGATGAATAGGTTGGGATTGGGAAATTTAACAAAATGATTACTTCGGTAAGGTTCACTAATCCCTACTAGTTTGAATTGATATTCAAAATAAGATTAAAGAATAAATTTAAGGAATTTACATTTGATAAAATTAATGGGAACCTTTCCCAAAGTATAAGAATATTTGAATAAAAGAATATTTTGAATTGGAATGAGGCGTATGTTGTATTTGTGTAACACTTGTTTATTATTAATGCGAGTTATTCAGAAAGACCGGGTTTATCCCATTCTGAATAACTGATTCGACGATGTGTTGAGGATGAAGATGGTGGTTAAGACCGGAGGTCTTCACATCGTTTGGATAATTACTGATGATCTTGATTGGGCTGTACAACCAAAAGGAGGGAATCAGTTGGTGATCGTCCAGACGTACTTGGAGATCGACGGATATGCGAGGTAAGGCGCCTCCGGTTCCGTTCAGACCCAGAACAAACTTGTAAACGGACTTTGTGTCTGACTTTGGATTTTATTCTATGTTGATTGATCTCTATTAAATATACATTTGTTCGGTGGCGGAGAATTTATTCTCTTACTTAATACCCTTCAATGAGACGTACGAGCTCAGGGGTTGTATATCGATGGACATCAGTCGCATGGAGTGAATTGCCTATGTGTCATGCCTAAGTGGCAAATGATCAAGGCTTTTGTTGAAAAGCAGAGTCTTGTGGTTGATGATCAAAGCACGACCTGTGTTGCATAGCTTTGTGTAGCGTTGATTCATGAGCCTCACACCCCGGTTGTGATCCAGAAACGGGGGAGAACATCAGGGAGGGCATGCGTTTCTTTTTAGCTAGGGTGGTGTCAGTGACCTACCAGCCCTGACATTTATATTATTTTCACCTGTGTAGTTGTTTCTGTTGCGAGGTGCCTTGGATATATTGGTGACTATGTGGAGTCGATGGAGTCATTTGGCTCATTTACGCCCTAAAGGGCGGGGAAACGCAGTGTTCAGGCATTTTAATCCACATCGGTGGACCGACCCGGACGATCTAAGGGTCGATGCGCTCTGACCCTGAGGCTCGGGCTAGAGAGTCTCGAAGCCGGTGAGGACGATCCTTTGCCTCGTTTCACAGATGGAAATCCAAATTCCATTAAGTGATTTTGCGGTTTTGATTGTAGAGCCTTGTACGGTGACATAGTGCTATGGGGCACTTATGCCATCTATGATTGATACTTATGATTGAAATTGTTTTGACACTATACACTTATAGTAATAATAAAACATGAAATTTTCAGTACCAAGCATTCTTGGCTATTATAAGGTAAAAATCATATCCTCAAGCTTGCGTTGCATTGTGTGATGGGACCTGGGTCTTATAATAGCTTCATTGTTCTTTATTTAGCATTGTGTTGTTGTTTCATGCACTCGTATTCTTGGGAGGAAACCCGTTCCATGTTATACGGCATGGTCCCTTGATTTACCTAACTTTAAAATAAAGATTTATAATTGTTTTAGTTCTCACACCAGTCACATGACTGACTTGGAGTTTATTGTTTTAACCTAAACTCTGGGTGCCCATATTTTCGACACGGGCAGCTAGTAGTTAAGGTTTTGCAGATTTATATTCACAGGATCCTTGTTTACAGCTGGAACAATATCCAGAAAGCTCTGTATCCGTGTATCTCTTTCAGTTGTGTATTATATTATTTTTCCGCTACAGTAATAAATTTAAATTTTTGATATTTTATGATGTATATTATTTGTTTATATTTTGTAGATTCTTGTATTCTAATGAATTATTGTAATAAACAATGAAATGTTCTCGACACAGGCAGCTAGTAGTTAAGGTTTTGCAGATTTATATTCACAGGATCCTGGTTTACAGCTGGAACGATATCCGGAAAGCTCTGTATCCGTGTATCTCTTTCAGTTGTGTATTATATTATTTTTCCGCTACAGTAATAAATTTAAATTTTTGATATTTTATGATGTATATTATTTGTTTATATTTTGTAGATTCTTGTATTCTAATGAATTATTGTAATAAACAATGAAATGTTCTTCTGTTTGTGTTTCGATATGAGGTGTTCTCAAAGCAATCTGTACTTTCCTTCACGGGGAAGTTCGGGTCGTGAAAGCTTGGTATCAGAGCTTTGGTTTACAGAGCTCGGAGAACAAGACACATTAGAAACGAACGGAAGAATTCATCATAGATTGGGTTAGTAATATCCAATGAGAATGACTCGTTAGAGATGGGATCAGTAGCATCCTAGAACGAGTGTGAAGAGTATATTTTTAAAATGAAAACGAATGTTTGTTTTGAGAATTTAAATCGTATTATACGTATTTGAATATTTATTTTGTATTGATTTGGACAATCAAGTATATATAGATTTTGCATATACGTCTGATCCACGTGTATTCGAAGTTTTAATATACTGGATAGATATAGAGTCACACTCTAGTCACCCAAAATTGATTCTGATGATTGTTGATACATCATCAGAATTAGTGTTCGAGTTTCGAAGGTGTGATATTTATATTTTTTCCAATTGACTGGTGTGAGAACCAAAATATAGTTAGAATATATTGTTGTGACTTGGCATCAAAAACGTGATTTTTGACTATGTATCAAAATTATGAATTTGAAACGTTAATTCACTAATAGATTGCAGATTGTGTTGTTTGATTATTGTTCGATTAATTAAATGTTGAACCTTTAGCCAAATTGAACCAAAAGTGAGTTGTATTGAAAATTTATCGCATTTGCATACATATACATGTACTTACATTGAACAGGTCATAGCAAGGAGGCTAGAGCAGAGGAATAAAATTGTTTGCCCGATAAATAGGTACATGTTTATTGTATTTCTTGGGGTTTTGATGATTTTATGAGCAAATCGGCTAGCCGCTTAGCTGTTTCTTTTTCTTTTTTGATTGCTGAGGGCCATAGGAGGCTATTTGGAATATCCCGAAGCTCCCAGTGTAGGGGAGGTTTTGGCGAAATATTTCGAAAGTTTAGGGTGTTAACCAAATTTTTGAAAATTTCTCAGAAACTGGAAAGTTGAAGAACTTAAACATAATGAAAAGAATGAAAGTTGAGTTGGTTTGTAAAACAACTTTCAGCTTCGTTCCTTTTTTGGGACGAAAAGTTTTAAGTGGGGGAGATTGTAACAACCCGAAATCTGAGACAATTTAAAAAATTTATTTCGTCAATTTCGATGATTTTCGAAGATTTAAAATGAATTATTTTAAATAATGACGATGAGAAATTTATTTTGAATAGAATTGGAACGTATAAATTTATTTGAATCGACGTTAGAATATAAATATTATATTTTAATTTTAAAAGGAATTGAAAATGGCGCAGTAGGTCGAAAATTCGATTTCGAATTTCAAATGAGTGTACAGGATTCAAAATAAACCTGATTTTGGCGAAACCAAAAATATTAGAATCTATTTGAGAATATCTTTCCAATGAATCTGAAAAATCAAAATTTCAAAGCGGGAATAAATAGTTATGCCTAGTTGAAAATTTAGAATAGTCGTTGTGGAATTCTAGCCCTTAAATATGGAAATTTTGCAAACAACATTCATTTTCGACGAAACCACTTTTGTTGGATCCGAGATGTCGAATTATTACTAGATTTCAAAATTCATAATTTTCTGAATCAACATGTGAGCGTGGCAAAAGCAAATGTGTTTTGATAGTTTTATTCAATTTCGATCGACCAGAAAATAGCCATTTTTCTAACAGTCTCAGAATTCGATGAAATTGGTTTTGTTAGGACCGTATCGTCAATATGAAGTCAGAAATAATTTTTCTGGAATTTTTCGAGTTAGTATGTGGTCCCGGTAAACTGAAATGCGCGTTCAAATTGAATATATAGTGATTTATATTTTAATTTAAACCAGAACTGATCGTAACAGCCGAATTGGGTTACGAAACATATCCCAATGTGTTTGGAATGGGGGTAATTAGCTAGGGACAATAGTCGTTAGGCCTCGATTGGAGTTCGAATGTAAAGTGAACCATTTGGAAGAAAATATTAATAATAAAATAATAATAATAATAATAATATAAATACCCTAACCCTAAATCCCTCCTTTCCACTTCACCCCCCCCCCCCTTCAAAATCGATAACACAAAAAACAAGGGAAGATCGACGATTGCATCGCGCTTCCAAGCGGACTGGCCACCACCGCTGGCCAGTCAACGGCGCCAGACCCTGCCCCAAGCCACCTCACTCCACCCTCTTGCTCTCCTCTCTCCCCTTAAATTCTGAACCCAATCCCCTACAAACGCCCGTCAGACCACCGTGGGGCTCTGCTCCACCCTCATTCCGCCGCCTCCTCCTCTAGAAGCGCGCCCTCAGCCAGCCCTGGCTCTACCTACAGATCCGCCGCCCAACAACGCTCCAGCTCGTGAATGGTGAGTTTTCGAATTTTTGAAAAAAATCAATTTATTATAAATCAGTTTTAAAATGTTTATCAAAATCAGTTTTTTTATATAAAGGGTAATATTTTAATAAATGAAAAGGTGATATTTTTATAAATAAAAAGGTAATATTTTTATAATGAACAAGTTTAGATCTTTGATTAGGAAAAGTTAGATTTTTGATTAGTGAAAAGAATTGATTTTTATAACCAGAATGGATTGATTTTCAAATAATAAAAGATGTGATTTGTAAACTATAAAGATATGATTTTTATATTATGGAAAGAATAAAAATATGATTTTTATATTATGGAAAGAATAAAAATACGATTTTCATATTATAGAAAGAATAAAAATATGATTTTTATATTATAGAGAGAATAAAAATAGGATTTTTATTATCATGAAAGGAGGTAAAAATATGATATTTATATATATAGTAGAGGTATTAAAATAGAATTTTTATCTATATAGTAGCGTTATAAAAATATAATTTTTATCTATATAGTAGCGTTATAAAAAATAGAATTTTTATCTATATAGTAGCGTTATAAAAATAGAATTTTTATCTATATAGTAACAGTATAAAAATGTGATTTTTATCCATATAGCTTAGTTATAAAAATGTGATTTTTATATTCATAGCAACAATATAAAGATGTGATTTTTATATATGTAGTGGATACAGACAACGAAAGTGACAAAAGGAGAGCACGGGGAAGATTTCCTACATACGAAGAGTCGCAGTGTTTGGTTTAGATAATCGGTGAGAACTCCTCACTTTTAGTTTATTTTCTAGTTGAAATATTTATTAGGATGCAGACGGTGCTTAGCTGTAATAACCCGAAAAATCTGGGCCAGTTTAAATTTTTTATTTTGGCAATTCTAGTGAATTTTGAACATTTAAAATGATTATTTTAAATAATATCGACGAAAAATTTATTTTGAATGAATTCGAACGTATATATTATATACGTCGTCATCAGAATATAAATATATTATTTTATTTATAAATAGAATTGAAAATGGCGCGGTAGTTCGATAAATCAATTTCAAACTTCAATTGAATGTACCGGGTGCAAAACAAACCGGATTTTAGTGAAACCAATAATAATAGGATCTATTTGAGAATATCTTTCCAACGAATCTGAAAAATCGAAATTTCATAGTGGGGATCAAAAGATATGTCCAGTTGAAAATTCTGAATAGTCGCTATGGAATTCAGGCCCTTAATAATAGCCATTTTGCAAACGACCTCGGATTTCGACGAAACCACTTTTGTTGGATCCGTGATGTCAAATTATTGTTAGATTCCAAATTTCATAATTTTCCGAATCAATATGTGAGCGTGGCAAAGGAAAACGCGTTTGACCAGTTTTAGTTGATTTTAATCGACTGGAAAATGGCCGTTTTTCAAACGGTCTCAGAATTTGACGAAATTAGTTTTGTTAGGACCGTATCGTCAATACGAAACTAGAAATAATTTTTTTGGATTTTTTTAGTGATTGTATGTGACCCCGGTAATTCGAAATGTACGTTTAAAATTTAATATAATGATTGAAATGTAAATCCAACGAAAACTGACCATAATGGTCAAATTGGCCTACGTGGCATATCCCATTGTGTTGGGAATGGGGGTAAAATGCTAGGGACGACAGTCGTTGGGCCTCGTTTCGTGTTAGGAAGTAAAGTCAACTTTTAAAGGGAAAATAATATTAAATTATTATATTATATATATAAAACACCCTCACTTAACCCCCTCCCTTTCTCTTCAGTTACGATCAAAAGAAAATAATAATTTAAAAACCCCGTAGCCATAGTTCTCGCCGCCGCTCCAGGCTGCCGTTCGCCCCCATCGCCGTCGCAAGTCCGGCGCCTCCGCCGTTAGCCGATCGCCCTCCTCTCAGATCCTCCTCAAACCCCGCAACCTCTTTCGAAACCCCAAAATGCCCCCTCCCTTGGAAGCCCTAGCTCGAGCGTCGCCACCCATGGCCAGCGCCGCCTACCCGCGGCCATCAGACCCCCCCTCTTCCGACTGACGCGCGCCAGACGACAGCACCCCTACTCTCTTCTCCAGACTCCGACTGTGAGCCCTTTTCCTTTCCTGTTTTTTTTATATACAACATTTCTTTTATTAATTAAGTTTAATTATAAATTAAATTAAAAAGAGAATTCAGATCTGGTTTTTTTATATATATATCATTCTGAAAGAAAAGTCGATTATTATTATATGAAGAGATTTGATTTTTACAATGTAAACATCGCTAAAAGGAATGATTTTTACTCGCTTAAAGGAATGATTTTTACTCGCTTAAAGGAATGATTTTTACTCGCTAAAAGGAATGATTTTTACTATAAGAAAACCGTTATAAAAATTCGATTTTTATAGGTAGGATAACGCTATAAAGGTTTGATTTTTTTTTTATATGAATAACCCATATACAAGATTCGATTTTTATATTCGAAAGGCGAGATTTTATATATAGAAAAGCGAGATTTTTTTTTATCAAGGAAAGATTAGATTTTTAACGGTGTAAAAATTAGATTTTTATATATTCATCCAGTGAATAAAAATATGGTTTTCATTGTTAGAGAATATCATTTTCATTGTTAAAGAATATATGGTTTTCATTGTTAAAGAATATGGTTTTCATTGTTAAAGAAAATATGGTTTTCATTGCTAAAGAATAAGATTTTCATTGTTTAGGAAGTATGATTTCGTTGTTAATGATATAAAAATATAATTTTTATATTATGGAAAGGATAAAAATATAATCTTTATATTATAGAAAGAGTAAAAATATAATTTTTATACGTGTAGTAAGATAAAATTTTGATTTTTATATACGTGATGCGAAAATAAAAATTCGATTTTTATATAAGCAGCAGATATGATTTTTATAAGGAAGGAAGATAAAAATTCGATCTTTTTATATATGGCAAATTAAAAATACGGTTTTTATATAATAGAGGGTGTATAAAAATGTGATTTTTATATATGTAGTGAACACGCACGACAAAAGTGACAAAAGGGCAGGAACGACAGGATTTCCTACATATGAAGAGTCGTGGCATTTGGATTAGCTATTTGTGAGAATTTCTCACCTTTCAATTTCTTTTTCTAGTTATATATATTTATACTAGGATGCAGACGGTGCTTAGTAGCACCCGACACCCGTCATCCACGGACCATGGATGGCTTGTTTGTTTGATTGATGTGTTGTGAAATTTGTTTGTGAAATTGATGTGAAATAGATAATGAAATATATTCATGTATTGAAATAAAATAAAATATTTATATAGTTAAAAATATTTTATTGTTAAAAATATAATTTTTAACGTGAATGTGAATAAATAGATATTTATAAACAAATCGACCGATTTGTTTATATACACTGATTTGACTGATGGATTGGGATGATAAATTTTACACATCGCCCAACTGCACAAATAAAATCTGTGTTTGATTGTTTGAAACCCTACACGGGTATTGGGATAAAATACGGCATACACTAATCCCAATAATTAGTTGTATGTAGATCGATTGATTGACAGGCTGTTATAAGCGTTAGATATCTATATTTGATGCTTATACAGTGTAGTGCACTTTGGATGATGATTGATTATGTATCGTTGCTATTATATACATGTGTTGAATGGAATCCATATAATTAACTTTATATGTTAATTGATTGGACCTCATTCCAATTTAGAAGATAAAGAATATTATAAAATAAAGGTTCATGTGTTGAAAGTACTCATCCGTTGAGATTAGTCATGTGTTGAACGAAATATTTTAACAATAAAATTTACATCTTTATCATATATGAAATTAGAAATCAACTAGAAAATAGATGAGATGAGTGGTCTCCTGGATATTGATCTGATGTTGGTTTCGGCCTTCGGGGTTAATATTCAGGGAATCGTTCTCTTACAAGTTTACGGTTGGAGTCTGATTTAAATCAAACGTAAATACCATGATTTTTATAAAATATATTAAATAACAAAAATAGTCACACGTGGATAGTACTCATTCGTTGAGATTAGTCATGTGTTGACAAAAATATAGATTCATTTGTTGAATAGAATAAAGGAATTATTGAAATATATAAAGCCTTATTGATTAGAGATGTGCTATTTTGACGCGAACGATATTTATATCGATTATATTCGTTTTTAAATTTGAATTGAATCGAATAGAAAACCAATTTGAATTGAATCGAATAGAAAACCAATTTGAATTTAATCGAATAGAAAACCAATTCGAATTGAATCGAATAGAAAACCAATTTGAATTGAATTGAATAGAAAGCGAATTTGAATTGAACTGAATAGAAAGCTAATTCGAATTGAATTGAATATAAAGCGAATTCGAATTGAATTGAATATAAACCAATTCGAATTGAATCGAACAGAAAACCAATTTGAATTGAATTGAATAGAAAGCGAATTTGAATTGAATTGAATAGAAAGCGAATTCGAATTGAATTGAATAGAAAGCGATTTCGAATTGAATTGAATAGAAAGCGATTTCGAATTGAATTGAATATAAAGCGAATTCGAATTGAATTGAATATAAACCAAATTCGAATTGAATTGAATATAGAATGAATTGAAATTTGATTTGAAATTGAAATGGAAGTTGAAATTTTTTTGAAACGAATTTAAAAACAATTTATAAAATTTGTTTTAAATAGAAATCGACGAAATATTTATTATATATAATATAATGGCCTAAATAGAACGCGTCGCGCCGCGGCAGTTCGTGAATTTCGACCATTAACTTCGAATGGACATTACGGGAGATCCGACCGTCGGATTCTCCTAAAACAGGAACCGTTGGGTTCGTATCGAAAATAGATTTCTAACGAATATTAGAAATTTTAAATCTAACGGTTGGATTTGGAGATACGTCCAAATCAAATTTGGAAAAGGTCGCTGTAAGTGCAGTTCGATGGCTGTTGTTGGAAATCGACTGTACGGGCCTTGATAAAATTAATAAAAATATCAATAATTTGTGTCAAATCATAAGAAATGATTTGGGAAAAATTAGGATGAAAAAATCCATATTTGAAAAGGTAAAAATAGATTTTTATCGAAATGAACTAGTTTTGAACTAAAATTAAAATCCATTTATTTTTAAATAAATAAATTAGATTTGAAATGGGTTTTAAATAGAATGTGATTAGGGTTTATCATGAACTATGTTTTAAATGACACTAGTTCTTTAACCCTGTAAAAGGAGTTTTAATGAATCTGCAACTAGATTGAAATGTGAATTGATAATCTAAATTATCAAATTTGAAAAATAAGCGAGAATGGAGTATCACCAGTTTTGCTCCAAAGCGATAGTTAAATCATTAATTTGATTTGAACGTGAAATGGTAATTAATTTTATCGACAACATTGTGGTGTTAAATATGGAGTATTACCAGTTTTGCTTCATGGGATGAATAGGTTGAGATTGGGAAATAAAATAAATAATTACTTCGGTGTGGTTCGCTAATCTCGACTAGTTTGGAAAACCATAATTTGGTTTGAAATGACATCCAAAGTAAGATTAAAGGATAAATTTTAAAGAATTTATCTTGGATAAAATTAATGGGAACCTTTCCCTAAGAATATGAAATTTAGAGACTAGTTGTAGGTTAGTTAAGAAGAATGGTTTCCTCGATATTGATCTGATGTTGGTTTCGGCCTTCGGGGTGAATATTTGGGAAATTGTTCTCTTGCTGATTTACGGTTAATGACTAATGAATTGGAATGAGGCGTATGTTGTGTTTGTGTAACATTTGTTTTTAATATACGCGGGTTGTTCGGAAAGGCCGGGTTTATACCCATTCTGAATAACCGATTGGACGATAAGTTGAAGATGAAGACGGTGGTCGAAGACCGGAAGTCTTCACATCGTTTGGATAATTACTGACGATCCTGATTGGGCTGTACACCCAAGAGGATGGAAATAGTTGGTGTTCATCCAGACGTACTTGGGGATCGATGGATATGCGAGGAAAGTGCCTCCGGTTTCGTTCAGACCCAGAACGAACTTGTAAATGGATTGTGTGTCTGACATTGGATTTTATTCAGTGTTGATTGATTTCTGTTAAATTTATATCTGTTTGGCGGCGGAGAATTTATTCTCTTGCTTAACGCCCTTCTCTAAGACGTATGAGCTTAGAGGTTATATATCGATAGATATCAATCGCATGGCATGAATTGCCTGTGTGGCACACTGAGTTGCATGGATCAAGGCTTCTGTTGAAAAGCAAAGTCTTGTGGTTGATGATCAAAGCACGACCTACGTGGCAGCTTTGTGTATAGCGTGAATTCGCGAGCCTCACACCTCGGTATGAGTTAAAAACTGGATAAGGACTGCAGGGAGAGCACGACGTTTCTTTCTAGCTTTGGTGGTGTCAGTGACTTACCAGCCCTGACATTTATATACTTTTCACCTATGTGGTTGTTGGATGAGGCGCCTCGATTTTAGGTCTGTAAGGACCGGGAAACGTGTGTTCAGGCATAATTAATCCTCAAAAGTAAGAGAGGACCGGCCCTGAAGCATCCAGGGGTTACCCAGAGTGTGTAGTCCCGAGGCATTTGCTAGAGTGTCTCGAAGCGGAGAGGAGCTTGTCCCTTGCCTCGATTCATGACGGAAATCCAATTTCCAATACGTTTATTGCGGTTTTAATTGTAGAACTAGTATGGCGACATGATAGATGGTACCCATTCCGCCTAGGATTGATATTTATGATTGAAATTGTTTTGACACTATACACTTATTATAGTATCAAATGATTTGTTTTAAACGTACCAAGCATGTTTGGCTATTATAAGGGAAAACCATATCCTCCGGCTTGCGTTGCATTGTGTGATGGGACATGGGTCTTATAATAGCTTCATTTTCCGAAAAAGCATTGCGTTGTATATTTATATGCACTGGTATTCTTGGGAGGAAACCCGTTTCATGTTATACAGCGTGGTCCCTTGAATTACTCTCTTTTAAAGTAAAGTTTTAAATAACTGTTTTAGTTCTCACACCAGTCACATGACTGACCTGGAGTTTATTGTTTTAACCTAAACTCTGGGTGCCCTTATTTTCGACACGGGCAGCTAGTAGTTTTGGTTTTGCAGATTAATATTCACAGGATCCTGATTTACAGCTCGAACGATGCTCAGAAAGCTCTGTATGCATGTATTACTTCCAGTTGTGTGTTGTATTATTTTTCCGCTGCTATGTAATTTATTGTAATCTATGATATTTATCGAATGAAATTTATTCATTTATACTCTGTATATTCTTGTATTCTGATGGAATTTTTGTAATAGCAATGAAATGTTCTTCCGTCTGCGTTCATTTTGTGTGTTGTTCTCAAAGTATCCGCTCTTTCCTTCACGGGGAAGTTATGGGTCCTTACAGTGGTATCAGAGCTTTGGTTTACAGAGCTAGAGAACAAGACACATTAGAACAATACGAAAGAATTCATCAGATATTGGATTACTAAATTCCAATTAGAATGACTCGTTAGAGATAGGATCAGTAGTATCCTAGAACGAGTGTGAAGAGTATATTTTTCAATTGAAAACAATTTTGTTTTGAAAGTTAAATTCAAGTACACGTATTTGAATATTTATTTATTTTGAATTTGGACAATTCGATATATAAAGATTTTGCATATACGCGTCATGAACGTATATTCGAAGTTTTAATATACTGGATAGATATAAAATCACATTCTGGTCGCCCGGAGATGGTACTGATGATAGCACATGCATCATCAGTGTTTATGTTCGTGTTTCGAAGGTGTGATATCTATATATTTCCATTAGGCTGGTGTGAGAACCAAAAGTAATATAGCTAGAATACGTTGTTGTGAATTGGCATCAAAAACATGATTTTCAGTATATATATCAAAATTATGAATTTGAAACGTTAATTCACTAATTGATTGATGTTTGTGTTGTTTGTTTATTTGTTTGATAATTTTGAACCATTTAGCCCAATTGAATCAAATATTGAACTATATTGAAATTGGTCGCATTTGCTTGCATATACATGTACTTACATTGAACAGGTCATAGCAAGGAGGCTAGAGCAGAGAATAAAATTTGTTTGCCCGACAAATAGGTACATGTTTACTATAATTTACTGTTTTGTTTGGGTGATGATGATTTTATGAGCCTATTGTCTAGCCGCTTGGCCTTTTCTTCTTCTTTTTGAGATCAGAAGGCCTATATGGCAATTTCGGGATTTTCCCGTGGCTCCCGGTGCAGGGGAGGTTATGGCGAAATTTTTCGAAAATTCTGGGTGTTGGCCAAATTTTTGAAAATTTAAAAATTCTCAGAAACTGAAAAGTTGGAGAATGGAAGTCAGATCGAATGTAGAGTTGATTAATCAAACCACTTTCGACTTTGTTCCTTTTCGGGGATGAAAAGTTTTAAGTGGGGAGATTGTAATAACCTAGAAAATCTGGGCCAGTTTAAAATTTTTATTTTGGCAATTCTAGTGAATTTTGAACAT
Organism: Allium sativum; assembly: GCA_030737875.1. NCBI lineage: Eukaryota > Viridiplantae > Streptophyta > Magnoliopsida > Asparagales > Amaryllidaceae > Allium > Allium sativum. Next base: position 222,444,982 of record CM060910.1, on the reverse strand, counting down.
TTAAAATGATTATTTTAAATAATGTCGACGAAAAATTTATTTTGAATGAATTCGAACGTATATATTATATATGTCGTCGTTAGAATATAAATATTTTATTTCAATTATAAATAGAATTGAAAATGGCGCGGTAGTTCGATAATTCGATTTCAAACTTCAATTGAATGTACCGGGTGCAAAACAAACTGGATTTTAGTGAAACCAAAAATAATAGGATCTATTTGAGAATACCTTTCCAACGAATCCGAAAAATTGAAATTTCATAGCGGGGATCAAAAGATATGTCCATTTGAAAATTCTGAATAGTCGCTATGGAATTCAAGCCCTTAAAAATAGCCATTTTGCAAACAACCTCGGATTTCGACGAAACCACTTTTGTTGGATCCGTGATGTCAAATTATTGCTAGATTCCAAATTTCATAATTTTCCGAATCAATATGTGAGCGTGGCAAAGGAAAACGCGTTTGATAAGTTTTAGTTGATTTTAATCGACTGGAAAATGGCCGTTTTTCAAACGGTCTCAGAATTTGACGAAATTAGTTTTATTAGGACCGTATCGTCAATACGAAGCTAGAAATAATTTTTCTGGATTTTTTTAGTGACTGTATGTGATCCCGGTAATTCGAAATGTACGTTTAAAATTTAATATAATGATTTAAATGTAAATCCAACGAAAACTGACTGTAACGGTCAAATTGGCCTACGTGGCATATCCCATTGTGTTCGGAATGGGGGTAAAATGCTAGGGATGATAGTCGTTGGGCCTCGTTTCGTGTTAGGAAGTAAAGTCAACTTTTAAAGGGAAAATAATATTAAATTATAATATTATATATATAAACACCCTCACTTAACCCCCTCCCTCTCTCTTCAGTTACGATCAAAAGAAAATAATAATTTAAAAACCCTGTAGCCCTAGTTCTCGCCGCCGCTCCAGGCTGCAGTTCGCCCCCATCGCCGTCGCAAGTCCGGCGCCTCCGCCATTAGTCGATCGCCCTCCTCTCAGATCCTCCTCAAACCCCGCAGCCTCTTTCGAAACCCCAAAACGCCCCCTCCCTTGGAAGCCCTAGCTCAAGCGTCGCCACCCATTTCCAGCGCTGCCTACCCGCGGCCATCAGACCACCCCCTCTTCCGACTGACGCGCGCTAGACGACAGCACCCCCACTCTCTTCTCCAGACTCCGACTGTGAGCCCTTTTCCTTTCCTGTTTTTTTTTTATATACAACATTTCTTTTATTAATTCAGTTTAATTATAAATTAAATTAAAAAGAGAATTCAGGTCTATTTTTTTTTATATATCATTGTGAAAGAAAAGTCGATTATTATTATATGAAGAGATTTGATTTTTACAATGTAAACATCGCTAAAAGGAATGATTTTTACTCGCTTAAAGGAATGATGTTTACTCGCTTAAAGGAATGATTTTTACTCGCTAAAAGGAATGATTTTTACTATAAGAAAACCGTTATAAAAATTCGATTTTTATAGGTAGGATAACACTATAAAGGTTTGATTATTTTTTTTATATGAATAAAACCATATACAAGATTCGATTTTTATATTCGAAAGGCGAGATTTTATATATAGAAAAGCGAGATTTTTTTTATCAAGGAAAGATTAGATTTTTAACGGTGTAAAAATTAGATTTTTATATATTCATCCAGTGAATAAAAATATGGTTTTCATTGTTAGAGAATATCGTTTTCATTGTTAAAGAATATATGGTTTTCATTGTTAAAGAATATGGTTTTCATTGTTAAAGAAAATATGGTTTTCATTGCTAAAGAATAAGATTTTCATTGTTTAGGAAGTATGATTTCGTTGTTAATGATATAAAAATATAATTTTTATATTATGGAAGGATAAATATATAATCTTTATATTATAGAAAGAGTAAAAATATAATTTTTATATGTGTAGTAAGATAAAAATTCGATTTTTATATACGTGATGTGAAAATAAAAATTCGATTTTTATATAAGCAGCAGATAAGAAAATATGATTTTTATAAGGAAGGAAGATGAAAATTCGATCTTTTTATATATGGAAAATTATAAATACGGTTTTTATATAATAGAGGGTATATAAAAATGTGATTTTTATATATGTAGTGAACACGCACGACAAAAGTGACAAAAGGGCAGGAACGACAGGATTTCCTATATATGAAGAGTCGTGGCGTTTGGATTAGCTATTTGTGAGAATTTCTCACCTTTCAATTTCTTTTTCTAGTTATATATATTTGTACTAGGATGCAGACGGTGCTTAGTAGCACCCGACACCTATCATCCACATACCATGGATGGCTTGTTTGTTTGATTGATGTGTTGTGAAATTTGTTTGTGAAATTGATGTGAAATAGATAATGAAATATATTCATGTGTTGAAATAAAATAAAATATTTATATAGTTAAAAATATTTTATCGTTAAAAATATAATTTTTAACGTGAATGTGAATAAATAAATATTTATAAACAAATCGACTGATTTGTTTATATACACTGATTTGACGGATGGATTGGGATGATAAATTTTACACATCGCCCAACCGCACAAATAAAACCTTTGTTTGATTGTTTGAAACCCTACACGGGTATTGGGATAAAATACGGCATACACTAATCCCAATAATTAGTTGTATGTCGATCGATTGATTGACAGGCTGTTATAAGCGTTAGATATCAATATTTGATGCTTATACAGTGTAGTGCACTTTGGATGATGGTTGATTATGTATCGTTGCTATTATATACATGTGTTGAATGGAATCCATATAATTAACTTTATATGGTAATTGATTGGGCCTCATTCCAATTTAGAAGATAAAGAATATTATAAAATAAAGGTTCATGTGTTGATAGTACTCATCCGTTGAGATTAGTCATGTGTTGAACGAAATATTTTAACAATAAAATTTACATCTTTATCATATATGAAATTAGAAATCAAATGGAAAATAGATGAGATGAGTGGTCTCCTGGATATTGATCTGATGTTGGTTTCGGCCTTCGGGGTTAATATTCAGGGAATCGTTCTCTTACTAGTTTACGGTTGGAGTCTGATTTAAATCAAACGATAGATACCATAATTTTTATAAAATATATTAAATAACAAAAATAGTCACACGTGGACAGTACTCATTCGTTGAGATTAGTCATGTGTTGACAAAAATATAGATTCATTTGTTGAATAGAATAATGGAATTATTGAAATATATAAAGCCGTATTGATTAGAGATGAGCTATTTTGACGCGAACGATATTTATATCGATTATATTCGTTTTTAAATTTGAATTGAATCGAATAGAAAACCAATTTGAATTGAATCGAATAGAAAACCAATTTGAATTTAATCGAATAGAAAACCAATTCGAACTGAATCGAATAGAAAACCAATTTGAATTGAATTGAATAGAAAGCGAATTCGAATTGAATTGAATATAAAGCGAATTCGAATTGAATTGAATATAAACCAATTCGAATTGAATCGAATAGAAAACCAATTTGAATTTGAATTGAATAGAAAACGAATTAGAATTGAATTGAATAGAAAGCGAATTCGAATTGAATTGAATATAAAGCGAATTCGAATTGAATTAAATATAAAGCGAATTCGAATTGAACTGAATATAAACCAAATTCGAATTGAATTGAATATAAACCAAATTCGAATTGAATTGAATATAGAATGAATTGAAATTTGATTTGAATTTGAAATGGAAGTTGTAATGTTTTTGAAACGAATTTAAAAACTATTTATAAAATTCGTTTTAAATAGAAATCGACTAAATATTTATTATATATATTATATATAATATAATGGCCTGAATAGAACGCGCCGCGCCTGTTCGTGAATTTCGACCATTAACTTCGAACGGACATTACGGGAGATCCGACCGTCGGATTCTCCTAAAACCGGAACCGTTGGGTTCGTATCGAAAAGAGATTTCTAACGAATATTAGAAATTTGAAATCGAACAGTAGGATTTGGAGATACCTCCAAATCAAATTTGGAAAAGGTCGTTGTAAGTGCAGTTCGATGGCCGTTGTTGGAAATCCACTGTACGGGCCTTGATAAAATTATTAAAAATATCAAAAATTTGTGTAAAATCATAAGAAATGATTTGGGAAAAATTAGGATGAAAAACTCCATATTTGAAAAGGTAAAAATAGATTTTTATCGAAATGAACTAGTTTTGAACTAAAATTAAAATCCATTTATTTTTAAATAAATAAATTGGATTTGAAATGGGTTTTAAATAGTATGTGATTTGGGTTTATCGTGAACTGTGTTTTAAATGAAACTAGTTCTTTAACCCTGTAAAAGGAGTTTTAATGAATCTGCAACTAGATTGAAATGTGAATTGATAATCTAAATTATCAAATTTGAAAAATAAGCGAGAATGGAGTATCACCAGTTTTGCTCCAAAGCGATAGTTAAATCTTTAATTTGATTTGAACGTGAAATGGTAATTAATTTTACCGACAACACTGTGGTGTTAAATAAGGAGTATTACCAGTTTTGCTTCATGGGATGAATAGGTTGGGATTGGGAAATAAAATAAATAATTACTTCGGTGTGGTTCGCTAATCTCGACTAGTTTGGAAAACCATAATTTGGTTTGAAATGACATCCAAAGGAAGAATAAAGGATAAATTTTAAAGAATTTATCCTGGATAAAATTAATGGGAACCTTTCCCTAAGAATATGAAATTTAGAAACTAGCTGTAGGTTAGTTAAGAAGAATGGTTTCCTCGATATTGATCTGATGTTGGTTTCGTCCTTCGGGGTGAATATTTGGGAAATTGTTCTCTTGCTGATTTACGGTTAATGACTAATGAATTGGAATGAGGCGTATGTTGTGTTTGTGTAACATTTTTTTTTAATATACGCGGGTTGTTCGGAAAGGCCGGGTTTATACCCATTCTGAATAACCGATTGGACGATAAGTCGAAGATGAAGACGGTGGTCGAAGACCGAAAGTCTTCACATCGTTTGGATAATTGCTGACGATCCTGATTGGGCTGTACACCCAAGAGGATGGAAATAGTTGGTGGTCGTCCAGACGTACTTGGGGATCGATGGATATGCGAGGAAAGTGCCTCCAGTTTCGTTCTGACCCAGAACGAACTTGTAAATGGATTGTGTGTCTGACATTGGATTTTATTCTGTGTTGATTGATTTCTGTTAAATATATATCTGTTTGGCGGTAGAGAATTTATTCTCTTGCTTAACGCCCTTCTCTAAGACGTATGAGCTTAGAGGTTATATATCGATAGATATCAATCGCATGGCATGAATTGCCAGTGTGGCACACTGAGTTGCATGGTTCAAGGCTTCTGTTGAAAAGCAAAGTCTTGTGGTTGACGATCAAAGCACGGCCTACGTGGCAACTTTGTGTATAGCGTGAATTCGCGAGCCTCACACCTCGGTATGAGTTAAAAATGGGATAAGTTCTGCAGGAAGAGCACGACATTTCTTTCTAGCTTTGGTGGGGTCAGTGACTTACCAGCCCTGACATTTATACACTTTTCACCTATGTGGTTGTTGGATGAGGCGCCTCGATTTTAGGTCTGTAAGGACCGGGAAACGTGTGTTCAGGCATAATTAATCCTCAAACGTAAGAGAGGACCAGCCCTGAAGCTTCCAGGGGTTACCCAGAGTGTGTAGCCCCGAGGCATTTGCTAGAGTGTCTCGAAGCAGAGAGGAGCTTGCCCCTTGCCTCGACTCATGACGGAAATCCAATTTCCAATACGTGTATTGCGGTTTTAATTGTAGAACTAGTATGGCGACATGATAGATGGTACCCATGCCGCCTAGGATTGATATTTATGATTGAAATTGTTTTGACACTATACACTTATTATAGTATCAAATGATTTGTTTTAAATGTACCAAGCATGTTTGGCTATTATAAGGGAAAACCCTATCCTCCGGCTTGCGTTGCATTGTGTGATGGGACATGGGTCTTATAATAGCTTCATTTTCCGAAAAAGCATTGCGTTGTTTATTTATATGCACTAGTATTCTTGGGAGGAAACCCGTTCCGTGTTATACGGCGTGGTCCCTTGAATTACTCTCTTTTAAAGTAAAGTTTTAAATAACTGTTTTAGTTCTCACACCAGTCACATGACTGACCTGGAGTTTATTATTTTAACCTAAACTCTGGGTGCCCTTATTTTCGACACGGGCAGCTAGTAGTTTTGGTTTTGCAGATTTATATTCACAGGGTCCTGATTTATTGTTGGAACGATGCTCGGAAAGCTCTGTATCCGTGTATTACTTTCAGTTGTGTGTTGTATTATTTTTCTGCTGCTATTTAATTTATTGTAATCTCTGATATTTATCGAATGTAATTTATTCATTTATACTCTGTATATTCTTATATTCTGATGGAATTGTTGTAATAGCAATGAAATGTTCTTCCGTCTGCGTTCATTTTGTGTGTTGTTCTCAAAGTATCCGCTCTTTCCTTCACGGGGAAGTTACGGGTCCTTACATTAGCAACACCCGACACCCATTGTCCACAGACCATGGACGACTTGTTTGAAACCCCATACGGGTATTGGGATGATATTTGACGTAAACTAATCCCGATAGTTTAGTTGTATATAAATCGATGGGTTGACCGACTGTGTAAGCGTTAATTATTTATATTTAATGCTTATGCAGTTGTGTGGTGCACTCTGGATGATGGTTGATTAATTATCGTTGCTATTATATACATGTGTTGTATGGAAATCCATATAATGAACATTATATGGTAATTGATTGGCCCTCATTCCAATTTGGAAAATGAAGAATATAAATTCATGTGTTGAATAGAATAAAAATTCATGTGTTGAATAGAATAAATATTCATGTGTTGAATAAAATAAATATTCATGTGTTGAATAGAATAAACATTCATGTGTTGAATAAAATCTGTGTTGATTAGATTTACGCCATTTTAACGTGAACGATATTTGTATCGATTTTATTCATTTTTAAAATGAATATTGAAAAGGAAGTGGTTTCGAAATATAACGTTTCGTAAATATTATCATTTATAGATTAATGATACAGAATATTCATTTTTGATTAGAAATTGAATATGAAGTTGAAATCGTTTTGAAAACGAATTTAAAACGATTTATAAAATACGTTTTAAAAGGAAATCGACGAAATATACATATATATTATATATATATATATATATATATATATTTAATGGCCTGTATAGAACGCGCCGCGCCGCAGCCGTTCGCGAATTTCGACCATTGACTTCGAATGGACGTTACGGGAGATCCGACCGTCGGATTCTCCTAAAACCGGAACCATTGGGTTCGTATTGAAAAGAGTTTTCCAACGAATATGAGAGATTTGAAATCTAACGGTTGGATTTGGAATTATGCCCAAATCAAATTTGGAAAAGGCCGCTGTATGTGCAGTTCGATGGCCGTTGATGTAAATCGACTGTACGGGCCTTGATAAAATTATTAAAAATAGTAATAATTTGTGTAAAATCATTAGAAATGATTTGGAAAGAATTGGGATGAAAAATTCCATATTTGAAAAGATAAAAATAGATTTTTATCAAAATGAACTAGTTTTGAACTAGAATTGTAATCCATTCATTTTTGAAATAAATAAATTGGATTTGAAAGGGTTTTAAAAGTAACCAGAATTTCCAATAATTGAATTGGAATGGATTTAAATTGAAATTTTCTTTAGAATATTTCGATGTTGGATCTCGTGATTATACAAATATTGTTATGGAAAATTGAAAGATATATTTATATCGTTATTTCCAATATGATATTTGTTGGTCGTAGAATTTGATATTGAATATAAGCCAATATATTTTCTGTTCAGAGCCTTGTATTTAATATCAAATGGGAATTGGATTTATCGTGAACTGTGTTTTAACAACATTTTTTCTTTAACCCGATTTACAGTGAAATGTGATTTGGAATTTATAAATCTTTTGTTAAGATTTAAAGGAGGTTTTCCAAAGTAAAGTTTTCCAATTTAATAAAATAAATTGGAATGGACTGGAATGTGATTTTGGGTTTATCATGAACCGTGTATTAAATCACACTGGTTCTTTAACCTAGTTAAAGACATGATATGTTTTTCCCTAGTGAAGTAATCATTGATAGTGATTTTTGGGAGGATTAAAACGAAGTGGAGTTTTAATGAATCTTTAATTGGATTGAAATGATCGAGAATGGAGTATCACCAGTTTTGCTCCAGGCGATAGTTAAATCTTTAATTAGATTTGAACGTGAAATGGTAATTGAATTTACCGATAACACCGTGGTGTTAGGTAAGAAGTATTACCAGTTTTACTTCATGGGTTGAATATGTTGGGATTAGAAAATTTAACAAATGATTACTTCGGTAAGGTTCGCTAATCCCGACTAGTTTGAATTGATATTCAAAAGAAGATTAAAGAATAAATTTAAGGAATTTATCTTTGATAAAATTAATGGGAGCCTTTCCCAAAGTATAAGAATATTTGAATAAAAGAATATTCTAAATTGGAATGAGGCGTATGTTGTGTTTGTGTAACACTTGTTTATTGTATACGCGAGATATTCAGAAAGGCCGGGTTTATCGCGTTCTGAATAATTGATTCGACGATGTGTCGAGGACGAAGATGGTGGTGGAAGATCGGAGGTCTTCACATCGTTTGGATAATTACTGATGATCTTGATTGGGCTGTACACCCAAGAGGAGGGAACAAGTTGGTGATCGTCCAGACGTACTTGGAGATCGACGGATATGCGAGGTACGAGGTGCCTCCAGTTTCGTTCAGACCCAGAACGAACTTGTAAATGGACTGTGTGTCTGACATTGGATTATATTCTGTGTTGATTGATATCTATTAAATATACATATGTTTGGTGGTGGAGATTTATTCTCCTTCTTAACACCCTTCTCTGAGACGTACGAGCTCAGGGGTTGTATATCGATGGACATCAGTCGCATGGAGTGAATTGCATGTGTGGCATGCGTAAGTGGCAAATGATCAAGGCTTCTATTGAAAAGCAGAGTCTTGTGGTTGATGATCAAAGCACGGCCTATGTGGCATAGCTTTGTGTAGCGTTGATTCACGAGCCTCATACCCCGGTTGTGAACCAGAAACGGGAGAGGACATCAGGGAGGGCATGGGTTTCTTTCTATCTAGGGTGGTATTAGTGACCTACCAGCCCTGACATTTATATTATTTTCACCTGTGTGGTTGTTGCTATTTCGAGGCACCTCGAATATATCGGTGACTATGTGGAGCCGATGGAGTCGTTTGGCTCATTTACGCCCTAAAGGGCGGGGAAACGCATTGTTCAGGCATTTTAATCCACATCGGTGGACCGGCCCTAACGATCCAAGGGTCAGTGCGCTCTGACCCTGAGGCTCGGGCTTGAGAGTCTCAAAGCCCGTGAGGACGATCCCTTGCCTCGGTTCAAAGATGGAAATCCAAATTCCAATACGTGATTTTGCGGTTTTTATTGTAGGGCCTAGTATGGCGACATAGTGGTATGGGGCACTTATGCCGTCTATGATTGATACTTATGATTTAAATTGTTTTAACACTATACACTTATAGTAATAAGAAAACATGAAATTTTCACGTACCAGGCATTCTTGGCTATTATAAGGTAAAAACCCTATCCTTCGGCTTGTGTTGCATTGTGTGATGGGACCTAGGTCTTATAATAGCTTCAATGTTCTTTATTTAGCATTGCGCTGTTGTTTTATGCACTGGTATTCTTGGGAGGAAACCCGTTCCGTGTTATACGGCGTGTTCCCTTGATTTACCTAACTTTAAAATAAAGATTAATAACTGTTTTAGTTCTCACACCAGTCACATGACTGACCTGGAGTTTATTGTTTTAACCTAAACTCTGGGTGCCCTTATTTTCGACACAGGCAGCTGGTAGTTTTGGTTTTGCAGAGTTATATTCACAGGATCCTGGTTTACAGCTGGAACGATATCCGGAAAGCTCTGTATCCGTGTATCTCTTTCAGTTGTGTATTGTATTATTTTTTCGCTGCAGTAATAAATTTAAATCTCTGATATTTTCTGATCTATATTATTTGTTTATACTCTGTATATTCTTGTATTCTAATAACGAAAAGGAATTTCGCTCGATCCGAATCGATCGCTAAACCGACCAAGACCGTTCGAAACCCCTGATTGTTATGAGAACACGACAAATTGGAACACAAACAGAAGAACATTTCATTGTTAATTACAACAATTCCATTAGAATACAAGGATATACAGAGTATGAATCAATATTACATATCATAAAATATCAGAGATTATAATACATCACATAGCAGCAGAAAATAATACAAAACACAACTGAAGGAGATATACAGATACAGAGCTTTCCAGATATCGTTCCAGCTATAAATCAGGATCCTGTGAATATAAATCTGCAAAACCAAAATTACTAGCTGCACGTATCAAAATAAGGGAACCCAGAGTATAGGTTAAAACAATAAACTCCTTGTCAGTCATGTGACTAGTGTGAGAACTAAAACAGTTATTAATCTTTATTTTAAAGTCAGTTAAATCAAGGGACCACACCATATAACACAGAACGGGTTTCCTCCCAAGAATACCAGTGCATAAAACATCAATGCAATGCTAAATAAAGAACAATGAAGCTATTATAAGACCCAGGTCCCATCACACAATGCAACGCAAGCCGGAGGATAGGTTTGTTTTTCCTTATAATAGCCAAGAATGCTTGGTACGTGAAATTTCATGTTTTCTTATTACTATAAGTGTACAGTGTCAAAACAATTTCAAATCATAAGTATCAATCATAGACGGCATAACTGCTCCATTCCTCTATGTCGCCATACTAGGCTCTACAATCAAAAACCGCAAAGTCACGTATTGGAAGTTGGGTTTCCATCTATGAACCGAGGCAAGGGATCGTCCTCACCGGCTATGAGACTCTCTAGCCCGAGCCTCAGGGTCAGAGCACATTGACCCTTAGAGCTACACGGCCGGTCCACCGATGTGGATTAAAATGCCAGAACACTGCGTTTCCCCACCCTTTGGGGCGTAAATGGGCCCAATGGCTCCATCGGCTCCACATAGTCACTGATATATCCAAGGCGCCACGCAACAACAACAACCACACAGGTGTAAATAATATAAATGTCAGGGTTGGTAGGTCACTAACACCACCCTAGCTAGAAGGAAACGCATGCCCTCCCTGAGGTCCTCTCCCGTTTTTGGTTCACAACCGGGGTGTGAGGCTCGCGAATCAACGCTACACAAAGCTATGACACACATGCCGTGCTTTGATCATCAACCACAAGACTTTGCTTTTCAACAAAAGCCTTGATCAGTTGCCACTTAGAAATGCCACACAGGCAATGCACTCCATGCGATTGATATCCATCAATATATAACCCCTGAGCTCGTACATCTCAGAGAAGGGCGTTAAGAAAGAGAATAAATTCTCCGCCACCAAACAGATATATATTTAATAGAAATCAATCACACAGAATAAAATCCAATGTCAGACACATAGTCCATTTACAAGTTCGTTCTGGGTCTGAACGAAACCAGAGGCACCTTGTACCTCGCATATCCATCGATCTCTAAGTACGTCTAGACGATCACCAACTGATTCCCTCCTCTTGGGTGTACAGCCCAATCAAGATCATCAGTAATCACCCAAACGATGTAAAGACCTCCGGTCTTCGACCACCGTCTTCATCCTCGACACCTCGTCGAATCAGTTATTCAGAATAGGATAAACCCGGCCTTTCTGAATAACTCGCGTATATAATGAACAAGTGTTACACAAACACAACATACGCCTCATTCCAATTCAGAATATTCTTTTATCCAAATATTCTAACACTTTGGGAAAGGTTCCCATTAATTTTATCAAAGATAAATTCTTAAAATTTATTCTTTAATCTCCTTTTGAATTTCAATTCAAATTAGTCGGGATTAGCGAACCACACCTAAGTAATCATTAATTTTATTTCCCAATCCCAACCTATTCATCCTATGAAGTAAAACTGGTCATACTTCATATCTAACACCATGGTTTTATCGGTAAATTTAATTACCATTTCACGTTCAAATCTAATTAAAGATTTAACTATCGCCTGGAGCAAACTGGTGATACTTCATTCTCGATCACTTCAATCTAATTAAAGATTCATTAAAACTCCAATTAGTTTTAATCTTCCCAAAAATCAATATTAATGATTGTTTAAATTAGGAAATCATATCCTGTCTTTAACAGAGTTAAAGAACCAACGTCACTTAAAACACAGTTCATGATAAACCAAAAATCACATTCTAATCCAATTCAAATTAAATCCCATTTAATTGGTACACTTCATTAAATCTAAATAAAAAGATTCAATCTTCTTCTCAACTGGGTTTAAGAACAGTGTTAATGAAGACACTATTCACGACAAACCCAAATCCCATTTGATATTAAATACAAGGCTCTGAATAGAAAATATATCGGCTTATATTCAAAATCTAATTCTACGACCAACAAATATCGTATTGGAAATAACGATATAAATATATCTTTCAAATTTCCATAACAATATCTGTATAATCACGAAATCCAACATCGAAATATTCTAAAGACAATTTCGATTCAAATCCATTGCAATTCAGTTATTGGAATTTCTGGTTACCTTTAAAACCCTTTCAAATCCACTTTATTTATTGTAAAAATAAATGGAATTATAATTCTAGTTCAAAACTAGTTCATTTCAATAAAAATCTGCTTTTATCTTTTCAAATATGGAATTTTTCGTCCTAATTCTTCAAAAATCATTTCTTATTATTTTACACAAATTATTACTATTTTTAATAATTTTATCAAGGCCCCAACAGTCGATTTCCATCAACGACCTTCGAACTGCACTTACAGCGACCTTTTCCAAATTTGATTTGGACATAATTCCAAATCCAACCGTTAGATTTCTAATTTCTAATATTCGTTAGAAAGCTCTTTTCGATACGAACCCAATGGTTCAGGTTTTAGGAGAATCCGATGGCCAAATCTCCCGTAATATCCACTCGAAGTCAATGGTTGAAATTCGCGAACTGCCGCGGCGCGGCGCGTTCTATTCAGGCCATTATATATACATAATATATATTATATATATTTCGTCGATTTCCTTTCAAAACGTATTTTATAATTCGTTTTAAATTCGTTTTCAAAACGATTTCAACTTCATATTCAATTTCTAATCAAAATTGAATATTCCATATCATTAAGCTATAAATGATAACATTTTCAAAACGTTATATTTTGAAATCACTTCCTTTTAGATATTCATTATAAAAATGAATAAAATCGATATAGATATCGTTTACGTCAAAATGGCGCATATCTAATAAACACGGCTTTATATATTTCAATAACTTCGTTATTCTATTCAATAATTGAATATTTTCTTCAACACATGAATTTATAGTTTTATTCAACACATGAATTTTCTTTCTATTCAACACATGAATTTTCTTTCTATTCAACACATGAATATTTATTCCATTCAATACATGAATTTTTATTTCTATTCAACACATGAATTTTTATTTCTATTCAACACATGAATTTTTATTCTATTCAACACATGAACTTTTATTCTATAATATTCCTTGTTTTCCAAATTGGAATAAGGCCTAATCAATTACCATATAATATTAGTTATATGGATTCCCTACAACACATGTATATAATAGCATCGATATATCATTAACCATCATCTAGAGTGCACCACACAACAGCATAAGCATTAAATATAAATAATTAACGCTTACAAAGTCTGTCAACCCATCGATTGACATACAACTAAACAATTAGGATTAGTGTACGTCAAATATCATCCCAATACCCGTGTGGGGTTTCAAATCAACAAACACATATTTTACTTGTGCAGTTGGGCGATGTGTAAAATTTATAGTCCCAATCAATATCAGTCAAATCGGTGTACATAAACAAATCGTTCGATTTGTAAATGAATATTTATTTCAACAAATGAATATATATTTTATTTCAACACCTGAATATATATTTTATTTCAACACATGAATATATATTTTATTTCAACACCTGAATATATATTTGATTTCAACACATGAATATATATTTTATTTCAACACCTGAATATATATATTTTATTTCAACACATGAATATATATTTGATTTCATTACACATCACAAATCAAATTCACACCAATTCATCAAACAAACCAAACAATCAAACAAGTCGCCCATGGTCTGTGGATGACGGGTGTCGGGTGCGACTAAGCACCGTCTACATCCTAGTATATATTTCAAACTAGAAAATAAAATAAAAGTGAGAAGTTCTCACTTATTTCTAAACCAAACTCCACGACTCTTCTTATGTAGGAAATCTTCATCGTGCTTCCAATGCAGTCTGTTTCACGAAGTATATGTTAAAAATTATATTTTTAACAACGCTACTTCCTATATAAAGATCTTATTTTTGTGCGGCTACTATATTTATAAAAATCACATTTTTATAAATTAGTTTTCTCTATAAAGATTATATTTTTAAGTTGCTACTTCATATATTTACAACACTTCTTTCTACATAAAAATTATATTTTTATACTTCTTATATAGAGATCAAATTTTTATTTCGCTTCGCATATTAGAAAAATCGAATTTCTATATTATTGGATACACATGGTAAAATTTATATTTTTCTCTAACTAAAAAACAATATTTTCTTATCGCTATTCAAATTATAAGAATCATATTTTTATAATCCCTATAATATAAAAATCATATTTTTGATTCACTACTATATAAAAATCATATTTTTATTATCTCAAAATATCATATCTTTCCTCTAAAAAACCTAACCTTTTTATCTATAAAAATCCCATCCGAATTTATTTTATGTCATATACATGATAAAGATCCTATTTTTTTATGGTCAAAAATCCTAAAACCTACATCGATTTGAAGGGGGCTTTTCTAGGGCTCATCGGAGGGCCATGGGGCCGTTAGAGGTGGTGGCCGACATCAAGGGGGGTGCAGCAGCTCGGTGGTGGCGGCCAAAGCTCTGGCAGCGTTTGATTGGAAGATGGGGCGTTAGGGTTTCAGGTTTAGGGCTGGAGAAGGAGGAGAGAAGGAGGAGAGAAGGTGGAGGGAAGGTGGAGGAGGAGATCGAAGTGAGGGAGCAGCGGTTATAGGCAACGCCACCTGGGGGGCCGCGATGGGGTGGCGGAGGCGTTCCCCCCATCGCTCCTTCCTTTTCTTTTTTGCTTCAACGGGAGTGAATATATATTTAATTTTAAATTTAAAAAGTTGAGTTTTCATTCGGACTCAGAATAAAACTCAACGGCTGTCGCTCCTAGCTAAATACCCCATTCCAAACACAATGGGATATTTTTCGTAAGCCAATTCCATCATTTCGATAAGTGTTCATTGAAATTTACATTTAAATCATTATATACTTAGTTTGAACGTACATTTCAATTTATCGGGGTCACATACGGGCACTAAAAATCCCCAAAAAATATTTTCTAGCTTCGTATTGGCAATACGGTCCTAACAAAACTAATTTTGTTAAATTCTGAGACCGTTTGAAAAATGGCCATTTTTCAATCGGTTAAATTCAACTGAAATGGTCAAAACACGTTTGAGTGCACCACGCTCACATATTGATTCAGAAAATTATGAATTTTGGAACCTAGCAACAATTTGACATCCCAGATCCAACAAAAGTGGTTTAGTCGAAAACCGAGGTCGTTTGCAAAATTTCCATTTTTAAGGGCCAAAATTCCATAACGACTATTCTAAAATTTCAACTGGGCATAACTTTTTATCCCCGTTATGAAATTTCAGTTTTTCAGATTCGTTGGAAAGATATTCTCAAATAGATTCAAATAACTTTTGTTTCACTAAAATCCGGTTTATTTTGGATCCTGAACATTCATTTGAAATTTGAAATCGAAATTTCAAACTACCGCTCCATTTTAAATTCCTTTTATATATAAAAATAAATATTTATATTCTAACGACGATTCAAATAAAT
This sequence comes from Allium sativum, assembly GCA_030737875.1. NCBI lineage: Eukaryota > Viridiplantae > Streptophyta > Magnoliopsida > Asparagales > Amaryllidaceae > Allium > Allium sativum. The sequence goes on along the minus strand of CM060910.1, from coordinate 222,428,921 downwards.
ATATACATTCGAATTCCATTCAAAATAAATTTATCGTCGTTATTATTTAAAATAATTCATTTTGAATATTCAAAATTCACTAAAATTGCTAAAATTAAAATTTTAAATTAGCTCAAATTTCCGGGTTATTACAATTTTGATGAATTGTTGTAATAAAAAATGAAATGTTCTTCTGTTTGAGTTCCGATATGTGTTATTCTCAAAGCAATCTGTGCTTTCCTTCGCAGGGAAGTTCGGGGCATGACAGCTTGGTATCAGAACTTTGGTTTACAGAGCTCGGAGAACAAGACACATTAGAATCGAACGAAAGAATTCATCAGAGATTGGATTAGTAATATCTAATGAGAATGACTCATTAGATATGTGATTAGTATTATCCTAGAACGAGTGTGAAGAGTATATTCTTAAAATGAAAACGAAATTTTGTTTTGAAAATTTAAATCGTATTATACGTATTTGAATATTTATTTTGTATTGATTTGGACAATCAAGTATATATAGATTTTGCATATACGTCTGATCCACGTGTATTCGAAGTTTTAATATACTGGATAGATATAGAGTCACACTTTAGTCGCCCGGAGATGATTCTGATGATTGTAGCTACATCATCAGAATTAGTGTTTGAGTTTTGAAGGTGTGATATTTATATATTTCCAATTGACTGGTTTGAGAACCAAAATATAGTTAGAATATATTGTTGTGACTTGGCATCAAAAACGTGATTTTTGACTATATATCAAAATTATGAATTTGAAACGTTAATTCACTAATAGATTGCTGATTGTGTTGTTTGATTATTGTTCGATTAATTAAATGTTGAACCCTTAGCCAAATTGAACCAAATTGAGTTGTATTGAAAATTTATCGCATTTGCATACATATACATGTACTTACATTGAACAGGTCATAGCAAGGAGGCTAGAGCAGAGGAATAAAATTGTTTGCCCGACAAATAGGTACATGTTTATTGTATTTCTTGGGTTTTTGATGATTTTATGAGCCGGTTGGCTAGCCGCTTCGCTGTTTCTTTTTCATTTTTGATTAGTGAGTGCCATGGGAGGCTATTTGAAATATCCCGAAGCTCCCGATGCAGGGGAGGTTATGGCGAAATTTTTCAAAAAATTAGGGTGTTAGTCAAATTTTTGAAAATTTTGAAGAGTTCTTAGAAACTGAAAAGTTGAGGAACTTAAGCCATAATGAAAAGAATAAACGTTGAGTTGGTTTGTAAAACAACTTACGGCTTCGTTCCTTTCCGGGGACGAAAAGTTTTAAGTGGGGATATTGTAACAACCCGGAAATCTGAGCAAATTTAAAAATTTTATTTTGGCGATTTCGATGATTTTCGAAGATTTAAAATGAATTATTTTAAATAATGACGACGAGAAATTTATTCTGAATAGTTGGAATGTATATATTCATTTGAATCGGCGTTAGAATATAAGTATTTTATTTTAATTTTAAAAGGAATTGGAAATGATGCGGTAATTCGAAAATTCGATTTCAAATTTCAAATGAATGTACAAGATTCAAAATAAACCGGATTTTGGCAAAACAAAAAATATTAGAATCTATTTGAGAAAATATTTCCAACGAATCCGAAAAAGTCAAAATTTCATGGCGGGAATAAATAGTTATGCCCAGTTGAAAATTTAGAATAGCCGATGTGGAATTCTAGCCCTAAAAAATGGAAATTTTGCAAACGACCTTCGTTTTTGACGAAACCACTTTTGTTGGATCCGGGATGTTGAATTATTGCTAGATTTCAAAATTCATAATTTTATGAGTCAATATGTGATCGTGGAAAAAGAAAACGTGTTTTGATAGTTTTAGTCAATTTCGATCGACCAGAAAATAGCCATTTCTCTAACGGTCTAAGAATTCGACGAAATTGGTTTTGATAGGACCGTATCGTCAATACGAAGTCAAAAATAATTTTTCTGGAATTTTTCAAGTTAGTATGTGGTCCCGATAAATTAAAATGCGCACTCAAATTGAATATATAGTGATTTATATTTTAATTTAAATCAAAACTGATCGTAATAGCCGAATTGGGTTACGAAACATATCCCAATGTGTTCGGAATGGGGTAATTAGCAAGGGACAACAGTTGTTAGGCCTCGATTGGAGTTCGGATGTAAAGTCAACCTTTAGGAAGAAAATAATAATAATAATATAAATACCCTAACCCTAAATCCCTCCTTTCCACTTCACCCCCTACCCCCGTTCAAAATCGACAACACAAAAAAAGGGAAGATCGATGATTGCATCGTGCTTCCCAGCGGACCGGCCACCACCGGCGGCCAGTCAACGGCGTCGGACCCCGCCCTAAGCCACCTCACTCCACCCTCTCACTCTCCTCTCTCCCCTTAAATTCCGAACCCAATCCCCCACAAACCCGCATCAGACCACCGTGGTGCCCTGCTCCACCCTCATTCCGTCGCCTCCTCCTCTAGAAGTGCGCCCTCAGCCAGCCCCGCCTCCACCTACAGATCCGCCGCCAAGCAACGCTGCGGTTCGTGAGTGGTGAGTTTTTGATTTTTTAAAAAAATCAATTTATTATAAATCAGTTTTAAAAAGTTTATCAAAATCATTTTTTTATATATAGAGGGTATTATTTTTATAAATGAAAAGGTAATATTTTTTAAATAAAAAGGTAAGATTTTTATAATGAAAATGTTTAGATCTATGATTAGGAAAAGTTAGATTTTTGATTAATGAAAAAATTGATTTTTAGAACCGAAAAGGATTGATTTTTAAATAATAAAAGATGTGATTTTTAAGCTATAAAGATATGATTTTTATAATATAGAAAGAATAAAAATATGATTTTTATATTATGGAAAGAATAAAAATATGATTTTTATATTATGGAAAGAATAAAAATAATATTTTTATATTTTATAAAGAATAAAAATATGATTTTTATATCATATAGAGAATAAAAATAGGATTTTTATTATCGTGAAGGGAGGTAAAAATATGATCTTTATATATATAGTAGAGGTATAAAAATAGAATTTTTATCTATATAGCAGCATTATAAAAATAGAATTTTTATCTATATAGTAGCGTTATAAAAAATAGAATTTTTATCTATATAGTAGCGTTATAAAAATAGAATTTTTTCTGCATAGTAACAGTATAAAAATGTGATTTTTATCCATATAGCATAGTTATAAAAATGTGATTTTTATATACATAGCAACAATATAAAGATGCGATTTTTATATATGTAGTGGATACGGACAACGAAAGCGACAAAAGGCGAGCACGACAAAGATTTTCTACATATGAAAAGTCGCGGTGTTTGGTTTAGCTAATCGGTGAGAACTCCCCAATTTTAATTTATTTTCTAGTTGAAATTTATACTAGGATGCAGACGGTGCTTAGCAGCAACCGACGCTCATTGTCCACAGACTATGGACGACTTGTTTGATTTTGTTGTGTGGTGAAAATTGATTGTGATGTGGAGTGAATGGAAATATATTCATGTGTTGAAATAAATATTTTATAGTTAAAAATATAATTTTTAACATATATATAAAATAAATATTTATAAACAAATCGGAAGATTTGTTTATGTACCCCCATTTGACTTATAATTGATTGGGACGATAAATTTTACACATCGCCCAACTGTACAAATAAAAATCTGTGTTTGTTGATTTGAAACCCCACACGGGTATTGGGATGATATTTAACATACACTAATCCCGATTGTTTAGTTGTATGTCAATCGATGTGTTGACAGACTGTGTAAGCGTTAATTATTTATATTTAATGCTTATGCAGTTGTGTGGTGCACTCTGGATGATGGTTGATTAATTATCATTGCTATTATATACATGTGTTGTATGGAAATCCATATAATTAATATTATATGGTAATTGGTTGGGCCTCATTCCAATTTGGAAAATGAAGAATATAAGTTCATGTGTTGAATAGAATAAAAATTCATATGTTGAATAGAATAAATATTCATGTATTGAATAAAAAAAATATTCATGTGTTGAATAGAATAAACATTCATGTGTTGAATAAAAGCCGTGTTGATTAGATTTACATTATCTTGACGTGAACGATATTTATATCGATTTTATTCATTTTTAAAATGAATATTGAAAAGGAAGTGATTTCGAAATATAACGTTTTGAAAATATTATCATTTATAGATTAATGATATGGAATATTCAATTTCGATTAGAAATTGAATATGAAGTTGAAATCGTTTTGAAAACGAATTTAAAACGACTTATAAAATACGTTTTAAAGTGAAACCAACGAAATGTGTATAATATGTATATTATATATATATATCATGGCCTGAATAGAACGCGCTCCGCTGTGGCCGTTCGCGAATTTCGACTATTGACTTCGAATGGACGTTACGAGAGATCCGACCATCAGATTCTTCTAAAACCGGAACCGTTGGGTTCGTATTGAAAAGAGCTTTCAAAAGAATATTAGAGATTTGAAATAAGACGGTTGGAATTGGAATTATGTCCAAATTAAATTTGGAAAAGGTCGTTGTAAGTGCAGATCGATGGCTTTGATGGAAATCGACCGTACGGGCCTTGATAAAATTATTAAAAATAGTAATAATTTGTGTAAAATCATAAGAAATGATTTGGAAAGAATTGGGATGAAAAACTCCATATATGAAAAGATAAAAATAGATTTTTATCAAAATGAACTAGTTTTGAACTATAATTATAATTCATTCATTTTTGAAATAAATAAATTGGATTTGAAAGGGTTTTAAAAGTAACCAGAATTTCCAATAATTTAATTGGAATGAATTTGAATCGAAATTATCTTGGAATATTTCGATGTTGGATCTCGTGATTACATAGATATTGTAATAGAAATTTGAAAGATATATTTATATCGTTATTTCCAATACGATATTTGTTGGTCGTAGAATTTGATATTGAATATAAGCCGATATATTCTCTATTCAGAGCATTGTTTTTAATATCAAATGGGAATTGGGTTTATTGTGAGCTGTGTTTTAACGACATTTGTTCGCTAACTTGATTTACAGTGAATTGTGATTTGTAATTAATAAATCTTTTGTTAAGATTTTAAGGAGGTTTTCCAATTTAATAAAATAAATTGGAATGGAATGGAATGTGATTTTGGGTTTATCGTGAACCGTGTTTTAAATGACACTGGTTCTTTAGCCCAGTTAAAGGCAGGATATGTTTTTCCCAAGTTAAATAATCATTGGTAGTGCTTTTGGGAAGATTAAAACCAAGTGGAGTTTTAATGAATCTTTAATTAGATTGAAATGATCGAGAATGGAGTATCACCAGTTTGTCTCCAGGCGATAGTTAAATCTTTAATTATATTTTAACGTGAAATGGTAATTCAATTTACCGATAACACCGTGGTGTTAGATATGAAGTATTACCAGTTTTACTTTATGGGATGAATAGGTTAGGATTGGGAAATTTAACAAATGATTACTTCGGTAAGGTTCACTAATCCCGACTAGTTTGAATTGATATTCAAAAGAAGATTAAAGAATAAATTTATGGAATTTATCTTTGATAAAATTAATGGGAACCTTTCCCAAAGTATAAGAATATTTGAATAAAAAAATATTCTGAATTGGAATGAGGCATATGTTGTGTTCGTGTAACACTTGTTTATTATATACGCAAGTTATTCAGAAAGACCGGGTTTATCCCATTCTGAATAACTAATTCGAGGATGTGTCATGGATGAAGACGGTGGTGGAAGACCGCAGGTCTTCACATCGTTTGGATAATTACTGATGATCTTGATTGGGCTGTACACCCAAGAGGAGGGAATCACTTGGTGATCGTCCAAACGTACTTGGAGATCGACGGATATGCGAGGTACAAGGTGCCTCCAGTTTCGTTCAGACCCAGAACGAACTTGTAAATGGACTGTGTGTCTGACATTCGATTTTATTCTTTGTTGATTGATCTCTATTAAATATACATCTGTTTGGTGGTGGAGAATTTATTCTCTTGCTTAACACCCTTCTCTGAGATGTACGAGCTCAAGGCTCGTATATCGATGGATATCAGTCGCATGGAGTGAATTGCTTGTGTGGCATGCCTAAGTAGCAAATGATCAAGGCTTCTGTTGAAAAGGAGAGGCTTGTGGTTGATAATCAAAGCACGACCTATGTGGCATTGCTTTGTGCAGCGATGATTCGCGAGCCTTACACCCCAGTTGTGAACCAGAAACGGGAGAGGACATCAGGGAGGGCATGCGTTTCTTTCTAGCTAGGGTGGCGTCAGTGACCTACCAGCCCTGGCATTTATATTATTTTCACCTATGTGGTTTTTGCTGTTGCGAGGCGCCTCGGATATATCGGTGACTACGTGGAGCCGATGGAGTCATTTGGCTCATTTACATCCCAAAGGGCGGGGAAACACAGTGTTCAGGAATTTTAATCCACATCGGTGTACCGGCCCTGACGATCCAAGGGTCGTTGCGCTCTGACCCTGAGGCTCGGGCTTGAGAGTCTCGAAGCCGGTGAGGATGATCCCTAGCCTCTGTTCATAGACAGTAATCCAAATTCCAACACGTGATTTTTCGGTTTTGATTGCAGAGCCTAGTTTGGCGACATACTGGTATGGGGTACTTATGCCGTCTATGATTAATACTTATGATTGAAATTGTTTTGACACTATACACTTATAGTAATAATAAAACATGAAATTTTCATGTACCAAGCATACTTGGCTATTATAAGGTAAAAACCCTATCCTTCGGCTTGCGCTGCATTGTGTGATGGGACCTGGGTCTTATAATAGCTTCATTGTTCTTTATTTGGCATTGCACTATTGTTTTATGCACTGGTATTCTTGGGAGGAAACCCGTTCTGTGTTATATGGCATGGTCCCTTGATTTACCTAACTTAAAAATAAAGATTAATAACTGTTTTAGTTCTCACACCAGTCACATGACTGACCTGGAGTTTATTGTTTTAACCTAAACTCTGGGTGCCCTTATTTTCGACACGGGCAGCTAGTAGTTTTGATTTTGCAGATTTATATTCACAGGATCCTAGTTTCCCGCTGGAATGATATCTGGAAAGCTTTGTATCCGTGTATCTCTTTCAATTGTGTATTGTATTATTTTTCCACTATAGTAATAAATTTAAATCTCTGATATTTTCTGATGTATATTATTTGTTTATACTCTGTATATTCTTGTATTCTGATAAATTGTTGTAATAAACAATGAAATGTTCTTCCGTATGAGTTCCGGTATATGTTTTTCTCAAAGAAATCTACGCTTTCCTTTATGGGGAAGTTCGGTTCGTGACAAAACATCATCAGAGTAAAATAATATTATCCCCTAATAGCCAAAAAGATACAACCTATCCTTAGAAACAGAACAGGAATAAATCAATCTTATGCAAAAATCCTTCATGACAAAATCAACAAAGAAATCTGAACTATACACTTTCTCCTTGTATGCTAGGGGAAAGAATAGAGAAAGAAAGAAAATAAATGGTTCAAACATAAAGTCTGGTGAGCTACTATGATTACCAGCTCGACTACTAAGTTAAGGGAAAATGGACAAGCATTAGTTCTAGTGTCATAAAAGGGAAAGTATCTGTGCATATCTAAAAGTGAACAATTACTATATGAATTAGCAAAAAGAGTTGGCTATTCTTATCCAAAAGACAATGATGATAATAATGATCATACTAAAACAAATTGACTGTTTTGCACTTTTAAAACTTCGAACCGAAATAGACAATAGGGAAGAATTTTCCTAATACTACCCATCGATCGGCTTCTCACATGTAAATAACTTGTGCCAACTATGGAATTCAAGGTCATCAATCCCGAATTTATCATCTAAAAAGACACAATATTAATCACAGATGTTACAGTGTCTTATCTTCCATATACGTAACGATGAATGCTCATTGTTCCGCCGGAATGCGCTCGCATCCACCTCATTTGATCCGCTTACTATCCAGTTTAGTATAAGCGTGCCTTAGCCTCTACATCGTGCGAGACTCCGTGATAACCAAGGAATACTGACTGCTTTGAGTTCCCACACAAACAAGCATTTTACACACGTCACCCCTAAACTTGGTCCGTAAGTTATAACTAGGATTTCAATGAGGCCCTTATATCTTATTGGAATGGACCCCCTTTTAGACTAGCTTTTTAATTTGGTAATTTTAACTTAACACATTTAAGTTCATTAATAAGCCCGATATAACAATGTATTATATTCCTTGGTTGAAATTAACATTTCTAAATAAATGTGATCTTTTTATACAACCCTTCCCCATGCCATTTAATATCCTATTAAGTCCAATTTATTACTGTTTACATGTTTTTTCCCATTAACATGTTACTTAAGTCCAATTAAGTGTAATTCATTCCAATTTTCATGTTCTCCAAATACATGTTACTTAATGTACAATTAAGTGCAATTCATTCCAATTTACATGATTTCCAAATACATGTTACTTAATGTCTCGTTAAGTGCAATTCATTTTTTGAGTATAATATTTATTATTCTCCAACAGGCCCAAATTCTTCTTTTTAACATGCTTTCAATACTATCCCAATATTACAGTTGGTTAGTTGATTACATCTTTTAATCAAATTTCAACATGCCTCATTCATACCCATTTTTGTATAAAATTCCACTAAGCCCCCCGATTATTCCTTTTTATTCCTTTTTCTTAATGTTATCCAGCTACCCTATTATTGTCCCATTTCATATTTTAACCCAACTTGCATAAAATAAGAATAAATGTAAGGTTTAGGCTCAAAAAGGCTTAAACTCAAAGTCAAAAATAAAAGGAAACAACCAAAGCTCTTGCATGGCCTAGGCTCAGATTGACAGAAATAGACCTGAAATAAAAATAGGGCTAATTATAGAACTGCAACAAAATCTCATACGATGAACAAAGCTGTAGATAACTAAAATAACTATAGTAATGGGTTTACTGAAATAGATAAAAAGGGAAGAACAAGAACAAAAATCAGATTTAAAAGAACTATTTATGGACAAAAGAATTAGGGATAGTTGGATCTATTAATACACAACAAATGAACTAGATCTGTGTATAACTACAAAAAGATTAAGAACTGAAACACCGTAACAACTATTATATCAATTTTAACCTCAACTTGGAAGAAATCTTGAAATCATAGTAATACTCACTTTGAATTTGAGCAAATCCAATAAGCCTCTATAGATCCTCCCTATCTATGAAAGAGTATTATTTGAGAGTGGTAGAGAAATGGAATTGTAACAACCCGGAAAATCAGAACCAATTTAAAAATTTATTTTGGCAATTTTAATGAATTTCGAATATTTAAAATGTGTTATTTTAAATAATAATGACAAGAAATTTATTTTGAATAGAATTAGAACGTATATATTTATTTAAATCGAAGTTAGAATATAAATTTTATTTTAATTTTAAAAGGAATTGGAAATGGCGCGATGTTTTGAAAATTCGATTTCAAATTTCAAATGAATGCACAGGATTCAAAATAAACCGGATTTTAGTGAAACTAGAAATATTTGAATCTGTTCGAAAATATCTTCCCAACGAATCTGAAAAACTGAAATTTCATAGCGGGAATAAAAAGTTATACCTAGTTGAAAATTCAGAACAGTCGCTATGGAATTTTAGCCCTTAAAAATGGAAATTTTGCAAACGACCTCCGTTTTCGGCAATACCACTTTTGATGGATCCCGGATGTCAAATTAATGCTAGATTCCAATTTCCTAAAATTTTGGAACTAGTATGTGGCATGGCAAAAGAAAACGTGTTTGGTAATTTCTGTTTGAATTTAATCGACTGGAAAATGACTATTTTTCAAACGGTCTTCAAATTTGATGAAATTAGTTTTGTTAGGACTGTCATCAACACGAAGCTAGAAATAATTTTTCAGGAATTTTTGGGGTTCGTATGTGGCCACGGTAAATTAAAATGTATGTTTTAATTAAAATGTATGTTTAAATTAAATATAAACCAATTTATATTTTAATTTAAAGAGAAACATATCGTAATAGACGAATTGGGTTACGAAACATATCCCATTGTGTTCGAGATGGGGATAATTAGTTGGCGGCGGTGGTCATTGGGTTTGATTTGGATTTCAAGTGGGAAGTCAACTTTTTAGAAGATTAAAAGAGAAAAAAATTTAATAATAAAATATAAACCCCTTTTTTTAACCCCCCCACCAATTTCATTTCCCTCGATGAAATCATCTCCACCGTTCAGAAAAACGTCGTTGACCTCCAGCCAACCCATCACCGTCGCCGTCTCCGTTCATCATCTGCCTCCCCCTCCATCGTTTCCCATTGCCTCATCCCTCGCTTCAGCATCGCGCACCGCACCTCTAGCGTGAAAAAACGAGATCCACCGCCATCACCCCATCGCCTGTGCAACCACGGCGCGACCACCTATTTGACCACCCCTCCCCTTTCTCGTTCCTCTCTCCTCCTTCAATTGAATCCCCAATTGCGAACTCCAGGACCCACGAGCACCATCGAAGACCGTCGCCGACTGCTGCAACCACTCCCCAATGGCTCAGCCACCGTGGCCACTGCAAGCTGAGCCCCTCCTCCTCCCTCCTGGACGAACATAGTTAGTTTTAAATTTATTTATGTAATTAAAAAATTGTTTTTCATTTATAGATGGATTAGCCAATAAAGATTCGATTTTTTTATATGTATTGGTGAATAAAAAACATGATTTTATTTAGATGAGGATCGGAGGAATAGCGAGATAAAAACATGATATCTATATACATGAAAGAAAGGATATTTATATTCATGAAAGCTTTTATTTTTAATTCATGAAAGCTTTGATTTTTTTTTACCTGAATAAAAATATAAGATTTTTTTGTTTGTAGAAAAAGATGTGATTTTTAATTATACAAAGATGTGATTTTTAAATATAAAAAGGTATGATTTTTGTGGGAATGAATGTGATTCTTATTATTTGAATGGCATAATAAAAATACGATATTTAGTATAGAAGAAAAAATGAGGATTTGGTCTAGTGGTATATATGATGTAGCAGAATAAAAATATGATTTTTATTATGAAGAGGGTGAAATAAAAATGCGATTTTTTATGAGTTCTCTTTATATAAAAATACGATTTTTTTATATTAGAATTAGCGTTATAAAAATATGGAAAACTGAATGAAGAATGGAATAAGATTAAAAAAATATATATAAGAATGGCGTAATAAAAATACGATTTTTAATAATCAATTACGTGAAACAGATGGCGATGAAACTGACTAAAAGCGAAATGAAATCCAGACCATTCATAAATAAAGAATGGAGCAGTGGATCCCAAAGGTGAGAACTTCTCAGTAAAAAAATTTCCTGTTCCGCTATTTATTTTATAACTGCATTTATGAACTACTCCCCGTCGTCCACAGACCATGGACGACTTGTTTGGTTGTGTGTTTGGATTGATTTGTTTGTGTGAATTTGGTTTATGATGTGAAATGGAATAAAAGAATATATTCATGTGTTGAAATAAAATAAATATTCATTTACAAATCGGATGATTTGTTTATGTACACCCATTTGACTGATAGGGATTGGGACGATAAATTTTACACATCTCCCAAGTACACAAATAAAATTTGTGTTTGTTGTTTGAAACCCCACAAGTGTATTGGAATGATAATTGACGTACACTAATCCCAATTATTTAGGGGTATGTTGATCGATTGGTGGACAGGCTGTATAAGCGATAATTATTTATATTTAATGCTTATACAGTGTAGAATGCACTTTGGATGATGATTGATTGTTTCTCATAGTTGTTGTATACATGTGTTATATGAAATCCGTATAAACAACATTATATGTTGATTAACTGTGTTTGATTCCAGTTCAGAAAGAAGTAATATTTTTAAAATAACGAATATTTTAAAATAAGGAATATTTTAAAATAATATTCAGTAAAAGATCAAAATATGATTTTTGAAGTTCTATTTGGAATAAACACAAAAATTAAATATATAAAGCCATGTTGATTAGATATGCGCCATTTTGACGCGAACGATATTTATATCGATTTTATTCATTTTTAAAATGAATATCGAAAAGGAAATAATTTCAAAATCTAAGATTTGATAATACCATCATTTATACTATAATGATGTAGAATATTCGATTTTTGTTTAAAATTGAAAAAGAAGTTAGAATTGTTTTAAAACGATTTATAAAATATGTTTTAAATGGAATCGACGAAATATATATAATATATATATATTAAATGGCCTAAATAGAACGCGCCGCGCAACGACCGTTCGCCAATTCCGACCATTGACTTCGAATTTACGTTACGGGAGATCAGACCGTCGGACTCTCCTAAAACTGGCACCGTTGGTTTAATATCGAAAAGAGCATTCCAACGAATATAAGAGATTTGAAATCTAACGACTGGATTTGGAAATATGTCCAAATAAAATTTCGAAAAAGTCGATGTAAGTGCAGTTCGATGACCGTTTATGGAGATCGACTGTACGGGCATTGATAAAGTTATTAAAAATATCAATAATTTGTGTAAAATCATAATAAATGATTTGGGAAGAATTGGGATGAAAAATTCCATATTTGAAAAGATAAAAATATATTTTTATCGAAACGAACTAGTTATGAAATAGAATTACAATCCAATATTTTTAAATAAATAAATTGGATTTGAAATGGTTTTAAAAATAACCGGAATTTCCAACATATGAATTGGAATGGATTTGAGTTGAAATTATCTTCGGAATATTTCGATATTGGATTCCGTGATTATACGGATATTATGGAGGAATTTGGAAGATATATATATATATATATATCGTTATTCCAATGCGATATTTGTTGATTTTAGAATTTGATATTGAATATAAGCCGATATATTTTCTATTCAGAGCCTTGCATTTAATATCAAATTGGATTTTTGGGTTTATCGTGAATGGTGTTTTAAATAACACTTATTCTTTAACCCGATTAATAATGGAATAAGATTTTGGGTTTGTCGTGAATGGTACCTTTAATAATACTGTTCTTAACCCAATGGAGTTAGGAAAAATTAAAAACTAACTTGAGATTAGTTAAGTTGAATGGTTTCCTGGGTATTGATCTGATGTTGGTTTCGACCGTCGGGATTAATGCTTAGGGAATTGTTCTCTTACTAATTGACAGTTAGAGACTGATGGAATGTGACTTTGGGTTTATTGTCAACCGTGTTTTAAATGACATTGGTTCTTTAACACTGTTGAAGATAAGATACATTTCTTAGCTTTGAATAATCATTAATACTGATTTTTGGGAAGATTTATACTAAGTGGAGTTTTAATGAATCTTTAATTAGATTGAAATGAGAATGTGATAATTTAAATTATCAAATTTGGCAAATGACCAAGAACAGAATATCAAAAGTTTTGCTCCGGGCGATAGTTAAATCTTTAATTAAATTTGAACATGAAATGGTAATTAATATTTGCCGATAACACTATGGTTTTAGATATGGGGTATTACCAGTTTTGCTCCATGGGATGAATAGGTTGGGATTGTGTAACACTCCACGTCCATTAATGTCACTCTCAAAGGGAATGCATTAACTTTCATGGAGTATTATTGGTGTACAGAACAGAATATAGCAAGACAGATACATATATTGGAACATGAAAATTTTAAATCAACTTTTATTGCAGTGGAGAAATAGTTTGATTACAACAACATCGTAAACCAACAGTAAAACCCAGAACACTTAGTATCCATCTTGACAAATTATTTTCTGAGTACATAAAGTAAAAAGCATAACCCCAACATAAGTAGCCATAAAAGAGATGAGCTGAACTTTACTTTCAGAAATCCAAGCACTTCCGAAAGAGAGAGAAAAATCCAAATCAGGCTCCATTACCACTAGTCCCACCCTGAGAACCTAAGGGGGGGCGGGGGAGGGAAGGAAGAAAAGAGGCGAAAACAAAGGGGGTTAGAAATAAAGTCTGGTGAGTCCAATAACTTTAACAATATAATTATTAAAGTAATTAGGATAAGGCATAAACTTGTAAAACAAGGAATGACTATGAAACAAGTGGGAAGACAAAACAAACAAGAGGAATATTCTGGCGTTAATCTCGCTCCTAATCACTATAGGATAATTACTATACTGCACCATAACTAGTCACTCTAAAAGTTGATCCTGCCTACTGAACATAATAATCATAATGGTAGTTTCGTGTACCCCTAGTTGTCTTCATAGGTTTTGTCTGCCCTATCTCCACTAGTTGTACCCAGTACCCCCATGTGATCGGCTCCCTAACTCGTAGATACCCATGCTAGTCCCATAGTGGGGTGTATCACTCCCCAAAGTGGCAACCCGATACCACTAAAGATGCACAGCTTATATCTACACGATGCAACAACATCTTACCTACTAGCCTGGGCCCACGCATGCACATGACCTCGTTGGACTTGCGTTGCCACCATTAACCCGTTTTGACCTCTTACAATCAAACCCAGTAAGCGTGTCCCGTCCTCGATCTAATTCGAGCACACAAAGATACTTAATGGGTTAATGGTTTGAAAAGGGTCCCCCATGCTTGACAAAAGCTTTCCACTTATGCTTGGTCCCCACTAAGATTTCCCACTTAAACCCTTCTTATTCATGTCTTCTTACATATTTCGATTTGGTTATTTTTTTTCTAATTGTATTTCACATGTCACCCATGTCACCCACTTAACCCCCATGTCCCACCACATGTTTATCTTGGTTAAGTGTTACTTAACTTATTATAACCGTAACCTTGTAAGACCTCCCACATTAGACTACCGTTTGCGGTTGCTGGATTTGCCGGGCGGGTCCGGGCAGCCTTATACCGCAAACGATTCTAACCTCGTGTCTTTACAATTGTTACGCATTTAATTTATGCCTTCGACCTCTCACATTAGACTATCGTTTGTGGTTGCTGGATTTGACAAGCAGGTCCGAGCAGTCTTATTCCACAAACGAGTCTAACCTCGTGTCTTAGGCTTTTATTATTACACATAATTATTTCGCCCCAATATGAATTAATTATCCCTATTCAAATTGTCAATAGTTTCCAAATTAATATATGTCCATAATTGTCACCTAAATTATGTCCATACTTTTCAGGTATATAAATTATACCAATTAGTGTCTCAAATTAATTATACGCCTTTTAAGCCATTTTATGCCAATTCACAATTTGCATAATTAATATTTTCCCATTGTCCCCATGGTATTCGTATGTTTTAATATGAAATATGTTAGACTCGGAAATAGTCTAGCTCATAAAAAGAAAACAAACATCACAACTTGCAAAACACATAAAATAGATCTAACTTCCAAATAAGAATTATAACATAAGTTTGCATAGCCAATAACTTGCATAGGCAATGAACATTTAGAACATAAATTTTCATAAACTATGTACTACCATGGATCTAAATATAAATCTAAACATGAAATTGTGAACTTGCATATATGAATATGGTTTCACTTAAACTAGCATATGTGAATATTGTTTTCACCTAAAAATGTGAATATAGTTTTCACCTAAATTTGCATATGGATTCCTACGAACTTGCATATGAGTTTTAACATGTTTTACATATAAACTAGCATATGTATATACTTGGTTCACATATAAACTTGTGTATAATTCACATACAGACTTGCATAAGATTCACATACAAATTATCATATGTAAAACAAGACTTGCATAAGATTCACATACAAATTAGCATATGATTTACATCCCAAATTTGCATATAAACTGATGTCAAAAAATGAATCAAGTTAAACATATGTGATTGGACATATGAAATAGATCTACCAACATAAATTTACAAAACTGTCATATGTTCACACACAGACGATAACAAAGTTAAGTAACATCACATGATTCAACAAACATATTCTCATAATCCAAATTATAACTCATCATAATTAATTTATCAATTATTTTGTGAAAAAAATTGTACTCAGAAAGACGGATTAGAGAAGAGAATAATTCATTCATCGTTTGTACTAGAATTCTGACTTGCAATTCCTAATCTTTTAAGAAGAAGAACTGTTCTAGCAGTAGCATGGTGGCCGAGGGACTAATTTAGTTTAGGTTTAGGGCTTGAGTGTATGCGTGCTTATATAGAAGTTTAAATCAACCTAACCTGTTAGATTATCATAGGAGAAATCACAACTGTCCATACTAGATAGAGTTATCCAGATTTACCACCTATGCCATAGTGACTCAGCAACAGGTCAAGAAAGACTCAGCTACAAGTTAGAATCGTCACAGTCCAGATCTGCATGGGGTTAGGTCGACCCCTAGGTTGACCCTCAGGTCAACCCCCTGGTCAACCTATATACGGGAGGTCGACCCCCTGGTCTACCTGGCCTTGGGCGGTAGAAATCCCGTCCAGTCCGCTTCCTTGTTTGAATTTTGAATTTTATTTCTGAACTGTTTTAATTTATTTAAATTTCTAAAACTTCTAAGGGCCATAACTTCCTCATATGATGTCCAATTTATGAAAACTTCGACTCTATCCCAAGAAGAATTTCGAGACGAACGCAATGGCGTAACCCATTTCCCTTACTTCTCAATTTAACAGTTAAGTATTATTAAAATTGTGAATTTTAATATTTAAAATTACAGGGTGTTACAGATTGGGAAATATAACAAATGATTACTTCGATAAGGTTCACTAATCCCGACTAGTTTGGACAACCTTAATATGGTTTGAAATTGTGAAAAGAATATTTGAATAAAAGAATATTCTGGATTGGAATGAGGCGTATGTTGTGTTTTTGTAATAGTTGTTTATAAAATACACCAGTTATTTAGAAAGACCGGGTTTATCCCATTTTGAACAACTGATATGACGATAAGTCGAAGATGAAGACGGTGGTTGAATTCCAGAGGTCTTCACATCATCTGGATGATTACTGATGTATTTATTGGGCTGAACACACAAGACTAGGTAATAAATGGTGATCGTCCAGACATACTTGGATATCAATGGATATGCGAAGGCATCTCTCCGGTATTGGACATATGGGAAGAGGAATAAGGTGCCTCCGGTTTCGTTCAAACCCATAACAGACTTGTAAATAGACTGTGTGTCTGACATTGGCTTTTATTCTGTGCTAATCAATCTCTATTAAATATACATCAACCTGGTGAAGGAGAATTTATTCTCTTACTTCACCCTTCTCTGAGACATATGGGATCAGAGGTTGTACTTCGATAGACATCAGTCGCATGGAGTGAATTGCCAGTGTGGCATGCTTGAGTGGAAAATGATCAAGGCTTTTGTTGAAAAGAAGAGTCTTGTTGTTGATGATCAAAGTATAGCTTTAATATAGCGCCTCTTTGTGTATAGCATTAATTTGTGAGCCTTACACCCCGTTGTGAACCAGAAATGGGAGAGGATCCCAGGAGGACATGCGTTTCCTTCTAGCAAGAGGTGGTGTCAGCATTTTTGTAACAACCCGTATTTTCAACAACCTGTAATAATGAAAATCGAGGCAGAATTTAATTTAAAAATCTGAATCAAGGGAAACGGGCTATGCCATTGCGTTCGTCTCGGAAAAATACGCGAAATAGAGTCCGAGTTTTCGAAAATCGGGGTCCGTATGACCCAGTTAAGGCCCATTGAAGTTTTCAGAAAATTCCTAAGTAAAAACAGATTTAAATTTCGAATTAAAAAAAAACAAGGGTTAGGGCAAACTGGCGCAGGCGGGAAAATTCCCGCCAGGACCCGCATGTCGACAGGCCTGTCGACAGGGTCCCTATGGTGTCGACAGCCCTGTCGACAGGGGGTAGCCAGGCAATGTTGCCTGGCGCACCATTTTGATTTGGGCTGGGTCTTGTGGCTAGGTTCTAGAGAATTCCGAAATCTGACGGGCCAAAACTAACCTAGGGTTAATCCTAGTGCTAAAAACACTCTAATCTTCTATAAATAAGACCCTAATCTACCCTAAATCATTCATTATTCATTCTAGCAACAAAACTATGGCAAAATCAAAACTCTCATGGCCTCCACTCTCTTCATACAATTCCTAAATTAATTCCTAAGTGATTTTCCATGCATACAAGTATATTTGGGCTTGTATGATCCTCCTTAGCTTGCATTAAAGGCTTGTTTCTCTATTGGCATCATAAAGGAGGAGTCTTGATCAAGTTTGCTTGCATTTGGGGGTTTTAATTAGTTGCATAAGGGGTTTCTTACATTTGCTATACTCATTTGAGTCCGCATAAGCATTGTAAGCCCTCTTACCTTCATTTTAGAAACTCTAAAGTTAATATGTGATGCAAGTTGGGATTTATGTATGTTTATTGAGTTATGCATGTTTATGCAAGTTTGCTAAGCCATGATTTGCAAGTTTATCGAGTTATGCATGTTTATGCAAGTTTGCTAAGCCATGATTTGCAAGTTTATTGAGTTATGCATGTTTATGCAAGTTTGCTAAGCCATGATTTGCAAGTTAAATGAGTTATGCATGTTTATGCAAGTTTGCTAAGCCATGATTTGCAAGTTTATTGAGTTATGCATGTTTATGCAAGTTTGCTAAGCCATGATTTTCAAGTTTATTGAGTTATGCATGTTTATGCAAGTTTGCTAAGCCATGATTTGCAAGTTTATTGAGTTATGCATGTTTATGCAAGTTCACCATGCCATGATTTGCAAGTTTAACAAGTTATGCATGTTTATGCAAGTTCACTATGCCATGATTTGCAAGTTTATTGGGTTATGCATGTTTATGCAAGTTCACTATGCCATGTTATGCATGTTTGACAAGTTGTGTATGTTTATGCAAGTTCCATATGCTATGCTAGGCAAGTTTAACATGTTATGCATGTTTATGGTAATATGCAAGTTCACTATGCTAAGTTATGCAAGTCTAACATGTTATGCATGTTTGTTGTGAGATGCAAGTTCATCATGTATGTTATGCCAAGTTCCCTCTTCCTATCTTTTATGCGTTATTACGAATATGTAAGTGATAGAATGACGTTGGGGGGTTTGGGTAAACTTAAAATACATGAAAATATAAGATTGAGAATTTACCTATTAAGTTAGGTCTACCCCTTGGGAATTTACCTATTAAGTTAGGTCTACCCAAGCATTTGTTGTCTTGTAATTATGATTTGAAATAAAGTGGACATGACACTTAGAAAACATAAGTGTGGCCAATTCGAGGTTGGGTTGAGTTTGTAGCGTAATTCTACCCGGAACCTACCGGCTTAACTAGTGGCTACAAACAATAGGACCCAATCTGAGAAGTTGGTCATATGGTGCCAAAACCCGAGGTTAGACTAAGTTGTGGTGTAAACCTACCCGGACCCGCCTGGCCTAACTAGTAACCACAACAAGGTCTAATGTGAGAGGTTAAGGTGCATTAAGTTAATTAATGCCTCATGATTAGGGTTAAGTCAGGGTCCACTAATACTTAACCAATTTGGGGATACGAGGGATTAGATGGGGTTAAGAAGTGAACTGTTGGTTCCACTTAACTAATTTAATCCATGATTAGTGAAGGGTTAAATCACACTTAACCCTCTTAGAAAACCCTAGCAACGTGGTCTGTTCTAGCAGTAATCCCAGTTTGGTATCATTCACAACCCTAGAGGCTAGGCTAGGGCGGGGCACGATTACTGGACGGATGTAAGCGACCAAAAGGCGATGGCTGAGTGGTACAGCGGTGCGGGTCCAGGCGGGCTACGGACGTGCACGTAGTCCGGTGATGGACAAACTCGAGGCACGAGTACCAGTAGGTTAGGGCTGTGCATTATTGCTTAAGTGTCCGGGGTTGACACCCGAGGGCTTGATACACCCAAAGGTGGACCCAGCACAGTCTAACTACAACCATATGTGGGCCATATGGACACCAACACTTGACGTGTTAGGTTTATAGGGAGCCGATCGACTAGACCGTTGGGCTGGACCTTATATTAAGGTCACTTCATGTTATTGGGTCAAAGCTTGGGCCAAGGGATCAATACCTGTTATGTTGGTTTGCTAGTACACCGTGGTGCAAAACTTAACCTTGTTTATGCGATGACACCTCTATCTATCTTGTAGTTAATTTGTCATGCCAGTATGTTGTTATCTATGATCATCTCAGTTTCCATCATGCTGTTAACTTTATTAGTTTATAGACTGATCGTAGCAGGGCTTACTCAGTCTTTTTGACTGACTTGTTTTCTTTCGCCTCTTTTCTTCCGTTCCTGCCCCCCCCCCCCAGGTTCTCAGGGAGGGAATACTGGAGCCTAGCTTGGATTTTAGCTGCTTCCTTGGATAGCTCAAGTATGCTTTGGACTTGAGCCGCTATGGTTTATCACTCTTATTTGGGGATAGTACTTATGTATTTCAGTTTATCAGATGATGTATTTATCTAGACTTGTAATTTTGGGAAATTGACATTTTGATGTACCAGACTTGTGTTTTGAAATGGTTTAAAAATCTTCCGCTGTTTTATCTACTTACTCTGTTTATTTACATATATATATGTCATGTCCTGCCTTGCTAGATCATTATGCATGTTTACCTTGTTTTTAAACGCCCCACCAAAGTCAGAGTTTCTTGCAAGAGCCACCCTGGCGGAGGTGGGGTGTCACATTTGGTATCAGAGCATATGGTTTACGAGAAGGGATAAAAAGGTTTTTAAAACTTTTGAAAAACTATTTTCAAAACCAAGTATAAAGTATTTTCCAAAGAAAAGTCTAGTTATTTTAAAAGGCTATTCCCCAAAAGCCATTAGCACTATCCTTTGATCCCTCGTTTGAACTCTTTTCTTTTCGTTTCCAGCATGTCTGATAATCTCATCTTGCCCGAAGGGGTAACAACACCCGATTGGTTTCGTCGGTACTTGGAAGTCACGGCACCGGTCCCGGGTGTCTCTAATGTTGTCTTTCCAGTCGAGGCCGCTGTTCCTCCCCCTCCTCCCATAGCTGATGTTCCTCTTCCCCCTCAGCCTCCACAAACGGATTTTGCGGAAACTTGTAAGAACTTTAAGATGATGGGTGGCAAGAATTTTAGTGGAACAGAGACTTTTGTAGAGGCAAGGAATTGGTTGAAAGAGACCGAAGATCTTTTAGCCTCCTTTGATATAGGTGACCGCAGGAAGGTTTTATTAGCAGTATGGTTGCTAAAGGAAGAAGCTGCACGTTGGTGGGTAGTCACCACCGCTACTAGGCCAATTGAGACTTGGGATGACTTTAGGGGAAGGTTTGGACTGAGGTTCTTATCACTGAAGCAAGGGGACATGACTATTAGGGAATACATAGATAAGTTTAATCAACTGGCTCGTGTCGATATAGACTTGGTTAATACAGCTCAGAAGAAGGCCCTACACTTTGCTCTAGGATTAAACGAGCCATTACATGGTTTGGCCATGTCTCATGTACCCTTAGGGGCGACTTTCGAGAATTTGGTGAATATGGCCCTACTTCAAGAAGAAGATAACAATGACAAGAAAGAGGTCAAGGCGAATGAGTCTCAAGGCAAGAGGTTAAATTCCGGGAAACGGGGCAAGAATAACAACAACCGCAAGGACAAGCCAAGAGAGAATAGGAAATGCAACTTCTGTGGTAAAGTTGGACATATAGCCAGGGAATGTAGGAAGAAAGAGAAGAGAAAGCGGGGCGAATGCTTTCATTGTGGTGAGTTTGGACATCTCAGCAAGGATTGCCCGAGGAAACAAGGGCAAGGTCAGACTCAGTGTGTAGGACTATTTGGAGGGCGAGTTCATCCCCTCAACACCGTTCTTCCAGCTCATGATAGAGGTGGCATTTCTGTTGAAAGTATTGTTTACATTTTCTGATTTTCCCTGTTCGTACTTTGTTTGATTCTGGCACATCGCATAGTTTTATTTCATCTGATCTAGTTGAAAGTTTGCACCTAAGTACTAGTCTAGTTGATGATCCCGTATGTGTTTCAAATCCAATTGGGGGTTCTGCCCGTTGGTCTGTTGTCTGAGTGGATTTGAAAATTTCTATCTTGAGTATAGAATCCTCGTGGGATGTTTATATTCTCGGTTTCATGGGATATGGGTTGGTTTTGGGCATGGAATGGTTGTCCTGTTTTGGAGCCATTCTTGGTTTTTGTATATAGGGTTGTGAGGCTCATGACTCGCCTCGGTGGTACCCTAGAAATTTCCAGCAACCCTATGGGTCCCGTCATGTTATGTTATCTTGAATCCCTCAACTCGTCTATCGATAGTTTGCAATCTGTAAGGGTGGTCCGAGAATATCCTGATATCTTGGGTGAAGTGAAGGGGTTACCCCTAGACGTGGGATAGATTTCCGCATTATCTGGTTGGTAATACCAAGCCAGTTTTGTGGCCAGTTAGGCACATGACCTCATGAGATGAGAGTTAAGAAAGCAAGTCAAGGAGTTGCTTGAGAAGAACTTCCTGAGACGAAGCATTTTCAAGTAGGGTGCTCCAGTAGTATTCGTTACTGATGTGGACAGTTTGTTTCGCTTATGTGTTGATTATCGTGAAAAGAATAGACAACTGTTACCAAGGATCAATGATTTGTTTGATCAGCTTGTAAGAGCATCTGTTTTCTTTTGATCTAGCTACCGGATTCCATCAGCTTAGGATGGCTGAGGATGGAATTGACAAGACTGCGTTTAGGACTCTAGATGGATTTTTAGAATGGCTAGTCATGCTATTTGGTTTGACTAATGCACCCGCATATGAACTTTATGGGTAGGGTGTTTAGGGAGTCCTTGAACAAGTTTGTCATGGTCGTCATAGACGATATTTTGATCTCCTCAAAAGAACGAGGAAGAACATGCTATACATCTCAAGGAGGAGATGGATACGCTTAGAGCCACCAGTTGAATGTCAAGTTCTCCAAATGTCACTTTGGAGGAAAGAAGTTGGATTTCTTGGGCACATAGTTCTTAAGTAAGGCTTAGCGGTGGATTCCGCTAAAGTGGTTGCGGTTTAAGACCGGAAAACTCTGAGGAGGGCAATTGAAGTAAGAAGCCTCCTCCGTTTGGCTAGTTAGTTAGCATTCCCGGAGCTTAGACTTACTCTTCTGGATCAAGAAGGGGGTTTCACAGGAAGAAGACCCGCAGTTAGTCAAGAACATGGACCAGTTGATTCGAGGCGAGATGTTAAGTCACCTCGCTAGATATATTATAGATGACAAGGGATGACTAAGGCGCGATGAGAGATTATGTGTTCCTCGAGTGGAAGACTTGGTAAAGAAGGTTCTTGAAGATGCGCATCACTCGAGGAGGTGGCCGAGTTGGTCTCAGGATGCATGTTGTGCCACCAGGTTAAGGCCAAGTCATAGAAGCCCGGCGGGCCATTACCTCCATTGGAGGTTCCGCGAGGGAAATGTGAAAACATCTCGATAGATTACATGGATAGATTACCTAGATCAAAGAAAGGGAATACGGGTAGGTGGGTCATAATAGGTAGACTCACGAAGAGTGCTCATTTCAGTCCGGTGAAGAGCGAGAGGACTGCATCATGGTTAGCAACGGTTTACCCTCAAGAAGTTGGCCAGTTTTGAAATGGCCTACAGGAAGCCATGGGTAGGCAACTGAATCTAGGTATGGCCTATCACTCATAGGCGGATGGTTCATTTCGATTAAGCATAAGTTATAGAAAATCACGTTTGTAAGGGCAATTGGCAACGTGGATTGGTATTTTCAAGAAAAGTTCTGCTGCGTGGAATACTTTATAGTAAGTAGACGAGATCCAGGATTCACTAGTGAATTTTGGAGAGCTTGCATGAAATCATGAGGTTATAGTATGTTTAAGCCAAGTATACAGAAGGAAGAATAAGTGGAAAAGAAAGACGAGAGGCGATAATGAAATGAGTTCCAACTCGAATTTGGGAAATAGGAGTTAGGAAGCCAAGAAATCATGAAGTAAAAGATAGTCAAAGCACAGTGGAGTTAAGCTCAAGGAAACGTGATTAAGAAGAGTGAAGACTAGATACGCGCATCATATCTCTTTTTAAGAGTGCATCCTTGATCCTTGTTTTCCTGTGGAGCTTGCTTGCAAGTTATCTTTTGTATATATCCTCTCGGTCCCATTCTCGATCTTATTTCTGTTGTAAACTCCATAAGGGGGTTAAGACTCATCGGTTAGTACTATATGTCAAAGTTTGAATGGATTTCTTGTAATCCAAAAAGGAGTTTATCTAGTTTATCTAGTTATCGTGTCTATCTTGTCATGAGAACCTTAGGTAGAAACCCTTTGGATGAAACATGTATTTGAAACATGTTATGCTTGATGTTTGCAAGTGGTTGCAAGTGTTTGCAAGTGGTTACTCGTGGATGCATTATACACATTAGGCACTAGATCGGCTCGCACATTCTTCATGTTGCATATGCATGAGTGCTTACACTTATTCATGGTTGAAACTTGTTATGCCACCACATGGATGTTGCATATGGATGAATGTTATGTGCACTCATATAGATACTATGAATTTAGGAATTTGCATACATATGGATTCATTTCATTGACATACATGTGCATTAAGGAGGTTTACTGTATCAGTAACCGCCTGATTTACATACATATGCATTAAGGAGGTTTACTGTATCAGTAACCGCTTGATTTTTGCATCAGGTAAGTACATATACACACACTTTTGCATATGTTCATACCACATTTAGAATCCTTTAAGGACAATGATTGCTCGTGGATGATGTTTTGAGTAGATGGATGTTGGATGGTAGGATATGTTCTTCCTAACTTGAAGATTTCGGGGACGAAATCCTTTAAGGAGGGGAGAATGTAACAACCCGTATTTTCAACAACCTGTAATAATGAAAATCGAGGCAGAATTTAATTTAAAAATCTGAATCAAGGGAAACGGGCTATGCCATTGCGTTCGTCTCGGAAAAATACGCGAAATAGAGTCCGAGTTTTCGAAAATCGGGGTCCGTATGACCCAGTTAAGGCCCATTGAAGTTTTCAGAAAATTCCTAAGTAAAAACAGATTTAAATTTCGAATTAAAAAAAAACAAGGGTTAGGGCAAACTGGCGCAGGCGGGAAAATTCCCGCCAGGACCCGCATGTCGACAGGCCTGTCGACAGGGTCCCTATGGTGTCGACAGCCCTGTCGACAGCCCTGTCGACAGGGGGTAGCCAGGCAATGTTGCCTGGCGCACCATTTTGATTTGGGCTGGGTCTTGTGGCTTGGTTCTAGAGAATTCCGAAATCTGACGGGCCAAAACTAACCTAGGGTTAATCCTAGGGCTAAAAACACTCTAATCTTCTATAAATAAGACCCTAATCTACCCTAAATCATTCATTATTCATTCTAGCAACAAAACTATGGCAAAATCAAAACTCTCATGGCCTCCACTCTCTTCATACAATTCCTAAATTAATTCCTAAGTGATTTTCCATGCATACAAGTATATTTGGGCTTGTATGATCCTCCTTAGCTTGCATTAAAGGTTTGTTTCTCTATTGGCATCATAAAGGAGGAGTCTTGATCAAGTTTGCTTGCATTTGGGGGTTTTAATTAGTTGCATAAGGGGTTTCTTACATTTGCTATACTCATTTGAGTCCGCATAAGCATTGTAAGCCCTCTTACCTTCATTTTAGAAACTCTAAAGTTAATATGTGATGCAAGTTGGGATTTATGTATGTTTATTGAGTTATGCATGTTTATGCAAGTTTGCTAAGCCATGATTTGCAAGTTTATCGAGTTATGCATGTTTATGCAAGTTTGCTAAGCCATGATTTGCAAGTTTATTGAGTTATGCATGTTTATGCAAGTTTGCTAAGCCATGATTTGCAAGTTAAATGAGTTATGCATGTTTATGCAAGTTTGCTAAGCCATGATTTGCAAGTTTATTGAGTTATGCATGTTTATGCAAGTTTGCTAAGCCATGATTTTCAAGTTTATTGAGTTATGCATGTTTATGCAAGTTTGCTAAGCCATGATTTGCAAGTTTATTGAGTTATGCATGTTTATGCAAGTTCACCATGCCATGATTTGCAAGTTTAACAAGTTATGCATGTTTATGCAAGTTCACTATGCCATGATTTGCAAGTTTATTGGGTTATGCATGTTTATGCAAGTTCACTATGCCATGTTATGCATGTTTGACAAGTTATGTATGTTTATGCAAGTTCCATATGCTATGCTAGGCAAGTTTAACATGTTATGCATGTTTATGGTAATATGCAAGTTCACTATGCTAAGTTATGCAAGTCTAACATGTTATGCATGTTTGTTGTGAGATGCAAGTTCATCATGTATGTTATGCCAAGTTCCCTCTTCCTATCTTTTATGCGTTATTACGAATATGTAAGCGATAGAATGACGTTGGGGGGTTTGGGTAAACTTAAAATACATGAAAATATAAGATTGGGAATTTACCTATTAAGTTAGGTCTACCCCTTGGGAATTTACCTATTAAGTTAGGTCTACCCAAGCATTTGTTGACTTGTAATTATGATTTGAAATAAAGTGGACATGACACTTAGAAAACATAAGTGTGGCCAATTCGAGGTTGGGTTGAGTTTGTAGCGTAATTCTACCCGGAACCTACCGGCTTAGCTAGTGGCTACAAACAATAGGACCCAATCTGAGAAGTTGGTCATATGGTGCCAAAACCCGAGGTTAGACTAAGTAGTGGTGTAAACCTACCCGGACCCGCCTGGCCTAACTAGTAACCACAACAAGGTCTAATTTGAGAGGTTAAGGTGCATTAAGTTAATTAATGCCTCATGATTAGGGTTAAGTCAGGGTCCACTAATACTTAACCAATTTGGGGATACGAGGGATTAGATGGGGTTAAGAAGTGAACTGTTGGTTACACTTAACTAATTTAATCCATGATTAGTGAAGGGTTAAATCACACTTAACCCTCTTAGAAAACCCTAGCAACGTGGTCTGTTCTAGCAGTAATCCCAGTTTGGTATCATTCACAACCCTAGAGGCTAGGCTAGGGCGGGGCACGATTACTGGACGGATGTAAGCGACCAAAAGGCGATGGCTGAGTGGTACAGCGGTGCGGGTCCAGGCGGGCTACGGACGTGCACGTAGTCCGGTGTTGGACAAACTCGAGGCACGAGTACCAGTAGGTTAGGGCTGTGCATTATTGCTTAAGTGTCTGGGGTTGACACCCGAGGGCTTGATACACCCAAAGGTGGACCCAGCACAGTCTAACTACAACCATATGTGGGCCATATGGACACCAACACTTGACGTGTTAGGTTTATTGGGAGTCGATCGACTAGACCGTTGGGCTGGACCTTATATTAAGGTCACTTCATGTTATTGGGTCAAAGCTTGGGCCAAGGGATCAATACCTGTTATGTTGGTTTGCTAGTACACCGTGGTGCAAAACTTAACCTTGTTTATGCGATGACACCTCTATCTATCTTGTTGTTAATTTGTCATGCCAGTATGTTGTTATCTATGATCATCTCAGTTTCCATCATGCTGTTTACTTTATTAGTTTATAGACTGATCGTAGCAGGGCTTACTCAGTCTTTTTGACTGACTTGTTTTCTTTCGCCTCTTTTCTTCCGTTTCCCCCCCCCCCCCCCAGGTTCTCAGGGAGGGAATGCTGGAGCCTAGCTTGGATTTTAGCTGCTTCCTTGGATAGCTCAAGTATGCTTTGGACTTGAGCCGCTATGGTTTATCACTCTTATTTGGGGATAGTACTTATGTATTTCAGTTTATCAGATGATGTATTTATCTAGACTTGTAATTTTGGGAAATTGACATTTTGATGTACCAGACTTGTGTTTTGAAATGGTTTAAAAATCTTCCGCTGTTTTATCTACTTACTCTTTTTATTTACATATATATATATGTCATGTCCTGCCTTGCTAGATCATTATGCATGTTTACCTTGTTTTTAAACGCCCCACCAAAGTCAGAGTTGCTTGCAAGAGCCACCCTGGCGGAGGTGGGGTGTCACAATTTTGCAAAGAACCACATTACTATTTAAATTATCTATTTAGTTTGTTGCCGTTTTCGTAACGTAACGTCTTTGTGTTCTTAAACACGCAAAAGACTTTATACCAAAACCTGAAAAATCCATTTGTTAATGTTACTATTTCCGTAAGGCCATTCTTTCCACTGAGAAAATTTTGAAATTATTTGCTTGAAATTCCATAGTTGATAACTTGAGTTATTAATTCAATTATAAATTTATGCTTAAATTCATTTGATAAACCATGGAAAACTAGAAGATGTATTTAGAAAAGATTGGGATTTGATATTTCACTAAGCATTTCACTTGAGTTGATTCACATATATAAGAATTCTTTAGACACTTCACTAGACATTTCAATTGAGTTGATTCACTTGTATAAGAACGTTAGACCTAACTTTAGTGTTTTATTTTGTATTATGCTTGGAAAAGCACGATTATTTTAGCTTTGGAGACTTATATGCTGGAGCTTGAGATTCCCTTATAATGTATCTGTAATGACCCGCATTTGCAGGGATAGAATAATTAATTAATTTAATTATTTAAAATAGGGTTCAAAGATTTTAATGGTCGTTAATTAAAATTTAAAGGAATATTTAATTAATATAATAATTAAATAATATATATAATTCAGTAATAATCAAAAATATTGGAAATCACAATATTCTGTGAACTGGGTCATCCCGAAGATTTAATTTAGTTTAGAGTTGAATTATATTAGCAAATATATTTAAACGACGACAGTTTGGACGTGGAATTATAATATAATTAAAATCGAGCTCGAAATGGCGCTGCAGTTCGATATTAGGCGATTTGAACTTCAACTGAATGTACAGGGTTCGTTTTAAATCGGATTTCTGTGAAACAAGAAACGTTGGGAGCTGGTGAAGTATATCTTTCTAGTGGCAGAGAAAAATCGGGATTTCGTCGGGTAGATTTTGATTTACGTCCAAATCAAATTTTAGAAAAGTCGCTGTGGAATTCCTTTATAATTTATAAAGGAATTATTTATATTTTAAAAAGGAAATTCATTTTAAATTGAATATCGATTTATCGGGATTTGAAGTGTCAAGCTAGAAATTCGTATAGGTATATTTTAGAGCTGAATGGTATTCCACTGTGAATATATATACGATAATATTTATTTTTAAATATTAAATTTAATTATATTTAAATATATTTATATATTTAAATGGGTCATCCAGAGCTTTAAAAATACACTGTGTGAGCATACAGAGTCAGAATTCGACGAAACTAATTTTGTTGGATCCGCAATATTAAATTATTGTTAGATGTCAAGTTTCGTGATTTTTAGAGTCAATGTGTGGCCGTACAGATTTTTAGAGTGAAAAACAGTCAGGATTTTGACGGTTAAAAATATGCTGTGTGAGCAAACGAAGCCGGAATTTGACGAAACCGGTTTCGTTGGGTCCGCAATGTCGAACTGTAGCTGCATGTCCAGTTTCGCTATTTTTAGATACTGTATGTGATTTTATGGAATTTTATTCAATAATGCAAATAGTGTTGCTTTAAAATAGAATAAAATAAGTAAAAGGAAAATATCTAAAACCTTACTATAAATAATCTTTTAACCCCCTCCAAACCTAATTATTCATTTCGCAAGTCAACGGGATAAAAATCCGCCGTTCTACACTTCTTCAGAACAATGTCGCAACATTTCAAAATCAAACAAATAAAAAACAATTCCAATTAATTTCAAAGCTTATGTCTTTGGATTCCTATGAGGCTGCTCTTCATTTTGAAAGGAGTTTTGCCGAGTTCGATGCCCTTCTCTATGCGTGAACGAAGGCAACGAACGCCTAGGGTTCGGGATTTGTGATATTTTGGAGCTTCGATTTGGCAAAACAAGTTTGGTTTTGGATTCATGGGTAGAAAACGCATCGATGGTGAGATTTTGGGGTTTTTTTGGAGTTAAAATGTTCGATGCCTGTACAGGCAAGCTGATCGACGGAAGTAGAAGGAGGACATCGAATTGCGTATTGAGGGGTTAGCTTGATGGAGACTTCGAAGAGAGACGTAGTGGTGACTTTTGGTTTGGTTTTTGTCGATCGATGAAGGAGCTTCGAGGATCTGAAAATGGCGAAAGAGACTTGAGAACGGGAGTCGGGAAGATGCTGTTTGGGAAAGAAGAACTAAGCGGGTGCGGGTTTAAAAAGGAAATGGGGCTAGGCTTGTTCAAAGGTTGATGGGCCGTTTAAAAGAAATTGGGTGAGGCCCAATCATAAAAATAAGTTTATTTTTTTATTTAAATATATTCTATAAACTTGTAATGAAAATAACTGGCTCAAATGTCAATAGAATTACACGAAACAAGGGCCGTTGGATTCGTAATTGAGAACACTATGCTATCGAGCTAGTTCGGTATAATTTGGAGTTCTTTGAAATTTCGAGAAGGATAAAACGCTTGATTCTTTTAAATCGGAATTTAATCGTTATTCAACGATTACCAACTATGTGAGTAAAACTCACCAACTCTGAACAGTTATATTTTTATAACATACTTTTAGAACTGTTAGATATTGTTTGACTGTTGTGTGTAGATTGGTTGATTGAACTGCTAGTCAGTTAGTTGAAATTATATATATATATATATATATAATTATAATTATATATATATACCATTAAATATTGATGTTGCTTATCAGAACATTTCATACTGAAATGAAGTTGATGTAAATTTTATGGTTTAACATCTGTGATTCAGGGGAACAGGTTGGAGGAATCCGACGGGATTCCTCAACATTTAATTTACCATTTTCATAAATTGTGATATATATTGTGCTAAAAATCTGTTGTTGATTTTGTATGTTTGAATGATATTGATCATTTGTGATACGACACATTAAACCCCATAAGTGATACTGAATAAAGAAAAAGGAATTTTCAAAGAGTTATTGAAAATGACTTATTTATAAAATCGAAGGATTTTATAAAAGGGATATTTATTAGAAAATGAATAGAATCGATTTAAATGGTTAAATGGGATAGGGTATGGTTTTTGTGTAATTGGAACTTGTTATACGTTGATTGAGTTGAGTAAATTTCAAAGTATTGATCTAATGTTTGTTTCGGCCTTCGGGATTAACACTGAGAAATTTATTCACTTACCAATTTATAATAAGGATATAATGAATAGAAGTGAAGTAATAAGGAAATATTTATTTAGGAAATAAATATGATATTATAAAAGGAAATTTATATAGAAAATCATTATAAGTGATTAAATGCTGTTATAAGGAAATCCTTATAAGTGAAGAAACTTTTTAAAAAGGACATTTTTAAAGTGAAGAACCGTTACTAAAAGTAAATCTTTATAAATGGATAAACATTATTTAAAGGAGTAAATCGAATATAGGTTATTCGAATTTGAGTTAATCAGTTAGAGTTAATCGAATAGAGTTAAAGAAATAGAGTTAAGCAAGTTAGAAACTGACTAGAGATTAGTAAGTTGAATCGTTTTCTAAGTGTGGATCTGATGTTGGTTTCGGCATTCGGGGTTTATACTTAGAGAATTGTTCTCTTATTAGTTTACAGTTAGGGACTGATGGTTGTGGAAGAATAGTGATACGTGAATAAGCTATGGAAATGTTTTCCAGTGTTAATAACGTATATTTTCTAATCATAGAAAATAAGGAAATATGAATATATATATATACATATACATATATATATTTATATGTTGGATGATTTGATCGATAATTCCATTTGGAATTAAGATCGTTGTGTGAACACCGACATGTTTTCATTTGGTAGTTAAATCACAGACTATCAAAGTTTGACCATTTTAACGTTGTTAATATGGAGAGACTGGTTGGATTCTTATACAAAGAACCACTCTGTATTGGCACAAGCGTTGCGAATATGCCAAAGAAAATTGAAGACAGATTAAAGTACAAGGGCTGTTGTATAAATCCTAGATAACAATGGACTAAGATGGATGCACTGAATAGTTCCTTCGGTTTCGTTCTGTAAAGACCCGCAAATTCCCACCCTTTGAATCGACCATAAACCACACAGGTCTGACCCAAAAGGTGAAAATCTACGAATACTTTAACTTTGGGCATACAACACATCAGAACAAAAACACAGAAGACTTTTATAACACTATGATAAATGTTACATCAGAGTACAGAATATACATATCAGAGTACATTGGAATATAATTACAGCGGAAGAATAAATTACAATAAATGAATACATTGCAGCGGAACTAATCTCGGTGGAAGGCTATCAACACTATGGCCACAGCTTCAATCTTCAATCCAGGATCTTGTTTTATCTATCTGTCAAATAAGCTACTCGACTGCCCGTGTGGAAAGAGGGCACCCGAGTTTGCAAAGTGAACAAACTACAGGTCAGTCGTGGGACTGGTGTGAGAATTCTACTTAACCTATATAATATAATAAGGCTAATCACAGGACCACGCCACTTTCGCGGAACGGGTTTTCTCCTATGGATTGCCAGTGCATGACTAAAGTAAATCGTCAAAATAACGCAATGCTTTTTAGAAAAATGAAACCATTATAAGACCCAAGTCCCATCACACAATGCAACGCAAACCGGAGGATAGGGTTTTACCTTATAATGATCAAAAGATGCTTGATATGATAAACACGGTAGTATATAATAATGGTGTGCAACCAATTTGAAATACATTAAAGTAAATATATCAATCCTAGACGGCATGAGTGCCCCATCCCACTATGTCGCCATGTATAGGTATACAATCAAAACCGCGTGATGTCGTATTGGAAATTTGGGTTTCCATCTGAGTCAAGGCTAGGAGCGAATTCCTTACCGATTCGAGACACTCTAGCAATGCCCCAGGATTGGTACTCTGTCCAACCCTTGGATCCTGCAGGGCCGGTCCGTCCCCGTGTTGGTACTCTGTCCAACTGGTGCAATGGACTGGATTAGTTATTCCTGAACACACGTTTCCCGATCCTAACGGATCTCTGATTGGCCACAATACGACCAATATACCTGAGGTACCTCAAATCCAACAACCACATAAGTAAAATGTCAGCCAGTTTAAGCACCGACACCACTTCTAGCTAGAAAGAAACGTGCGCACTCCCTGCGTTCCCTTACTCCGTTTTAGACTCAACCGGGGTGTGAGGCTCGCGAAGTAACGTATTACACAAAGCTATGTCCATACCAGACTATGCTTTGATCATCATACAAGGCTCTGCTTTGCAACAATAAGCTTTGTTCAATTTCAACTTGGCGTGCCACATCAACAACTCATATCATGCGATCGGTAATTATTTAACATACAAAAGGGTGTTAAGCAAGAGAATAAATCCTCCGCCACCATGCATTTATATATTAAATAAAAACCGATTTAATTACATGAAATAAATTTCAATGTCAGGCATGCTATCCATTTATAAGTTCGTTCTGGGTCTGAACGAAACATCGTGTCCGTCGATCTCCAAATGCGTTTGGACGATCATTACCAAATACCTTGCCTTGGAAGGCCAATCCCAATTCAAGATACTAGTCATCATCATCCCAACGATGTGAAAATCTTCGGTCTTCAATCATCGTCTTCGTCTTCGACTCTTGATCGTCGTGTTGATTATTCAGAATGGGTTAAACCCGGTCTTTCTAAATAACTTGCGTAATTTGGGATTAAACAAATGTTGGAAAATCACACATTTCGTCACATCTCAACTCAGAATATTCTTTTAATAAGATATTCGTTTTTGAAGATTCTCATTAATTTTATAAAAGATAAATATTTAAAATACAATCTATAAATCAATTTCTAAAAATATGGAATTCCACAGAAATCCAATCAATACATAATCGATATAGATTTCTGTATCAGACTAATAGTATAAATGGAATAACGGCAAAGCCTCTTAAACTCCATATATAATATCGGTCTTCTTTTACAGAAGCCCATCTCAATTATTACCAATAGAATTTCCACTTAGTTCCTATTTAATATATTAGTTGAAAAACTTGATTTATAGAAAATGTCTTTTTAATTCTATAAAATAGATTTATAAATTCCAAATAATAATTTCAATGTAAATTGGATTAAAGGACAAATGTCGTTTAAAACATCGTCCACGGTAAATCCACTTCACACCTCAATTTATTTCATATCATACGACATATTTTAAAAACATATGTTAAAAACATATTTTAAAAACATATTTTAAAATATGATTGCAAATGCTAGTAATCTTTTAAAAACATATTTTAAAATATTCTTTATATAAAAGATTCTAATTGAGAAGTATTCTTTATTTTACAAATCTTTATCTTTTACAAATATTCCTTGTTTTAACATATACTTAATTAAAAATATATTACGAAAAATATATGCACTTAATATAAAAAGGATTTCTAATGTAAAAATAGTCTTATTCAAAAGAACACTGGAATCGAAATGCGACTCAAACATTTACCATATAATTTGGATTATAAGGATTTCACACACATCATATATATGACAATAACAGTATAATCATCAAGTCATCCATTACATCCAAAGTGTAATTTCCACTGTGTAAGCGTTAAAATTAAATAATAACGCTCATCACAGCTTGTCGATCTAACGATCAACATACAACTAAATATTGGGATTAGTGTATGTAAATTTTCATCCCAACACCCGTGTGGGGTTTTCAACCAATCAAGCAAATGATAAACTAATTTGTGCACTTGGGCGATGTGTGAAAATTATCGTCCCAATCACATACACAAGTCGGGTAACTTGTCTATGGAAGTGTATTACACAATATATAACACGACGATAAAAATGTCTCTTTTATTTATATTCTTTTTTTTTTTTTTTTACCTATAAACGGTCAATAAAAATGTGACCTTTATTTCTATACTTTTTATTGTAATTTACATTTTTACTTAACAAAATGTCCTTTTTATTCTAACTTACATTTTGAATGTAATTTTCTTTTTATTGTTTATTTACATCAAAATGTAAATGTTCCCATTTCATTTTTTTTTTTTATTATTAACAACAAAAGTCTCGTCTTCTATATTTATTCTTTTCAATGAAAGCAATTTTACATAAAATTGTAATTCTTTAATTTTATGCTTTTTATTGTCTCTAGAAAGACAATAAAATGTAACACAAAAATATATTCTTTTTATCGCATCTAAAATGATGATAAAAATGTAACATTAACATTGCTATTTTTTATCGCATCAAAAATGCCGATAAAAATGAATCACTAACATTGTCTATCTTTATCGCACCAAAAATGTCGATAAAATGAATCACTAACATTGTCTATCTTTATCGCACCAAAAATGTCGATAAAAATGAATCACTAACATTGTCTATTTTTATCGCACCAAAAATGTCGATAAAAATGACAACATTAACCATTCTATTTTCACCGCATCCAAAATGACGATAAAATATTCAACATTAACAATTCTAATTTTTACCGCATTCAAAATGATGATAAAATATTCAACATTAACAATTCTAATTTTTCCGCATTCAAAATGACGATAAAATATTCAACATTAACAATTCTAATTTTACCGCATTCAAAATGACGATAAAATATTCAACATTAACAATTCTATTTTTTACCGCATTCAAAATGACGATAAAATATTATCATAAGAAATGAAAGCAAAATGTTCTTTTTATTACTAAAAGGAAAACAACAAAGATGCTTCTTTTAATGCTAAAAAGAAACATGACATAAAAATGTTCTTTTAATGTTAAAAAGAAGAAGCGACAAAATGACCCTTTTCATGTTAAAAAGAAAAGAGTGACAAAATATGTTTTTTCTAAAAGAAAAAGCGACAAAAATTATCTTTTGCAATATCTTAACAAAAGTGTTATCTTATTATCAATGCGAATTTTCAATTTCTTACTACATATAAAAATGTAAACTTTATTTTACAATTATATATCCCATTATAAATTACATATAAAAATGTAATTTTATATTTTATTGCAAATCCCCTTTCTAATTACATATAAAAAATGTACTTTTTATTTTACATTGTAAATTGCATATAAAAAGTAGGTTTTATCCTTATGTTGTATTTGCATTATAAAATGCAAATGAAAAGGTAAGTTTATTTTCAATGTTATATTCGTATTATAAAGTGCAAATAAAAATGTAAATTTTATTTTCAAGTTCTATTTTCATTATAGTATGCAAATAATAAAAATTGCTTTATCATCAAGTTATATTCACATCATGAAATGTTAACAAAAATGTAAGTTTTGTATTCAAGACTCATTTGCATTATAATATGCAAATAATAAAATAAGTTTTAGTTTTCAGGTAATATTTACATTATAAAATATAAATAAAAAGGTAAGTTTTATTCTCAAGTGATATTTACATTATGAAATGTAAATAAATAAATAAATAAATAAAAAGTAAGTTTTATTTTCAAGTTCATTTGTGTCTTGAAAACACAAATAAAAATAAATTTTTTTTAATGTAAATCTTTATTTCAATACTTTGTTCGTGTCAAGGGATGCAAAACAAAATATAATTCTCTTTTTATTTAAACATTTTGTTTGCATTGAGAAATGCAAGAAAAATATAATTCTTTTTATTTTAAATATAAATCTATATTTTGTCATTTTGTTCGCATCAAGGGAAGCAAACAAAATACAATCTTTTTGTTCCTTCGTACATTTCTGTTTGAGAAATGCAAACAAAACACAATCCTCTTTTATCAACATTGAATCGATATTTCACATCAATTCAAATAAAAGGAAAATTTCTTTTTTTTCTTTTCATTTTTTTTTTCCCAATGACAAAAGTATGGATTTTTGTTTCATCTTTATTCAATGACAAAAATATAAATTTTTGTTTCATTTTTATTCAATGACAAAAATATGAATTTTTGTTTCATTTTTATTCAATGACAAAAATATGAATTTTTGTTTCATTTTTATTCAATGACAAAAATATGAATTTTTGTTTCATTTTTATTCAATGACAAAAATATGAATTTTTGTTTGTTAACTTTGAATGCAACAAAATTATCTTTTGCAATATCTTAACAAAAGTGTTATCTTATTATCAATGCGAATTTTCAATTTCTTACTACATATAAAAATGTAAACTTTATTTTACAATTATATATCCCATTATAAATTACATATAAAAATGTAATTTTATATTTTATTGCAAATCCCCTTTCTAATTACATATAAAAAATGTACTTTTTATTTTACATTGTAAATTGCATATAAAAAGTAGGTTTTATCCTTATGTTGTATTTGCATTATAAAATGCAAATGAAAAGGTAAGTTTATTTTCAATGTTATATTCGTATTATAAAGTGCAAATAAAAATGTAAATTTTATTTTCAAGTTCTATTTTCATTATAGTATGCAAATAATAAAAATAGCTTTATCATCAAGTTATATTCACATCATGAAATGTTAACAAAAATGTAAGTTTTGTATTCAAGACTCATTTGCATTATAATATGCAAATAATAAAATAAGTTTTAGTTTTCAGGTAATATTTACATTATAAAATATAAATAAAAAGGTAAGTTTTATTCTCAAGTGATATTTACATTATGAAATGTAAATAAATAAATAAAAAAGTAAGTTTTATTTTCAAGTTCATTTGTGTCTTGAAAACACAAATAAAAATAAATTTTTTTTAATGTAAATCTTTATTTCAATACTTTGTTCGCGTCAAGGGATGCAAAACAAAATATAATTCTCTTTTTATTTAAACATTTTGTTTGCATTGAGAAATGCAAGAAAAATATAATTCTTTTTATTTTAAATATAAATCTATATTTTGTCATTTTGTTCGCATCAAGGGAAGCAAACAAAATACAATCTTTTTGTTCCTTCGTACATTTCTGTTTGAGAAATGCAAACAAAACACAATCCTCTTTTATCAACATTGAATCGATATTTCACATCAATTCAAATAAAAGGAAAATTTCTTTTTTTTCTTTTCATTTTTTTTTCCCAATGACAAAAGTATGGATTTTTGTTTCATCTTTATTCAATGACAAAAATATAAATTTTTGTTTCATTTTTATTCAATGACAAAAATATGAATTTTTGTTTCATTTTTATTCAATGACAAAAATATGAATTTTTGTTTCATTTTTATTCAATGACAAAAATATGAATTTTTGTTTCATTTTTATTCAATGACAAAAATATGAATTTTTGTTTCATTTTTATTCAATGACAAAAATATGAATTTTTGTTTGTTAACTTTGAATGCAACAAAATTGAGAGTTTTTGTTTTCTTTTTATGCAACCAAAAATGAGAACTTTGTTAGTTAACCTTTAAGGCGAACAAAAAGAAATATACTTTATTCGTTGTTCATAGTCTATTGTAAACAAACAAATAAAAATAATATTCTATTTGTCGTTCAAATTTCATTGTAACATCAACAATTAAAATAAAGTTTTATTTGTCGTTCCATTTCTTTGTACATTTCAGAAGAATGAAAATGACATTAAAATAAAATAAATTAGAACGTCTAGATTTGAATAAAATATGTTTTAAATCTAAATTTAGATTTAATTTTCCAACTGCAATTTAAACTCAATAACATATACAATATAAAGACGGATTTAAGCATAACATGAACAATAAGCACACCACAAGCAACAATCGATAATTCATACATACCAAACATTTCAGGACTAAATCATCATCATCATCATACAATTATTTTCATGTGGGAAAATAAATTAATAATTAAATAAATAATAGAATTTGAACTCTCACCCCAAATTTTGGCTAAAAATCAACTGTCTCAGAATCAGGTGTGGTCTGCGCCATCGCGAAGAGCTCGGAAAGTCGAGTCCAGCGCAATTTACGGTTTGTCAAACGGACCTCGTATGAGAGAGTTATGAATTTTTAAACATCGGATAATTTAAATATTTAAATAATAAAATAATATTAAAATAATAGTTCGGACCTTCTTCTTCACGTCGTCATCTACATGCCGCAACACATGAAGCCGCCGTTGCTTCTTCCGTGCGCACCCCCCTATGGCGCTCCGTTCGCCGATCCAACACCACCACCGCGACCGCCATGCCGAGAGCAACCTACACCACCAACCCCTTGAAGCTCGGCCTCCCCAATCACCTCAAAATCCACCAAAACCGCAGCGACTTTGGCCTCGAAATTCGTGAAATCCGTGAACCTAATGATGATCATAGCCGTATAGATTGAAAGGTCTCTGAATTCTCTTCGATTTGGTAGGTCATACATAAATTTTCGATGAACGGATTGGGAGATATTAGCGTTTGAAGTTCGGTGATTTCTGGCCTTCAATTTTCTGGGCGGCGGCCGCCATGAACAGTGTTAGGGTTAGGGTTTTCGGATTTTTATATTATTTTAATATTAAATTCCGAATTTCGTGAAATAAAGTGGATTTTTGAACTTTCTCGGATTTGGGCCTGCTTACTGTCGATCTTAACGTTTTAAGGCCTTCTGAACGCGATGGGCTATGTTCCAATGTCCAATTCTGATGTCTACACGTTTTATTTTCGGTTTTAATTGAAATTACAATATTAAATTAATTATTTAATTCCTACCATACATTTAAATGTGCCGGGGTCACATACGACCTCAGAAAATTCTAAAAAAAATATTTTTAGCTTTCTTATGACGATACGAATCCAACAAAATTATTTTCGTCGAATTCTGAGACTGTTTGAAAAATGGCTATTTTTAAGGCGTTCAAATTTAACTGTAAATAGTCAAAACACATTTTATTTCGCCACGCTCACATATTAATTCGAAAAATTTTGAAAATTGAAACCTAGCAATAATTCGACATTCCGGTTCCAACAAAAGTGGTTTCGTCGAAAACCGAGGTCGTTTGAAAAATGATTATTTTTAAGGCCAATATATTTAATATTAAAAATATATTTTTAAACAAATAATTTTCGAAACTCAAAATATATAAGTGTTTACTGTTTTTCAATGCAGAAACGTCATTCCGAACTCAATGGAAGTGGTTTCGAGTCGAAATTCCTATATATGTGAAAAGTAGCCTTTCGGGCCCTATATATTCTACAGCGACCTTTCTAAAAATTGAATTGGCCATAACTTTTGATTTCCGTTATGAAATTTCGATTTTTCAGATTCGTTAGAAAGATATTTTTAAATAGATTCTAATGTTTTTGGTTTCACTAAAATCCGTTAAATTTTGCATCCAGTACGGTCAGTCAAAGTTCAAGTTTGACTTTTCAAACTACCGCGTTATTTCTAACTCTTTTGTTAATTAAAATTAAATCATTCATTCTTCTTTCGATTTAAATCAAATTTGTGATCATTATTATTTAAATAAATTATTTATATTGTCAAAACTCATTAAAATTTTCTAAAATAAATTTTAAATTGGTCCTGATTTTGCGGGTTGTTACAATCGCCCCCACTTAAAAACTTTTCGTCCTCGAAAAGGAACGTAGCTAAAAATTGTAAAATTAACTATCTCAATTTTAATTTTAATGGTTGATTATCTTTTCAAAATATACATAACTTTACATTTATAAAAATCATATTTCAAAGAATAGATTATATATATCAAAAATACGTTAATTATAAATTCGTAACTCTTAACTCGTTCTAGGGCATTACTAACCCCATCTCTAACGAGCTCACTCATTCTAGGATACTGCTGATCCTATCTCTAATGAGTATTCTTATTGGACATTACTAATCCAATCTCTGATGAGTCTTTTGTTCAGTTCTAACGAGTTGTACCCCAAAGATTTGAGCTAACCTAAGCTCTGATACCAACTGTAAAGACCCGCAAATTCCCACCCTTTGAATCGACCATAAACCACACAGGTCTGACCCAAAAGGTGAAAATCTACGAATACTTTAACTTTGGGAATACAACACATCAGAACAAAAACACAGAAGACTTTTATAACACTATGATAAATGTTACATCAGAGTACAGAATATACATATCAGAGTACATTGGAATATAATTACAGTGAAAGAATAAATTACAATAAATGAATACATTGCAGCGGAACTAATCTCGGTGGAAGGCTATCAACACTATGGCCACAGCTTCAATCTTCAATCCAGGATCTTGTTTTATCTATCTGTCAAATAAGCTACTCGACTGCCCGTGTGGAAAGAGGGCACCCGAGTTTGCAAAGTGAACAAACTACAGGTCAGTCGTGGGACTGGTGTGAGAATTCTACTTAACCTATATAATATAATAAGGCTAATCATAGGACCACGCCACTTTCGCGGAACGGGTTTTCTCCTATGGATTGCCAGTGCATGACTAAAGTAAATCGTCAAAATAACGCAATGCTTTTTAGAAAAATGAAACCATTATAAGACCCAAGTCCCATCACACAATGCAACGCAAACCGGAGGATAGGGTTTTACCTTATAATGATCAAAAGATGCTTGATATGATAAACACGGTAGTATATAATAATGGTGTGCAACCAATTTGAAATACATTAAAGTAAATATATCAATCCTAGACGGCATGAGTGCCCCATCCCACTATGTCGCCATGTATAGGTATACAATCAAAACCGCGTGATGTCGTATTGGAAATTTGGGTTTCCATCTGAGTCAAGGCTAGGAGCGAATTCCTTACCGATTCGAGACACTCTAGCAATGCCCCAGGATTGGTACTCTGTCCAACCCTTGGATCCTGCAGGGCCGGTCCGTCCCCGTGTTGGTACTCTGTCCAACTGGTGCAATGGACTGGATTAGTTATTCCTGAACACACGTTTCCCGATCCTAACGGATCTCTGATTGGCCACAATACGACCAATATACCTGAGGTACCTCAAATCCAACAACCACATAAGTAAAATGTCAGCCAGTTTAAGCACCGACACCACTTCTAGCTAGAAAGAAACGTGCGCACTCCCTGCGTTCCCTTACTCCGTTTTAGACTCAACCGGGGTGTGAGGCTCGCGAAGTAACGTATTACACAAAGCTATGTCCATACCAGACTATGCTTTGATCATCATACAAGGCTCTGCTTTGCAACAATAAGCTTTGTTCAATTTCAACTTGGCGTGCCACATCAACAACTCATATCATGCGATCGGTAATTATTTAACATACAAAAGGGTGTTAAGCAAGAGAATAAATCCTCCGCCACCATGCATTTATATATTAAATAAAAACCGATTTAATTACATGAAATAAATTTCAATGTCAGGCATGCTATCCATTTATAAGTTCGTTCTGGGTCTGAACGAAACATCGTGTCCGTCGATCTCCAAATGCGTTTGGACGATCATTACCAAATACCTTGCCTTGGAAGGCCAATCCCAATTCAAGATACTAGTCATCATCATCCCAACGATGTGAAAATCTTCGGTCTTCAATCATCGTCTTCGTCTTCGACTCTTGATCGTCGTGTTGATTATTCAGAATGGGTTAAACCCGGTCTTTCTAAATAACTTGCGTAATTTGGGATTAAACAAATGTTGGAAAATCACACATTTCGTCACATCTCAACTCAGAATATTCTTTTAATAAGATATTCGTTTTTGAAGATTCTCATTAATTTTATAAAAGATAAATATTTAAAATACAATCTATAAATCAATTTCTAAAAATATGGAATTCCACAGAAATCCAATCAATACATAATCGATATAGATTTCTGTATCAGACTAATAGTATAAATGGAATAACGGCAAAGCCTC